>ML661892.1:2245308-2845308 GCA_007570785.1 Antilocapra americana | reverse complement strand
ATTGGCCATTTGAGATAGCAGAGCTCTCATCACGGATTCTTGCAGTCACCTGAAATATGTCTTATATAGTAGGCCTAGAGGTGAAAGGATACATTTAAAATTTATTAGGCAATAAAATCAGTGTTATTAGGTAATTGTTCACATGTGGGAGGTGAGCTGGAATGGAGGCAGGGATGAATGACATCAGGAGCTGGCCTGGGTAACCGGGAGATCTCTCTGCTCCACATTTCTCTCTGGTGGTGGTGTCCTCAGGGTCTCAGGAAGCTTCTCCTCTTGACTCAAAACCTCAGCAGAGAAGGCGTGATTCTTCCAGGCTGGGAAATGTGAGGCACGTTTACTATGAGGACACGGGGAAGGGTATAGGGTAACAACCGGAACAGCGCAGTACTCTGCCACTAGAAACAGTGGTGTGCTGTCCAGCCCCAAGCCTGAAGGGGGAGGGGAGGGCAGTTCTCAGATGCCAGAGAGGAGGCCTGCCTGACACGAGCTGTGGTCTTTAGCGGTTTACACAGCCAGCCTTTGACATAATCCCAATAAGGAAGCTAGGGAAAGAAACACCCTTACCTGACTCTTTTCCCTCCCTTAGGTATCCTGCCCTGGCTCACCAAGGGCTGCTCTCAACAGGAAGATAGGGGGCAAGGAAGCCCACTGAGGTATGTTATATAGCCTCCTTGGGGTGGGGAGGAACAAGGGTAAGACATCGAGTCCACTCTTCATCTTCCGTCTGGAAGGAACCACTACTTCTTGATAAAAGTCGCAAAATCTAAACGCCATTGTTCTGCTTTGCCTTGGGTAGGTCAGAAATCCATCCCTGGACCAATCACTGCAGTAGGAGCAGAGAGCATACTCTGATTAGCTAAGCCAGAAGCTAAGGATGGAGTCAGCTTTGATCCAACCTCCCAGCTGAGGTGCAGGAAGGCAAATCCCATAATCAGGGTGTTGTTAACTGACCAGATAAAAAGAACAGATGTTCACTACTGCCCATAACAGAACGCATCCAGGACTTCTGACAGGGTGGGAGGTGGGGGTGGGATGTGGAGAGCGGTAGTGTTCCTGTTGGACGGATTAGGGGAAGAGACCAGTGTGCCCTGCTGAATGAGCGAGCCTGGCAGTAAGGGATGGGAGCTGCCCCTCTCCATGCCCCAGTTCCCTAGCAGGGGCAAAAGCTAACATTCTGTGGCTCCAGGGCTCACCAGCAAGTTGTTAAGTAACAAGTTCAGCCTCTCATCAAGAGTGCAGATGTCACCAGTGAAGACCACCAAGTCTTCAAATATTTTTTGGACATGCACACACTGCTCTGTTTATTTACTTTTGGCTGTGCTGGGTCTTCTTTGCTGCATGGGGGCTTTCTCTAGTTGCAGAGAGTCGGGGCTGATCTCTGTGTGTGGTGCATAGGCTTCTCTTGTTGCAGAGCGTAGGCTCTAGGTGCATGGGCTTCAGTACTGTGGCACAGGAGCTCATTAGTTGTGATTCACAGGCCCTAGAGGGTGCAAGCTTCCGTAGTTGCGGCACATGGGCTTAGTTGCTCTGTGGCATGTGGAATCTTCCTGGACCAGGGATCGAACCCATGTCTCCTGCATTGACAGGTGGATTCCTAGCCACTGTGCCACCGGGGAAGTCCAAGACCACCAAGTCTTGTTTTCTGAATTCATTCCTTGCAGTTATAGACCTCTCCAGACACACCGAAGTTTGCTGGAAGGTGCCACCTAGTGGAACATCCAATGACGTGCCACTTAGACCAAAGGAAACCTTAGAAGAGTTTTAGAACCAAAAGTCACGAGCACTAGTTTGCTGAAACGTGGTCACAGATTGGAATCACCTAGGAATAACTGAGTCCTACCCTCAGAGGTTCTGACTTAATTGGTCTGGGATGCATGATGGGCATCCAGAGTTTTAAAATGTTCCCAGATGATTTTATGTGCAGCCAAAGTTAAGACCACTGGGTTATAGAATACCCAATCTTTTATTTTACAGAAACACTCACAGACAGTGACACTTCTCCAAGCACCTCAGCCTTCTAGGAAGCCCCTTTCCACTGCACCCCACCACATGTCTGTTTGTAATTTGTGCAACTTTCTTCTTTTATGCAAAAATGAAAAGCAACTATACAGGAAGCTCTGATATTTATTTTAGTGGCAGTGCTGGGAGGAGGATGGCTTCTGTTGCATCTGATATTTGCATCTGACCCTTCTGACTAATACTTTAAGACGTACCCACTTAATGACGTAGAATATTTGCTCTTTGAGATGTATGGCCTTCTCTTCTCTTTCAGATAATCGTATTCTGTTATACTTCAGGCACCTTCTACATCCACTGTCTTGATCCAATAGCATTTCTTTATAGTTGGCAGAGTAGGTTTAATTGGCATTTCAGTGTGGAAATGACAAAGTAGGCTCCAAGCGAGAGACAGGCAATTTTCTGTCTAGAGGTCATTTCAAATAGGCTTCCTGCAAACACTTTCTTTTTATTCAAACCAGGAGCTGAAATGCCACTAAATGCACACACTGGACTGAAGAACCATGTCTGGCTCCCCTTCTCCCATCTTACCTTGCAAGATGGAATCCCAGAATTTTAGAATTGAAAAACACCTTAATAAGCATCTGGTTCCAGTGCTTTATTTAATGCAAGCATATTCTGTATTTATTGAGACAGCTCTAATTCCTGCTACCACATACATTCCTGGATCCATTCATGATAAACATGATGTTCAGAGAATCTGAGTGACAGGTCTGAAGCTGCAATGAAGGTAAGGGCAAAATCTGGACTGATCCAGGCTTATCAGAGCCATGTGGGGAAATTTCAACTGCAGGACTTGGGTTCTCTTGCTCTGTATTTAGAAATTTGAACTTGTTAAACAACCAGCCTGGTAGAGAGAGCAATTTGGGTTACTGACACCAGTGTTAATAAATTTTTTGAGCGCAGGTTTTAAAGAGGTGAATGTTTGACTGATGAACTGATTCATTTCCCAAATGTTTGTGGAGAACCTATTTGGGATCAGGTACTGCATTAGGCATCGCGGGTAAGCTGGAGAGCAAAACAAACAAACAGAAACAAGATGCTCTCTGTCCTCATGGGGCTCACAGTCCAGTAGAGGAGACGGATATCAAACACTCTGTAACTGGAAACACTGTGACTGTTAAGGAAAGGCGTTGCTAAGAGGTCACAGAACTGGGGAGCTTAGGCAGGTTTCTCTGAGAGTGTATGATGACCTTGACCATCTCGCAGAAGAGGAGGGGCAAGAAGTCTTCAGGCTTGCAAACACCAGAAGTCCAACATTTGGAATTTCCTGTGTTTTTCTTAGAGTCAAGGAGAGCTCTCTCTCAACATCTTGGAAATTATATTATGGAGTCACGATTATCCTCATTTCACCTATCAGGAAACTGAGGCTCAGAGTAGCTAAGATACTTGGCCAAGGTTAAACAGTGTTAGAAGTGGACTGGTTATCACACTAACACCTCCTAACTTGCCGATCTATTCCACTTTCACACGCCCTTAGCTCAGCCTAGGCCAGACCAACCTGAGGGTAGAGCCCTTGACAAATGGGGTCAACCACGTAAAGAAAGACAAGGTGAGGCCATCAAGCAGGAAAGATTTTTGTATCCTCATAAGGAAGGCTGATAGCCTGCACCTATCTTGTCATCTCTCTTCCAACTGACCCTTCTTGCTGAAAGCTGTCTGGGTGCACTGAAAATCTGCCTGTTGCTGATGACAAGGGGAAAACTGAAGAGTGTGCAAGACAATAAGCAAATCATAAAAATAAAGGAAAAAAAAGAAAAGGAAGTAAAGATGGGAGGATGGGGGAAAGAGGAGACCCTAACCATTCATCAGATGTGTGCATTCAACCCTTTCTATATGCCAAGCATGCAGGATGAGGGGACAGAGCAAGAATGAGCCATTGAAATCTCAGCCCCACACAGCTGACATTCTATTTGGAAGAGCTCAGTAATAAACAAGTCAACAAGCAAATACATAAAACTATCACTCAGAGGGATATGCACTGTGAAGAGAACGCAGCAAGATATAAAGTAGAAGAGAACCGCGTCCATGTGGGTGGTGAGGGAGGGTCTCTGTGAGGAGGGAGGTCTTTAAGCTGAGATCTGAAATGTGAGAGAGAGCAACAACGGTGGAAGATCCAGGGAAAGAGAGGCTAGGGCTAGTTAAAAGTCTTTGTGGCTGGAATGAGCATAAAGCATTCAAGGACCAGAAGGAAGGTGGGTGTGGCTGGTTTGGAGTGAGTGACAAGGAGAATGATGAATGAGATGGGAGAGGCTGGGACTGGAGGTGGAGGTTTTTGCCATATTGCTGAAATTCTGTTCATCCTTCCTCAGTGTACCTCTGGATGCTGAAATTTTACTTCAACCACAGCTACTATTCACATTAGATCAGGGTCTGTGGTAAGCCCTTTGTGCAAATTATCTCATTTAGTGCCCGTAATAGCACAGGAAAATCTGCTTGGTGTTATGTGGTAGCCTGGATAAGGGGGAAGTTTGAGGGAGAATGGATACATGTATATGTATGGCTGAGTGCCTATGCTGCCCACCTGAAACTATCTCAGCATTGTTAACTGGTTATACTCCAATATGAAATAAAAAGTTTAGAAAAATTTTTTAGTTTTATTTTTAAAATTTTATTGAAGTATAGTTGATTTACAATGTGTTAATTTCTGCTGTAAGCAAAGTGCCTCAGTTATACACATATATATATTATTTTTCATATTCTTTTCCATTTTGGTTTATCACAGTATACTGAATATATAATAGTCCCCTTTGCTGTACAGTAGGACCTCTTTGTTTATCCATCCTATATATACCAGTTTCCATCTGCTAATCCCAAACTCCCAAGCCTTTCTTCTCCCACCCCATCTCCCCCTCAGCAACTGTGAGTCTCTTCTCTTTGTCTGCGAGTCTGTTTCTGCTTTGAAAAATATGTTCATTCGTGCTGTATTTTAGATTCCACATATAAATGATATCATATGGTATTTGCCTCTTTCTTATTTCATTCTGTATGATAATCTCTAGGTCCATTCACATTGCTGCAAATGGCATTATTCTGTTATTTTTTATGGCTGAGTAATATTCCATTGTATATACTTACCACATCTTCTTTACCCATTCATCTGTCAGTGGACATTCAGATTGTTTCCATGTCTTGGCTGTTGTAAAGGGTGCTGCTATGAACATAGGGGTGCATGTATCTTTTCAAATTATAGTTTTATCTGGATATGAAAGCAACATTTCTTGTTCAATTTCAGTTGATGACTTGATCAGTTTCCCCAGGAAAACAGCCTTAGCTCATGTGCTGCTCACATGTCTCCAACGGTATTGTCTTGGTGAGTGGGATAAAGCCCTGAAAGAATCACTACTCTCACCCCCAGGCCCATCACCCACGCCTGGCACATCTTACATTGTGCTCAAAGAGTCCTGAAATTAAAGCTGGGTTTGCGGGCTAGAATGTCTAGTGAGGGCTAATCCAGCTGATGTGCAGCTCTGATCAACAAGTCACTCAAATAAGACATAAGAAAGAGCTCAAATCCAATTTTGTGCAGACACCTTCTGGGAGCTAGAAGGGATGGGGAAGAGAAAAGGGATGGGAAGATTTTCCCATCCATGACCTCAGGTGCTATACTTCACTTTGCTGGTGATTACTTAACACCTACTGTGTTGCAGGCCTGGAAGGAGCCACAGCTTAGTTCCCTGTGGTTGAGCAGGAGTAAGAGCTGAAATCCAGGTGCTCTGGCTCCGCTAGCTCTGCTGTGACCCCAGGGGAGGTGGGCACTCTTTCGGCAAATTCCTTTACTTGGAAGGAGTACTCACTTTCTGATTCACAAAAAGAGAAGTATGTGCTAGTAGAGGCAGGGCATAACATAGAAAGACAAAAACTTATGAAGTTCCTTTTTGCTTGGAGCTTACATTCTAGCAAGGGAAATGAAAAATGATAGCTGTTCTAAAGAAAAATCAAGCAAAAGGAGGTGATAGAGGCACTTTCTGATATTTTAGATCAGCTGGTGAGGGAAGCTCTCTCTAAAGAACATTTGATTTGTTCCCTGAGAGACGGGAGGGAGAGAACCATGTGCAAAGGTCTAGAGGAAAAGAAGCAATGGCCCAGCAATTTTGCAAAGGCCCTGAGAACATTATCAGCTTGGTGGATTTGAGGAATACAGTGATAAGACCAATATAACTAGAAGGGAAAGAGAGAGGGCAAAACCTGTAAGTCAGGCCAAATCACAGAGGGCCCCATGGGTTTCTAGCACTGTGCTGGGTGCTGTAGAGGTGCTTAAGTGTTACAACATTGTGTTTCTCTCTAGGAAATTTCACTTCTGTCAAACAGGATGGAAATCCAATTACAGAAACACTGAACATCAGCTGCAGTGTAAAACCCATAAGGCTATTCAGAGCAGTATTGTTCACCATTGCCCATCCTTAGATGAAGAGATAAACAAAATATGTGGTATACATACAATGGAATATTATTCAACCTAAAAAGAAGGGTGAAATTCTGACACATGCTACACCATCGATGAATCTGGAAAACATTATGGTAAGTGAAATAAGCCAGACTCAAAAGGTCAAATATGGTATGATTCCACTTATATGGAGTACCTAGAACAGGCAAATTCATAAAGACAGAAAGTAGAATGGTGGGTAGTTACCAGGGATTGAGGGGAGCAGGATGAAGGGTGGAAATTGGGGAGTTAGTGTTCAGTGGATACAGAGTTTCAGGTTGGGAAGATGAAAATGTTCTAGAAATGGATGGAAGTGATGGTTACAAAACAATGTGAATGTACTTAATGCCACTGAATGGTTAAAATGGTAAATTTTATATTACGTATATTTTTACCACAATAAACAAGGTTGATAAATATTAAAAATCACCAGGTAGCTTAAAAAATATATAACTACTATTGAGATATAATCTTCCTTTGAAAAATTCCTTGAAGACAATGCCAGGGTTTCGTGCCTTTCCTCTTCTTTGGAGGAAGGGCTGGGGATGGTTTTTTTTATTATCTGTTTAGTTTTTCTTTTTAATAGTTATTGTGATATTCAAGATTCCTCTTTCTTCTTGAGTTGTGTTTGGTAATGTATGTTTTCTGAGAAAAATATTGTCATCTAAGTTTTCATATTTATTTGGCATAAATGTAATTTGTAACATTTTCTTACTATTTTACAATTACAATTGTGATCATTTTCATCTGGGAAAAAAAAAAAGTCACAGGGCTAGGATCTAGGGAAGGAAGAGTGGGTATTCCAGACAGAGGGAACAGCAAGTGCAAAAGCCAAGTGGCAGGAATGTGCCTGATACACTCTGAGGAACAGCAGGAATGTCCACAAGCTGGGGCACAAGGAAGAGCAGAGGGTGAGGGCTGTTCATACGGCCTTGTAGGACCTTATAGCTCCTTCCAGAAATCCAGTGGAAGATGGGAAGCCATTAGAAGGAACTGATCAGAGTGTTGATCTACAGGATCTTTGTTAAATCAGGATCATTCTGCCTGCAGCCTTCTTTAATCTGAATCTCACTTGCAAACAAGGGTAAGAAAAGCACTTACCTCACAGAGTAACTGTGAGCTGTAAAGGTGGTAATGTTTGCTGAGGGTTTAACATGGTGACTGGCATAGAGTAAGCATTTCAGTATAAGGTAAGCACTACTGTGACAAGACCAAAGACAGCAGCCCCCGAGGAGAAGTTTTGGAGGACTTCGTGGAGGAGGTGGCTGTTCAACTAAACACAGAAGGAGGGACGAGGTTTCCACCGACATAGACGGAGAAGAGAAGCGGGCTTTCTGGGTGGAAGGAACTGTGTAGTTCAGAACACATGAAGGAAAGTAGCCAGCAGCTGGCAGGGCAGGAGAGAGAGGAAAGAATGTTTGATGAGCTCTAGCAGGTCAGAGAGGTATGTGGGCTCTACAGCCTAGGTGATGGGAGTTTTGAAGGTTTCCTAGCAAGTGTCAAGATCTGAGCTATGATCGCAGAAAAGTGAATCCCCATTGCCCAGCCTGGAGCTGGAAGAATTGAGAGGCAGTTGTCAGGACGCCGGTCCAAGGCCGGGCGGGGAAAGGGGCATTGCTAGCAACTAACTAGGCACAAGGGTCCGCGACTGGGCTGGAGACCCGGAGGATCAAGAAAAACCATGTATGGGGGCCGGGGCGGGGGTGGGGGGCGTTAAAAGGGAAGGCAACCAGGAGGGCGCGTCGTCCCTGGGCATAAGAGAGGAAGCAACTTATTAATAAACGAAGACCACTGTAGGAGCCACAGGCATCACGGTCAGAGTCCCGCTCCTCGGCCGGCCGGCTGCAGCGCCGAGGCGGCCCGAGTGCCTCAGAGCCCTTACCCCAGCTGTAGGCACATTCGCTCATCTAATGAAATCGCGTGTTTAATGTTTTAGCCCCCAGACATCAGCGCTAGAGCCTCTGTTTTCATTGCATCCCCGTGCCTGGCACAGTTTGCCGAGGAGCTGAACAGGAGGTAGGAGCCCACAAGAGGTTTGGAGAAAGGGCCGGCTCGGTGAGCGACTGGAGGGCATTCCAAGTCCAAGGAGGCGGATCTCGCGTGAGGAGAGGTCCTGCAGAGACGCTGCGGTCACCTCCTCGCCGGTGTGCAGGGACCTCAGACAGGTGGCGGGTGGGTGAGGCTGCACTCCCCAGTCTACATACGGCGTCCACACCTACCGCCGGGAACTCAGGGGGAAGAAAACCAGGGTGCACAGAACCGTGCGCGTGCGGCGCAGCGGCGGCCCCATTTCCCACCTGGGAATACCGAGGCCCGGGGGCAAAGGAGGTCCGCAGGTCCTCCGGGCCGAGCCTCGGGGTGGGACGCCACAGCTCCACGCCCAGGAATGGAGTGTCCGGACTCCAGTACCGTTTGTATATCCCCCGGGGAGCCCGAAAACTCTTGGCTGGAGTCCGGAGCTGAGGCGGCCGGGCAGGACTTTGGGGGTGGGGGGGGGTCCCCCGTAACGCGTCCCACAGCGCGCAGCAGTTAGCGCCCAACTCGCCAACTCCGGGACTTTTGCAAAGCTCCCGCGGGCGGGGGAGCCGCCGAGGAGCGGGCCGCACCATCGCGGTCCGAGAGGGGGAGAGCGGGCTGCCCTGGGCCCGTCGCACCCGGGCGGAGCGGAAAGAGCAGCGAGGAGCCGAGGCCCAGGGCTCGCGGCTTTCGGCAGCAGACACTGACGAGGCCGAGCCGGCACACGCGGCTCAGCGGGGCTGGCGGGCGGCCGTGCCGGCGGAGCACCCCCACCCCGCGGCGGCGACGCGGTGGCGGGGCCCGGCTCCCCGGCCGGCGAGCGGCGGAAGTGCCGCGGAGTTGGAGCGGGGCCGGCGCCGCGGCCGCTTCTCTTCGCGGAGCTGCTGCCGCCGCCGGGCGGACGGGCGGACGCGCGGAGCTGGGGGCGGCGCGGCGGGGCCGGCGGGGCGCGGCGGGGCTGACCGGCCCCGATGAGGCGGAAGGAGAAGCGGCTTCTGCAGGCGGTGGCGCTGGTCCTGGCGGCCCTGGTCCTTCTGCCGAACGTGGGGCTCTGGGCGCTGTACCGCGAGCGGCAGCCCGACGGCACCCCCGGGGGATCCGGAGCAGCGGCGGCCGCGGCCGCCGGACAGGTGAGTCCCCAGTTGCCATGGAGTTGGGAACACGCTCTCCCGGATTTCCCTTCTAGCCTTTGGTTGGTTCCTTGCTTCGCCGTCCGCTGTCTCCTCAGAGTCAGCGCCAGAGACTCCTCTGTTCTTCCCATTGTTTTAGATGGGAAAATTGAGGCTCAGAGAAGGGCAGGGACTGTCCCCGGTATTCAGAAACCGAACCAGAACTACAAACCAGGACTCCTGATGCCCATAGGTCACCATCCTCTTTTCTGTTCCATCCTCTGTTCTGTTTCTCACCCCTTCCAGCAGCTCTACCTTTTGGAAGATCCTGTGTGCACCCCCGTATCCCGGGGTGGCACCTTCTTCTGGAGGTGGTGGTCCTTCTGTCTGGTGTCCTAGTCTTCTCTGCTCCCTGCCCCCCACCTGCTGATCCAAGCGTTTCCTACCCAGGTCAGCCCCTTTCTTGTTTGCCCAAAGACACCTCCGGACCTCCTTCCTCTCCACAGCCTCTTTATTCACCCTCCCAGCCTTATTTCCCAGATCCTGTGGATTTCTTGGAAAATGCAAAGATCATGCTCTCCTTGGAGCTTCAGGCCCTGGAGGATGGGAGTGTTTGAGCTCTTGCTCTTTGAGGGACCTGCTGCCTTTGACTTTCTGGGAGTCCACAAGTGGGAACTGTGATGGAAGGACCCCCCAAATTCCTCAGAGGCTATTTGTGCCCAGGGCCCTGAGCATGGCACATCAGATGCTTTCCCTGTCCCTTCTCAGAACTACCTGTGACCCCTTCTGAACTTGTCCAGGCTGATTAGGTGTGGTGTTTTTTGTAGCCAAGACTGTGATTTTAATTATTTTTGCCTCCTCTGAACTCAGTTATGTACGTGTGTGTGTGTGTAAGAAAGAGAGAGAGAAAGAGACGAGTACATATAGACTGATAGCAACAACTCTGTCACATCACTCCTACTCTCCCAGCTCCTGGCTCAGTAGGTGCCAGTCAGGATATATATGCATGAACTGTTTCACACAGTGGGACATTTCAGTTTTTCTTGTGGGATTTGTTTTGTCCCATGACAAGTAGATAATTTTGCATTCGGGTTGAACTCGACTGATGGTTGGCAGACAGGGGAAGAGACTGACTTTGGATGGTTTGCCCTTATCTTCCCAGGTTCAGGCTGCTGTCTTATGTACATAGGGCTTTTTATGACAGGGCTAACCAATTTGAGGGCAGCCTAGCGTTCTGGTAATTGTTGCAAACCATCCTGGAGGACCTGGTTACTCTTTCTGGGAGATCTTCCTGTTTAGAAGCCAAAGCCCCAACTCCCTTCCTAAACCCCCAGTTCAAACTGTGACAACTGGCTTAGACCCCTCTCTCTTAAATTCTGTATCCATATGGGCTTTTTCTGCATGAAATCTGTTCGCACCCTGGAGCAGCATCAGGGGCGGGAGGTCAGGGTTCTGTCCTCAGCTTTACTATTAACTTGCTGTGTGTATCCTTGATCACCTTCCATCTCCCTCCTTGAGCTCCCCTTTCTCCATCTGTGAAACGTGGTCTCTGGTCCAGTTCTCTGAGATACCGTCAGTGAATCAGTGTGGAGGACAACAACCTCTTCTGTTTTTCATTCCTGAGGCAGGAGCCCTTTGTAGCATTCCTAGATGTGAGGGCTCCATCCTGGACATAGCCCCAGATCAAGGGGGCATTGTCCTGCCCAAGTGCAAACTCTCCTTTGGAATAGCTGTAACCAGTGCTAAAATAGCTCCTGACATTCTGCCTCTGCCCGGAGAAAGCCCTCGTATTTCATCTGCTGTGGATGCCAGAGACGTCCTGATTTTCATTTTCTATAGACCCAGATGTGTAGAGAGAAGGTCAAGGTTAACTGCCGGTTTGGCCTGAGCTTTCAAAGTAAATTACTCTCTTGCACAAGAGGGGATTGATGGAGTAAGGCAGCCTTTGGGGCAGAGAGAGGGGAGCAACAGCTGGGCGCTGCTTGGAGCCCATAACTGAAATGGACAGAAAGGCTTATCTAGAAAGGTCTAGTTCTTGTTCATTTCTTTTGCTTTAGAATATCATGAAGGAGGAGAGGAGCCAGAAGTGAAAAGGGTTTGGTGGTGATGGTAGGGTGTAGCAACTGATGATCTTTGCTTTAGAGAAAATATCGTGTCTCCTGGGAGCAGCAGAATGGAGCTGTTTCCCGAACGACCAGCTCCTCTAGGTGCTATAGGATTCGGCATTCTTCTGCTGCCTTTCAGGAACACTCTGCCAAGTTTCCACACAGCCCCTTTGTATTTCACTCTCCTGCAGATGCACAGCGCTCGGCTTGGCCCCCAGTCCCTTTGAATGTCAGCTGGCCTTGAGAGAGGAGGCTGACTTCTCAGAGCACTGGGGTTCCGTCTCACATCCCAGAGGGCTGGAACATCCACAGACCACGTCAGGCTGCTATCTGGGGAATCTGGCATCTGGAACACACACAGCTTCTTTCGACAGGGCTGACCACTTCTGAGCTCAGCTTGTCACTCTTATAATTGCTGAGAATCATCCCAGAGCACCTCACTGATCTTTCAAGTAGAAATAACTACAGAGGCTCTGGAGGGAAGTCGGACAATGGACTTTACCAGAATGAAAACTATATTCCTTTTGGGTTTGGGGGAAGTTTCTCTGATAGTAACATACCCACTGTTTTAGTCCTTTAACTCTTTGGTTTCTCCACTGGATTAAAGAATACAGGATTTTGAACTCAGAGGGTTTACCATCTGCTAGAATGTAAGTCTACGTAACTCATACTTGCTTTTGCTGAGTGTACCACTGGAGCCGGGTAGGGCAGCTAATTTGTAAAGGACACAAAATACTTCAAGGATTTGAGCATTCCTTTGGTCGGGCAGCTAGCTTCTTGGAAAGTTGCAAAACCAAGTAAGAAAAGCCAGTCTTGAAGCCATCTTCATTTTAGTTTGGGGGGTGCCTCTCCTTCCTAGTCCCAATCTGTTTAACATCTTGGTTTAATTCTCTGGTCTGTTTCACATTCCAGGCTTGGGAGCTGGCTATTAAAAACCCGTGTTAAAGAAATATGATGCAGTCCCTCCCCATTTCTGAGCCTTAATCTCTCATGAAAATGACTTCATTGGCTAAAAGCAGCTTGCAGTAGAAGCTGGGATAATGGAATACCAATGGGATAAGAAGGTGGGATAATGGAATACCAATGACTTTAATTTTCAAATATCAAGAGTTTTTCCTTTTGTCTCAGAGCTGAACTTTATTCTTAGAAATCAAAACTTCCCTCCTCCCCCTGCCCCCTTTTTTTGGCTTCCTGGTGGCAAAGCCTTACCCATCAGGAAGTGAAGGACCCTAGAAGCTTGTTACTAAGGAATGATTTATTTTCCACAGAGGGGCTGGGAACCTTTAGATTGCTAATCCCTGCTAAGTCCTTTCTCTTGTCCAGCTGAAATCTGATGCTGCTGGGGAAGGGTTGTTGATTTACCTGAGCAAATCTGACTTCCTGCATTCCTTTATCATCCTAGACTTGCAGGTTGCCAAGGAGCCCAGCAGAGGAAGGTCTGGGAACAGAGGCCTGGGTTTTACTTCACTCTCTTGCCCTGAACTCACTGTGTGATCTCAGGAAAGTGGTTTAACCTCTCTGGGCCTTACATTCTCCATCTGTGAAGTGAGGGCTTAGATTCAGAAGGGGAAAGGTAAATGTGTGTCATAAGAGCATTTCCCCTTCCCTGGCCGGGGCAGACATTGCTAATCAGTCTCTTTTCCTCAAAGCCCAGACTTCGCCTCAACTGTTTCTAAATGCTGCAACTTAAGTGGAGTTAATGGCATGTTGAACCTCATCTGCAATGGAGGGGATAGGTACTTTGTTAGGTTTTTCCCAATTCCAGCGTCCTGGAATTCTGTGAGTTTGTTTGAAAACTTGAATTGGAAAAACCTGGTTAGTAGAAGCATGTTTAAATAGGCCACTGTATCTAACTTGTGATGAGGCCACTGCTTTATTCTCTCAGACTGTGTTCAACCTTTAATCTGTTGGCTCCAGTGACATGATAACAAATAATGGAATCAAGAATGAAAAAGCAGAGGCCCATTTGAAGGATAACCATCTTGCTTGCTAATTGTACCTTGTCCACGGTCAGCTCTTACACAGAGATGGCATCAGGATCTCATCACTGAAAAAATGCCCTGAGGCAAACTTGGCAGCCAGAAGTATGTCCCATGGCAGCTGAATACTCATGAGGGTGTTTGCAGTGGGCTCTGAATTTTGCATATATCTGACTGTATGCCATATATGGGGCTTCCCAGGTGGCACAGTGGTACAGAATCTGCCTGCCAATGCGGGAGACGCAGAGACTCGGATTTGATCCCTGGGTCAGGAAGATCCCCTGGAGGAGGAAATGGCAACCCACTCCAGTATTCTTGCCTGGAAAATTCCATGGATGGAAGAGCCTGGTGGGCTACAGTTCATGGAGTTGCAATGAGTCGGACATGACTGGGCACACACACACAGGCCATATACGTGTCAGAGTCAGCAAGGGAAGAGCTGATGCCCCCAGGAATTCTTCCTGATTCACAGAGAACCACTGTCCTCATGCCGAGGGAAGGGGGTAGCCTATACATCCCTGACTTCCTGTGGCTAAGGAGTGCTTCATGACCTCCCCTCCCAGAAATGTCTTAGAGTTGAAACCACATCCTCTTCTCGCACAGAGCTAAAGCCTTGGCACTGGGAAAACAGTCAGAATGTGTTTGCTAAATGATCTGTGCATGTCAGAGCAGGAAGGGTGCTACAGAAGTTATCTAGTGCAAGCCCCACCTGTTCTAGGTACAGAAACTGAGGCCTGGGAGAGGGGCTGTCAGTTCCAAGAGGGAGGGATGCAGACAGAGCCCAGTTCTTCTCCGAGTTCTTCTCTAGTTCACCACGCTTATTTTTCCCCTTGGCAAGGAAAAAATTTTTTCTTAATATTTGATCCTTCTCTATGATTATATCCCTCTTGAGCCGAGATTATCAGTCTCAGTTTTGGAGGCCAGTACTTATTAAGACCGATTATCTGCTGGAACTTACTGGGTTGTAAGTGTTTTTTATTTTTTCAAATCTATTTTTGTAAATTTTCTTCCTGAATTTTTACAGTTTTAAAGTAAGTGAAGTATATTAAATTTGAAGGTGGCAGTGGGATCCAGCAGGGCAATAGAGGAGTTAAAAGAATGCGTAGCATGTGGCACCATTAGTGTTCCCATGGCAGGCAGAGCCAGTCTGTGTTTAAGAGCCATGGCAGGTTCCGTCAGTTGAAGTTAACAGAATGAATTAAGTCATGTGGGCTGAACCAAGTAAGGACCTATACTGCTCGCGCTCAGTCCTGTTCAACTCTTTGCAACCCCATGGACTGTCCATGGAATTCTCCAGGCAGAAATACTGGAGTGAGTTGCCATTTCCTCCTCCAGGGGATCTTCCTGACCCAGGGATGGAACCCATGTCTCCAGTGTCTCCTGCATTGGCAGGCGGATGGATTCCTACCACTAGCGCTACTTGGTGGAATATAGTAATTCCTCTCCTTACAGTGGACTTCAGGTGTGGTGTGATCTAGAGGTTCACATTCTGGACTGAGCCCCTAAGGTAGCAAAGAAATGATTGTAGCTCTATCTGACCTCACGTCCACACCCAGATCCTAGAAGAGAATGTCTGTCTCTTCTGGTAGCTTCTTTATAAGAGGGTAGAAACTTGTTTCCTGTACACTCTAGCAAGACTCCTTAGGTGTTACTGGCCCAATTTGGATGGAACCATGCACACTTGTCAGGAGGAAGGGCTCTGCTGATGGACCTAACCCACTCTGGAGCTAGGGGTGCGGCCAGGCCACTCCAATCACAGGAAGAGCAGTTTCTGGGGACAAGATCTGGATGCTCTTGTGGGGAGGAGGGGAAATAAAATCTAGGGATGAAGCCAACCATTGTCAACTCCAGAATCCTGCTGACACAGTGTCCTAGGCAGTCACTACTGGGGCCTCAGATTTGGGCCTCGAGGCAGAACCACTTTGCCATCTGGGACTCAATTCTGGTTACTAAACCTGCAGTCTGGAGGTCCCTGTTCACATCCCAGCCCTGCCACCCCTGGCTGAGACATTCCCTCTGCGGGTCTCAGTGTCCTCCTGGGAAAAGCTCGGGTGCAGATGCTTCCAGCATAATGTAAGTAGAGGGTTAAGATGAGCAGTTAAAAGCTGCCTTTATTTAATCTTATGAGTTCTGCAGCCGCCTGCCTTTCCCCTCACAGAGCTGTTCCTCTCCCTCATCCCTCTGCCCCCTATTAAAAGGCAGGTCATTGAAAATTTCTCTCAAGCTGAAAAAGAACTTCTGTCTCTTCAGCTTCCACTTTTTTTCTGCCTGGCCCTTCTTAGCTGGAGGAGGCGGAGTGTTCATACTTTGAAAGCTAGAGGAAGCTAAACAATTCCGCTTGCTGTGATGGGTGGGTGTGTATTTATGACTGTGTAGCTCTCTCTCCATGTGTCTCTCTCCTCTCTCTTATCTTTGGATGGTTCCTGTTTGCTGCCCTCTGCTGAGTATAGATAGTAAAGAGAAGAGGAAACGCAGGCCCATTTTTTCCTTTGCTTGGGTTCTGAGAGAATTCTGAGCTTCAGATGCTAAATTGTCTTCAGATTTCTCAGATGGTAGAAACCACAATATGAAATGACACCGGCAACACGGTGATCATGTGGATGGTAATGAAGATAATAATGTTAATGATAATGATTCACAGCAGCTACTGTTTGTTTAGCACTTATTCTGCTAGATGTTGGACTAATAAATCCTTTATCCGTACATCTTGTTAAGTACTTAAAATTATAAACAGGTGGGAACCAGTGAAGGCACGAAGCTCACAGAGGTGCAGATATTTGTCCAAGGATGCACAGCCTGTGGTTGCTGAACTGGTATTTGAGCCCATGAGACTAACCCAGAACTGAGGCCAATCAAAGGCCCCGCTTCCCATGCCGCCCCTCCACCCCGAGATCTGTGCAGAGGGAAGAGACCATGGCTCTCAGACTGAACTTCCTCAGTGGCGGAGGATGAGCCCACAAGGTCACTTTGTGACCTTGAAGAGGAGCCTTCACCCTACCCTGCTGAAGCCCCGTTGGCAAAGTGACTTCCTAGTCCCCCTAGATTGAGATTCTGTGGGGCACTGTGTAGGGCTCTAGTTTTGGAGCTACACTGCCTGATTCAGATTTCCCTACCCTTGGGCAAATCACTGGACCTCCATGCGGGGGATTCTTGGCCTGTAAAATGGGCATCATGTTAACTGTATAGGGGTGGGCATTCTGAGGGTTGGATGAGTCGCTGCAGGTGGAACCCTGAGCACAGCCTGGTACAGAAAGCACTCAGTGAATGTGGTGCTGCTGCTACCTGTGGGCAGTGCCTGGCTCAGAGTTAGGGATGCATTCTTCGTGGCCTCCCTGTGGCAGAAGTAGGGAGGGGTGCTTACGCCGTCATTGTGTGGAAGGTGGATAGGTGGTCAGCCTCATGGCACAGACTTCACCATGGAGCAGGGCCAAACATATCTCTAATTATTATTTAGGGGTGGGAGGAGGTCATGCATGCACAGGCTGCTCTGTGTACCCCACTCCCTGACTCTGGAATCTGAAGTAATCATTGGCCATGCCCAACCACTTCCTCATTTGGAAGAGAATACAGATCTGCATCTATCTAGGTAATATTATTAGCCACTTCCTGGAAGCATTCTTTGGTTACTCCAGCTGCCAGGAGTCGCTCACCTTGCCTTAGTTCCCCTGAGCCTTGGTATTCTCTGCCCACTTAGACCAGAGTGCCTTCCAGGAAGGCATGGTCTTGTCTGTCTTTCTGCTTCTCCCTCCCTGGCCCTGTCCATGTGTTCCATGGGCCTCTGGACCTCTATGTACCTGCTCCCTTGCCTCAGACACCCTTCTTCCCTGCCACCTGGCCCCTAAACCCAACTCCCCCCTGCTGGGACAACTTTAGGAAGCAAGTCTCTCCTCTGGGCCCCTTATGGAAGTGTATCTTGTAGCGTAGTCAGCCTTTTTGATCTGTCCAAACCATCTGCTCCTGAAAGCAGGAGCGAACCTCCATTCTAGTCACCCTCTCTTGATTGCCCTAAGTATTTCCTGAGGGACTGAGGGGCAGGCAGGTGAGTGAGTGATGTGTGCATGCTAGGTGACTGCTGGCTGGGTCCAGGAAGCCTGGCCTCAGAATGGCTCTTTTGGAGCTGCAGGGCACTTCAGCATCCCCTAGGAGCCTGATAACAGTGGCGGCGCCAAGGCCCATACTCAGGGGGCCTGCTTGAGCCTGTCTGGGGTGGCCAAGGAGCCTGTATTCAATAGATGCTGCTCAGAGTACAGCAGGGAAATCTCTCCACCCACATCCCCAGCTTGTCAACATCCCCAGAAGGCAGACCTTGCCTTCCTTCCCAGGTGCTCGCTCCTCTCCTCCCAGGAATGCTTTGAACAGCTATTCCTGGGGAGTGCATTTATCTGCACTTTCTCCGAGTTGCCAGCCAGTTCTCCCTGAGGGGCTCTGGTGTCTGTTAATAGTGGCACCGTGTCAAATGCAGACAGCTCAGAGTCCCAGATTGGCATCCGGGATGAACCATGCACTTTGCAAATCACTTTGCAGTGAGGGGCAAGGACTCTCTGGGGCACTGATGCTCCACTCTCCGTTGGTGCCTGTGATCTGCTCCCCTGCCATCTTGCTGTGGGGGTAGGGTACTAAACATAGGGGACAGGTACTAAACTCAGGGCCTTCCTGGGGAGGGGTCACATCATGGAGACCCTCAGGGCCTCTTCCTTGATCTGGAGAGAGCATGGAATTGTGAACCAGCCCCCTGATTCCCAGGCCCAGCTCTCCTTGCTCCTAAAATGATCACAACCAGCACTGCTTCCTCAAGTCATGGTGATGATTAAATTACGTTAAAGATGAAAAGATGAGCAGCGAGGTTCTGTGACACATCTGGGACCGCAGAGCTGGGAAGTGATAGAAACAGGATTCCAGCGCTGGTGTCTCCCCGGAGCAGAGCAAAGTGCACAACCTGAGGCTTCTTCCTGCTGCCTCGCCACCCAGTGGACCTCTGACCCTGGGTAACTCCGTCCTCTTCTCCAGACAGGAGGAGGCCGCAGAGGGCGGTTATCATGAGAGCCCCACGAGCCTGGTTCTTAAGTCTTGTGTTGGCTCTGGAATGCTCTTCCTTGAGCTGGATGCCTCTGTGCAGGGTTGCAGCAGGTCCCACAGCCACCTGGGAGCCTTTTTCCTGGACAGCTTCCCCAAAAGTCTAGTTAAGGAGGGTTGTGTGTGGGCTGGTCTGCCTCCTGGAGGAGGAGAGGCCAGAGCTGTAGAGCAGAGGGGCCTGGCGGGGCTTTGGAGGAAGGGGTCTCTTAAAGGGAACAGGTTGGAAACATCTGGTGGCAGAGTGTGCGTGAAAATTACTTCCTGTTGCTGAAGCACATTGTATGCGCTCATCTGAAAACAGTAATTTTTGCATGTCTCCTCCTGAGTATTGATCAGAGTCTGCTGCTGATGGTTAAAATGTGTACGTATATGCACGTCTGTTTGTGAAATAACCAGTTTCTAAATTTTGCACCTAACTTTAGTGAAAAGTTAGTGACTCTGTGTTTTTGGGACACCAGGGGCTGTAGTTTCAATTCCTAGCTATTCTATTGGTAGTAAACCTTAATGGCTGTCTCCTTCAGAGAACCTCTTTTTTTACTTTATTTCACCTTTGTATTTTATTACTTTAAAAAAAGAATCTTACATGGTGCTTTATTGGCAATTGCAAACTGGTAGCTTGTGGGCCACATGTAGCCTAAAGGTGTGTTTTGTGTGATTCACCTAATACTGGCCCATGTATGGTTGGGTGTCTTTATTTTTAAATGTTAGTAAGTTGTCAGTACCTAAAGCATTAAAATACTTCACATTTTTAAAAATCTTCTCTTTGTGCTCTTGGGAAAGAACGAAGAGTCTAGCATCACAAAAAGTGGCTGCATCTGGGAAGCAGCTGCCCCTCTAGACAGGCTCCAGCTCTTGAGTTGACCACCGCCCCCACCACACTTTGTGATCTCAAACCTGACTTCTTCACCTTTTCATGCAACTGCACTGGCCTCTGGGGACATTTGAGTTTGGGAGCCCTGCTTTATAAAACTTGTGTTCAGTTTGTTCTCTGTCTCATGGTAGAGGCAGGATGGAGTTTATGGTCCAGGTGAGACAACTGCAGTTCAAAGAACATAAGTGAGCAAGTAAGCTGAGGTTGGTCCTTCTGAGTGTAAGTCTAGTGCACCTTCCAGGGGAGTGAAAATGTGGTTACTTGGAAATGTAAAATATAAGCCTTAGGCTCTTGAACAGAATCAGTTACGTTTCTATTTGAATGGCTCCTGCTCTGTGTGAGCCTAGGAACCACTTGCCTTGCCTCTGTCTCTCTATCGGTTCTGAATTTGAGGTCCACCCCGTCTAACATATTTCATTACAGCTGTGTCAGGGGCCGACATTGGTTCATTAGAACTAATGTGAACACAGAGTCTACTGTGTTTTCTGCCTGTGTTTCTTGGCATGTTAGGGAACCTCGGTATGTACATTCCTGTTACAGGGGGTGTGTTAGGAGTCTGTGAAATGAGAGGAAAGACGCCTTTCCCAGCAGAAATGGCCTTTGGGAGGGGGGCCCTCAAAGGCATCCAGGGGCATTTCTGGAAAAGAGAGCTTGCGTGAGAGCAGTTCACTGAATGCAGCCCCCCGGGTCTCTAAGTAAAGGGGTCTTTACCAGGGAGGAGTGGCTGCAGCTCCGTCCACTGCCCCTATCACGAACTTTCCCTTCGTGGTTCTAGGTGGCTGCTGGTGGGGCGGTGGAGGGTGGAGGTTGGGGCCAGTCTGTGCGGTGGCCAGTCCTGGGCCGAGAGTTCGGTCTCCTTCTGCCCTGGTCCACAGCGGTGCTGATAACCCCCGTTAGTCATTGCAGTCTCGCTGCCTGCTATGCCCTGTGCCTGTCTTATCTCTCCACTGTACTGCGTGCTCTTCTTGTTGTTCAGTCAGGTGAACTCTTTACCGCTGTGCCACCTGGGAAGCTGCTAAGTGCTCTTACTGTGGTCATTTTGCAGATGGCAAAACGGGGGCTCAGGAAGCATAAGTAACCTCTCAGGTCTGCAGAGGGAACACGCGGTGGGACCCAGACTCAGACTTCTGACTCTCAAACCTTGCTTAACTG
Source organism: Antilocapra americana (assembly GCA_007570785.1). Lineage (NCBI taxonomy): Eukaryota > Metazoa > Chordata > Mammalia > Artiodactyla > Antilocapridae > Antilocapra > Antilocapra americana. The sequence continues at coordinate 2,824,561 of ML661892.1, read as the reverse complement.
CCTCTTAACTACCCCGTTTTATTGACGCCCGTGGCAAGTCTCTTGGCCCCCATTTCCACACCTGTAAAATGGGGATAATAGCTTCCTGGCACTTGAGCCAAGGACAGGTATAAGAGCCTTGTCAGCTTTCATACCTGGAACTCTTCCTGTGCCCCTCCCTTTGGGCCATTGCCAGATCTTGCCATCAGCTGGGTTAGCTTTTCTGCTGGGAAGGCTAGAGTCAGCCCCACACATCTGGGGTGCACCTCCCCTGACCTCCCTGTCCCCAGCTTGGATCCTGGCTGGGCCACTGCTCTTCCCCTCCCCTGGCAGTGGGAGAGGCGGTGGAGCCCTGCCAGGAGACAATAGGGCACATTAAGAAGGCTGGCAGGTGCCAAGAGAGATATTAAAGGGACGTTTGATTGTTTTCACCCTAATTGTCGGGCTTTTGCTCTCTCTCTTTTTCTTCTATAGCAAATAAGGGGACGGCAAACCGGGGTGTGGATTTCTTCCCTTCGTGGTTGATGGGGGCTCTCTTTGACTTTGGGTGTGATTCACCTCTTTCAGCCCCTCTGATTCTTAGCCCTCTCTTCTATCTGTGTGTCTCTCTCCCTCTCCCCCTGCCCTCTCCCCAGCTGTCCCCCCTCTGCTGTGTGTGGTTCTCTGAGCAAATATGATGAGAGCTGAGACTGCAGAAGCCATCTGCCTACCACTGTGGAATCCACGATCCTAAGGGGGACTGTTTTTCATCTCCCTCAACTGCATCCCTGCCAAATGGTCAACCATCATTGGCTTGAACACCTCCAGTGATGGGAGCTCACTTCCTTTAGCTGAGCAGAGTCCTAGATAATCTATTGCAGCTCAGGGTGGCCTAGAGGATTTCTCGAGTGTCCACTACCCATTTTTGCAGGCTTCTCTCAAATCTTTCCTTTCCCAGAAAGTCTTCTCTGACCTTCCTGTTAGAATTAATCTCTGTCTCTTGGAAATGCGTATAGAATTTAATTTATACAACTTTAGCAGCACGGATGTCATGCTGTTTCGCCATTTCTGTAGGTAGAGGGAAGTTATACTGAAGGAGCTTTTCCAGCAGGACAGCTGAGAGGGCTTCCACTGGAAAGAACGGGTCCCAGAGAGCTGCTGTGTGGGCCTAGTCCTCCTCCTGTCTCTAGAAGTTCCACCTCCAAACGTGGCCTACATATTTTATATATTCTTGCAGTCCAGAGAATATTTTGGGCTTTACATGCCATATGGTCTCTGCCACATCTCCCCAGCCCTGTCATTTTTGTGTGAAAGCAGCTGAAGACAATATAGAAATGAATGGACATATCAATAAAACTTTATTTGCAAAATCAGACAGCAGTCTGGTTGGCAGGCCCTGGTTTGCTGACCCCTGTTCTGGTCTCTTCCTAGTGGAGGAAATGCCTTCAATTGCTCTGTGACCTTGGGCAGGTCTTTCTCCAAGGACCCCCATTTCCCATTAAATGGATGAATGGACTCCTACGGGTTGAATCGTGTCCCCCACAAAAGACACGCTGAAACTCCAATCCCCAGACCCTCAGTATGTGACTTGGAAATAGGGTCATTGCAGATGTATTTGGCTAAGATGAGGACATGCTGGGGCAGCATGGTCTAATGTGACTGTCTAGTGTAACTGACCGGTGTCCTGCTGTGAGGAGAGGCACAGAGAGGGGAGACAGCCATGTGGAGTCGCGGGGCAGAGATGGGAATTGTGCTGCTGCCCTAAACCAAGGAGGCCTGGAGTTGCCAGCAGCGGATGAGGCAGAGCGCACCCTCCCTTGGAGGCTTTGGCGGGAGGTGGCCTTACCAACACCTTGCTTTTGAGTTTGTAGCCTCCAGAAGTATGAGACAATCAGTTTCTTTTTAAGCCACATAGTTTGAGGCAATTCTTTATGGTAGCCCTGGGAGGACCGTTTTCTCATCGGATTGTTTTATGTGTGTCATAAGTGTGTTTGTGTATTGTGTTTGGGTGAAGATGGACAAAACGCTCTTAGCAAAGGCAGAGATGATTGTCCTAATCTCTTCCAACTACTTCAACTCTTTAGTTTATGAGGCAAATCCTTACTTCCTATGGGGGATTAGCTTATTACCCTGTACATATGTATTCTTTAGCTAAAGCCATTCTCCTTGTCAAGAGAGCAGCCATTTTTTTTTAAAGGGGAAAAAAAAAAAACTCACTTAGCCATTAGCCTTGAATACCAATGAATAAACATGTGTTACATTCTGCCTTTTACTTAACTGTATTGTCTTTCTTTTTTTTTGAGTTCCAACCACGCTGGTTTCAACAATTTATTTTTGTTCTGGGCCCCTATTCTGTTGATTTGGCGAGGTGGGGGCAATTATAGTAATAGGTGATAGGTACAGAAAACAGCCCTTGCCTTCAGAGAGCTCCTGGTCTGTAGGGAACAGAGTCAGGTTCACAGTGATGTGGTACCAAGGCAGAGAGCAGCCTCAGTACGGTGGGGAAGAGGGGTCAGCCAGGCATTGTGTGGTGCCAGGAGGAGGTCAGGAAGGATTTCTGAAAGGAGGTGACTTTTAGAGTGGCCCTGAGGAGGGTTAGGAATTTGGTGAAAGCACCCATGTTGGAATTGAACTCTGTCAGGTGGCAGCGTCAGCAAACCTTCAGATGCCCAGTAGAGAGTAACTGCAGGCAGTGACGGCTGGGTCATAGGGGCTCTGGGAGGCAGGACCTCAGGATGCAGGGAAGCTGGGGATAGAGTTTACATGGATCACCTTGGCCTGATCCGAGGTGTGCCTCAGGAAGGTCAGTGTGGCAATGCAGAAGGCACCGGAGCCCAGAGCATCAGGTGGAAGTCTATGGGAATGGAGGGAGAATGAATCCATTCATTCATCCACTACACTCTGCTGTGGGCCAGCCACTGTACCAGGAAGCGAGACCACCAAAATGCATGACTCACAGCCCCCGAGCTTCAGACACTCATGAGGATGACTCCTCTGCAGGCTGCTTTGGTAAGACATGGTCCTAAGCATTTTACATACATGATTGTTCTTAATCTTCACAGCAACTCAATGGCCAACACACTATAAACATCCCCATTTTATGGATGAGGACACTCAGCACCAAGGACATGAAATGTTGCACCCCAGTCATACAGCTGGTCACTGAGGGAGCTGTGGTTGGCCTGCAGGGTCCTGAACTTTCACTATATCAGCTGCATCACTCAGGATCCAGTGGGATATCGGTCTGGTAGAGCGGGTGCAGGGTTTTAGGTGAGCACACAGGAGAGCCAGTTAACCTGGATAGGCAGGGGGGTGGAACAGGGAAGACTTCCTGCAGGAGGGACTCATGGCCTAAGTCTTTGAAGGCAGAGCAGGGCTGGGGAGGGGTGAAGAGCGCAGGGGTTCCCAGCAGAGGGGAAGCACAGCCAGAAGGCTGAAATGGGGAAAACCACGTGGTGTGTACAGGGTCTCCCGAGTTCAGTGTTGTTGGTCCCTAAAAATAAAGCCAGGAGTGGGCCTGGAAGAGGCTGGGATGCTGGTGGGGCCAGGTCCATAAGCTGGATTCCAAACAATGGTTCCCAGAGATGTGAAAGATATTAGGCAGAGAAATCAGGTAACCACATTTGCTCTCTGATGAGTCCTGGAGATCTAGAGTTGAAAAAGACCTACAAGTCATTTATGTCACCCATTGTCAGATGACTACTCGTGAGGCCAGGTGGGACAAGGAGCTCCCAGGATAGCACTGCAGGGCCAGAGCACTCCAAGCATGGGACAAGACCCAGAAGGCTCCATCTGTGGTCCAGCCGGCTTTGGGGCCTGTAGTTCTACTTCATCCAACATGTCATGATCCAGCAGATACTGACTGAATCCTGGAATATGCCCAGGCTGACTCTGTGCTAAACACTCGACATTCCAAGAGGAAGGGTCAGGGTCTCTGCTCTGTGCCCTTAAGGACCTGTTGGGCCTCTGGGCACGTGGTTCCGGGGCTGGGTGGGGAGAGGATGCACGTAGCCTTTGAGGTGATCTGTGTGCTGTCCCCTCTCACCTTACTCCCTCCCCACCTCTCCCGTAGAATTATGAGGTCACAGATTTACCTGGGTTTGAATCCCAACTCTGCCCTTTACTACTTGTGAGACTTTGGGAAAGTTATTGAATCTCTTTGTTTTCCCTCTGTTAAAATTTTTATGTAAATCAGGATTAAATTAATTCATATACACAAAGCACTTGAAACAGTGCCTGGCATATGAAAAGTGGTACATAGATGCTGTTATTATGTCAGGTCCAGAATTTCTTAGCCTAACCCTAAATGAGGCGTATTTTAGGATTCACAGTTATGTTAGCCAAGGTTCAATGAGCGGTGGGAGAAACCACCTGGTGATCTGCACATGGAACTTTAGCATAAAGAGCTGTTCACTGAGACAGGAGAAGGATAGGCTATTGCGAAGGAAAGAGAGCTCTAAATATGTTCCGAAAAATGTGGGAGTAGCAGGTATAGGAGCATTCTCTAGCCTTGGCAGAGAGAGAATTCCTAAGGAAGCGCTCCCTCCTGGGCTGAGACAGAGCACTCAAGGAAGATCCTCCCGTTCCCTCCCCGAGCTTCCCCCGCTTGCTGAAATCTTGATTGTGTTTTGGAGGGAACAGGTGTGCTCACTGAACGGCAGAGAAGTGGCTCTGGTGCCCACCAGTGAACCGTGCTGGAGGAGGCTCTTGGTGGTGGGGTAAGCAGTTCACGGTGGGCTAAGCTGTTCTTGGTGGGGTGTCTCATGGAACATGTTCAGCTATCAAACTGCCCAAGGGAGCAGGTGTTAAGGGAAAGCTGCTGGTCACTGAATCTGGGTGGCGAACTTGAGCTTACTACTGGAGCCTGGACAGAGGTCGTCTGCCCACTGGCCTGCCTTGCAAATACACCAAAACCAGAATGAAAACAAAAGCAAAAAAGCCTTCCTCTTGCATGTATCTCTAGCATCTACTTAGCATCCTCTTAGGTGTCTCTCTAGCATCTACTGATCGCTATTAACAACATGTTATCTGCAAGGGAAAAATGTTTTTTTAAGGGCCCAGAATCCTTTTTTGCACAGCTGTCGAAGAAGGTAGATTTGAAGTCGAGAGGCAATAAATTGACCAGTGGCACAAGAATCTTTCTGAATTGGGACAGTTAATACAGTGCACACATTGGATTCTGTAATAGCCCCATCAGGGTCTCTGGCTGCTCCTTATAATCATGACGTGTTGCCCCCACCCCCACCTCCCGCCGAGGCAAAAATGTAAGAATATTCACACTAAGTGAATAAATGAAGATTATTAAGTAGCCTCGTGTTCATTCAGGTCAAGTTTTGTCATTAAATGAGTTACAAAAAAAGCTTTTGGCTTCTGAAATCGAGGCTAAGGGATTGTTGACCCATATTATTTTCATTTCCTTTTTCCACATAGCAGCCAGAGTGGTCTTTTGGAAATGTGAATTGTGCCACTGGCTCTCCTGGGACCCACCAGTGGCTTCCTGTTGTTCTGAGATACAGATTCTGGGTCCCTCTCCACACTGCCCCCTCCACCCCCCATTCTAGTGACCTGGAACAAGCCACACGTTCTCCTGCATAGAGCCTTTCCACACATCGTTGTCACCGCATGTCTTCCAGTTAAACTACCCCACCGCACACACACACACACACACACACACACACACGTATGCACAAATGGCTAGGTTAACACTGCCCCCCCTTTGACATCTCGGCTTCACGTGTCCAGCCTCAGCTTTCTGATCCAACACCCCCACCCCAACCTGCACACCCACCAACTCTCACCCTGCTCAAGACTCTTTTTCTTTAAAGCATCTTAGTTTGTGATGATGAAAATAATAATTAGTGGTTAGTGGTGGTCAATTAATACATCTCCCTCCTATACCATCTACATCCACTATCTCCCTACTACCATTACAGTGTTCGACGTGAGTTTGAGTAAACTCCAGGAGTTGGTGACCGACAGGGAGGCCTGGCACGCTGCGGTCCATGGGGTCGCAAAGAGTCGGACACGACTGAGCAACTGAACTGACTGGCTAACTATACCATTAGCCCCCTGAGGACAGTCTGTTTTCTCCCTCATTATTTTGTCCCCTGTACTTTCATACAGTGCCTGACATGACATACGTGATCAGTGAGAAAATGAATGAGCAATCTTGGATTGGACCCTGAGCTAGAAAAAAATGAGCATAAAGGGCATTATTTAGAATCAATTGACAAAATTTGGATATTGATTGTAGACATTAATGTTGTGTCAGTGTTAAATTTCCTGCTTTGGATGTCGTTAGTCATAGGAAATTCACACCAAAGAATTTAGGAATCAAGGATTCTTATGTCTTCAATTTTCTCTCAAATGTTTCAGAAAAAAATTATAGGTACAGATAGATGGGGAGAGGGGGAAAGAAAGGTAAGAGGAAGGTGAGAAATAGTGACAGCAAACATGGATGAAAGATTCATTGTGCATTTCTTCTCTGTAAATTTGAAAGTATTTGACAATGAATGTTTTTTAAAATGTGGTGAATAGAAGAACATAAGGGCAAAGGGATGCTAGGAGGAGGGCCCCCCCTCCAAGTGCAAAGGCCAGAGAGCAGGAGTGGGGCTTGATCCCTTTAGGGAATTTTGAGGAGGCTTTGTAGCTGGAGTGTGTCCTGGGGCTGAGGAAGGACCAGGTGGGGAGGAAGCCAGAGCGCTCATCTGGTCTGCCTGAGGGGCTAGAGAGCTCAGCCCATCAGCCAGCCTTCCCTTGAGTTGTCCACACCTCCCCCTCACCTCCCCCTTGACTTCCATATGGTGATTACCTAGCAAAAGCCTGAAAGCATGAGACCTGGGTCTCCTGTCTGATTTTTCTTTTAGTTTAGTAACAGTGAAGCTCTCATCCCAGTCTGAGGATTGCTCCTTCTCCCCTAAAACTGTGACTTCCTGGTGTCTCCCTGTGTTGATTCACTGTGTGGTTCCCTCTTTGGTTTTATATTACCATATAACAAATTACCCCAATGTGTGGTGGCTTAGCACAACATTGATTACCACACAGCCTCTGGGGTTCAGGAGTGTGGGCTTAGCTGGGTAGTTTGTGGCTCACCAGGTTGAAGTCAAGAAGCAGACTTCTGAGATGCCTCTTTCACCTGGCTGTTGGTGGGAGGCCTCAGTTCCTCCATGCCTGTACCTCTCCGTAAGGAAGCTTGGTATACTCACTGCATGGAAGTTTGCTTTTCCTACAGCAGGTGATCTGAGAGAGGGAGAGCAAGCTGGAAGCCACGAACCTTCTATGACTTAGTCTCTGAAGTCACACATCATCACTGACACTTTATTCTCTTAGTGGGAGTGAGTCACTAAGTTCAGCCTACTTGCAAAGAGAGAAGAATTAGTCCCCGCCTTTTGAGGGGAGGGAATATGAAAGATAACAATCGTACAGTGGTTCCTGAAGGCCCTACTGTGTGTTTGGCATTATAGGTGGTTGAAGGGATCCAAGGCACGGACCATTCTGTCCTCTGGATGTTTTCATCTGTTTAGGGAAGTAAGGTGTGCTCTGACACTCGTCATAAGAACCAAGATATCCATCGCAAGCCAAGTCAGAATGGATAGCAAAGGAGGGCTCTTTATAGCAGGTGGCACCCGGCCGGGGCCTTCAGGGTGAACAGTAATTCTCTTGGTTCTTGACCCTGATGGTCAGCACCATTGTACGTGACAAGGAATACTGATAGTAGCATTTGGTATTTTCACCCTGATGGGCACTGGGCCAAGCAGGACTGCCTTATAGCACATCTCCATTTGTGAATAGCATTCCTTGGAACTGTGAAGCAAGGCAGTCCTGATGCTGAGTGCTTCATTTATGTTATCTCACTTATTGTTTTGAACATTCTTACTATGTTACTGTTATTATTCCCATTTTACAGATGACAAGGGTAAAGTTTAGAGAGATTAAATGACTTCTGTAAGATCACACAGCTGTAAATGGCAGGGGTTAAGGCCACAGGCCCTATAGGCTTAAATTCCAGCTCCCTTACTTTATAGCTTTAGAGCCTTAAGCAAGGGACTTTAACCTTCCTTTGTCTCAGTTACCTCATCTGTAATAGCGTATAAAGCTATTTGATGTTCTCCCCTCATTGCCTGGCACGGGGTCAGTATTAGCTATCACTGCTCTCATTATCAGCTCAGATAGGCAGCTGTGCTGTCCTCAAGTTCTTCCCATTAGTTTGTTTTAAAGGGTTGAGATGAGAAATGCAAGTGATAGCTACAGCCACTCCCTCTTGTGCAGGGACCATGAATTTAAATGGAAAAGCAACTTGTCCAGGCTGAACAGGCCAGCAGGGCTTGAGTGACTGTTTCCAGTATCTGCTTTATTTCCAGGAGAAAGTGAATGCTTCAAGAGGGATACCTGCCCGTTGACCCCTCTGTGTCGGAGGAAGGCCAAGGGGTGGCTGAGCTGGGTTTAGAGGCTAAACTAGAGTTGGCAACTTTCTTGGGAAGTACTTTCCCTGTTGAGAAGCAAGGAGCACTGTATTGGATCTAGGTCAGGATAAAAGTCTGTGCTATGTGTCCTTGAGCCAATTACTAAACCTTTCTGGGCTCCAAGGGCCTCTTTTACTTAGGCGAGCTTGGCAACCTCTCCCCTCCAGGGTTCTCCATCAGCAAGATGAAGAGGGTGTTTGAAACCCATGCAACTCAGGTGCTAGCCTTTGGGACTCTTCCTTCCAAACGCGTCTGGCGGAATTGTGGCTACTTTAAATACTTGGAATACAGAAAGGCTGTTTGATGGGAGTCACTCCCCCTACCACCCATATCCTCTTTGCTGAAACATTCTGGGGAAAAATCAGTTTCAGTCTTAATTCTGAGGATCAAAACATCTCCCAAACAAAATCAAGAACCAGGTGGATCTCTTTTCGAAAATCCAAACCTGATATCCAACTTAGGGAACTTATCTTTTAGAATTGACCTTTTTTTCCCTCTCTAATGAATTGGCATTTGTCTTCTGTGCCAGTTCGTTATGGAATTCATCCCAGTGTTTCATTCACTGTGATCTCAGAAGCAGAGTGCACTCACACAGCACCCCCCTACACCCCGTGGGAACAGCAGAACCTACTTTGAAAAAAGAGTCTTCCACCTTTCATTTTCTCACTTTGGACTAAAGTGCTTCCTTTTTTGTAAACCTAAAAAAAGAGGCTAATTTTTTTCTTTTTAAAATTCAGATGTGCATGAACCAATTTTTAGAAAGATTATTGTACATCTCAGTGTATCCATCACCCCCCTGAGGCTCTGAGTGAGTCTCCTCTGAATCATCTGGTGGTGCAAAGTGATGCGCAGGGCGTCTAGAGGCTCCTCAGTGTCTCTCCTCCATTTTCTCCTTGTTAAATTGTACTGATGGTGAGATGAAAGGGGGAGAGGCTGAGGGAAGAGGAGGAGGAGGAAGCGAAATGTCAACCAGGAGCCTGGGGCTGTCAGCGATTTCTTCTCCCCAGCTGTCTGACCGAAGAGCAATTACCTAAGCTCAGAGCCCCCGTCCCATCTCTGAAATGGGGACAATGACAGCAGTTGCTGTGTCTCAGGGCTGTGGCCATGATTACCCGAGAAAATGCATGTGGGAAAAATGCGTGATAAATGCCGTTATACTCTTGTTGGTGCTGAAATAGGATTGTGTACATGTGTAACTTGTGTGATTTAAAAAAAAAATTTTTTTTAAGGGTTGCTTTTATTTGTAGAAACAGAGTTTGAGTCAGAAGGGAACCTTAGGAATCTTTCAGTAGGACGCCTCACCCCAGGGAGGCGTCCTCTCTGCAGCAGCCTTCAAAGGTAGTCATCTGGTCTTTGCTTGAACAGCTTCAGGGACGTGGAGGTCACCACCTCTCCCTTTTCTTCGTTCTCTTCATCACCCCAGCACTTTCATTCTTCCAGATACAGGATAGACAAGTGATTTTTCTTTTCCCTAAGATAGACAGCAAAAGAGTAATGTCACGGTTAAAAATGAATGAGCGTGCCATGGCATGCATTATGCAGATCTGCCGTCTGTACACATGGCTGCAGCAGGTATATTCGCTGCTCTCTAAACCATCTGAATTGCTTGTTTGGGGGGGATCTGGTGTTCCCTTTACCAGAAGCCACAAGGACTAAGCTATGAGGACTAAGCCTTGCAGCAGAGGGAGGACCGAGCAAGGCCCTCTTTGCTTTGAATTCCTTTCTTTTTTTCAGCTGGCGGTTCTTCTTGCTGTAGGTAGATACGGATTTCTCTGAGAAGTATAGTGTGAGGCAGTAACTGTTACCTTCTCTCCTTTCTCTCTTCAGTTTTCCCTGTGAAATAGGAAGACAGGGAACACTTGGTGGATAGCCCCTTGGTCTCAGGCCTGCTTCTGCCACTAGTGTTTTCAGACCTTTCTGTTTAGGACGTAATGGTGAGGATGCAGGGGCCGGAGCTAGGACCACCTCAGAGATCATCTCCAGCCAGCACTTTGCAAACTGTGGAAGTCCACCTGGGTGCTTCAGGGATTTGGTAAACACTGTTTCAAATTGTGTTGATTCTTTTTAAAGCTATAAAATAGGGGGGAAAAAAAAAATGAAAACCACTCATTTGTGTTTTATCCTGCCTTTTTTCCTGTACAAGGTTACCAGCTTATTCTTCCAACATCTGTTTAATTGAAGAGAATCCTGACATTGTAGGGCAGATTGTGTTAAAAAAAAGAAAAGAAGTCATCTACTATCCATTGCATCAGAAAAGTTTTCTCAACATTGGGCAACTAAACTGAAACAGAGAAATGGTTCTTTGAGGCAAGTGTAAACTGCAAGCTGTTGCCTCTTAACTCCTGAGGTCAAACTGTTTGTATTGATCAAAACAACCTCATTTGTCCTCACTGGTTAACTTCACAGTAAAAAGAAAAATGTTGTTAACTTGAAAATTTTAAACTTATGATAATAAAATGTAAATTCCTGACTTAGACTTTACTCACTGAAAACTTACTACCCTTTCAAAAAACATAGAACTGGCATCCCTTGGTGGAGTTTGGGTTCTCTTTTAGTCCATCATCGCTTACTTATTAAATTATGTCCCAGGCAGGTTATATAACTACATGATACTTGCATTAGAAGACCTGCCTGTTGCCAGCTACGTTTATGTTTTCATGTCCATGTCCAGGCTACTCATTTTCACTTGTGAGTGGACCCTGGCAGATTCTTCCCTTCTAAATTTTGTTGACCTCGGAAAAAGAAAACTTCCCCTTTCCTATCCTCATGGATGAGAAATTCTTTCCTCTGTCCAGCACCAGGGGGTGAGGCTTTAGTTATAAAGATGTAACATTTTACCTCCTGTCCAGTTTCTTTCCCATGCACTCGGAGGTCTGTTGGGCAGTTTGCCCTTAAAAGTCACTCCAGCAGCCATGGAGCACCTAGGATGATAACTAGATCATGCCTAGGCCTCCTGGAGGCTGAGCAACCAACCCCATTTCCTCCCTCTTCCTTCTCTCACTGGATCACTTTCCCCACCTGTTGATCTGTCACACCTCCCTACTCTCACTCCTCTCCTTCCCAACCTTTGTGAACTACAGTGCCTCAGCATCCCGATGATGCTGATGGAGCCCACGGTTTCTATGTTCTGTGACCCCTGAGGAAAATGAGGCTATCACCCAGCCTTCCTGCTCGCAGGGTGTGTGTCAGGGGCAGGGGTGGTGGGGGTGGAGAGCACTGAGGGCTGTGGGAACTGGAGGCCTGCCACCTCTCCGCTTGGGGTTGGTATCTGTGCTCTTTAATGTTTCAGCACCCTGGCCCCCGTCTGATGGCATATCTGTCCCCCTCCTTTCTCATCCCAAGAAAGCAGGTAGGAGATGGAGAGAGTTCCAACTTGCCTTCTAAATAAATAAAATCAATGAAAGTTCCCACCGCCCCTTTTAGTCAACGCATCCCTCCTTCCTTCCTCCACCCTGCCCCCGCATCAAAACAGACCTAGTTAGGGGGCCTCTCCCTCCAATATCACCCCCTCCAATATCACCCCCTCCTCAAGCAAAACACAGCTCAGCAGGCATAAGAGCCTGGATTTGAATTTTGGCTCTGTCATTTGTTATGGTTGTGTGAAACCTCAGGTAAGTTGCTTGATATTTTTGAGCCTCAGTTTTCTCACCTGTGAAATGGAAATAGTTACCAATGTCATAGACTTATGCTGAAGATCATTGTGAGACTGTATAGTCAGCAGGGCTGTGCCTGGTCCTTTGTAAGGGCTCAAAAACAGCTGTTAACTTTTTGGTGATAGTTGGCTTCTGGAGCCTGTTTTCCTTTCTACTAATGAACTGCCCAGTTTTAATTTGCCTGTTTTACCCTGGATACAGATGTTGGGGGTGAGGCTGGAGGAAGGGGAAGCATGCCATAGGCTTTGTCTCCTCTGCTCCTCCTGCCACCCCCCTTCCCTGTCCTGGCCTGGCCCTCCTGTTTGATCAGGAGCAAGGCTGTCCCACCTCCCACAAGCAGAGAAGAGCCTTGGCTGTGCACTGGCTGCGCGAACAGCCCTCTTGGAGCAGGCGTTTTCAGCCAGTGTTTCCTAGCAGGCTCTGGGCATCTTCTCCCTCCCCACCTTGTAGGTCCCTCTCTCATCTCACAAGCCCTCCCAGGACTTCACCATGAAACACTTCCACCCTGGGCAAATCGTTTTCATTGAATTCTCTAGTTCGAGGTCTCCAGCGCTGAAGAAAGACATTTTAATTAATTACAGTCCCCGTGGGCTCAGGGATCAATAGCAGTAAAGAGCCGTGGGATGAATTCCTAGCCTCTGCTCTGTCTCCAGCTCTCTCGGTGACCTTGCACCAGTTGTTCCAGCCCCCTGGGCCTCGGTTTACACCCTTCTAAAATGGGAATGCTTTTTTTCCTGGAGCACTGGGAGCCTCCAAAAAGGTGTGGTAAACAGCAGCTTATAAACTGTAGAGTGCAGGCCACAAATAAATGATTATTGAGATTGTATTTATATTCGCTTCAGGGATGATTCTCTTCTGAGCCATTTCTAGAACCTTCTGGCTTTTGCTTCTTGATACTGCAAGCCCAATTGGCAGTTTTCTGAGCCTGAGAGAAGCAAGCAGCCCAGGCAGAATAAGGCAGGCGGGTGTGTAGAGAGGGTCCTGCTCTCCCAGCCCTAAGTTTCTCCAGCAGGGAAGAGCAATCATACTAGGGGACCTGGGATAAGAAGCCGAAGTCTGGGATTTTCCTGAGAGTTCTGGCTCCCGACCATTCTGACAGACACTGCTCTGGCCACTTCTGGCACCGAGCCTTCACAGCCACCAAGAGCCTTGTTTATTCCAGCCTTTTCTTCCTGCCCTGTATTCTACACACAGCAGCCAGGGTGATCTTCCTGACGACGTTCAAGTCTGGTCCTGTCCCCAACCCTGCTCTGAGCGCTCCCATGACCTCCCACAGTCTTCAGGATAAAATCTTAGTTCTTGGTGTGGCGGCCCAGGCCCTGCGTCACCTGGCCCTGTCAGCTTCTCCAGTCACCATCTCCTGCTCCCCACCCCCGGGCTCCCTGGGGTCCAGCATAGCCCACCCAGTTCCCAGACACACGTCCCCACCTAGCCCCCAGGCCTTGGACCCGCTACTGATTGGAGATTCCCCTGGCAGGTCCTCCAGGTGCTTCAGGTCTTTGCTGAGGTGTCACTCCCCGCAGCAGACTTCCCTGACCTCCCTGTCTTCCTCAGTCTGGGTAGGTTCCCCTGGCACCCTGTGCTGGTAGATGGCCCCTTCTGTATCCCAGGACAGCCGTCCCTTTACTTGACAGTTTCCTTTCCCCTTGCCTACCCCTTCCTCCCAGTGCATGAGTCTCTCTCGAGAGTTGTGCCTGTGGGACTTGTTAACTGCCATGACCCTGGCCCCTGATGTGCCTTCTGCCGCAGAGTGTGTGCCGGATGATAGAGCGATGAGTCGACTTAGAGTGTGACCACTGGATGAGAAATCTGGAGGGACGGGATCCCTTGGCCGCTTGTCAGGCTCCATCTTCCTGACCCACCCCAGCCCAGATGTGGAATTTCTGTGGGTGTGCCAGGAATCTGCATGTTTAAAAAGCACACACCCAGGTGCTCCTGATGCAAGTTTGAGGTCCTCCCAGTGATCTCGTCCCAGCCTTGCATTTTGCAAAACAGGAAAGTGAGATCCAGAGACAGATAGTCAGTGACTTCGGCAAGATCTCAGTCCCCACCCCAACCCTCCCTTGGCTCTCTCTCATCACACGCAGACACACACGATTTCTATGAGCTGAAGTAGGCCTAATACATTTTTCACTCCCAAAATACTGACCTTAAGGAAAGCCATGGGAAGTACACTAGAGGGAATTTTTGTCTTTTGTCCCTGTTCTTGCCTTAGATCTAAATGAAGAAACCATGGCATGTTTTTATTTTCTTTCCATAAAAAGTACCCACCTCAGAATATGGGCTACTTATTTTTAAAATTCGAAACAATTACTTTCACTCCAAGATGTGTGTAATTTTTTTTAAAACATAGGAAATCCCTGAGGTTTCATCTTTCCTTTTCAGAAGTGATTTGTTAGAGAGCACAAATTATCCTGCCTGATGCCACGACGTCTGTTTTTACCCACGTGGGGATGCTGAGAGTGAACTGGGAGGACATATTTACTGTTGCTTGGAGTACCCGGCGACTCTGCCTCTCTTTAAAGCTCACTAGAGAGAAGCCGTGTAGCAGCAACGTGTGTTTGTAATTCCAGCAGCTCAGGAGGATGAAACGGGGAGGAAGACTCCGCCACGTGGGACAGATACAGTGGCGCATGGTCAGAGGAAAGCCCTGGAGACACCAGGGAATGAGGAAGGGCAAAGAAGCCGGGCTTTCAGGTTTTCATAGAAGGAACTGAGGCTGTAAATGCCTGAAGGGCTGGAATGGAGGGAGAGGGCATGAAAAAAAGCAGAACCCCGGCCGAGGGTGGGAAAGTCCTCCCACTGAGGATCAGGAAGGACTTTTCCAGTAGCGAAATCCTGCCAGCTAGTGTCCTCAAAAGTAATGAGTTTTCTCATCAAGAGAAATTTTCCAGGCTCGGGCTGGTCTTATGGGCCTGTCACAGAGTATCTTGGCTGAGGGCTGGTCTGGACTAGATTAAGTCCGAGTCCCCTTCTTGCTGACTCGAGAGCAGGTCCACTGCACACAGATCCATGCACAGGGCCCAGTGTGGGGAGGGTTCCCAGGTGGAGGCTGTGGGCAAGTGAGAAGGGGGCTCATTCTTCAGCTCCAGCTGATTGCTTGGGAATGTGAACCCCGTGAGGCCAGATCTTCAGGTTTTTCAAGAAAAGACAGACTTGCAGATTTTCATATGGACTCTCCTCTA
Source organism: Antilocapra americana (assembly GCA_007570785.1). NCBI lineage: Eukaryota > Metazoa > Chordata > Mammalia > Artiodactyla > Antilocapridae > Antilocapra > Antilocapra americana. The sequence goes on along the minus strand of ML661892.1, from coordinate 2,809,303 downwards.
AGTTTTAAATGTCATGTGAACCCAATAAAGCCATCTGTGCCTGCTGGGTCTGGGCTATGCCCTGTCAATGTGACCCCTCTGTTCCAGGATTCTCAGAGTTACATGAAGTTCAGTCTTTGGGGGACAGGTGGGTGTGAATTGAATGAGGAGAGAAGGATAAGGACTGTCTCTCCAGCCAGCAGATTGGGGAAACCAGGACACCTGGAGTTTAAGGAGCTTCCAGAGAGACCTAGGGCAGGATAATAAAGTTGAGGACTAGAATTGGGTGAGGCAGAGTGAAAGGAGGAGTGCAGTTTCCTGCCTTGCCCATTCTGACGTTTCACTTTTATGCTTTTCTCTTAACATTTGAAGAAGGGAGTACTGGGAAGGTGAATACCTCCTGAGGGTAGAGCTGGTGCAGGGAATCCAGCCTCCCAGCGGCTCTTTCTTTCCCCATCCTGCACCCTCCACTGGCACCACATGCTTTAAGTTGACAGTGAGTGGCCCCCTCTGGGGTTGTGCTGTGCTCAGTCTGTACATTTGTGCCTGGAGCCACGTGGAAACTCTGCTTCTCCTCTCCCCCAAGGATCTGTGTCTTTAGGCCTCCAGCCAGGACTGAAATCTCCATTATAACTGCTTTTGGGTGAAGGCATCGGGGTACCCAAATATCTCTTTCGAAACACACGCAGGAAAAGAAGAAAGGCCACAGGAATGCAACCTGACGTCTGTCTCAGGCCCCAAGTATTGGGCTGCCAGGGACTTGGGCACCGAACAAATTAGCTTTGCCATGAAGCCAACCTCAAAAAGCCAGTCGTATCCAAACCACATTTATGGTGCTCCCCGCTGCAATCCGAGGCCTGTCTGCCTCACTTCCTGCCTCTCTTGATGCTGAGACAGCACTTTCAGAGGCGGCTTTCAGACCAACTTCAGGCTTTGCTCACTTGGCCAGTGAGTGACTGGCTTGCTTTATTTTGTTGTTGTCGTCATCTTTGTTTGAAGTAAAATGTTTTAAGTATCAGTACTTTTTTCATACAAGTTTGTTGTATGAAGTACAGTAAACTGCCCACTTTAAAAGTGTATCACTTGATCAGTTTTAACATACATATGTATCTGTGAAACAGTCACCACACTCATAGTAAACATTTCTATCATCCCCAACAGGTTCTCTGTGCCTCTTTCTAACCTGTCTCTCTCTCTGTCTCCACGCAGTCACTGACCTTCTTTCTCTCTCTCAAGAAGAGCCTGCTTTTTCTAGAAATTTATGTAGAAGGACTTACACAGATTGGATTCCTTTTGCCTGGTGTGTTTTTTTTTTTCCTTTCCTTTTTGTTAAGCATGATGATATGGAGATTCATCCATGTTCTTGTGTGTATCCGTGGCTTGTCCCTTTGTATTACTGAGGAGTATTCCAATACAGTCCATGGGGTCACTAAGACTGAGGGACTTCACTTTCACTTTTCACTTTCGTGCATTGGAGAAGGCAATGGCAACCCACTCCAGTGTTCTTGCCTGGAGAATCCCAGGGACGAGGGTGCCTGGTGGGCTGCCATCTCTGGGGTAGCACAGAGTCAGACACGACTGAAGCAACTTAGCAGCAGCAGCAGCAGTCCAGTGCACATTGTCATTTGTTTAATCCATTTACCTATAGAGAGACATTTGAGTTGTTTCTAGCTTTTGACTATTATAAATTTAGCTCTTTTTTTGGGGGGGGGACTTGGGTTTTTTTTTTAATTAATTTTTGTTAGAGTATAGTTGCTTTACAATACTGTATTAGTCTCTACTGTACAGCAGAGTGAATCAGCTACATATATACATATATCCCCTCTTTTTTGACTTCCTTTCCATTAGGTCACTATAGAACATTGAGTAGCATTCCCTGAGCTGTATAGTAGGTTCTCATTAGTTACCTATTTTATGCAAAATATCAATAATATATATATGTCAATCCCAATCTCCCCATTCATCCCATCCCCACCCAAATCTAGCTGTTTTGAACACTTGTGTACTAGTCTTTGTGTGGGTATGTATTTTGTTTTCTTGAGTAAATACCTACAAAAGCAATAGAATGACTGTGTGGTGTGGCAGGTGTATGTTTAACTTGTTAAAAAACTACCAAATAGTTTTCCAAAATAGTTGGTCCATTTTGCGTTCCCACATCACTGTATGAGAATTCTAGTTGCTCAGCATCCTTGACAGCACCTGGAATGGTAGGTCTTTAATTTGAGCTCTTCTCGTGGTTGTGAAGAAATGAAATATGCTTTTCTCACAGTAATGTGCTTGCTTTCATGAAGAACATTTCTTCATGTGTTTTTTGGCCATTTTGTATCTTTTGTGAAATGGCTATTAAAATCTTTTGCCAGTTTTTAATTGGGTTGTCTTATTGAGTTTTGAGAGGGTTTTAAATATATATATATATATATTCTGTAATACAGGTCTTTTATCTGATATATGTTTTGTGAATATATTCTCCCAGACCTTGACTGTGCTTTTTGCTTTCCTAATAAGGAAAATTATCATCTAGTAAAATCTGGAGCATGTGGAGTTTTCAGGGATAAGAAAGACATTGAATAGTTAACAAATGCAGTAAACCCTAACAATTCTGTAGAACCTTAATGTGGTCCCACAATGAATGAAAGCTTATTTAATATCACATCAATTCTTTTCTTTTTAATAATTTTATTTATTTTTGGCTGTGCTGGGTCTTTGTTGCTGGGCGGGCTTTTCTCTAGTTGTGGCGAGGAGGGTGCTAATTTCTAGTGGAGGTACATCAGCTTCTCACTGCAGTGGTTTCTCTTGTTACAGAGCACAAGGCTTTAGAGTGGGGGCTCTGTAGTTGTGGCACAGGGGGCTTAAATTACTCTCTGGCAAGTGGGATTTTCCCGGATCAGGGACTGAACCCATGTCTCCTGCATTGGCAGGCAGATTCTTTACCACTGAGCCACCAGGGAGCCCTATCACATCAGTTCTTGATCTGAAAATTATTTTGCATAATTTGAAAAACTCTACCATGCTAGGTACAAGAAGAGATAGAAGGAAGGGCAGAAACTTCAGACATGGATATTCTTCTCAGGAGACTTCTGTCCATGGCAGAGGGGTATAACACATGTGTTCTGATAATAATTATTGTTATATGCTATGTGCTTTAGGGGCATGGAAAAGAGGTCTTAATGTTGGCAGTGGTCAGGCTTGTTTTTTTTGTGGTTGTGAAAGTCTTAGCTAAACACAGATCCTCAGGCTCATCCCAGCAGGGAAGTTACAGTTTAGCCACTCCCAGTGACAAGAGGAAGTTATGAGAATGTCATAGCTTCTCTCTTCGTGTTTATCACCAGTCAGATCCGTCATCTGCATGGTTTTGTCTTTTGTCAAGCACACCTATAAATTAAACACCAAAGCAGGAAAAAGGAAAAGAGCAAAGCTTAGTATGTAAGACTAAGAGACCCGGGTTCCATCCCTGGTTTGGGAAGATCCCCTGGAGAAGGAAATGGCAACCCACTTCAGTACTCTTGCCTGGAAAATTCCATGGATGAAGAAGCCTGGTAGGCTGCAGTCCATGGGGTCGCAAAGAGTCAGACACAACTGAGCGACTTCACTTTTCTTTCCCTTTTATTTTAGTGGCCTGCTCTCACTCAGTCTTCAGAACAGTCCTCTGATACAGATTTTCCCCACTTTGCAGATGAAGAAGCTGAAGCTTAGGAAAGTTAAGTAACTGATCTAGTTCATACAGCTAGGACGTGGCAGACCTGGATTCAATCCCAAATCTATCTGACTCCAGAGTCTATGTACCTAACCTTAGGCTAATTTGCCTCCCAAATAGAGCATAAGATAGGTTGTGTTAAGAATCATCAGAGAGTTGTAAATAGAATGTTGTAGAATAAGTAGTGAAAAATCTTCCTTTTGGCTCTGTACCAGCAAGCACCTTGAAACAGTTCACATTTGATTTGGGCCTTGAATAATGTACCCAGCCTCTGTAACAAAGATGGTAGAATGACACTTGAAGGGAACAGTATAAGACAAGACTCAGAGGTGAGAACCGTCCTGGGATCTATTGACTAAAGCCTAGTATTCTTCAAGAATAATGGTGAGAGAAAGGGTCATGAACATCAGTTCATAAAAGGCCTTGAAAATCAGGCTAAGGTGTTTTGAATTTGATTCTGGAAGGCAGTTGTGACCATTGAATCATTTGAGCAGTAGGGTGGCAGGTAGTCTTTTCACGGCAGCCTTGTATCATGATGGGATGATGTCTAGATGGACAAAGATATAGAAGAAGGACTCAGAGCAGTTGAGGACCTTGTAGTCTCTACTGTAGGTACTGAGGGCTGCAACTAGGGCATTAGCCATAGAAATGGACAGGAAGGGATAAATTACATAATTCAAAACTGGAAGCTACCTCCCATCAATACATGATTTTTATTCTGTTAACTTTTCTATAATCTGGGATTAATCTGACTCCGTCTCTTGTTGCCTCCCTCTTCTTTGTCCATATGTATCTTGCGTACTTCATTGCTCCCAGATAGTTTCCAGGGAAAAGAGAGAAACTCAATTTGTCCTGTCTATAATTAGTTGGCTAATCTGATAAATGAAGTGGTGCCTGAGTGCCTGGAGAAGGCTGAAACTTTTGACCAAAGTGAAGTTTTATGTTGTTCATACATTCCTTTATTCATTCAGCTAACCGTATTCATTCATTTACCATTCCGATGTGTTTTGTCCAAAATCAAGTAGTTCTCCAGTTCTTAGTGGCACTAGCTGAGTGTCCTACAAATTTAACTCAATTCTGATACTTTTCTACCCAGAGTTAGTGTCAGATACCACAGGTTAAGGACTCAATCCCACAAGACTACCCCAGTTTAGATGCCAGTCACAAACCCAGGTTGTCATCTGTGCTTCTGGCTTTCTAGGTGTAAATCAGAGGTTTGCACAGCTCCTTCCTCTTGTTCAAGTAGTTTACTAGAGCAGCTCACAGGACTCAGAGAAATGTTTACTTATACTTACCAGTTGATTATAAAGGATACAGATGAATAGCCAGATGAAGAGGTATATAGGGTGAGGTCCAGAAGGATCCTGAGAGGAACTAGGGTGAACCACCCTCCTCTTATGTCTGCCAGCCCCCAGAAGCTCATCAAATCGTTTTAAGAGTTTTTGTAGATAAATCTGTAGCAACCCCCTTCTTCTTCCCAGAGGTCCTTATGACCAGTCCCATCCTAGGACCATCTCGGGTGAGGATGGGGGGAGTCACCTTATTAGCATAAACTCAAGTGTATTCAATAGGGCTTCTTATGAATGATGAAGGATGATCCTATCACTCTGGAGAAATTCCAAAGGTTTTAAGAACTTTGTGCTAGGAACCTAAAACAAAGACCAAATATACTTCTTATACCACAACCATCCATTCATCCAAACATTTACTCATGCCACAAACTCTCAGTCATTTGATACATATATTATTGGAGTATATTTGCTTTACAATGGTGTTAGTTTCTGTTGCACAGTGAAGTGAATTAGTTATATGTATACATATATCCCCTCCCTTTTGAACCTCCCTCCCACCTCCACCGTCAATCCCACCTCTCTAGGTCATCACAGAGCACCGAACTGGGCTTCTTGTGCTTAATAGTGGGTTCCCACTAGCTACCTGGCTTCCCTGGTGGCTCAGATGGTAAAGAATCCGCCTGCAATATGGGAGACCTGGGTTCAGTCGCTGGGTTGGGATGATCCCCTGGAGGAGGGCATAGCAACCCACTCCAGTATTCTTGCCTGGAGAATCCCCAAGGACAGAAGCCTGGTAGACTATGTCCATTCTTCTTAATTGCTCCATAGAGCTCCTCAGCACAGCACAGCACTCGCTCTTTTACGCATGGTCGTGTATATATGTCAATCCTGATCTTTTAGTGTGTCCCACCCTCCCCTTCCCCTACTGTGTCCACGTACCCATTCTCTATGTCTTTGTCTCTGTGGAAATCAGTCATTTGATGTTTATCAAAGCATCTAATATGAGGCAGATGCTATGATAGGTGGTGAAGATACAGTGGGCAACACAGCTTCTGTCCACAAGAAGTTCATATTTTAGTGGAAAATTATTTCTGCCATCTTCTTCTGGGCTTTGTTATTATCGCACCTTTTCATGTATTTCACACCCCCCACCTCCATCTTTTCTTGCCTTCTTTTGAATTTTTTTTTCTCAGTTGTCTCACCTTTTCATGTTTTTTTTCTTCCGTGTTTTGTTTTGCCTTCTTTTGAATTTTCTTCTAATTTTATTTTTTTCTTCTCTTCTACTAAGTAAATTCAATGTTCTGTTTCTACACTTTGGTTAGTAAACCAAGAAATTTTAACCTGTATTTTTAGTCCAAAATTAATTGATATACTTACCCTACTTCCAGTCAATACAGGGATCTTAGTGAACCCAACTTTGATCACTGCCTTCTCTGACTTACCTGCTATGCGTGTCATTATTATTTTTAATTCCATAAGACTGTAATCTTATTGTTTATGCAAAACCTTCAAAATGAAATCAGTTTCCTTCTACCTGAAGTATATTCTTTTTAAATTTAAGTGAGGGTGTCTTGATAGCAAATTGTAGGTTTTGCTTGGGAATATCTTTATTTTGCTCCTGTCCTTGCCAGGTATGCTATTCTGTTTGATAGTTGTTTACCCTCATGTATTCAAAACATTATTATACTGACTTCTAGATTCCTTTACAGCTGTTGAGAAATCAGGCGTCATATAATGATTATTCCTTTACATTAAAACTATCTTTTTCTGACTGCTTTTAAGATTTTGTCTCTTTTTGATGTTCTGCAGTTCTATATGATGTAGATTTTTAGAAACAGCTATATTGGCATAGAGTAAATTACACATGTTTAAAGTGTATAATTTGGTAAGTTTTGACATGTGTATATACTTGTGAAACCATTACCACATCAAGATAATGAACATATCCATCATTCCCCAAAGTTTCCTCTGTCCCTTTCTGTTTGTGACCCTTCCATCCTGTCCTTTTCTATCCTCCTCTATTCCCCAGGCAACCGCTGATCTGCTTCCTATCACTATAGACTAGTTTGTATTTTATAGAATTTTGCACAAATGGAGACATACAGTATATACTCTTTTTTAGTTTTTTGTTCTAAGCTGGCTTCTCTCACTGGATATAATTATTTTGAGATTCATCCTTGTAGCATATATAATAGGTTTTTTTTCTTTTTATTGGTTGGTGATATTCCTTTGCATGGGTATGCTGCTGTTCATTTATCCATCTGTCTGTTAGTGGATAGTTGTGTTATTTCCACTTTGGGGCTAGTACAGAGTTTTTGTGAACATTGATGTTCAAGTCTTTGTGTAGGCATATGCTTTTATTTCTCTTAGATAAATATGTAGAAGTGGATTGGTTGGATTATATGTTAGATGTATACTTTTGGCTACCCTATATCCATGGGTTGCACATCTGTGGATTCGATTCAACCAACTGGATGGAAAACAATTTAAAAAAATTTTAGTAATTTCCGAAAAGCAAAACTTGAATTTGCCACATGCCAGAAAATATTTACATAACATTTACATTGTTTTCAATATTAGGTATTATAAGTAATCTAGAGATAATTTAAGTATAGGGGAGGATACTATGCCATATTATATAAGGGACTTGAGCATCCATGGATTTTGGTGTCCTTATGGAATCCTGGAACCAATTCCGCACAGATCCTGATGCTCTGCTTTATTTAGTTTCATAAAAATTGTGGTGGCTCCATTTTAAGTTTCCAGCAACAACATTTGAGAGTTTCAGCACCTCCACATCCCTGCCAACACTTACTATGATCAGTCTTTTCAATTTTAACCATTCTAATAGGTGAGTAATAGTATCTCATTGTGGTTTTAATTTGTATTTCTCTGATAACCAGTGATGTTGAACATCTTTTCATGTGCTTATCTGCCCTATGTATATCTTTTTGGTAATGTGTCTGTTTAAATCTTTTGTACATTCTTTTAAAAATGGGTTGTTTAATTTCTCATTATTGAACTTTTGAGAGTTCTTTATATTCTGGATACAAGTCCTTTATAAGAAATATAGTTTGCAGTATTTACTCCAAACTGTGGAAGGAGTGGTAGAAGTTTTAAATTTTGATTCAGTTTGATTTATTAGTTTTTTCCTTTATAAGTCATATTTTTGTCATATCTAAGAAATATTTACCTAACCCAAAGTGACAAAAGTACTTTTTCTTAGATTTCCTTCTGGAAGTTTTTTTTTTTTAGAATTTTAGGTTTTAAATTTAAAGCTGTGATTTATTTTGAGTTCATTTTTATATGTAATGTGAATATGAATCAAAGTCTTCCTCATCCTCCTCCCCAACCCTGCCATGGCCCTCTCTCTCCCTGCCTCTCCTTTTACATATTGATGTCCAGTTGTTCTAGTATTATTAGTTGAGTAAATTGTCATTTCTCCACTTAATTGCTTTTGCATTTCTGTCAAAAATCAGTTTTTCATATATATGTAGGCCTGTGTCTGTACCTTCTATTCTGTTCCATTCATTCATTGTTTCTTTGTTTTTCTTTATGCCAGTACCACACTATCTGGATTGCTGTCACTTTATAGTTTGTCTTGAAATCAGGTATTAGTTTCCAACTTTGTTCTTTTTTAAAGTTTTTTTTTTTTTTGGCTATTCTAGGTACTTTGCATTTCTAGATGTGTTTTAAAATCAGTTTTTGAATTAACTGTATAGGAGCATACTGGGATTTTTATTGGGATTACGTTAAATCCATTGGTCAGTTTTAGAAAAATGAACATTTTATCGATAATAATTATTTTGTGTATGTATAACTTTTTGAATTGAGTTTTATTTCCCTTAGCAATGTTTCACTGTTTATGTCTTTACATCTTTTTCAAATTTATCCATAGAATTTGATAACTTTTGATATTCTCATGAATATTATTTTAAAAATTTCAGTTAATTGTTGTTCATTGCCAATATCTTTAAATACAATTTGTTTTAATATATAGTCTCCTTCAAACTTGCTAAACTTACTCACTAGTTCTAGTAGTTTTTTATGTAGGTTATATTAGATTTTCTACATACACAGTCATATCCTTTGCAAGTCTTGTCAATCTAGGTGACTTTTATTTCTTTTTCTTGCATTATTACACTGGCTAGAATCTCCAGTACAGTGCTGAATGAAAGCTGTGAGAGTGGATATCCTTGTTTCTGATACTTGGGTGAAAGTATTTAGTCTTAATGGTGACATTATATATGACTTTAACTGTAGGTTTTTTGTAAATGCCATTTACAAGATTTAGGAAATTCCTTTCTACTTCTAATTTATTAAAAGTGTCTTTTTTTTTTTAATCAAGAAGCAGTATTGGATTTCTCAGAAACTTTTTCTGAGATAAGATTGAGATGATTATTTGGTATTTTTTTTAATTTGTTAATATATGGATTATATTTATGGATTTTTGAATGCCAACTTTGCATTCCTAGGATAAACTCTGCTGGTTGTGTTTTATTGTACTTGTTATGTATTGTTGGATTTAATTTCCTAAAATTATATTTAGAATTTTAATATGTTTTGAAGAAGGAATTTGTGTGTAGTTTTCTTTTAATGTCTTCTTCTGGCTTTGATGTTAGTCTATTTTTTAAAATCCTGCTTGGGCTTAGTCTTTCAGAATCTTGGATTATTGTCTTTTATCAGTTCAGGGAACTTCTCAACCATCATCTCTTCATTATTTCTATTGTCCCATTTTCCCTTTTCTCTTCTATTGGACCTTAGACATTTTAAAGACTTTTCCACTCTATCTTCCATGTCTCGCAACTCCTTCCATGTCTTCTTTTTTTTTTCCCCCTTTTTCCTCCCTCATTGCTATATTCTGAAAAACTATCTTGGAGTTCTCTTCTAGTTAATTGGCTATTTAAACTAGTTAGGCTATTGTTACCTACCCATTTTTTTTTTATTAAAAATTTTTTTGTCCTATTAGTATAGTTCTAACAGTTGTATTTGGATTTTTTCAGATCTACTTATTCCTTTTTATAGTCATTTGTTATTTTTTTCATATTTTAAATCCTTTTTATTTATTAAAGGATGTTAAACACATTTTCTGTCTGATAATTTATGGACTTTTTTGATGGGTCTAACTTTGCTGTGTATTTTTTTCACTGCTTTTCTGGTACCTCACTTCTTTGTGAGGTACTTTGTGACTTCCCTAGTGGCTCAGACGGTAAAGCATCTGCCTACAATGTGGGAGACCCGGGTTCAATCCCTGGGTTGGCAAGATCTTCTGGAGAAGGAAATGACAACCCACTCCAGTATTTTTGCCTGGAAAATCCCATGGATGGAGGAACCGCAAAGAGTTGGACAAAACTGACTTTTATGCTAAGGATGTAGGGAGTTCTAGCTGAATGTGATTGCTAGTATAGAGTGGACCCCTGTCCAACTTCCCACCTAGTGTGGACTCTGACTTTGTCCTCTGTTATTTGTTCTTAGAGGATGTGCAAATCAACGCTGGTGTTAACCTGATTCAGTAAATGCCCTCAAACAAAAACCAGTTTCACTTTTCTACCTTCCTCTGTATGCCCATTTTCATCTGGTTTTTGGTTTATGATTATTTCTTACTGTCTTGCAGACTTACTAATACATTTTAATAATATATGATTTTGTCTCTTTTGTTACATTTTTATTCCTTTTTGGTTATTTTCACTTAGTAGTTTGGTCAGAGTATCTAGTTCACCATACTCCTGGAAATTGAAGCTGGGTCTCAGATATTTTATGTTATGGTTGTTAGAAATTATTTCTCCTATGGGATTAATTGCCTTGATGTCAGGTTTTGTTTTCATTTCCTTTGGTAAATACTAGAAAAGCAAAGAAGGAAGGGGTTTATGTTTCCTATATTGTGGTCTGTATGACCATGGTGTTAAGACCATCTAATGACCCCCTGGGCTTTACATCTTTCCCTTCTACTAAATCATCTATGCCAGTAGAGTTGAGGTTTGAGTTTGTTTTAGTGTGATTAAAACCCCTGTACTCCACCACATCTGGAGTCAGCCCCTTGTTATATCCTCTCATACTATTCTTCCTGAGGGCCTGTTGCTGACCAGCTTTGTGAACCTTAAGGGGATAGGCTGGATCTGTTAAGTCCCAGTTACTGGTCCATTGGTGTCTTCCAGTTGTTAAAATTTTCACCCATCCAAGGTAAAATGAAAAAGAAAATGGGGGAGAGAGCAGTGAGTTTTATCAAAAAGCTCATTGTGGTGGCACTACTGGTAGAGAACCCACCTGCCAGTGCAGGAGACATAAGAGACAGGTTTGATCCCTGGGTCGGGAAGATCCCCTGGAGAAGGAAATGGCAACTCATTCCAGTATTCTTGCCTGGAGAATCCCATGGACAGAGAAACCTGGTGGATTACAGTCTATAGAGTTGCAAAGAGTTGGACATGACTGAAGCAACTTAGCACACATAAACATTTTAGTTTATGAAACTTATTGTAGTAAACGATAGATTAGTCATCTCTTTGGTAGGTTAGAATGCGTTTATTGAACAGAACACAAAGCTGACAACACTAGGTCTCTTCCCACCTTTCTGGCATTGGGTGGGGGAATCTTTTTAAGTCCATCAGAATCATAAGTCAAGGAATTGCCAGGTTAAATGACTGAACAGCTTCATCTTTTCCATTGTATTGACGAGGAGAGAGATGACTTTCTTTTTCTTATTAGCTAAAAAGTTAGGGTTTTGATTACTTTAATATTGGGTTTTATTTTTTACCGTGGGCATATTAGAATAAGAGTGAAGCCTGTTCTCTGGAGAGAAAAGAGGCCATGGTGGGGCAGTACCTTGGTCCATTGTCTCAAGGTCATGCACATATTTTCTCGGTCATGGCTTTGGTAGGAGCCTTATTGCTAGGGCATCTCTCCTGTGTGCACCTTTTAGCTCTCTGAGATACTGATAAGTTCTCTGACACTTGCATGCTTGCCTTTGCATTCCAGAATCCTAGAAACCCAGGTGTTTTGTGCCTATCAGCTTTTCTGCACAAGATTCTGGATACTTTGGGTTGTGGAATAGCTTCACCACCACTCCCTACCCACCCCCAACAGCCTGTTAATTCACATTCCCTTGCAGTCTGTCAGCTGAAAGAAGTGCTGCAGGCATGGGCGGCTCTCTGCCCTCAGGGGAGGGAGTGCCAGAGCCAGAGGGTTCAGCAAACAGCCCATTGACCTGTGAGAATTTTTAAGGCAGTGGAAGAAACTGAAGGAGAAATATTTTAAGCAGATTTTTATAAAATGTGACAGTGTTAGAAAGCCAGGTTCTCATCAAGGTCTAACTCCATCTCTCACTGCTGTGTGGCTTTCGGCAAGTTGCTTCATTTCTCTGGACCTCCAGTTTTTGTCCTTAATAGAAAAAGAAGGCTGTTGTCTGTCCTTCTACCTATAACTGATTGTTTTAAGATTATTTGGCTATTGAATGTAATTTGGTTATTATAAATGAGGTGCTGAGGATTGTAAAAATGGTCAGATGCCAATAAACTTATTTTATTTTATTTTTTTGATTTATTCAGTGCACTTATTATTAATACTAAATGCCTGCTACGTGCAAGGCATAGTCCCATGGAATGGGGGTGTGCTGGTTCAAAAACCACTCCCAGCTTTCAGGAAGCTTACATTCTAGTGGAAGAAACAGATGACAAACAAGCAAAAATATTAATAAGACAATGGTGATGGGTAGTATGAGGAAAGCAACTGGTTACTGTGAGTCAGGGGAGGGGGTTAGAGGAAGTTCTATGAAAAAGTGATGGTTAAGTGACCTGAAGTCTGGGAAGAAGGCAGGAGAAGAGTTCCAGGCAGAAGGATCAGCAAGAACAGGGGTCCTGCAGCCACAGAGAGTTGACTGACTTAAACACTGGAAAGACATACACGGGGCTGGAGGATCTACAGTTAATTTACAGATATATTCTAGATATTAAAAATCATTCCTTAAAATATCTTTAGAATGCAGAAGAGAGACTACTATGTGGTAGAGTGCAGGCTGTGGAATCACTTGCCCCTCGGGTTCTCATCAGCTCTGCCACTTAGAAACTCTCTGACCTTGGACAAGGTACTCAGCCTTTCCAAGAAGCCTCAGTTTCCTCATCTGTAAAATGAAGACAGTAAACCCTGAGCTCCATCCCTTAGAGGAGTGTTATGAAATAAGATATTTTAGAGGAAATGAAAAATATGAAAAAGCGTGGAATGTTTAAAGAGCATTAAATTCTTGCCTCCCACCTGGCTCCCTCTATCCCAGGCTTGTTGGGCTGTGGAAAACAGTCAACTCGAGGTGATGTGCCTTGGTTGGGGCAAATCAGTGCTAGCGTGCAGGTGGGAAGCCTGTTCCAGGGCTGGGTCCTTCGAGTGCTGCCGCAGTGGTATTACAAGGAAGTAAATGAATAATAAATGAAGGGCTCTGGAGTCAGGCTGCTCCTGCAGTTTTTCCATGCTGAGGAAACTCAGCAGAAAGGACATGGCTTCACTGTGCTATCCCTGCAAGGGTAGACCGGCTCTCTTCTGGTGGCCCCGGCATAGCGAAGGCTCTGGTCCCTGAACACAGTGTGTGACCCCCAGGGATGGAGACGCTTAGTGGCTGGCAGTGGTGACAAGACCCAGAAAGCCTGCTCCAGGTAAAGGGAAGGCTTATGAGGCTGAAAGTGCTGTGTGCAGATATCAAAAGCACTGATGTGGAGATTGCCACGCGAACTTCTTTTTCTTTCTTGAGCACAAGAATGATGGTGTTTGCTCTGTGCCTGGCTTTGTTGTAAGCACTTCACATTGTGACTCATGTCATTCAGAAACAAGTTTATGAAATAGAGTTACCCCATCTTACACATGCAGCTAGTCCTGGTTAGTAAATGGGATCTGAACCCTTGGAGCTGGCCATCAGAATCTGGCCATGTGGGCTGCGACCGTGGCAATTTCCCAGGGCCCTGTGTTTAGAAACATCCCATGTTTAGAAGGACCTTGCACTTCACCTTGAAATTCTTGGTGGTGGTTTTTTTTTTTTTTTTTTTTTACTCTATTCATTTAAAAATATATTTATCTGTTTATTCATTTGGCTGGCCCTAGTTGCATGTGGGGTCTTTAATTGCAGCATGTGGGATCTAGTTCCCTGAACAGGAATTAAACCCAGTCCCCCTGCTGGGAACACGGAGTCTTAGCCACTGGACCACCAGAAAAGTCTCTTAATTTTTGAACAAAGGTCTCCATGTTTTCATTTTGCCTTGGGCAAAGTGTCATTAGTAATGGGCAGGGTCCGTGCTCTTAGATTGTCACTGCATTATTCATAATATTGAACAAGCTGCTTCATAAGGTAGCATGTTCCCCACCTTGGAGGTATTAAAGCAGAGGCTGGACGACCCTTTGGCAGGAATTCTTTAAAGGGGAACCTCAGTGCCAGATGGAAGGGGTGGGCATGGGAGGTTGAGGTAGACAGCCTTTAGCGTCTAAGCTCCTCTGAGCTCTGAGATTCTATGATTCTGTAACTTTCCTTTCTACAGCTTTATGAAAGTCAGAAAATAGAGGAAACAGGCCCTGAGGGAAATGATCTAATGCAAAGAATTTTGTGGAAAAGTGGGACAGTTCCCGAAGGAATGAAATTCGTGGAAGGACACAGAACCTGGAGACGTGTCCTTAGACAGCTGGCAGTGGCCCTGGGCCGCGATCCCCTCACAGCCCAGCACAGGCCTGCTTCTGTCCCCACGTTCATCAGAAACGTCCCCGACCAGCTGCAGTAAACCAGATGAGTGTGCAATGGGGGGCCTCTTGATCTTTGTGAGCCTGCGGAGTCCCCCGCGGGTCACAGGCCACCACCGCAGCTGTGTGCACTGCGTAGGGCGGCACAGACGGGCTGAACCTGACGCCACAGTGACACCTGTCCTTGGAACTGCCGCCTGAAGATGGGAACACTGACTTGAACTGCGACTCAACAGGGACCTTTGTGGGTGACTTCCCCAGGAGTTCTTCAGCTGTGTTCTGGAGCCCTGGGGAGTGTGTGCCTGTGAGTGTGTGCTTGGCTGAGGGTGGCAGTAAGGACGGGAGGAACAAATGGCTTTCCAGATGCTTCTCGTGGCTGCGCCCCTGCGTCTCAGTTCTGAGACCCTGAGCAGGTTACTTCACCTTTCTGAGCCCATCTCTGCCTCCATAAGGGGACGTGAGAAGAGGCATGTCAGCACTTGACTGGATCAGTTTTATCTCAGTGGTTTCGTTAACACAATTTGTACATTGCCTTCAGGTTTTCAAGGAGCTATTCACATATGTGATCTTACCAGAGTTTCCTAACAGCCAGAAGGTCATATAGCCTCATTTTATTGATCAAGGCACAGAGGCTACAGAGTCAGGCCTCGAAGTTCACAGTTGCGTGGAAAAAGGGATCCTTTTGTATTCTCCAAAAGTTTGTCCTTCTGTCTGTTGTGCTGATAACAGGGCCCTACAGTCTGACATTTACGTGGTCCCAGGCCTCCTTGAGTGAAGTGATGTTCAAGAACCCTCGCTGTGCTCCATCCTGGGTCTGCTCTGGCTGGGAGGGGGCCTGGCAGGGTCACCTGGATCCCAAGCTCTAAAGCTAGACCCCACATGTTCATAGCTCCAATCTGTCACTCACCAGCTTGCTGCGCTGAGGCAAATGGCTTAACCTCTTAGAACCTGAATTATCACGTGTGTGAAATAAGGACCACCAAAGCCTTACCACACAAAGCTATTGTGAGAAGTCAATGAAATAATCCACACAAGATGCTTAGCCCAGTGCCTGACCCAGTATATCTTAGCTGTCATCGTTGCTATTATTATAATCATTAGCACTTTTACACTAAGCATCACCATCTTCAGATGAGCTACTTTCCATATTTTGGCTGTTATAAATTAAGCAGATTCTAATAAACTTGATTTTAGGCTTGAAGTGGTAGATTCTTCTGATTTTCTTTTTAGCATCTGTTAGGAGTATTTTTAAAAACTCTGCCTGAGTTCACAGGGAGCCCCTGTAAATCCACTTGAAAGCAGATCTCATCACTAAAAACCCACAAAACACCTTCGTGAGAATGGAGAAGTCAGGCCTTAATTTATGGCGTCCACTTCTTGCTGCCATTTGGCATCTTGCAAACCGCCACTGCCATTAGCTGTCACTTTTGAGTATTTATGATTTTGCAGTTGGAGCACTTTGATTCTCATAACAGAAACAGGGTCACATTTAGAAAATGTACCCTACGCCGAGCTGGAAAATGAGATCCCCCAGGGTGGCTGATGAATGGGGCTGCCCAGGGCAGTGTGGCCTGCCATCCCTGCTGAGTTGTGCCCTTCCTACACACCCTGATTGGATGCTGTCTTTGTGTCTGAGGCCACAGCCTGCCAGGCCCGGACTTTCTGCTTGGCAGTGAGCTGGGGCTAGGGCAAAAGACGTGTAGTTAAGTACCAAACTGTTTTCTACGTGGCTGCCCTTCACAGACTTGAGATTGGCAAAGACAGAGCTAGGGATTTGGCAGGAATTTCTCCGTGGCCCTAAACTGGTTCTTCACATCCAGGTAGTGGAGAGAGTTTGGGATATTACAAGCAAGGAAGCATGAGTTAAGTGTGGCACCAACCAACACATTACACTGGCAATAGGCAAGACGCTGTCTCCTACTTTGGGCCTCAGTGTTTCTTGTTCTCAGTGGGAAAATCTGGTCTTCGTGAGCTCTGAGGACCATTCTTCTAGGCTATTGGTTGCCTTGAGGTGCTTGCTTGCCAGATTTTACAGGACTTTTGGGCAATAGAAGTTGAGGGTTTTCAGAGGAGGGAGGAAACCTCATCTTAGTTGTTTCTGGTGACCTTCACAGTTTCAAGTAGGAGTCCTGGTTGGGGATTTCGTAGAACCTGTTGGAATTTATCTGATGTTTTCCTTATATTTAGATGGGAGTTATGAGGTTTTGAAAGGAAGACCACAGAGACCTAAAGTTCCATTTTCATCACATATATCAAGGGTACATACTACCCACGTTACTTATCACTGCTGATGTTGACCTTGACCACCTGGATGAGGGATGGTTTGTCAGATTTCTCCACAGTAAAGTTATTCCTTTTTTCCTCCTTTCTATGCAGTACTCTCAGGAAAGAGGTCACTGTGCGTAGCCCTTGCCTTCCTCTTTTGGAATCATTCATTTGTTTCATTATGCTAGTGACTTCTCCCGTGCCTGGTGCAGTGTTAGGGACCAGGACAGGACTGGGCCTCTACCCTCAGGGAATTTAGAGTTTAGAAGGCAAAGCAGAAAGTAGACTTGAAGTCACACACACTTCTGTGGTAAGTGCAGAGACAAGCTTCCAAAGGAACACAAAGGAAGTCCCCTCCCACCAGGCTTTCCTGTTTTATGTTTCTGTGCTTTAAGTGAATTTTCCAAATTGCCCTCTATCTTCCTCAACCGTAAAATCATTTAGGATTTTTAACATTTAAGTTAAAAAAGAAAAAAAAAGAGGCCAGCTTATTTCCTTTCCAGACTTATCCTGTGACTCCTGGATGCTATTTTTTTAAGCATCTGCATCACACTTTCCCTGTTGAAAGCATTTTTTAGTCATTAATTAGTAACCCACATTAATATGCAGATTGAATTAATATATTTCAGGCAGAAGTTTGTCTTGAGGAAGCAAAATAGCTAAAGTGTTATTCCTCTCCACCTGCGTTTCTCCCCTCCCTCTTCCTCTATCCCAATCATTATTAGGATTATTGCTGTGATTATTAAACACTGATGGGGCACTGCACGTGGCTGCCGTGCTTCCTAGAACTTGGGGGAGGGCACGTCCCTGTGCTCTGGACTTAGAGCTGTGTAGAGGCTGCCGTGAGGGATTCATTAGACTGAAATTGGCCTCATAAATAGTCATCCTCAGGATATGGTTTCAGCTCTCCTATTTCTATTTTAGTTGCACTAAGCTCAATTCCTGTTTGGCCCTGTTATTGTCTGAGAACGCTTTGCCCTTAAAAAAAAAAGGTGACTCCTCCATAGTATATCTACCATCCGTTGAGCTCTTACTACGTACCAAGAGCTCAGCACACCTTATAGTCAATTCACAACAGCCTCCTGGGGGCAACTTTGTGGTTTTCCTACCTGTAGAAATGAGGTGACTTGGCCTAGTGAGGTGAGGCTCAAGGCTGGTAAAGTCAGAGCTGGGACTTGAACCCTAGACTATATGGCTTCAAAGCCCTCCCTCTTCAGGCCTGTCTTTGGTCCATCCTTCAAGGCCTTCTGAGTCTGCCTCTCTCCCCCCATCACCATGTCCTCCCTTCTCTTCTCATGGTGTCAGGTGGTGAGGGCTTTCTGAGGCAGTTTCATTTCTGCCTCTTTAGAACTCTTTGGGGGTTAGGGGCTGACTTCATCCCCCTACAGAGACGACACGGGCTCAGAGTCACCACCCTGGGCAGGATACATCTCTGTCATCACCAGCCACCTGCGGAACACCATTTATTGGCCCCTGCTGGGATCACAAATGTATACGTTCCTTCCTTGTCCTCAGTGAGGGCGTGTTCTACGGGGGCAGCCAGGTGTGGGGGGGCAGGACACAGGACACCTGGCGTTCCAGGTGTCTCATAAATCGGGCACTTGTTTGGTCGTGTAGTGATAGCTGTCTGTGCTTTAATAGGCAGTTACTACATGCCAGACCTGCTCAGAGACTGACATCCTCGACTCTTGTTCATTCCTCACATCCTCCCAAGGAGTGAGTTTGTGGGAATCCCCATATAAACAGGTAAGAAAATGGAAGCTCAGAGAAGACTGAATTGCTTAAAGGACAGGCACTTAGGACATGGAAAAACTTTTGTCCAAACCCAGATCTAGCTGAATCCAGAGCTCCTTTTTAAGTTACACATACTGCTTCCCTTTTAGTACTGCATGTGTGTGTGTGTGTGTGTGTGCGCACACACACACACACACACACACCCATCCGTATGCAGGCTTATACTTACATATATCAGGTACTGGACCAGGTCAGTAAAGAACATAATTCTGAATGGGATGCATCCCTATTGTTTTGGACTGATGGGGAGACAGACCCCAAAATAACCCTTAAATGTGATTTGAGTATGATAAATGCTACAGGGCAGGCCCTAGTTCTGGGTGACCTTGGGAAAGTCCCTCAATGTATCCCCAGTTTCCTCACCTGTGATATGGTAAGGGATATCTCACATCATTAGGATAAGGTTTGGAAGAGAGGAAGTACATAAAGCACTTACGTAGTAAGACCAGTGAATGGGCGCTTTCCTGCAAAAGTGTTAGTGAGACTCTAATCACAGGGTCAAGTACTCAGTAAGGGTCAGCTAGACACAATTTTGGGGACCTCTCAGTCTGTCAGTCTTGTATTGACAATGGGATGTTTGGATTCTTAAGGACATGGACCATTTCTGATAGTAATAGGTTTTTTGGGTCCCGGGTTGAGTGTGAGCCTCCCCAGCACATAGAATAAATATTCACCGATTGACTGAAAACCATCCTATTTTGTAGCTCAGGGACAGAGTCTGGAAAGCTGTGAAAAGTCCTGCAGGGGTAGCTCCTGCAGGGTAGTATTTATTTAGTAATCTCAAGTGTTGAGTCCAGCTTCGTGGGGTCTATACCGAGGTCTATGAAACCATCATGAAGACATTGTTTCACTATGTGCAGTAGAGTTAGACTTGGAGTTGGGTCCCTTTGGCTACTTCCTAGCTGCATGCTAGGAATGACCTACGAGGCCAGATATGGCAGAGCCTCCACTGCCTCGTTCATAATTTGGGGAAAGAATACCTGCCTTGCGAGATTGTGGAGATCAAATAAGATAATGGTCAGAATGCATTTAACACAGCTTTCAGGGCAAAGTAGAGCTTAACTGCTCAGGAAATGGCTGGAGATGTTACTTCAGGGGGCTCTTTGCCAAGAATCCAAGCCCCGCAGAGTTCTGTCTGATGGATGGTCTATTTCAGACATGTGTCAGTCCCACTTATGACTGCGGTTCTTTCTGGAAATGCCCATGAAAAGAATGTTAGATGAGGCCCCTGTGGAGAGGCCCCACCCCAGCCCATTCCTGAGGAGTTGGGGCTTGGAGTTTGGCAATTCCTTGGAATGCTGGGCCTGAGCTGGGGAGCAGGGCTACAGGCTTAGCCATCCCAGAGTTCTTGGATGGTGGAAAGAGACATCTGGGGGGAGAGGGAGGATGCTGACCTGTATTTTGAATGCTGCAAAATACAGATTAGCTCAAGCACAAAAGATAATCCCCAGTGATTATGACTATCCTGAGATCACCACAGTTATATTTTAGTATCTGTCCATTCACATTTTGTTATTGTTGTTGTTATGTGTCTTAGTTCAGAATGCCATAACAAATACCAAAGACTGGGTGGCTTATAAACAACAGAAATTTTTTCTCACGACTTCCCTGGTCCAGTGGTTAAGAATCCACCTTGCAATATAGGGAATGCAGGTTCGATCCCTGATCAGGGGACTAAGATCACTGGCAAATAAGCCAGTGTGCCACAACTAGAGAAAGCCCATGCGCCACAACAAAGACCCAGAGCAGCCAAAACAAGAAAGAAATCTTTTCTCACAGTTTAGAAGTCTGGAAGTCTTGAGATCAGGGTACTAGCATGATCGGGTCCTGGTAAAAGGAGCCTCTTCCACGTTGCAGACTGCCGACACCTCATTGTATCCTCACACTGAAAGAGAACCAATGTGATGGTATTTGGAGGAGGAGCCTTTGGGAGGTAATTAGGTCATGAGATTGGAGCTCTCTTGGATGGGTTAGTGCCACTCTTGAGATGCATTTAGACAGCAACACTCCTTTCCTGAAGGACGTTTGAGAAAATTTAGTCATTGTGTCAAGTGCTCATTCTATGGCAGATGCTATTTAATGAATTAACTGTATTAACTGTTTTAATCCTCATGATGACCCCATGAGGTAGAACTATTATCTGCCCCCATTTTACAGATGAGAAAACTGAGACACAGAGTGGTAAAGCATTTTGCTCAAGGTCACACAGCTCTGAAATGCTAGAACCAGGAGCTCTAGCCCAGGTTTTCTGATTCTGGGTCATGAATTATTTAACCATAAGTAACATTGCCTACTTTGGTTAAATCTCAAAGCAAGGGAGAGTTGTTTAGGTGGGCAAAGCATGGCTAGCTCCAGGAGCACTTGGGTCCTCCCAGCACATAGTCCTAAGTTAAAGAGCACCTAGGTGAAAATAGGAGGACT
The DNA here is from genome assembly GCA_007570785.1 of Antilocapra americana. Lineage (NCBI taxonomy): Eukaryota > Metazoa > Chordata > Mammalia > Artiodactyla > Antilocapridae > Antilocapra > Antilocapra americana. The sequence goes on along the minus strand of ML661892.1, from coordinate 2,788,153 downwards.
CAAGTCATTTTTTCAGCAAACACGGTATCTCCCATCTGTCCCCTATGTGAACTGCAGAGTGCTCAGGAGGGAGTGAGGGGGAAAAGCAGGAGTCGTCCTAGCTCTTCTAATTAGTAGTATTTAAATTTCTGAAGTGCTCGAGCTCTGAGCTCTAAAGGGCACTTAGGGAGCTTCTGGTCCACAGTCCTCATTTTACAGACAAGCATCAGCTGCCCAAGCAGAGAAGGTGGTTGCCCAGCAAGTAAGTGGCTGTGCCAGGAACCAGAAGCCACATCTCCAGCTCAGGGCAGGACCATGCTGGCAAGCTCTTAGTTTCTGTTGCCACATTCCACACTGGCTGAGGGTGAGAAGGCCCGTTTTCTGCTAAATGGGGGCTTTACCCATGCTAGGAGCTGAGTGGCTGCCTGGTGGTGGTTGGATCACACAGTTAGATACTCTGCATGTGGCCTGCTTTACGCATTGCACGATCACAGCCACATTTGTGTTGAGAGTCATTCCAACCTGCTTCTCCAAGAGATGGGATTCCAGCCCCTCAGAGGCTTTCCTGGGGACCAGCAGAGCAGGTTTGTTCTGTGAGCCCAGAGGGCAGTGCTGGGGGAGTCAAGCACTTAACCATTAAATAAGTGAGTTTAGAGAATCTAATACCAGGAAGGGTGCTTGGGAAAGAGTGGCAGTCCAGGAGGCAGCAAGGACGGCAGATATGGGAACACACCCAGTAAAGTGGGACAGGTGCTATGAGGGAAGCGGGTTGCAGCCAGAGCAGGCACAAAGCAGTGGCAGTCACTTCCAGCTGGGGGTAAGACTTCAAGGCGTCTGTGGCTCTGGGCTCCGTATGGAAAGCTGAGTGTGAGGGAACAGAGCATAGTGGTATGAAAAGTCTACAGTTTTTATGTCCGCAAGTGCTCAGGTGTAGAGCATGTGGTCAACTTGGGGGGAACCCCAGTGTAAGATAAAGATTGGGTGCTGATGCCCAGGAGCTTGAACTCAACCCCACAGATAGTAGGGTCTTACAAAGCTCATGAGGCAGAGAGAGTGGTTCATCTTTGCAATCTAGAGAGCTCACTGGACTGTAAGGGTAGAGAGCAGACTGGAAGGGGGACTGGAGGCTAGGAGACCCGTCCGAAGACTTGTGTGGTGGTGCCAGGGCATGAGATGAGGACCAGAGCACACTGTGGCAGTAGGGCCGGACATGCAAAGACAGAGAAGAGGCCAGATGTGGGGGCATCAAAGAAGTGGAGTCAGCACGACTCAGTCTTTAGGGGGACAAAAGGATATGGAGAAGAGCAGTGACAGGGATGTGCATGGAGGGCTTAGCTGTGTGCCAGGCACAGTGCTCAGCACCCGACATGGGTTATCTCATCTCGGCCTCACCACAGGCGTTGTCCCTGTAAAAACACTGTCCTCCCTTCACAGCTGGGAAGCATGCTCAGAAAGGTGAAGACTTCACTACAGTGACATAGAGGACAGTCTCCTGGCTGAGGTGTGCACCCAGGCAGTCTGCTTTCAGCACCTACTTTCATTTTTCTGGACCTCGGTTGTTGGGGTTTGAGACTTCCGTCTCTGGGTGAATGTGGACACTGTCCTCTACTGCCTGCCATAGAGAGGAGCTGGAAGAGGAGAGGGCGCCCTGGTCTTACTGTCCTGTGTTAGAAATGGAAGTGTTTGGGGCTCAGGGCTCCAGATGAGGTGTTGAGAGGTATGCAGACACTAGGAATGGCTAAGCATGGTTTTGAAATAGTTTGCAGTGGCTTTGGGCGTTACAGCCTTGCTTTCTTTCCAGAGCTGTGGGAAAGGCTCTGGACTGCACTCAGACTAGTTTAGTCTCTGCTGCTTTCCATCCACGGGACCCTAAGTAAGTCACTTCAAGTTCTTGGGCCTGCACTTCCCTCCCCCCACCCCCACTCCACCCTCTGCATAATGAAGTTGTTGATCTGGTCCTCCTGTGTGTGAAAGTCATCTGGGCTTTTTCAAACACAGATTTCTGGGACCCACACCTAGAGTTGTGATTCAGTTGGACAGCTGGTAGGGCCTGAGAATTGCATTCCTAACCTGCTGGTGCTGCTGGAGTGGGGACTGCACTTTAATACCACTATCCTAGGTGCTGTCTCTGTCTCTTGAGTTTACGGCTCCATCTCCGTGGGCAGGGACACACTAGACAAATGAACTCTCTCATGCTTATACAAAAGAACATTCAGTCCATAGCACAGAGCATCAAACCAGTGAAAGGGGTGGCACTTTGAAATGACAACAGGGTATGATACACCCTGCCTTTCCATCCTCTTCTACTCTCTTTTAACCCTTCCCCACCACTAGTGACCCCAAGGCGAGATCCTTCAAATAACTTGTTTCCTTATGTGGTTTGGGAGAATGGATGGGTCAGTGGAAGAACCCTACATAGCAGCTATTGTCGGGGCTAAGACATCTGCCCTGAGCAGCTGGTAGATTGAAAACACCCAGGATGGGCATAAACTCCCCAGATCCTGGGGGCTCACCAGCTTGAGAGAACAAACTTCTAATACAGTGGTGGTTGTTTTTCAGTTGCTAAGTCATGTCCTACTCTTTGTGATCCCACGGACTGAGGCATGCCAGGATTCTCTGTTCTTCACTATCTCCCAGACTTTGCTTAAACTCATGTGCATTGAGTTGATGATGCCATCCAACCACCTCATCTTCTGTTGCCCTCTTCTCCTCCTGCCTTCAGTCTTACTCAGTATCAGAATCTTTTTCAGTGAGTCGGCTCTTCACATCTAATAGGGTAGCCAATTGGCTAACCTTCCACCTTGGTTGACAGTGAACTATGGCCTGAGCTTTGCCACTAGGGCAAGGAAAAGAAAATCTCTCTCTTGTTTTCCTCCAGAATACTCATTTTGGCCCCCTTGGACTTCAAGGGTATATAGGGAATGTTTTTTTTTTCCTGACCACACTCCAGGCATGAGCAGCATCACGCGTCTCTGTGACCCTGTGCCAGGAATCTGAGAGAGAAATTCCAGGGAGACAAATGAAGATTACATGGAAATCAATCACACGCAGCTGGTGTTCTCTGCAGGCAACTGTTCAGTTTTATTTCCTTTTCATTTTTCTCCTCATTCCCTGGGATCAGCTCCTTTAAGAGCTTGACACCAGCTAGACTTGTGTGATTAAGTGGTAAACTTAAGCTGGCTGCTGGAACCTTCTGCATGTTTCTGGGAGATTGATTGTTCGGGGCAACCAACCAAGACTCAGGGTCATGATTCTTCTGGACCACTAGGAGCATGGGGACTGTTTAAAGGTATTTCTTGAAGTGGGCTTTTTAATGATTTCCCCTTACCATAATTTTGGTAATTAATTATTTTCCCCTTATTTATAATTTTAGCTCCTTTCAGCTGCACGTAATGATATGGAGTTTCATTATCTCATATAATGAGTACCCTAGCAGAAGGGCGTCTGTGAGATTAATTAACTCAGTGGCTTAGCAATATTATCTGAGATCTGTATTCTTGCCCATCTTTCTGTTTTGCCATACTCAGCATGTTCTCCAGAAGTTAAAATTCCTCATTGTCTCAAGATGGCTGCCGTAGCTCCAGCTAGCACCTGTAGACACAAAAAACTGCTGGATGGATAACTGGACCAAAAAATCAGAGTTCTGTTAGGAAGGTGAAGGGGGTTAGAGTGAGAAGCAGGTTCAGAAACATTTAATTAAGTACAGACATCTTGTCCTGGCATAATGAAACGTATGCAGTATGCCCTTAACTTATATTTCCTAGTTTTGTTTCCTGCTGTTCTGTTTGTAGAGCCACTGGGCAGCCAAACAGGATGACCACGTGCTATTGCCCGAATTTGCCACACATCTCATTTCTGCCTCCTTGCCTTTGCCTAGACTGTGTCCAGTGTCTGGAATACACCTAGTCAGTGATCCCTGTCTCTCAGCACAAAACATGTCAACGGATAGGTACAGAAACAGAACCTTGGGATTTCCCTGGTGATCTAGTGGTTAGGATTCCATGCTTTCACTGCTGTGGCCCATCTTCAGTCCCTGGTTGGGGAACTGAGAATCTACAAGATGTGCAGAGCTGCCAAAAAAGAAAGAAAGAAATTGACTTTCCATTTTCCTTCCCATCCCTGTCTTTTAGAAACAGTCTCTTTATTGCAAAATAAAATACAAGATACAGAAAACCACACACAAGAAACTGCAAACTTAATAAGTTATTATAACAGTAAACTCCCTTGCAGCAACCACGTGCCAGAAAATAGAACATTGCCAGTCCCTCCAGAAACCCCTTCTTGTGCCCAATTCAATCATCATTCCCTCTCACTACCTAATAGTAACTTTTCTTTTACAGCAGTCACTTCCCTTCATTTAAAAAATAGATTTATCACACCAGTGTGCATACCCAACAGTTTAGTCCTGCAGTTTAGTATTACCCGTTTTTAAACATGAGATTTTGTTGTTGTTGTTGTTAACTTTTTATTTTGTATTGGGGTATAGCTGATTAAAAATGTGGTGAGTGTCAGGTGAATAATGAAGGAACTTAGCCATGCTTATTAAATGTGATGTTTTTGAAGTCTCTTAATCTACAGCTTTCCCCTTCAGTTCTTTCTTTTACTTATAACTTATCTATTAAGAACCCAGGCTGGTCAGGTTCCAGTAGTATGGATTTGACTGACTGCACATTTGTGGTTCAAGTTACCGTGTTTCTCAGTTTTCTTTATTTTCTGTATCCGGAGCTCTATCCAGAGCCTCGATCAGCCTGATGTTGATCTCTCTGGAAAGAATACAAGTGATATTATGTTTCTTCATCAGGAGGCACACAGTTTCTCTTGGTACAGTAAGTCCCCTACATACAGAAGAGTTCTGCTCCAAGGGCACCTTTGTTAAGTCTAATTTGTTCATTAAGTCCAACGAAGTTAGGCTAGGTACCCAACTAACATGATCAGCTATATAGTAGTGTTCTCTAATAGGTTTATAATACTTGTCACACAAATAATACATAAAAGACAAACACAAAAAAGAAAATGTTTTTAATCTTACAGTATAGTACCTTGAAAAGTACAGTAAAAGTATAGTTCAATAGCTAGCGCTACTTAGGAGTACCAGCCACATCACAACTGCTTTTATGCTTGCTTCTGGACATCCTGGGCTTGAAATCAAGATATTGTACTACTGTACTCTGTACAGTAAAGTACACAAAAGCACAACCACTTGTAGAGGATGCATGTGTGTGACAGTGTATGCTGGACAACTGAACTAATTACATGATTGGACATGCGAAACACACATCTTTGGAAGTTTGCAACTTGAAGGGTTGTGTGTAGGGGACTTGGTGTATTCTAATTCTGTTGTCTCTTCTTCATTTATTTGGTGGGAGGCTCTTCAAGTTAGATCTTGAGTCTGTGACATACCCTTCTAATCTTCGATAGTGACTTCTTTGCTCTCTGCTATATAAGATGTTCCAGATTCATCTGGCATGTCTCCTCCCTTGGATCTAGAATTAGTAATTTCTCTAAGAAGCCCTTCAGTTTCTTTTAGTGAGGAATGATATTTTAAGACCATAACATGAGGATTAGAGATGCTTTTCAACACTGGACTGTCTCCTGACCTTTTCATTGGACAAGGTTGGGTGATTATAAAAGCATTTATATTTTATTTACATTTAAAACTAAAATATCCCATGATGTATATATTTATGTTTTATTTTTTATTTTATTATTTGGGGGTCACACCATGCAGCATGCAAGATCTTAGTTCCACAACCAGGGATAGAACCCATATCCCTTGCAGTGGAAGCAGAGTCTTAACCACTGGACTGCTAGGGAAGTCCCTATATATGTTTAAATTCAAGATTTTAGAGGTTTTCCTTTTTCTCTGTTACATCTGTTATCTCCTTCTTCACGTTAAAAACCCAAAGTTTTCATTGACACAAGAAATAGCAAAATTAAGCTTTTTGTCTCATCACATAAATACAATAATATCAGAACAATAATGTTAATAGCACTAAAATGTGATTACTCAAAACAGTAAAAAATCTGTTTTGCATATACTCTCCCCATTCTCTCCCCGTTGTTTTTATAGTTGTCCTCTCTCTGTATTATACTACTCTATCCCTCTTAACTTACACTTAATCTTAGTTCTGTGGCAGTTCTTGGTATTTAATGTTCATGCAGAAGGAAATGGCAAACCACTCCAGCATTGTTGCCTGGAAAATCCCATGGACAGAGAAGCCTAGCAGGCTACAGTCCATGGGATCGCAAGAGCCGGACACGACTTAGCAACTAAACCACCACCACCATCAGCCTATGCATTGATACCTCTCTAGTCAGATTGTCTGAAGCCTGTTTCCTGTTAGATTCCTTAGGGAGGACTCATGGGAACAAAAACAATATTTCTTGAATTCTCAAATGTTGATAACATTTGTGCCTTTTACACTAGTCTCTTTTGCCAGGTTTAAAATTGTTGGTTCACATTTTCTTGAGTACTTTGATTGCATCATTCCAATTTCTGCTGGCATTAAGTGTTACTTTTAGAAAGGTTGATAATAATCTAATTTCCTTTGCCATTTAAGTACCTTGTCTCTTTTTCTTTCTTGAGTACCCAAAAGTATATTCCCCCCCTTCCTCCCTTTCTTCCTTCCTTCCTCTCAGTAAATTTACTGTATTATACCTTAGTATTGTACTGGATTGATATTTTTAGTTATGCAGTTTGCTCATTTAATATGTACTTTCAAATATTTTTTCTTAAGTTTTAGGAAATTTTTCTTGAGTTATACTTTTAGTATTTTTTCTGTTACCTTGTTTTGTTTTTGTTCTCCAGAGACTCCTTTTATCTATATGTTAGATCTTCTTTGCCTATCTTCATTATTTGTCACTTTCTCTTGACTGTTTTTTTTTTTAATTTCTTCTGGATTTACCATTTTTATTCTTTTTAGCTATTTAAAGCATTAACTATCATAGGGTTTTTTGTTTATTAGTTCATTGTTTCTTCTAGTTTAATCTTCATCTCCAAAATTATTTCTTCTTTTCTTGCTGATTCTTTTTGTGTTTTATTACTTCATTTTTTGTGTCTTTCTAATTCTAGTATGTTGTTCTTTTATATCTTGGAGCATTTTGTTAATGTCTTTTAAACTTATTTTTTAATAGTAGGTTGCAGTTTTGATCTATTTTATGAACATTTTTTTCAAGCATGCTTTCATTGCCCATAGGAATGCTATCCTGCTTTCTGCTTTTTTTTTTTTTTAAAGATAATAATTTAGCATAATATTTGACATCAGTACTTTGCTGTTCATTTTTTGGTGAAATTAATTTTCTTGAACTTTCAGAATGTGGGGTTTACTAAGGCTTTTCTAACTTTATAGAGCTTCCTCTAGGTTTGTAGTATTAAAAAATATGGTGGCTTGCTTTCTTAGGTATCCTGGCTCCGTTTCCCTCTCCCACTTTTATCTGAAACTCCTCTTTTCTTTATTGCCATTGCTCCTGTCCTGCTCAATTTGAACTCTACTCAGCAGTCTCTCCTCAGTGAGCAGACTGCTCTAGCCCCATCAGACCTACGTACTGTGGCCAGCTTATGCTCGTCTGTTATTGGATTGGGCAGAAGCCCTCCAAGTTTTAGCTGCTGTTTTCACACTGGTGCATTGTTCTTTCCCAGGTGGTGTCTGTTGGTTGGTTGGTGTCCACTCGAGGACCAGCAGCCACTGTTCCCATGACTTCTTTTTAGCCTCCTACACAGACACCAATAACGTGTAAGACTAGTGCTTATTGGTGACTTGTTCTCACTCACCCACTTGTATTTTAGGGTTCATGGGGATCCCTTGTGAGCTCATCTGGTGGTAATTGTTGTTCATGGGTTTTGTTATCTATTTGCTTTGTGCAGTAATTCTGTGGGGATTCAACTCTGGTTGTTGTTTTTACCAGAGGCAGGAAAGGAAAGTTGGGAGGGCACCAAGGCTAGGCCTCGTCAGTATCATAGTCTGGTCAAGACCTTACCCTACAGGAAGCCTTTCTTCTTCTTTTTTTAAGAACAGCTTTATTAGGGAATATTTAAATAAACATACCATACCGTAACAGTCGCCGTGTTAAAGTGTCCATTTCAGTGGGTTATTTAATATAGTCACAGAGCGGTGCATCCATCACCACTAAAGCTTTCATTTCTTAGTAACCTTTGTGACATTGCCTCTGGAGTGGGGAGGTTGACAAAGGATTTGATCCCGTGGGGATCAAACACAGATTCCTGAAAGGGTTCTGCAGGCCCCTTGTATGAGTGATATCTGGCTATGAAAGGGAGTGTGGCAGGTTGGGGAGATTGTGGAAGTCCCTTCTCCCATCTGATGGGGCATCTGCTGGCAACTCAGCTGCTGTCAAGAGTTACTGTGCTGGGTTGCCAGGTCTTCTGGCTACTCAAGAGAAGCTGGACATTTGGATCTTTCTGGATTTCTAGTAGTTGTCAACATATGCTTTATTTTTTAAAAGCGCTGTGTGTTATCCCTTGTAGATTGGAGGTGACCTTAGGGCTTTAGTTTGAGACCTCTTTTCTTTGGCTTTGTCTCATTTTATTTAATCTATTTTCATTTTTTAATTTGTGTCTTGCATCTACTTGTTATTTCATATCACCAAGTGAGTGAGGTTTTCCTGGTGTGTCGCAGGAGCCAGGCAAAAACCGGATAAGCCCCTAGAAGTTCCATTAGTTCAGTGTAGCTGTGTTCTTAAATGTTAGGAGTAAACAGTCCCATGAGAGAGAGAGGGTTTGTTTAGATCTGATTCTCATATTTGTCTTGGAACACCATCACACTGTTGAATGAGATGGTGTGGTTTCCACCTTTGTTTCGTAGTCGGCCACTGATGTTTTTGATGCTAGCACTTTGGTGTGGGCTTCAGTGTCTTGTCTTCCCAAACCCAGCTGCTCACACCATCCCCTCCTCTCTTATCTTGCACCCCAACAGAAGAAAGAAGTGATTGTATTTGATTGGGCAGTTCCTTGCTGTTATACCTCTTACCCCTGTGGTTTTGATACTAACACTGTGAAGTTGTTACTCCCATTTTAGCTATACAGGAACTGAGGCCCAGAGAGTTTTAGCCATTGCCCAAGCCCCTTTTCTGGCCACTTACAGACTCCTGTAAGTGAATCCTGTCTGTTGACTTTTGAATCCTATCTGCTGACTTCAAAACCAGTGTTCTGTTGACTTCTTTATGATTTCTTGCCCTTATGACTGTACTTTTATCTGAGTGAAGCTGCCTGGTGCTAGCTTGAAGTTGAATTTTCAAGGTTAGCAAACCTCACTTCATCTCTACCTTCCTAATATTCTCTATTTTTAAAGCACACTTGTATTAGGACTCTTTCAGTTGCAAGTGACAGAAATTCTTCTCACACCAGCTTAAAAGTAAAAGGGAATTTATTGGATTATGTAACTGAAAAGGCTAGGGATGGACTGCCTTCAGGCATGGCTGAATCCTGGGGCTTCCGTGTCTGCAATAATCTGTGTTTAATGCGGGCTGCTTCTCCTCAAACCTGCTCTCCCCATCATGGTGGCAAGAGGCCTCTGGCAGCTCCAGGCTTCCTCCCTGTAGCTGGGCAGCTCCAGCAGCAAGAGAAAGGCTCTTTCTTGATCCTTGTAGTCTTAGTCACTGAGCCACCCTCCTGTGTCCACTGTGGTTTATGACTTATCTCTAAATTTTTCTTTGTAGTCAGGATGATACCATATGGGTCAAGTCTTCACTTACGGAACTGAGGGAGAGGCCAGCCCCCTAAACCTCATGCAGACAGTGGGAGAAGACTGGTTCCCCAAGATCAGTGTGGGTTCTAGAAAAACAAAGGAGCGAAGACTGGGAAGGCAGTTGCATGCTTTTATATTTAAAGCAACAGATCTTTTAATGTTCAGTAAGTGTCTTTTGGACGAAAAACCATTATTAACAAGAATTCTGACTTTCTGAAAAAGAAGGGCCGAGTACAGAATTTTAACAGCACTTCAAAAACAGGTAATCTGTTATGAGCAATTCAAATATTCTCTTTAAAAAAAATAAAAGAACCATTGGGACATTTGCAAAACCCACACCTTTCATAATAGAAAAAGAAAAGCAAGATTCATTTTCTCATGCATAACTATTATAGCTACAATATAGATTTCCTAGGATCTTAATACAGCTTCTTAGCAGAGCAGTGCTTCATTTATCTGGCATCATTAGGGAGTGAGGTTTTCTGGATGAGTGAGTTGTGCAGATCTGTTTGTGCTTTAAGATATAAATCTGTAAAAAGATATATATATATGTATCTATTTCTTTAAACAGAAGATGCTGATATAATAAACATAGACGTTTTCTAAGCTGTTTTGCTCCACGCTTCCAGAATTTAGGGTATATGTCAGTAGGTATCAGAATAAGTGCAGATTGAACATGACCTTTCTTTTCGGGGCATGATTTGGTGGTGGTGGAGGTCGGGAGGATGATAATACTTATATGAAAATAACCATGAGTATATTATGAAATAGAAGGCTAAATTCCTAGGAATTTTTCACAGAAAACCTGGATTAATGTAATTGCTATCCAATTTCTTCCTTCCCTCCCTATGTCTCCCATTCTCCTGTTCATGTCCATGAGTCTTTACGGAGAAGTAGACCTCTAACACGTTCAGAGGCTGCTTAGGCGCTTTGCCTCTTCACCAGTGTCTGTGAGCTACTTATTTCTTCTTCAGTGTGTATTGTCTTGAGCTGTTCTTCATCACTGCTTGGTTTTGGGAATAATTGAGCATTGCCAGGGGAGATCAGAAAATCAAGCTTTTAAAAATGAGTAATATTGAAATTCACACATATACCTAAATCGATAGACTTGGCAAGGCAGGAGTTCTGTTATTTTTCTATAAAATAAATCCAAGTGCTTTGGGACTTGTTCTGGAGGAGGAAATGACAACCCACTCTAGTATTCTTGTCCAGAAAATCCCATGGACAGAAGAGCCTGACTGGCTACAGTCCATGGGGTCACAAAGAGTCGGACACAACCGAGCAACTAACACATGGGGCTTGTTCAAGTGGACTCATACTAGGGAGAGATTGGTGATGTCTCTGAGACTCTGACCACCAGTGGCCTGGCTATTCATGAGTATTCAAAACTCACAGCTTTGATCATGAAGTTGAATTACTCTTGGTACCCAGAAAGGCCTGTCTCTGTCATAGTTGATGACAAAAGTCCAAAAATTCAATTATGTTTCTCTTGGATGGTGGTTTTGTAAACTTTATTTAGGGACTTCCCTGGTCTAGTGGTTAAGAATCTGCCTTCCAACGCAGGGGACATGGATTCAATCTTTGGTCAGGGAAGTAGATCTCACATGCCACAACTAAGACCTGAAACAACCAAATAAATATATAAATATTTTTAAACTTTAGTTCAGAAACCTTTTTTATTTTACTCTTTATTTTGAAATAATTTTAAATTTACCCAAAAAAAGTTGCAAAAATAATCCTTTGTACTCTTCATCCAGCTTCCCCTAATATTAACATCTTTCACAAAAGTAGTAGAGTTATCTAGACCATGAAACAGTATTCACCAATCTAGAGACCTTATTTGAACCTCACTGATTTTTTTCCCCCAGTAGTGTCCTTTTTTCTCTTCCCAGATCCCACATTACATTTAGCCGTTACATCTCCGTAGTCTCCTCCAATCTGTGGTGCTTCTTCAGTCTTTCCGTTTTTCTTGACCGTGACACTTTTGAAAAGGGTAGCCAATTATTTTGTAGACTGTCCCCCAGTTTGGGTCTGTCCGGTGTTTTCTCATGATTAGTTTGACACATTTGAGCAAAAGTACCACAGGAGTGACATATGCTTTTCTCGGGATATCCTATTGGAGGCATAGAATGTCTTATCACCAGTGATATTAAGATCATATAGACCAGATTCCTCTAGGCTAAATTACTATTTCCCCCTTTGGAATTAATGAGCCTCTTGTAAGGAGATACTTCCAAACTATGTGCATACCCAATTTCGGATATTTTTCTTCAAAGGATGCTTTATGTGGAAGTCTAACATAGAAAGTAAGTAGCAGTGACTGGTGTTTAATGAGGTGAACATGGTCTGAGGGCAGCAGCCTCTTCCCGGTTCCCGCCCTAACTCAGTCTCTGAGCCACCTCTGTGGGACCCCCAAGCCTCTCTGGACGCCCTTTGAAACTTGCGGCTCTGGACTGCAGTTTTTGGTTTTGAGTTTTTATGATGTGTGCACGCTGTGGTAAGGCCCTGCACTTGGAATATTCTGCAAGATGATATTCTTTCAACATGGGAAGGATCAGCAGACATTTATGTTGCACCTCTGTGTACCAGTCTCTGCGCTAAATCGTGGGAATAGAAAATTCATAAAACACAGTTCCTGCCCAGTAATCCTGCATCTTTTCTTTTAGAACAGAGGGGACTTTATAATATAGACTCAAGAAATGTGAAAGGAGGAAGCAAATGAAAAATCAGCTTTTAAGTGGGGGAAAGATACTTAAGGATTTGTGGTTTGTGTTTTGAGTGAGTGCAAAGGCCGCTTTGACCTAACTAGCCATCAGGTCTTGGTCAAAAGTATACTTTCTCCCTGAGCAGTATATGTATGTCAGTGGGAAAAAGAGAGAGAGAAAGAGAGGCAGTTCCAGCCACCCCAGCCCAATAAAAGAGCCACCATTTGGTCCTTTGATTCATCTTCCCGTATTTGAAAGACTCCAAATTCCCGTCCTTCATGGATGAGGTGTTTTAGCTGTCCGTAATTATGTTATTATTCCAGACACTGTTGGCACGCTTCTTGCTGAGGAAGAAGGATTAGGCCAAGGAGGCTGGAGCAGCCTGCAGCAGTCATCTGCCCCACGCCTGGTGAGGGAGATTATGCCTCCAAAACGGAGGTTTCTGGCTGAGCCTTTGTTACTTAATTAGTCGCTTGTCTCTTTTCCCTCCATGACAGTGGCAGGATCCAGGGCACACCCTCTTTTAGACAAATGCAAATGCCTCTAACGAAGTTTTCTAATCATTCCTTTTCAAAACATCTGAAAATTGTCAAAACCTCTCTAGTCACGGCAATTCAAGGGTGGGAAATAAGTTTGAAAGGCCTGTGTTTCTCCAGGGAAGAAACTAGCAAATGCCATCTCTTTAAATTCTGTTTAACATGAAGCCTTTATTGACTACTCATGATGATTCTGCATAGTTTAATGCTCTTTTAAGTGAATATTATTTAGCTCTCTCACCAAGTCAGTGTGGCCTTGTGGATTGGTAAATTTAGATGCTGATCACAACCAGAAGCCAATGTATAAAATGATTACAGTTTAATTAAGTGGTAATAGATCTTATGCAGTGTCAGGTTAAAGGGAATGTATAAATATTGCTTTATGAACCAGCTTCTGCAGACAGTAGACACCAGCCGCCCTCTCCCCTCTCTGTCTCATGGGATGAGTTACAAGCATGGCCCTATTAACTGCATTAGAATGTGAGGTAGGGTGGGGGGGGTGACCCATTATTAAACAGCCGCATCCAGCCAATCAGCCTTAAAGAATTTGACTTCGGAGGTCAGTACAGATTCCTGACACTGTTAATTTTATTTTATGAAGCACCATTGAAACATACCGACTCATGCATTCTCTCTGGTTTTTGATGGAGAAAAGGCAGAGATAGACTTTTGAAGGCTCCTAATAGATTTGCACTTAAGAGCAAGTATTAGTTTAGCCTGTTCATCTCATAGGTTGGGGACCTGGAAAACCAAGTCTCAGAAGGAGAGGGGCCCTGCTCTTGGCCCTGTCCAGCAGCATCACATGCCGCTGGTGAAATCAAGGACCTCAGGGCGTTTACTCAAAGCCTGAAGTCCCCGACTTCTGGGCTCCTGGGAGATGAGGCCCTTAGGCATCAGAGTTCATTATTCCACAGCTCTGTGTTCAGTGCCAAGGGAAAAAGTGCCCCATTGCCCTTCTTTCACCAGCCAAGCAGGGCCCAGGTGAGAGTTTTCTTCTCCGTACCTGAGGCAAGCGACTCCCTCCACCTTGATCGACCAGAGGGCCGTGGACTCAGAGACGTGTTGTCTGGTTTTCCCTGAGGAAAATCATGAGCCCAGGATAGGGGCTGTGCGTGGATTCCGCAGTATCCTTAACTTAGCAGTGCTCCTGTTTTGTCGTTGCTTATTTGTTGGTCTCTCCCGCACATTGAAAGCTTGTGAGGAGAAATTCCTCCCTGCTTGGCTGGTTATGGTGCCCCAGTGCCTGACATGGAACATGATGGAATGAATGAAGGAACCCCAGATCTGTAAGTTTACGCCTTCAAAATGAGAATAACTTGACCCCCTTCTGCCCTCTGCAGGGACAAGCAAGGTGACATACGCAGAAGAGCCATGAGATGCTGCAGAAATGGGAAGAGAGAGTTCAGGGGAGTTACTGGCGGTTGTGTGACAGCACAGGCTGTAGCTGTATTGCATTTAGCTCCTCCAGTCGAAAGACACCCTTCATGTCTTCCTCTCCCCACACCTTATAGATGAGGGAGAGCTGCAGATAGGTTGAGTTACCTCCCAGCTTCGTGCAGGGATTCCAAGGCTAAGCCAAGACCTGGCCCCAGGTTCCCTGACTCCATCCTCTCAGCTCAGTGCTCCACGTCTTCATTCCTGCTGGAGAAGCTGTGGAGTATTTAATTAGCTAGTCTGTGATGTGCCGCATGTCAGAGCTCATTACTGTGGTGGGGCTGGTGGGTGTTCCTCTCCAGATCCCAGCCCCTGTTGTAGTTCAGTGACCCCAATTAACTCCAAGAGTCCAGGCAGCCCAGCTGCGCAGGTGTCCCGGAAGGCCACTTGGAGGCAGGCGCCCTGATCCCCCAGCTCCCTGCTGACGTGTCCTCCTCCACCTCAGCCTGACCTGCTGCCCTTCCCCTGAGCTCCCTGTTGATGCCAAACAGGAGCCTTACGATGTTCGGAATCATTTCCCAGTTCAGAGGCATGAGATCATTTTGCTCGGCCCTGAGCTGAGCTCTAGCCAGAAGTCCTAGGAGGCTGGTGTGGTTCTCTTCCCAGAGGCTAAGTGCTCAGTGCCCCAGGCTGTCAGTGATCCGGACCAGAGACAGGTGCGTCAGGATGCACCAAAACCAGGGGTGAATGAGTACCTTCTCTCGACTGAACTCTTTTTATTCCTTTATTTTATTGTTAACACCAGGAAAGGCAAAAGGAGGTTGGGGAATTGGTCCAGATGAAATCAAACAAAAAAGACACAGGAAGTAAACACAGTGCAGAATTCATGATTCGATCTTGGTTTGAGGAGAAGATGGCTATACCAGCAGTTTGGATACAGCCAATGGCAAGTGTTGGTAGAGAAATGAGAACTTTTATTCAGTGCTGGTGAGACAGAAATGATACAGCTGCTTTGGAAAATAGTCTGCAGTTCCTCAGAGGTTAAACATAGAGTTACCATATGACCTGGCAGTTCCACTCCTAGGTGTGTATACCCAAGAGAAAGGAAGACTTACTTCTACACAAAAACTTGTACACAAATGTTCATAGCAGCCTTATTCATAGTAGACAAAGGTGGAAACAACTCAGATGTCTGTGAAACTATGAATGGGTGTACAAAATTTGGTGCATCCATAGTATGGAATATTATTCAGCTATAAAAAGGAATGAGGTACTAAGCCATGCTAAGTGAAAGAAGCCAGACAAATGCAAAAAAAAAAAAAAGCGTAAAAGATCGGTGAGCAAATGTGGTCAAATATTAATCATTAATAAACATAAGTGAGGGATGTACTGGTGTTCTTACTATATTTTACAACGTTTCTATTGAAATTGTTCAAACTATTGCAGGTTGGCAAATAACATTTTTAAAAGGAAGGGTTGGTGGAAATGTTAGAGCTCCCAGAGGTTGAGATAACTCAGAAGGCTTTCGGACTGTCCTCCTTGACCCTTTGTCTGCATCCAGGATGAGGCTGAGCAAACAGTTGTCTCAGCCTTCCTTCTGGGGAAATGAACTACATTTCTGAGCAGCACAGACCCCCACTTGGCTTTTCTTAGAGAGTGCCCGAAACCCAGAGCCAAATAGTGTGGGCCCACATTTTTAACTGTCAAAGAGGAGATTTTCTTCTTACCTCCCATGGGCCAGAAAGGCAGCCAAGGAGGCCTCTGCTCACAGCTCCCTTCCTGACCTCGTTCAGAAGTGAAGCCGAGTTCTCTCTCTCTCTTTCTCCTCTGTGGGAAACACTAAATCACCAGCAAGCATGATTTCTGAAAAGGAGTTCTCAGTGAAGCTTTCTAAACCTGACATGTTGGCAGTATTTAAATTTAGGGGAGAGTGTACGGAATCTTGTCAAGACTTTAGTTTCTTGTCCCACTCTCCCAAGTATGAAAACAATCAGCAGGGTCTCAGGCAGTGTTTAGATTCAACCCTTCCAGAACAAATGGTGAGACCAGTCATCGTGAACATCAGACCTGCAAGGGCCCTTGGAGCTGCCTGATGTGTTTAAGGCTTTCCAAAGCAAAACCCGCCACTCTCCCACCTGGTGCCTGTCCAGCAAATAGAGTCCAGAGTGCTTGCAGAAAAAAAAAAAAAAAGCCTTTAAACCAACAACTGCTTTTACAGTCTGCAGGCTGATTTTTCAATGTGCAGATTTGCTATGAATTTATAGAGTGTTTTGATTCTAAATTCACAATGTGCATCTTTAATGGCTCCAAGTTGAGATAATTTCATGCTGTTTATATCCTAGCAGCAATGGTTTATGCATATTTCCCAAGTTATTACCCTCCTAGGAGAAGAGTGAACAACCTCCTTTTACAAAAGATAGTCCCATATGTCCTGGTTTAGTGCATCTCTCTTCAAAGATCATTTTGCACTGAGACATGAGGAAAGCATGACAGCTGTTGGAGGCACCCACCCCACTTTGCAGTCAGGTGGATTTGTGGGTTTCCTAGACCCTATACCCAGCTCCCAGCTGGCCCTGCATTTGAAAATCACCAGTAAGACTCTGCAGTCTCCTGGTCTGTTTCTATTGAGACATTTTGCAACCTTATTTCTGCGGGGGAGGGGGGGTTGGGAAAAGTTGCCCACCTCCCTCTACTCCCATCAGGAAAGAACTTTGTTATTGTACAACAAGAACCTTTAGAAAATGATCTGAGAATTTTCTTTTTGGGAATCAGCTTGAGGAGGTAATCAGAAATGTGAGGCATATGGGATGTTTATTGAGACCGAAAATAATTTTTTATTATAGTAAAATACATGTAACATGAAAAAATTTTAATAGTGGAAAATGAGAAGCAATTAAATGTCCAGCAGCAGGGGACATGATTCATCCATGTATTAGAATATAATGCACCCTTTGAAAACATTTTCAAAGAACTTTTAATAACAGGAAATTTCTCTTGACACAATGATAGGTGAAGAAAGCCAGTTCCAGACCTCCAGTTAGGTCTTCAGATTTCAGATGTGTACATTGAAACAAGATAAACCTGGTAACCACAAAATTAACAACAATGGTTTTTATTGGCTAGTGGGATTGTGGGGGATTTTTTTAATTAATTTCTTTTATTTTGAGATTAATTGTAGATTTCACATGCTGTTGTAAAAATATTTCAGAAAGATCCTGTATTCCCTTTACCAAGTTTCCTATAAAGGGTTTACATTTTTTTTCTGCTTGTCTCTTTTTCAAATAATCTACAGTCAGAAAACAAAGACATGCACGAAAAATCTACAATTTTAAGGGAACATAAAATTAAAGACTATTATTTTTAAAAAATGTATTCATCCTTCCGAAGAACCTTGCTCCCCTTTCTCTGTACCCACAGAGCCCTTTGCCTGGCCTTTGGGCTCACTGTAGATCTCAACGCCTGCTAGTAGTATAGTTAAGTGGATCTTTGCCTATGTATAGGTTTTCATACAGTGAGTTTACGTCCTAGAAACAAGGCATACCTTCTAGAAGTAACAGGTTTACTCAAACTCTTTGGAGCAGAGAGGACAGAAATGCAGTAATTTTATATTAAAATTAAGTTAAAATAAGACGCCTGAATTATAGAGTGGAAAGTAAGTTTTGAGACTCGAGATGAATATTTAAGACAAAGTCAAGTCGCCATTTGAGAAGCACAATTAGAAGCTGTTGAAGAAATGCCTCTTTTATTCAGTTGTGCCCTCTGCTTCTTCCACTGGCTTCTTATCCCAGTGGGGGTTATCAGGGAAGACACAGCTCTGTGAGAAATCACCAGAGCAGTGAATGATTGGAGTCACTCTCAAGATATTTAGATGTTCTGTCTGCCCTAGGGCCAAATCTTGCTGGAACACACACTGCCAGGGAGTCAGGAACCTGGGGTTGGATTCTTGACCCCAGTGTTGACCTCTGTGGGAGCCTGGCAGGACATCACATCCCTGGGCCTAGTTTTCCTTACCTGCAGAATGAACTGTGGAGACCAGACCATTGATTGCCTAGGGCCCCGTAACTCTAAGATGCTAAGGTCAATCAGCCTGCAGCCTATGACTTTACCAGGCTTCCCAAACTCCTAACTGAAAATGCACACTGAACCTGTAAGGATTTTAGCATCCTAAGAAGTTAGTCTTCATTGATTTGAGTATTTCTCTGCCTCTTTGGTGAACCTTCCTGTCAACACTTTTCTTGTCATTTTTTAAAAAAGCATCTAGAGAAAGAAGGTTGTAGATACTGATTAAGAGACTATCCCTCTTCCCCCACCACACACACACTTTGTTTCCCCTAAAGATTATCTTAGGGATATCAAAAGCAATTTTTATAGGCAGGTTGATCTTTTATAGGAGATGTGTTTACAAAGCATGAAATTAACAATTTTGCACAGTGCCAAATAATTGCCTATAACATGGTGACTTTTGTAGTAAGTTTGCAGCTTGAGCAGTTATTAGCAAGGTCAGATGGTACGTGCAGTAAGGCAATTAGCAGACCTCATCACCAAAACAGTTAGCCAAGTACCTTGTGAGGGAACACATTCCTCCTTCTGAGGAGTTCGCCCATGAAGTCATTTCAGATGTTGAGAACAGTACAGTCCTTTCACGTTGCTGTTCAGCAAACCCTACAGTGCTACAGGGCCATTCCACTCCTGGAGCTTCAGGCTCCTACAAACCTACATACAAGGCTATACTTCTTGAGGGGCGGAAGAGATTCACCAAGGAAGGTCCAAGCACTTTACTGCTCGCAAGAGGGTTGGCTTTACCTTAGACTATGCATCACATTAGAATTAGGGAGTACCAGATGGCTATTAAGCTCAATAAATGTTAGCCTCTCTGGGGAAGAGACAATAGCAGACACTTTTAGGCCAAATAGCTTGCACATTCCAGGAGCAATTTAGAATTATCTTTAAGTTCATAAAGATGGCAATAGAATATTAAGTTCCATTTAGGAAAATCCACTCAAGGAGGCATGTTGGTGTGTGATTTTTGGACATGCATTCTAACTGCTAGTGTTAAGTGATGTATTAAATCAACCCTGAAACATCAGCATTGTAACCCCACAGAAATCTGTTTCCCGCTTAGGTGTTACACTCCAGCCTAGGTCTCAGGAGCATTCAAAAGGGAGTGGAAAGTAAAGGGAAGTGGAATTATTGAGAGAGCTTCAAGGAACTTGGCTAAATTTCATTTGGAAAAATATAAAGAATCTGAGGTGCTCTATCTTTTTGTGGCTCAGAGCCAGGTGCATGGAAAGCAGGAAGCTCTCTCTTGCTTTTTGTTCACCTGATTGGCAAACTGTGTACACTCTAAAACAAAGGGAGCAAATAACCGTTTGAGATGTGCTCTACTGCCTGGCTAGAGATCAGATTGCAAAAATAAAGGGTACAAAACTTGGAGACATACAGACCTGGGTTTACCACTTGCTACATCTTTGGCTTTGGGCAAGTTACTATACCCTTGTAAAATCCTGGCTGCTGTCTTCGACTTGGAGATCATAATTGCATCTACCTCACAGGGTTTGTTTTGAGGATACAATGAGGTGATGCACTGAGAGGAACTTATTCCAGAGACCAGCACATACTATGCACCCATCATCCATCCACTCATTCCATTCATCCTACTGACATTTACTGAGCACCTCTTGTGTCTGCTGCTGTGCCAGGTGTGAGCACACCAGGTGTTCCAGTGAGCTCCCGCCCTTCTGGAGAGTATAACCCAGGCACAGATATGCATGAATTAAATAATCACTGTAAGTGAAGATCTCCTTACTAACCTAGTGGCTCTGAAGAATAAGACTATCTTGTGTTTTCCAGAAACCTAGATTAAGAAGTCAGGAAATACTTCCTAGAAGAAATGGCATCTGAGCTGAAACGTGAAGTTCATTTGGTGAAGCAGGAACAGGGTGGGACAGGAGTCCTCAAGGAAATAGCTTGTGCAAAGGTCTCATGGTAGGAAAAGGGAGGTGCCTCTGGGGAACTGAGGAAAGTGACTAGAGCTCTGAGACCTGGGGAAGCATCTGTAAGATGGGTAGGAGACATAGGCAGAGGCCAGGCCGTGTAGTACCTTGTAAGGCTATTAAGGAGTTTGGTTTCATCTGGGGGCTTCCCTGGTGACTCAGATGGTAAAGAGTCTACCTGCAGTGGGGGAGACCAGGGTTCAATCCCTGGGTTGGGAAGATCCCCTGGAGAAGGAAATGACAGCCCACTCCAGTATTCTTAGCTGGAAAATCCCATGGATGGAGGAGCCTGGCAGGCTACAGTCCATGGGATCGCAAAGAGTTGGACATGACTGAGTGACTTCACTTTTCTTTCTTTCTTTCATCTTAAGAGGCTTGGGATGCCATTGAAAGTTTTTAAGCAAGGGCTCAAAAACTATTAAGCTCCATAAATGTTGGCTATTATTGTTCCTTTCCAGGAACTTTTATCCTACATCCCAAAGTTAGCTCTCTTACAGGATCCTGTGAATACATAATTTTATAAAGCCAACAAGACTGTTGATTCATTTGGTGATCTGAGAGCAGGATTTGTAATATGCCAGAGCCACATGGTCCCATTAGCATGTGCTTCCTCCTCTGGGTGGGATTGGAAGGGCACTAAGAGCAGCTGGCATCCAAGACAGAAGGGTGACACTATGAGAACCAGGGCAGGGCCAAGGTGGACATGGCCAGGACCACAGACTCTACAGGCTGAACCAGGTAGACTTACACAGCCCATGCCAGGCCACCTCCAGGCCTCCAACAGTGGTTGATGATACAGGCTCTTGGGGAGGACAGTGGTGCCAGGGAGGGAGGCTAGCAAGGTGAAAGCAAGCTGGACATTGGCCTTAGAGAGTCTGGGAGAGAGCTCAAGGCTGGATTGGCAGAGGGTGGGGGGCACTGGGCTTTGGGTCAAAAGACCAAGGAAGACTCCCAGGTAAAGGTAGGCCCTTGTCTGAAGGAAGAAGAAGAGTCTGGGCTCTGAAATTAGTATACAAGATCAAAGTGTTGGACCAGCATGAGGATGCGAAGTCCCCAGATGGGGCCCAGCAATCCTACCCTTTCTCCTGCCAAAGGCTCAATTGATCCCCAAATCCAGGTGACTTGGCTAAGGCTCCTGGTAGTGATCATGTGATCCCAACTCTCAGAACATACTGGACACATCCACCTGTGACTACATTTGATCTGGGGAGTTCTTGTCAGCTATCTGGTTCAAAACTAGAGCTCCTAGAAACTGCTGCCTAACAAAACTTGTGTTTCACATCTTTTGGTCTTTATCTGCTCATCTGTTTCCTGTGGTGAATCCTGAAGTTGAGGTAGGACAGTATGTTTTCCTCAGGCCTGGCTTCTATCTAGCTCCAATCTAGGTGTGAGACTGGATAACCAATCATAGAATTACCCAAACTCAGCATCATTCTGACAGAGAACCTAGGCAAGACCAGACTGGAGGGGGCCTGGACCCACAGACTCAGCAGGCTTTTTAGAGATAAGAAGCAGATGGGCGGAGCGATTTCCTCACTGCTTTCATGGGTGACCCTGTTCAGAAGATGGTGAGGACTGCCTCCATGCATCTGGCCCTTCATAGTGATGTTATCCTCCCCCCGTTCAGATGAAGAAACTGAGGCCTGGTCATCAGGGGTCACATACTCCTGGAACATCAAGTGGCCACTTGGGGTTCAGCTACTGGAAGTGGCTTGTGTTGCTCAGTCTGCGTCTTAAAAAATGGGAGGGAAAAAAAATGGACTTGAACTAGAGACTCGATGGAGAAATAGCCTGGACAAATATTTAAACCCAGGAACGGAGGGCAGGGCTATATGTAAAGTAGACAATGCTTCATGTGGGGTCAACAATGGAGTCAGGGGCTTTGGGGAGTGATTTTCGTGCATTCAGGCTTTCCAAGTTCAAGGGCATGTACGAGCGTGTCTGTGTGTCTTGTGTCCGTCTGGTGAGGAAGCTCAAGTTATTATGTCTATAAACTTTGCATTCTTTGAGCCCTGACATTTTGGGTTGGCCAAAACGTTCGTTCTGGATTACATGGAAAAATCAGAATGAACGTTTTGGTCCACCCACTATTTCAGACAATGGCAGCATAAGCGCCATATGTCCAGTCATCTGTGACTCCTTTAGGAAACTAAAATGCACACCAGGAGAGGGAAGGAAGAGTTGAGAGCCACACCTGCAGATACAGTTCTCGGCACATTCAGGTCGGCCCACAGGATGTGTTCTTAGAAAACCAGCCTTCTGCAGGCTGCCCCGCCTGCTCTGCCTCCCTCTCATGGGATTTTTGAAGGCTTGTGAGAGGAAATGGGGCCCTTCCCATCTGAGACAGCTATTTTCTCAGGTCTCACACCTGCCTTTTGAATAATCCAAATAATGCATCTTATAATTATGGGCTGCCTGGCAGCACATTTCTGCCTCCTGAGTGATAGTTGAAGTTTCTTGGCAAGTGAATGTCATCCACAACTAGCCTCCCTTTTCCTGCCGTGGTTCCTGGTGGCCCCTCTGGCCATCTTCCCACCTACACTGGCCTCCAGGCCTGCCTGCCCACAGGACTTCAGTCATTTCACCAAGAACGTTTAAGACTTCTTGCCTGTCCCAGGGCCACAGGGGGGGCTGAGCTCCACTGCAGAGGAGCCACACCAATCTGGTTAATGAAGGTAAATAAGGGCGTGATTGGCAGTGGCTTAAGCTGCAGGCGGGTAACCTAGGCAACAGCAGGAGTCTGCACTTCCGCTGGCAAGTAACGAGGGATCATCCATGGCCTGCCCTCATGCTCTAAGTCCAGTTCAGGAGCCTGGAGAAGGAGCTGGGCTGTTGGATAATGTGGGGAGGGAAATTGCTGATCGTCTGCTGGGTTTACCGTGGGTGTTCTGTCCTCTGAAGGAACATGATGCGAGCAGTGTCATTGGCAGACACAACATCAGAGGCCTCAGGGTCAAAGGCAGCTCCCAGCTTTTGGCTTGAGCCTTGGTTTAGCCATCTCTGTGTTCCTATCCCAGCTGCCACTTCCTAATCAGTTTCTTCACCTGTAAAATGGAATAACAGTAATGGTGCTACCTTCCAGGCTTGGTGTGAGAATAAGGCGTGTAAATTGCCTAGCATAGCTTGTCCCATAGGATGCCCTCTAAATGTTGGCCTTTTGGGTTTTTCTCTAGGAGAGAAAGAGGCTTGGGGTGCTCTGTCTTCTAATGCTCTCTTTACTACCAGGAAGGAAATGGGCTCAGCCTAGAGATGGATCCAGAATGGGAGGCAGATAGGAAAGGGGGCCACAGATGGGCATTGCCAGGAGCACCCCTGAGGTGCAGGAAGCCGGAAGGTTGGGGGCTGGGGGCAGCTGCCTGAGGGCCAGAGGACCAGTGGAAATGTCAGCAGTGCACCCCGAGGGGCAGTCAGGCTGTTGGTGGGTCTCTTGAGGCCAAGGATAAGGAGATATTGCTCCTTTTGGCACTTTGGTTCCAGCCAGAGTTCCCGTCCAGCAGCCTCGACAGCTTGCTGAACACACTTTTACAGGTGCTGTTCTTGACTTGAATGAAGGCCAGTTGAAAACGTGAATTTTGGTTATTTTTCTATCATGTGAAACAAAGACCATGGGGAAATACGATCACATGAAAAAGACATGAAATTTTCCTGTTCAGTGAGTGAGGCCAGAAGATGCATAATGTATAGTTTCAGAAGCTGTAAGTAGATTAGGGAGAGAGTTTGCAATCTGGGAAACATTTAAGACTTTTATGCAAGTTATAAAAAAACAGAGGAATGCCAGGAGATTAATGTCCAGCATATCCCTGGCTGAATAACCTCAAACAAGCCAACCTCAGGGGCTCAGTTTCCTTATTCAGAATTCTGGGAGAAATACTCAGTATATGGTTAATCGTGCTTACCTCTAGGGAGTGGGTCTTGGGTTTGGGAGTGGGAAGAGATGTTTATTTTTCATTGTATATCCTTTTGACTTTTACAATCTTTCACTTTGTGCCTTTATTATTTTTATAATTGCAAATCAAATTATAGGGTTTGTCTTTAAAATATGCAATGAAGGGTTGGCTTGGATCATTGGTTTTCAAACTTGTTTTTTAGCGGTAGAACCCTTTTCATATAAGCTTACACAGAAGCCTAATGAATGTAGGACAAAAAAGAAATTGGAGCCTTTCTTGCCAGGCCTCCCCTGCCCCCAGCTTCCAGTTGCTGCATCTCTAAGGGATCCATTGAACATAGTTTGGAAATAACAGGTTTAAATGATTTCTCTCAACACCCCCTCTCCACAGTTCTATGCTTCCCTTCTGTTTAGTGATGAAGCTGGGGCATCCTAGCCCTGGGGTACAGGCTGCTGGGTTTTGTTTTTTTTTTAGTTTATTATTTATTTTTTTAATTTATTTTTTAATTGGAGGATAATTGCTTTACAATGTTGTGTTGGTTTCTGCCACACAACAACTTAAATCAGTCATAGCTATACATGTTTCCTCCTTCTTGAGCCCTCCCCCAAACCCACCCCATCTCTCTAGGTCATCACAGAGTACCTGCCTGGGCCCTCTGGGTTACATAGCAGCTTCCCACTAGCTATCTATTTTCACTGCCTAGCTGCAGGCACTCCCTGCCCTTCTGAGGAGTCTGCACCTGGGCAGGGGTTGGGACTGAGCTGTGCACAGACTGAGTGTCACTCAGACTCTGGGGAACAGGAGACAGGAGACAGGTAACCCTTAGATGCATTGAAATGATAGAGAAATGTTTTTAACAGCTGGATTTTGCAGTTCTCACAAATAAATCTGAACCTGGGGCTTTGATAGGCAGGATGCTAAGGGGATGGTGAAATGATATCAGATGGGAGAAAACTCATTCACCTTGTAAAAGTGTGGTTAGGAATGTAGACCCACTACTTGTTTACACTGTGCACTTGGCAAGTTACTTAGCTTCTCTGAGTCTCTCACTGAATCTATAAAAAGGGGAAGTACTTGGGCCTACTTTCTAAGGGCTGTTGAAAGGATAACATGAAATCCTAAGTCTCAGTGCCTGATGTAGTGCTGTGCACACAGTAGGTGTTCAGTAAGTGTTGGTAATACTAATCGTCATCATCACCAAGTTCCTAGACAAGTGAGGAAATGGCCTGTTTCTTCCCATGTATTAGTTAAATCTGTAGCCTCTCAATACCTCAGTTTCCTTACCTGGTAACTAGAGATGCTCAGGAATTGCAAATCAGTGGCCCGCTGGAGCAAATCTAGTGTGCAAATTTTTGTTTATCGAGGTAATATGTTAAAAATCAAGAAATGGTCTCCAGAAATCTGAATTATCCAGACTCTCTTTTAAAAATGGAACATCTTTTTCACTGGCACTCACTTGGTAATAGTCACCTGGTGCCAGGGTGGCCATGCCCTCCCCTTACACAGGCCAGCATTGGTTTGCGTTTTCACCAGACACCATCCTCTATGTCATCTTACACCTGGCCACCCCTCTTCACCTTCTGGCAGTTGATTGGGAAAAGCCTAGACGGGAAGGTTTCAGAAATTCTGTGCCTTTATCATGGCTCTGCCACTTGTTCATCCCACAACCCTGAGTATATTCCTTCATCTCCCTGGACCACAGGTTGCCATCAATAAAATGAGTGAGTTGACCTTCCAGTCTCAGCTTTCTTTGAGTGTTCTCTTTAGTCTATAAAAGTTTACTGAATCCCTCCTATCTCCAGGAATTTTACCAGGCATTTGGGAGGATGCAGAGATGACTAAGAACAGGTGTGGCCCAGAGATCTTTTACAGAGAGGCTACCCCAAGGGTGGACTGCAGAATGGCCCCAGTGCACAGTGCGATAAACACAGGCGTTGACGATAAGCATTTAGAAACTTTTATGGCAATTGGACTTTGCCCTGACAGCCAAGTACATGCTCAGTGGACGGGTTTTGTTGAATATAAATCAGTTCATGTGTTGTCGAACTCATAGGGAGTTACAGGAGGCACAAGCTGCCTACTCATTCCAGCTACTATTGCTGCTAAACAAACTGCTCCAATCCTTCATATGTTAAAACAACAGCCGCCATTTATTTGCTCACAAGTCTACAATTTGAGGAAGGCTGGACAGCACAGGGCACCTCCATTCCACACAGTGCCTCCATTCCATCTGTGCCGGGGCCGGCGGGCCCACTTCCAACCTGGCCCACTCACGTGGCTAGCGAGTCGGTGCTGGCCATTGCCCTTCCACAGGGGCACTTCTTCAGAGCAGCGTAGCTGGGCTCCACTGGCCAGTGTCCCAACAGCTGGGTGGAAGTGCATGACCTTGCTCTGGTCTAGTCTCTCACGCCATGTTGCATCTCTTCTGTCAGACTTTGTTGGCTGAAAGATTCACAAAGTTCTGCCTACCTGCAGAGGGAGGGAACCTGGGGCCTTCCTCTTAATGCACTTGTGGAAAGGTTCTAGAAGAGCGTGTAGGACATAAGATTTTGTTGCAACCGCGTTTGGAAAATATAATCAGCCACACTGTATGGAAGTGTATTCGTTTAATGAACACAAGCCTAGTGTCTTCAAGTGATACACATTTATTAGCTCAAAGTTTTATAGGTCATGAATCCAAGCTGATTCAACTGGATTCTCTGCTCAGGGTCTCATGAGGCTGAAATCAAGGTGTTGCCAGTCTGGGCTCTTGTCTGGAGGCGCTGGAAAGAATCAGCTTCCAGGCTCATTCAGGTTGTTGGCAGATTCCGTTCCTTGTGATTATAGGGTTGGGGTCCCCACTTCCTTGCTGCTGTAAGCCAAGTGTTTCTCTCTCCTCCTGGAAGCCACACACATGGCCCCTGGATCTTCAAAACCAGCAATGCCGCGTTGAATTCTTTTCACTCTTTTAATCACTTTGACTTCTTATACTGCCAGATGGAGAAAACTCTTCCTTTTTGTGCAGCTAGATTATGTATGTCGTGCTGGATAATCTCCTTTTTCCATATAACAGAATGTAATCAGAAGAGTAATATCTCATCCTATTCCCAGGTGCCACCCACACTCAAAGTGGAGGGGAGTATAAGAGGATGAGGGTTATTGGAAAGCATTCTTAGAATTCTGCCTACCACAGATGGCTTGGTTTTCAATGAATTAGAAATTAAAACAAAGTGGTTCTTCATCACAGATAGTTTGAAAGCACTGGTGTAGAACCCAGTAGAGAGGAAGGACATGTATGCAAGTAGATGTAATCTGAGACCTCAACAGCTAACTTCCTAAAGGACAAGGGTACAGAAGTCAGTGGGAGGGAAGATTATTATGTAAGTGGATGGGGACAGAATTAGAATTTCTTGAGGATTTGGTGTTTGAACTGAGCATTATAAGATAGGTGTGTTTGGGCTCTTTAAAACGTAGGGTGGCAGACTTCCCTGGTGGTCCAGTGTTAAGAATCTGCCTGCCAGTGCAGGGGACACGGGTTCGATCCCTGGTCCAGGAATATTCTACATGCTGTGGGACAACTAAACCTGTGCGCCACAACTACTGAGCCCACAAGCCGTAACAAGAGAAGCCGTCCTGTTAGAAGCCTGCACACTGCAACTAGAGAAAGCCCTCACGAGCAAAGACCCAGTGCACCCCCAAAATAAAGAGCAAATAAAATTTTTAAAAGTAAAGTGGGTACTTCTCTGACAGTCAGTTGGTTAAGAATCTGTGCTTCCATTTCAGGGGGCATGGGTTTGATCCCTGGTCAGGGAATTAAGATCCCACATGCCATGTGGAGTGGCCAAAAAAAAAAAAAAGGTGGCAGAATTCCAACAATTCTATTTCTCTTTGGCACCTTTGGATGCAAACACAGAACTGAACTGAATCTTCCGAATCCTCTCTAAAGTAATTTTGTCTCTTGTCTGTGACCACAAACAACACTGCATAACAAATTACCCCAAAGCTCAAGTGATTTCAGGCAACATCATGTAGTACTGCTTACAGGTCTATAGGTCAGCTGGGTGGTTTCTCTGGCCTCAGCTGGGCTCTCTCTTGCAACTCTGATCAGCCATGGTTGGGGGGGCAGTGCGCTGGGTGGCTCTGCTGGCCTTGGCTGCTGCCGTTGCTGCTGCTAAGTCGCTTCAGTCGTGTCCTAGTCTGTGCGACCCCAGAGACGGCAGCCCACCAGGCTCCCCCCGTCCCTGGGATTCTCCAGGCAAGAACACTGGAGTGGGTTGCCATTGCCTTCTCCGCTGGCCTTGGCTGGGCTCTCATAACTTTCAGGGTTGGCTGGTTGGCAGCTAGTCCTATATAACCTCAATTTTCTTCACATATTTCTTCTTCCACCTGCCCCTTACGTCCTTCTAGCATACTAGCCTGGGCCCATTCCCTGAGAGGAGAAACAAAAAGACGGGGAGGGTTCTGGAGGGGGAGCATATGTAAACCCATGGTGGTGTCATGTCATTGTATGGCAAAACCAACACAATAAAAAAATAAATAAAAAATAAATTTAAAAAAAAAGAGGGGGAGAGTGCATGTCTTAGAAGTTTAGACTCAAAACTGGCACACTGTCACTTCTGCCTCCTTCTTTTGTTCAAAGCAAGTCTCCAAGCCTGCCCAGATTCAGAAGTTGGGGAAACACTCCATTTCTTGATGGAGGAGCCAGAGGATTCCATTGCAGAGGGTGTGGACACAGGGAGGGGTGGAGAACTGGAGCCACTTTTTCAGTCTATACCACAGTCATCCTGAGAAGCCTTTCTAAACTTTCTAGATGAAAGCAAGAAGAGCCTCCCTCCCAACTTCAGATCCATTGTTTCCCAAGCTAAACAAAGGCTCTTGGAGAAGTTTATATATGAAAAACCATTTGGAAAGTGTAAAGTGGTCCATTAACCAGAGTTATAAGAAGCTAGACTTCTAAAACAGTCCGCAGTCTTTGTATGAATAGAAGACAAAGCAAGGAGGTTTCTGGGCAGGCTTTTCACCTTCACCAGCCCATACTGTATTCACCCTTCAATGCCTAGCCCCAGTGCTCTCTGCAAAACTGCTCCCAGAGCAATTATTTGGGGAGAATAATTCTTTCTCCAAATTGCAGTAGCATTTTTAGAGTGAAATGATTTCAAATCTGGCCTTTGACATAGACAAAAACCATGCCTTTGATGATATTTCCTGAAGCACCTACCCCAAGGCCAACAAATAGTAGTTGCACAATAAATGATTATTAGATGAATGAATGGATGAGAAAACAAATGGATGGCAGATGCTTCAGCAGTTGACTGAAGCTTTCTTTTAGCAGAATCTGATATTATCATAGACTTTTATTTCCTTCCTTCCGAATAAGCGTGTCAACTTGAAATCTTTTGTAGTTGTTCCATATCTACATGCTTTAAAGAAAACCCCAGAAAATTGATTGCAGAAGGGAGGAACCCTGTTGTGTTTTCCCTCATAAGCCCTGTCATTATTAGCATAGCATTTCAAACCGAGGTCCATGAGTTCCCAAGGATATTGATTATTTTCTAGCTGAGGTTGGGGAGCGGGGGGGGGGGGGGGGAAGACTTATCATCACATATATTTGTGAAATGCTGGGTTAAACAGTTAGACAGCTTTCTTGTTTGTGAGTCTTCATAGAGTCTTTAATATGCTAATATACACCTAATGTATCTTCAAGAGAGCATTAGAATATGTAAGGATTGAAAATTGGAAGGATTACTTTTTGTGGAGGAGTCAGGGCAGGGATGCAGGGAGGAAGGAGACGTAACTTTTTTATTGTGATAATACATAATATTTATTATTTTAACCATTTATAAAGGTGCAATTCAGTGGCATTAAATACATTCATGGTGCTATGTAATCATTATAGTTACACCCAAAACTTTTCATCATCCCCAACAATAAAATAGTTGGGGAAACAGTGAAAACAGTGGCTGACTTTATTTTTCTGGGCTCCAAAGTCACTGCAGATGGTGACTGCAGCCATGAAATTAAAAGACGCTTACTCCTTGGAAGGAAAGTTATGTCCAACCTAGACAGCATATTAAAAGGCAGAGACATTACCTTGCCAACAAAGGTCCATCTAGTCAAGGCTGTGGTTTTTCCAGTGGTCATGTATGGATGTGAGAGTTGGACTATAAAGAAAGCTGACCGCAGAAGAATTGATGCTTTTGAACTTTGGTGTTGGAGAAGACTCTGGAGAGTGCCTTGGACTGCAAGGAGATCCAACCAGTCCATCCTAAAGGAAATCAGTCCTAGGTGTTCATTGGTAGGACTGATGTTGAAGTTGAAACTCCAATACTTTGGCCACCTCATGTGAAGAAGTTGACTCATTGGAAAAGACCCCAATGCTGGGAAGGATTGAGGGCAGGAGAAGAAGGGGATGACAGAGGATGAGATGTTTGGATGGCATCACCGACTCAGTGGACATGGGTTTGGGTGGACTCCAGGAGTTGGTGATAGACAGGGAGGCCTGGTGTGCTGCAGTTCATGAGGTCACAAAGAGTCAGACACAACTGAGCAACTGAACTGAACCGAACTGAACTGAACATTAACACCATTTATACAAGAACAACACTTCCCCCCTCTCCACCCCCAAGTGGCACATTGCCTCTATTCTGCTGTCTGTGTGAGTTTGCCTATTCTAAGTGCCTATTCTAAGAAATGTACAACATCAGAGTTGTGAGTCAAGTTTTATCTGGAGCAAAATGAGGACTATAGACTGGGAGACAACATCTCAGATAGCTCTAAGAAACTGTTCTGAAGAGGTAGGGGGAAAGGGTAGTATATATGTGATTTTGGTGGAGGGGGAGAACATGCAATCAAGCACACATTTTTGCAGAAAGTTTCTGCTAATCTGGTGAAGAGGGACAAATGTCACTATTAATGATTTTAGTGCTTTTCTAGATACAAAGAGATACAAGAATTAGGCTTGTAAAATCTTTTGAAAATATTTAACTATTTTCTGTGAATTATTTAACTGACCTATTCTGCCAGTTTTTCCTAGAGCACAGAGCACCTCATGATCTCCTGATCCCTACCTTGAACTTCTTTTAAGATGTATTGAAGGTCAGTGGCCGCAATGGCTATTGACTTCATCCCTTAGAGGCAGATGGCAAGTACCAAATTTTAGTTGGCACTTCATGTAAGTGGAATCATATAACATGTGTCCCTTTATCTGTTGATGAAAACTTGACTTATTTCTACCTTTTGACTGTGGTGAACAATGCTGCTATGAACATTGGTGTAACAATTATCTGTTTAAGTCCCTGCTTTCAGTTCTTTTGGATACATACCTAGGAGTAGAATTGCTAGGTCATATGATACTTCTGTGTTTTCGTTTTTGAGAAAGCCACCAAACTTTTCCACGGAGGCTGCACCATTTTATGTTCCCTCTAGCAACGCATGAGGGTTCCAGTTTCTTTGTCAACACTTATCTTCCATTTTTTAAAATTATAACTCTCTTGGTAGTTGTAAAATGATATCTCCTTGTGGTTTTGATTTGCATTTCCCGAATAACTAATGATATTGAGCTCTAAGAGTCTGTTATTCATTCTGAATATAAGTTCTTTATTAAATGCCTGTTTTGCAAATGTATTCTCCCAGTCCATGGTTTGCTCTTTGAAGAACAAAGACTTTTAATTGTAATAAATTTCAATTTACCCATCTTTGACACTGTTTGTGTCCTATTTAAGAAAGCTTTCTCTTGCCTAAACTTAGGTCACTAATATTTGCTCACATATTTTCATCTACAAATCTTGCGATTTGGCTGTTATATTTAGGTCTGTTATCCATTTTGAGTTGATTTTTGTGGATACTGTGAATTAAGAGTTGAGGTTTGTTTTTTGGCACATGGATATCTAATTTTTGCCACTATTTGTTGATAAGATAATATTTTCCCTGTTGAATTTCCTTAGCACTTTTGCTCGTAATCAGCTGATTATCTATCTGTACTCTCCACTCCATCCCTATTGATTGCGTCTTTCCGTACTCTAGAATCATACTCTCTTGGTCACTGTAGCCCTTGCAATTAAGACATACTAAATTCTCCAACTCTGTTCCTTTTTTTTAATCTTTTGGCCGTGCCACGTAGCATGTTGGATCTTAGTTCCTTGACCAGTTATCAAACCTGCACCCCCTGCATGGGCAGCTCAGAGTCTGAACCACTGGACCACCAGGAAAGTCCCTGTTCCTTTTTTTCTACATTGTTTTTGGCTATTCTTCTAGGTCCGTCCTTTGCATGTCAGTTTTACAAAGATTGCATTGAGTCTCTAGATCAATTTTGAGATGATTGACACATTAACAATATCAAGTCTTCTGATCTATAAACATGATATATCTCTCTATTTATTTAGATCCTTGATTTCTCGGGGCTTCCCTGATGCCTCAGACAATAAAGAATCTCCCTGCGATGTAGGAGACCCAGGTTCGGTCCCTGGGTTGGGATGATCCCCTGAAGAAGGGAATGGCTACCCACTTCAGTATTCTTGCCTGGAGAATCCCCGTGGACAGAGGAGCCTGGCAGGCTACAGTCCATGGAGTTGCAAAGAGTCAAACATGACTGAGCAACTAACACTTGATTTCTCTCAGCATTATTTTGTAGTTTTCAGTGACAAGGTCTTGCATAGCTTTGTTAAATTTATCCCTTAAGTATTTAATATTTTGATGCCTTTGTAAATGATACTTTTATTTCCATTTCTTTTTCATTGCTGATACTTAGCAATACAATTGATTTTCATATGACAGCATTGTATCCTTTGACATTGCTTAACTCCCTAATTCTGTTAATGCTTTCATAGATTCCTCAGGAATTTTTTAGTATAGGTAATCATGTCATGGACAGATGCTGTCAGAAAGACAAGGGACCTGTCTGCTGTCTCACTATGCAGAGTTGGGGGTCTGCAACCTGGGTCTTCTGGACCCTCCTTCAAGGCTCTCTCACCATACACAGTTACTTCTCAGGAGTTCAGGCCTCAAGAGAAAAGACGTTTATGTCATTTTAAGATTAGATTTGAATGAAGTTTTTTACTCTCACTTAGAAGTCTGAAGATTTGTATTCAAAGGCTGGTTTGGCAGTTCTGCTCCATAAAACCCTCCAGAACGTAGGCTTTTTCCCCACAAATAGCTTCATCATCCCAAGGCTATCGACCTCCATCTCATGACCCTATCTGGTGGCATCCTCATTCTAGATAGCACTGCAAAAGAATAAAGAGAAAAAAGGTACCCACCAGTGATTTCTTCAGGTGGATTCCATGAATGACTGCACAGCACCTGCGCTCACATCTCACTGGGTAGAACCCAGTCAGGTCACACCTAGCACAAGGATGTCTGGAAAATATCACCTTATTCTGAGCAATCATATTCCCAGCTGAAATTTCTGTCACTGTGGAAGAGAAAGGGAACAGCTGCCTGGGGGATATACAGCAGTTTCTGCCACAACCTTAAAGGTTCGGAATCCAGAAAGGAAATAATCTGAAAACTGTCGACAAAGAATTAGTCGATCTAAGAAAAAAATTGGAAAATTTTATCCCAGCCAATTTGAGGATTATAACCTAGGAAGAGCATCTCAGAAAGCTCTGAGAACTATTCTGCCAGTTAGAAATCAAGGCAGAGTTATATAAGTTTTTTTAAACTGAAGGCTGTACATTGACAGTGTACATAATCCGGATCTCAGCGGCATCCTGGTAGATCATGTGACCCCTTGCAAGATCAAGAAGGAATGTTATCTTTTAAGGAGTTGTCTTACTAATGCTGGAAGGATGTTGCTGTTTATGGTTGAGCAGGTATTCCTGCCCATGCAAGAGGCTGTGGTGGGGCGGGTGTGGGACAGGTAGGGTTGGTCCATGCATGATCTGGATACACAGTGTGCAGTGTGGAGAAAGGGGAGGCTGAAGGGCAGAGAAGATTTTTTATGTTTAAATTTTTCTTGTCTTGCTCTAAAACATGAATTTTATTTCACAAAATGAAAAGAGGGAAAAGATGGAAGAGTTCAAAATTGGTTGCATCTTTTACAGATCGTTTTAAGGATCAGGTGAGCCAGCTCTCTTTAGTTTTATAGCCCATTAAGTTGACCTGAAGCCATTTAGTCAGAGGGTAAACTTAATCCTCAGAACCCCTTCTGGTATTAAGTCTTTGTAACTATGTTAGTTCCTGGAGGAGAAAGTGGCAACCCACTTCAGTATTCTTACCTGGAAAATTCCATAGATAGAAGACTCCGGAAGGCTATAGTCCAGGGGTTGCCGAATCGGACACTACTTGAGCACACACACAACTATATTAGACATGTCTAATCATGAATAACCTTCCTTCATCTGGAAAAGATAAAGCAAAAGATGTCTTCTCATTCATTCAGTCAAGAAAAATTGCTATCTCCTATGCTCACAGACCCCACAGTTTGAGGAAAGATAGGCAATAATGACATAAGCACCTGAATGAATGTGAAATCACAAAGGGGAGATAAGGATGCTATAGGCACACACTCAGGGATTAGGAGCCTAGTCAGAGAGGTCACGGAAGGTTTGCCTGAGGGTTTGGGTCCATTTCTGTAGGAGAGGCTGATTTCACAGCAGAGTGGTGTGTTCTAAGGAAAGTAAGCTTTGTGCCATTGTGGTTACATCTTATATACCCTGACTGAGGCACTGTTTGTGTAAGAGATCCTTGTCTAAGAACTAGGAGTGAGAATAGGATGAGGGCAGGGGAGGTGGGGTTACTGCTCAGGAAGTTTCAGAGTACTTTGTGGCTTAAATCCCACAAAGGATTTCTCAAAGAGAAATGGAGAAGACCAAAGCTTCAGAGGTTTCAGGATATCAGGTGGAGGAGGCCAGGATCATAGTCCCGTCAGAGACTTTTCTTGTGGGCCAGGAAGGAGCCCAGAGAATCTGGGGAGCCCAGAAGGAATTTTCTAATAACTGTAGTCATCTGTATGGAGAAAGAGAGCTTCCTGTCCTCTAAGCACCCAAGCCAGCCTCAGGGCCTGTCCCTGTGCAGTGACAAAGGAAGTGTTACCAGGTCCAGTGGACCATCAGTGGAGGTAGCATCTCACCTCCCACTCAGTAGTTAGATTCTGTGTGACTGAGGAACGGCAGAGAGGAAGGTCCTAGCAATTGTGGGTGAGAGGAGGGCAGTGCCAGAGGAAGGGACAGCCATTGGCCATCTTCTGCTTCTCTGCTGCAAGCAGCAAAAAAGCAAACAGCAAGAGAACCTGAAGAACTCAGCCATCAGACTACAGCTTACCAAGTGTACTTGGGAATTCACTCTTCCAGCTTAAGATAGACATGGTAGATGGGTCCTGTCCTTTGGGCAATGCTGGTTGACTCTTAAGGGCCACTTGGAGCACCATGTTGAGAAGGATTCTCGGAGTCTGGGAACCAGAAGGGAAAGTATGCCTTCATCCTAGTGTAATTGTAAGGAAGAACTGGGATGATATATGTAAAAATGCTTTATAAATTGCAAAAGTGCTATCCAAATAATAACTAATAATGGTAGCTATGATTTTTAGTGCTTCCTAAATACCAAACACCGCCAAGAGCTTTACTTCTCACAATAACCTTTACGATAGATGCTGTTAATATCTCACATTTTACAGTCAGGGAGCCGTAGCTTGGAAAAACAATGTAATTTGCCTAAGGTCTCATAGCTAGTAAATGTAAAACCGTGCCACAAGCCTCCGTGTTTCTGACTCCAAAGCAAGTTTTTTTAGAGACTTTTTTTTGCTGTCTTTAAAATATAGGAGATGATGATGATTAATATTACTATTAATAGAACAGCTATTCTATTACTGGGAAAGATTGAGGGCAGAAGGGGGTGACAGAGGATGAGATGGTTGGATGGCATCATTGAAACAATGAACATGAATCCGAGCAAACTCTGGGAGACAGTGAAGGACAGGGAAGCCTGGTGTGCTGCAGTCCATGGGATCGAAAAGAGTTGGATACAACTTACGAAACAACATTCTTTTACTTGTGGGCTCAGCCCTAATTCGCCGGCTAACTGGAACGTGTTTGCAGCCATTTTTCAATCCCTGGAAGGGTTAGAACTTGCCTTCTCTTCAGTTTACCAATTTTGCCTTCCTTTCTCCTCACCCATCGCTGTCTACTCTGCAGAGCCATGTAATGACCCTCTCTTATGCTCTGTTCACCAAGCCTCTAAGAAGAGCACTTTTTAGGGGGCTGCCTGTGGTGGTTCAAGACCCCTGGTGAACAGGGCGCAGAAGGATGATTCACTTGTGTACATTGTGCTTTCCTGAGAGCCAACCATCCTCCCTGCATCTTTCCAAGCGCAGGGATGTGGGAAGCAGCGGGCCAGTGTGTGGTAGGAACTATTAGCTGCGATAATAACATGCATGGGGTGGTCGGCAGTTTGCAGAACACTTTTCATATCGCTTTTCCTTTCCAAGCCTCAGCTTTGTCATCTACAAAGTGGATGTAATGACAATAATAATACAGTAAAGTCTCATTTTCAAAAGGGTTCAGTTCAGTCACTTAGTCATGTCCGACTCTTTGCGACTCCATGGACTGCAGCATGCCAGCCCGCCCTGTCCATTACCAACTCCTGAGCTTGCTCAGACTCATGTCCATTGAGTTGGTGATGTCGTCTAACCATCTTATCCCCTGTTGTCCCCTTCTCCTCCAGCCTTCAATCTTTCCCAGAATCAGGGTCTTTTCCAATGAGTCAGTTCTTCACATCAGGTGGCCAAAGTACTGAAGCTTCAACTTCAGCACCAGTCCTTCCAATGAATATTCAGGACTGATTTCCTTTAGCATTGACTGGTTTGATCTCCTTGCAGTCCAAGGGTCTCTCAAGAGTCTTCTCTAACACCACAGTTCAAAAGCATCAGTTCTTCAGTGCTTAGCTTTCTTTATGGTCCAATTTTCACATCCATACATGACTACTGGAAAAACCATAGCTTTGACTAGATGGACCTTTGTGGGTAATGTCTCAGTTTTTTAATATGCTGTCTAGGTTGGTCATAGCTTTTCTTCCAAGGAGCAAGCGTCTTTTAATTTCATGGCTGCAATCACCATCTGCAGTGATTTTGGAGCCCCCCAAAATAAAGTCTGTCACTGTTTCCATTGTTTCCCCATCTATTTGCCATGAAGTGATGGGACCAGATGCCATGATCTTAGTTTTCTGAATGCTGAGTTTTAAGGCAGCAAAGGGTTAGGTTTTAATAAACTCATCACTTAAGGTGGAAATAACATAAAATCAGAATCACCCTTGACAATTGTCCGTAGAATATAAAGGCAAACTACCTCTCAAAAGCCCAGTTTAGGCAGTTTGTCCTACAGTTTTAAAACCGATGACTTTTTCTCTGGCTGAAGTCATCCTGGTGCCTTCTGAGGTAATGAAAATTCTTATCTCCTGAGAGTAGGTTTGCTCAGCACCACTGTGCTCATAGTACCAGAGGCCAGAGAGAACTGGACTCCTGGGGACACCATCCAGGGAACAGGCTTGCTGAGCAGGGGAACCGGAAGATGGCCAGCCTACCCAGTTTGGATTTCTTTCTCTTTCTTTTGGACCACGTGTCACTGAATTCCTATATACATATACACGTGTGTGTGTATGCTGCTGCTGCTGCTAAGTCGCTTCAGTCGTGTCCGACTCTGTGCGACCCCATAGACGGCAGCCCACCAGGCTCCCCTGTCGCTGGGATTCTCCAGGCAAGAACACTGGAGTGGGTTGCCGTTTCCTTCCCTAATACATGAAAGTGAAAAATAAAAGTGAAGTCGCTCAGTCGTGTCCAACTCTTTGCAACCCCATGGACTGCAGCCTACCAGGGTCCTCCGTCCATGGGATTTTCCAGACATGAGTACTGGAGTGGGCTGCCATTGCCTTCTCCAGTGTGTGTGTGTATATATATATATATATATATATATATATATATATATATATATGAATGATGCAGTTCCATTAGGTCTGATTTTCTGACTTGCTGTCAGTGAACAGGATTAAAACTTGAAAATGATATGTGAAGCAGACACCAGGCTGGGTGAGGGGAGATCCGGATTCAAGACCCCAGCTTAGCCCTACCTGTAGTCATGGTATCATGGGCCTGTGGACCTTCAAGGTGAACTCGTTACCCAAGTGTCCAAGTCTTTATGCTACCTTTCTTTCCTACAGACTTGCAGGACCTTCATGGCTCTTTTTCCGGGGGGAAAAAAAAAAAAGTCCATCCCTGCTTCTACCTCCCTGCCTAAGCTGGCAGCGTCTCTGCCTATACCAGCGTGATGACAGTCTCCTCCTTGGGTGCCACCCTCCGCCTTGGCCTCCTCCTCCACTTGGCTGCTAGAGGGCTTTCCAAATGCACCCTGATCTTGCCACCTCCTTCTGTAAAATACTTAATTTCCAAAAGCTTATGGGGAAAGACAGAATCCTCCTTCTGCCCACCTCTCATCCCCACCATTCTGCTCCTTGTCTGTGCAACACACACCCTGCTCTTCTTTTAGCCCCTCCTGTGTTTCATATTTGCCTGGCCACAGGTTCTCTGCACATCCGCTGTATGAAATGCTCTGTTCTCCTCTCTCTGCTAAGTTAATCCTGCTTATACTCCATCCATTTCCTCAGGGAAGCCTTTTCTGAGGGTCTGGATAAGACCCTCCTTATCTGATCTGAAAGGATGATAAGATATATCTTATTGCACCATATATACCTTCTTTTCTGCACAAGCCACTGTAGTTATTTAAATTTTTTTGTGGTTGTGGATTAATCTGCGGCCCCACACACTACTATAAGTTCTATGAGAGCAGGGCTGTTATTTGTCTTGCTCACAAATGTATTCTTTACACTAGCACAGAGCCTGGCATGTGCTTGTATTCATCAAACATTTAAGTAGAAGGATGGATGGACAGGTGAGAGACCCAAATGAATATTACTCAATTATTAGAGTGTTGTTATTTGTTTTCCTAGTGATTAACCCTTTGGAAACTTCCTCTGAAGAATACGATACTAGTTGCAATGTTTCTTTTAGAATGAAAGAGAAAAGTTACTGAAGGCTCCATGTGCCCTTTAGATAATAGATATTATTAAATATCTTGGCTCTTTTCTCTCTGCTATTTAAAAAGTCTTTTAATGAGCTTTCACACCCTCCGTAGCAAATGACCTTTTCTAGGGCCATTGGCACAAAACAAAAGGGTGAATTAGACAAGTAGAATACTTCTGCCCTTGGGAGTACAGGATCAGCCTTTTAAACACCATTGTTCCTGTTTGTGAATAACCTTGCCCTCTTAGGGAATGGGGCCCCATCCAGATTTCAGATTCCGACATCCTGGTTTTATGACCACAGGGTTATTGGAGCCAGGAAAATTGACACAGCTGATTACTGGGTGGAACAGCAGGATCGCCTAACATGGCCAACTTGATCTCACAGTTGCTGGGTCATAGTGTCTCTATCCATTCATAAACAGCACTCTTTAGGGGTGATTTCTCATACTTCCTGGTCCTGGTTGTAGTGAAAGGTAGATTTTCTCAGAACAGCGGCTACTAGGTAAGGGCTGGAGCTAGGTCAACTCATTCCAGTCTGTGTTGTGGAATGTCCAAGAGTGGTCCTCAGCCTGCAGTGAGGGTACATTTCCTCTGAAAACAAAATCATCTTTCTCTACGCATTTCTCCCAGGTAGAGAGGGATTCTGAGATTAACAGTTGGATAGGTAGTAGCATATTTTATTCTTGTTCCTTGCTCAAAGACCTTTTGTGGCTCCCATCTGCCAAACAGCTCAAATGTGAGGCCCTCAGATTCTGGTCCAAACTAACCCTAACTCTGACTCTCTTTTTTCCTGACTCTCATATCCCACCAGCCAAATCAGGCTCCTTGCCATTAAGGAAACAGGCCCCTTGCTTTCTAACCTCCA
The DNA here is from genome assembly GCA_007570785.1 of Antilocapra americana. Taxonomy (NCBI): domain Eukaryota; kingdom Metazoa; phylum Chordata; class Mammalia; order Artiodactyla; family Antilocapridae; genus Antilocapra; species Antilocapra americana. The sequence goes on along the minus strand of ML661892.1, from coordinate 2,748,128 downwards.
TCTCTGCACGTGCTTCACCACCAGCTGGACTGTGTCCTTCCACTGCTACCAGTAGAATCGTACCCATCCTATTAAGCAACTTTCAATTTTTGCAGGAATTTTTCCCTGATTGTCTTAGATAGAATTTAACCTTTGGCTCCTATAAATACCTATAGGATTCATCTGTACAACTTAGAGTGACAGTGTTGTGTGCTTTTTCCTTTCTTATATTCATCCATTCAATCGAGGCTAAGAATGATCCTATTTCTCTTTATTTCCCCCACAGTTCTTTAGACATAGTAGGTCCTTAATTCTTCTATGGAGTCATCCTCTTTTATGAGATGAATGAAGAAATAAAAACAATTCAGCTTATGTCCTCAAGACTGATGAAGAAAGTACGTTTATCCAGTTGTCCGAACTCTCTTGCTTAGAGTCATTTTATGCTTTAAGATAAATGAACTCCTACTTGGTCTTCTTTGAAGGATAACCTTGAAGGCAACCTTGAAGAGAATGCTCTGCTCTGTGTGTGTGTGTGTGTGTGTGTGAAGGTTATTAGAATAATCTACTTAGCAGATAAACAAATGTTTGGAATTATATGGAGTCATTTAAGCCTCAAAGCAAAATCATTCCAGTGCCTTTGTAGGGTTATTTGAGAAGGAGGTTGCAAGTGAGGAAACTATCCTAAAATTTGCAGCAGAATCTAATCCATTATAGTCCTCAGACCCTGGTTGAAGCAGATGCCCTACTCAATTTTCCTTTCAGCTTTGCTGTTTTTGAGCACACAGCTCTTTTTCCATTGTTTTGAAGACACCAACCAGCTGGGCCAGGGACACAAGCGTCCTCTCTGAGCGGGAGTTGCCGAGTCTGCAGGGTCAGGATTAGAGTATGTGTTTTAACAGACCTTTCTCCTTGATCAGGATACACTTGGCTCACTTCACCACCTTTCTTCCCACCCTCCAAAGGATGCCAGGCACACTAAGTGGTGATTAAACAAAAGATTAAAATTCCATTTGTGTGTGTGTGTGTGTGGCTGTTTGAACACTAATCGATTCTTTCAGTGGAATGTTAAGTAAAAGCACACAGCTACCAGAAGCAGTTATTTAGAGCAGCCAGTCAAAATCCAGTTCCAATTTATTGTTTAATGTATTTTCACAATCATTCTGCCAGCCTCCTACACACACTCTCCCTCACCGTCCTTGCCCTCTGCTCCTTCCCAAACCTGTTTCCTATAGCAAAAGGACATCTAGAAATAGCGGGGAAGGAAAGTAGCAGAAGATGGTTGCTGAAGGAAAATGATCACAGCTTTTATAGACAAACCTGTAAGTCTGTAGAATTAAAATTGCCTCTGGACTGAAATCCAGACTACCTTTTTGCATAACATTAAGTGATGGCATTGCATAAGAATCGCTGTCTTTTAAGAAACACTGTTAGCGTTTTTTTTCTGGTTATGAAAGGTCTGTGGCATTTGTTTCTGTTGTAGGATGCCGCTGTTAACTAAGAACTTTCTTCTTTCCTCAAGAACAGTGAGTTTCCAGATGGGCACATGACCTCCTGTTAATGAGGAAATTCTCTAAATCCTGTTATCAGCAGTAGCCAGTTGAATTGGCTCAGGTGTTCAATAGGTTTCCTCTGCAGGGTTCACAGTTTTATTATTAGATTCCCATCCCTGCCCTTTCTCCCCCAGACATGGCCATCACATACACCAAATCATAAACTTTCTCCAGAAATAACCTATTAATAATTGTACTCCTTTATCAAGAGGGACTAACTTTATGCCAGAGACTGAGCTTGATGTGTTGTGTGGATGAGCTCAGTTCATTCTCTAGACAACCTGCACATTATTCTGATAGATTTCCCTATTAACCAGTCCAGGAAACTGGGATCCATCTGCCCAGGGAGTAAAACCTAGGTTTTTCCAACTCTAGAGTCAGAATGCTTTGAGTCATCCAACTAGACTTCCAGCCCCATTGGTGAGGAATCATTCATGCAGTCATACACCTGATACCTACTGAGGCCTAGGTATTGACCTAGGAAAACACAGTGACAAATCAAAACAGACATGCTCCTGCCTTCAGGGAGCTCACAGTCTAACCCATGGAGAAAACAGCCAGATCTGGTTTGATCTTTGGGGCTGACAAACTGTGGGGTTTTAGGCAACTCTGTTCTACTCTGTTAGCCTCAGGTTTCATAACTATGAGTGAGACAGCTGGATTTTAGTAAGTGGTTTTCCACCTTTACTGTGAATTACATGGAGATGTGTTTAAAGACACCATGCTTCCTGGCCTTCTATGCCCAGATACTTTGATTTCATAGGTTCAGGGTGGGGTCCAGGAAATTTTATATATAATGAGGGCTCAGGTCTCCAAAGAACCAACCTTTGAGAGCAACTGATCTGGCTCTAAGCCCATTAGCACCTGTATGGAATCTGTGTTGTCACACCTGTGTTCACAGTGCTTACCACAGTGCCTGGCACAGAGTAGATCTCTATAAATATTTGGCGATATTTGAAATGACCTATCTGTGGGGTTTCTATGGGTGGAAGTCAGAGACTTCTGATGACAATTTTCATTAAGGTTTCTGGATAAGATTCTAAGGGCCTCCTGGGCTCTGAATACTCAGTGGTTTTAGGATTGAAACCAACTCCTTCTTTGACTAAAAGCTTAGACCTATTATGGGAAATCTTTCTAACATGTATAATTTTAAAAAAAAAGCGGGGGGGGGGGGTTGCTTCCTTGCTTCCCTGGTAGCTCAGCTGTTAAAAGAATCTGCCTGTAATGCAGGAGACCCTGGTTCAGTTCCTGGGTTGGGAAGATCTGCTGGAAAAGGGATAGGCTACCCGCTCCAGTATTCTTGGGCTTCCCTGGTGGCTCAGCTGGTAAAGAATCCACCTGCAATGCAAGAGACGAGGGTTTGATCCCTGGGTTGGGAAGATCCCCTGGAGAAGTGAATGACAACTCATTCCAGTATTCTTGCCTAGAGAATTCCATGGACAGAAGAGCCTGGCAGGCTACAGTCCATGGGGTTGCAAAGAGTTGGACATGACTGAGTGACTGTCACTTATCATCTAAGAACTGAGACCACCTAAAACAGGCCATCTTTGGAAATCATTCCAGAGGGGCATGCATCATTAAAGCAAAGGCAGTGGAGTGGTAGAAGGTGTTAACCATGAAACTCCCAGAATTTTGGAACCTTAATTCTGTACCCTGTCAGTTCAGCAGTTCACTGTTCCTTCTGAGAATGAGATTCAGGGGAGTTGATCTCTGTGCAGTCACAACTGTGAGATTCAGCCCTGTACCCCATTCCCAGGAACATGAGAAGACTTCCACAAACATGTAGAGGAGACAATGTCCTTTCCAGAATCTTAGACTCTTGGAATGTCTTTGTAAAGGTCACATCACCCTTGCTACTCAAAATGTTTTTCGGGGATCAGCAGCATCACCTAGGAGCTTGTTAGAAATGCAGAGTCTCAGGCCCAGCCCAGACTTCATGTATCAGAATCCATGTTTAACAAGATACTCATGTGATTATACTGCACAGAAAAATTTGAGAAGCTCTAGCTCTAACTTCAATACTTTGGCCACCTGATGCAAATAACTGACTCATTGGAAAAGACCCTGATGCTGGGAAAGATTGAGGCAGGAGGAGAAGGGGATGACAGAGGATGAGATGGTTAGATGGCATCACCAACTCTATGGACCTGAGTTTGAGTAAGCTCCATGAGTTGGTGATGGACAGGGAAGCCTGGCGCACGTGCTGCAGTCCATGGGGTCACAAAGGGTCGGACATGACTGAGCAACTGAACTGAACTGAGCCCTAACTCTGTGCTCGACTCCCCTCCTTCACATCCTGATGAACAAGCTGGCATCCTGTTCCTGGCCTCCTCTAAAATCTTCTTCCAAGTGGGCCTGTTTCATCTTAAGACCAGCCCACCTTTTGGAATTCCTTCTCTATTTTCAGCTAACCCCTCAGGCATTCAAGTAACTCCTGCCCTTGGCTCTCACACTAGCCTCAGGGCCTCATGCTGCTGCTGCTGCTAAATCGCTTCAGTCATGTCGGACTCTGTGTGACCCCATGGACTGCAGCCCACCAGGCTCCTCCATCCATGGGAGTTTCCAGGCAAGAGTACTGAAGTGGGGTGCCATTGCCTTCTCCGTCATAGAACAAGATAAACCGTCCCATGTTTCCCATGGCTTCTCATCTCAGAGTCCTCATACAACACAGTTTCTAATCTTCCTCATGCTCATCTGTATGTGGCAGCCCATTGCAAACTCACTGGGGCCAGGAAAATAACACAAATGAGAGATGAGAGCCAGGTCACATCACAGGGTCTTTGAAAAAAAAATCCTCAAAAACCACCAGATTGTGTTTGCCAGTGACCGTGTCTAAGGTTTTTGTGTGACCTTCAATGATGAATATCTGCTCAACTAGGATACAGTAGCCCAGGTATGGTTTGACCAGCACAGACCAGGCAGGCTTATGACTTCCTGAATTCTAGACCAGTAGTTCTCAAATGGGAGTGTGCATCAGTATCTCTTGGAGGAGTTGTTAAAAACCCAAGTCTCTGGGCCCCACACCCAGTTTCTGCGGCTGCTTCCTGGATGGAGCTCATTTCTGACGAGTTCCCAGCTGCTGTGAGTGCTGCTGGTTCACACTCTAAGAACCACTTTAGATTGTTCCTCCCCTTCAGACAGCCTGGGTTTGCAGAACCTCGTTAGTTCCACCAGTGACCTAACATAGTCAATGAAGTTCTCAGTCTTTGGGTAGCAGAAGAGGGAAAAGGAATTGGGAGGGAGGGCTGGAGGAAACATTGTTAACCAACCCCTGACCAACCAATCCTGACATCTAGAGGTAGAGTGCTTACCTTGGGCATATCCCTGACCCATTCTAAGGCTTAGTTCCCCTGTTTGTGAAATAGGGCAGTGGCCCCAGATCCGTTTTTGAGTTTATGTGTTTGCTTGTGTGGAGATTTGATGATCAGTTTATTTTTAGCAGAGGACCTTTAGAAATGAAATCTCACATAGAACCCCGGTATGGAAAACAGACAGATGCATTGGTGGTCTGATTGAAGTGCAGGGTCAGGCTCTTACTGTCAGTCTCCACCTTCTCAAGGCAGCACTGAGGTGTCTGCTGCAGAAATGTGGCTCAATACAGTTGAAACTCCCTGAAGGAACTTCCCGCTCAGCTCCTGTGATTTCTGATTCTGAGAACTGTTTGCAGGCGCGTGACCTTTGTTTTTGCAGTTTTCTTTCCCTCTCAGACTACAACATGTAGCATGTCCACTTTCAGAATTTTCTTCCTGCAAGTCAGAGAGGTCTGCAGGAGAGGGAGTGCCGAGGATTATTATCATTAGAGCTGTTGTAGGGATATTGAGCCCTTGTGGAAAATGTGTAACGCGAGGATCAGCCAGGGACTTAATAAACAGGCATGAGGATGATTTTATTCCAATGGCTTCTTGTTAGTGCTAATGTTCCAGCACACCACGCGTTCAGGGCCTTCGTAGGTAATTATACAGGAAATAGGACTAGTGGATCCTGCAAGCCACACTGTCACGATCAGGTCTGCGGGTTTTTTAAAGGGCAAAGTCATGGGGAAAGCTGTTCTCATCTAGGTGAACACGGAAGATACAAACAGCTGTGTGGAGCAGTGTCACCTTGGAAAGATTCTTACTGAGCCCTGGGGCCAAGTCTTTAGACCTGACTCTTGGCATGGGAAAATATCTGGCACCTTTTGATGACCCCAGACGCTGGAATACAGCCTCTGGGAAACTGTTTCCTTAACAGGCCCACCAGGACAGACTCCCCTCCTAGAACACATAATAAATGTCTTCAGCTCCAGCCTCTGGGGGCTGCTCTCCTGGGTATTACTGTTTTCTTCCAGTCGTCCCAGCGCTTGCTCAGACCTTCCACCACATCTGCCAGCTGCTTCCCTTCTCTGGCACCGGGCCGTCTTTGGTACTGCGAGATGACTGAGACCCAACTCCTCCTCCTGTGCTCAGCGCTCCTTGAGCCCAGCCCACTCTGCCGTGCTCCACCCGCATCTGGGAGTCTATGCCCAGAGTATGTCCTCTGCCTGCCTCTCATTTCAGCTTATCTGAAGTCCAGCCCAAAGGCACCAGCGTCCATGAACCCTTTCCCAGTTCTCCCAGGCGGAAGTGACGTCCTCTAGCTCTTTCTCGGAACCTCTCACCCCAGGTTCATTTCCTCTGCCTCATCCAGTGCAGAGCCACTAGGCAGCTGTGGCTCTTAAGCACTTGGAAAGAGGCTGAACTGAGATGCCCACAGGTGTGACATACACACTGGATTTTGAAGACTCAGTACACACACAAAAAGGAACATAGGCTTAACCTCAGCATTTGCTTCCACTGCCTGTTGAAATGATCTTACTTTAGATCAGCGGTCCCCAACCTTTTTGGCACCAGGGACCAATTTCATGGAAGACAGTTTTGCTGCAGACCCAGCGGGGGTGGGGCTAGTTTTGGGATGATTCAAGTGAATTACGTTTATTGTTCACTTTATTTCTAATCTAATGCTGCTGCTGATCTGACAGGTACCAGTCCATGGCCCGAAGGTTGGGAACCCCTGCTTTAGATGAAGTCTATGGAGCTAAATGAAATACATTATCAAAACTCACTTCACCTGGTTTAATAAAAATAAAGTTACACATGTGGCTCATCTTGGTAGCTTACATTATATTTCTGTTAGATAGTGTCATACCTACCACTTTCTCTCTTCTGTAAAAGGAGTGCCTGTCCATCTGCTTTCTCTCCCACAGGTTTGTAAGTTCCAGGAGGGTGGGCACTGTGTGTCATCTTTCTGAACTTTGCACATGTGGCTGGCACAGGTGGGCAGGAGTAACCAAGTTCTGAGGGAATTAATAAATGAACCACTGATGGCAGACATTCATCCCTTAGGCCATATACTTGCTGGGTCTCTTTGTTATTAAATTTATTTTCCCTTTTCTTCTTTTACATAGTTTTTGTCTTTTTTTAAGGGCTCACACAATCAACCAAAGAAGAGCTTTTTCTTTGGAGATAGGCAGAAACTGAAGGACTGGCACAACAAAGAAGCCATCAAGAGGGATGCTCAGCGTGTAGGTATGAAGGGCAGGGCGTCCACGGGTGGGTCCCCTGGAGAGTGTTTGCACATGTGCGTGGGTGTGTGTGTGTCTTTTGGGGGCATCTAGACCTCCTATTGACTCCCTGTCCATTTGCCATTATCCCTTCCCCTGGTTCCCAGGGCCAACCCTCTCCCCTCCTTCACCTGTTAGCTGACACCTTTCTCCATTCACATCATCAGGTCCACTGCTTTCAGGCCTTTCCCCTGAAACCTCTATGGTAATAGAAAATGTCTTCCTCCTGGAAGATATGTTACCACTAAAATGAGGAACAGTAATAATAAGAACCCATTTTTACTGAACACCAATAGCAAACAAGGCCCACAATCCACACTTTGCATGTTTTCTTGATGAAACCCCTAACCAACCTCTGTAGCCCATTTGATGCGAAGGAACCTGGAGCTCAGAGAGGTGGGGTAATTTACCTGCAGACACACAGTGAGAAAGAGGCAAGCTTGAGACTTGAACCCAGGTCTGGAGTGCTGAGTTGATCCTTCCCCAACATCACAGCCACAAGGTTGAGTGAAACTAGTGGGCTTCTGCTGAAGTTTTCTTCACCTGATTAGCCTTTGGAACAGCTCCTGTTCCACTACGGAGTTGAAACAGGTGAGGTATACAGAAATCATGTGGAGAGTCATCTCCAAAGGGCCTGACTAGAAGCCAGGAGAGCAGCTCCAATGCCACCTACCAGCCTTCTGACCCTCAGATTAATTCCAGACTCCTGGAGCCTCAGTTTCCCCTCTGTCCTTAGGGCTCATGCTTCCTACTTTGATAACCAAAGGGTATTGTTGTGAAGGTGACAAAGTATAGCTTTACAATACTGGAAAGAAATATAAGGGGTTTGTATTTTATTCATTTTTATATCAGAGGTACTATTGATTTTTTTTTTTTTAATGTTACAACTGTGACAAAACCAGATTACAAGAAGCTCTGAATAGAGCTGACATAGTAACTGGTGGTCAGGGAGATCCAGAGACACATCTGCCAGTGATTTAGAATGAAGGGTTGGAATGCTGCTTAGATTAAGAAAGGAAACATTTGAAAAGAGCTGATTTCTGGAAAACAGTGTGGAGGTTCCTTAAAAAGCTGCAAATAGACCTGCCATATGACCCGGCAATCCCACTGCTGGGCATATACACCGAGGAAACCAGAATTGAAAGAGCCACGTGCACCCCAATGTTCATCGCTGCATTGTTTACAATAGCCAGGACATGGAAGCAACCTAGATGCCCATCAACTGACGAATGGATAAGAAAGCTGTGGTATATATACACAATGGAATATTACTCAGCATTAAAAAAAAATTCATTTGAAGCAATTCTACTCAGATGGACGAAACTGGAGCCCATTATCCAGAGTGAAGTAAGCCAGAAGCAAAAACAACAATACAGTATATTAACACATATATATGGAATTTAGAAAGACAGTAATGAGAACCCAACATGGAAGACAACAAAAGGAACGCAGATGTATAGAATAGACTTGTGGACTTTGTGGATGAGGGTAAGGGTGGGATGAGATGGGAGAAGGGCATTGAAGCATGTTAATTGTCATGTGTCTAATCAATCGCCAGCCCAGGATTGATGCTCGGGACTGGTGCAGCGAGATTTCCCGGGGGGGAGGGAGGAGGGAGGGGGGACCCGGAGGGGAAGCATATGTAAACCCATGGTGATATCATGACAATGTATGGCAAAAACAATAATAAAAAAAAGAAAAGAAAAGAAAAGAGCTGGTTTCCCAGGCACTTATACCAGAATTATTAGAACATTGGGCTAACTAGCCAGAAAAGAATAAGTGGTGGTGACATTATTAAGAATAGTAGTAACCAGCCCAAGTTGAACACTCACTGTGTGCCGTGCATCTTGCCCTCCATTCCCGCCTTAATCATTACACTGAACCTTCTCATCCCAATGAACACTAAGGGGAAAATCCAAGACACAGAACGGCTGAAGGCACTTCCAAGATGACAGCCAGGAGCAGCTGGGCTGGGCTTCAGACTCCACTCTGCAGCTCCAGGGCCTGAACTCTGAATCACTCCCCTGCACTGCCCCCTCCACCAGAGCTTCCCTCCCCACCCAAACAGATGCTTCTGCCCTTCTTGGTCTGCCTGCGGCATTTGTGTCCCTTGTGGGATCGTGCTTGGCATTGGCCAGCAGTGTCTTATCCCAGAGCCATGCAAGCTACAGGCAGCAGAGTCCTTTCATCGTCAGGGTGGATCAGAGCAGGCACCATCCCGGGCTCCACCTCTCTACTTGCACCTTCTCATCAGGCTGATGTTGACAGCATTTTACTTTGCAAAGTGAACGGGGTGTTGCTCAGATCACAGGCTCCAAAAGATGAGATGATTTTCAGTTAGCTGATTCTATTACCATTTCTTCCACACTGTCATGAATGGCAGGTGCTTGGTCTATTATTGCAGGGGTTGGGGGATATCAGCACATACCATCTGCACCCCAGAAACCCAGAGAGTAATTTCCTGGAGCATCAGGGACTCTTTCCCCAGATGGCTTGTACAGAGAAAGGAAAGCTGACACTGGATCCACCCAGATCCCTGACTAAGAGCCACATTTTTCAGGCAGTTCAGGCCTAGGCAAGGCAGATCATCATTAGTTTGCTGACTTTAAAAAAATCAAAGCATCTTTGATCATTTGTGGCAGTTATTATTTACATCTAAAGTTCGAGTTGCCTGGAGAGGAATCACAGTATTTCCTCACATGGTTAATAGGGTTTATCTTTACAGAAAGCTCTTGGGTGTTCAGCCTCTCGTTTGACTTTCTCAGGATGGTGTGGGTACCAGACAGGAACAAGCTACAGTTCATAGAGCTAGTGTGACTGGCCCAAGGTGGGTCAGCTCCTAGGCAGGTGACCTGGCCTCCCATCCGGGTGGGCAGACTTCAGGGTCAGGGATGTTTGGGGCTCCTGGCAGAGGGCGGGGGAGGCATGGGCATTGGAGCCCAGAGACCTAATTTTATAACCTTTCTGAGTCCTGGTTTTTCTTTTTTATTGCATAATTTTATTTATTTATTATTTTTGGCTGCACTGGGTCTTTGTTGCCACACTGGACCCTCTCCAGCTGTGGGGGCTCCCCTCCAGGTGCAGTGTGGGCTTCTTGTTGTGGTGGCTTCTCCTGCTGTGGAGCCCCGGCTCTAGAGCACGCTGGCTTCAGCGGTTGTGGCACACAGGTCCGGTCACTCCATGGCATGTGGGATCCTCCCGGAGCAGGGATCAAGCCTGTGACCCCTGCGTTGGTGGGCGGACTCCTTACCACTGCACCACCAGGGAAGTCCCAAGTCCCGGCTTTCCTCTCTGTAGAATGAGGGCTCACGTGTCCACCCTGACAGCCTGTTGTGGAGGTTACAGGCGAACAGAGCTGCAGTGCATGACACAGCCATGGCTGAGTCTCATTCCCTTCCCCTCTTCAGCCCTGCAGAATCTGGAGAAACACTCTGTATCAAGTGTAAAGTCTTTTCTTGGTGATTTAAGCACATTTTTCTTCTTCCCTTTCCCACTGCGTTTAATTGGCAACTCTGATTTTGCTCTTTCCTCCTAGGAGACGGAGAACAAGGGAGGCCCTTCCCGTTGACCTATGCTGAGCGAGTGGATCAGGCGTACCGAGAAAATGGATTTAACATTTACGTCAGTGATAAAATCTCCCTGAATCGCTCTCTCCCTGACATTCGGCACCCAAAGTGAGTGTAACTTTTCTCATCTTCTGGGATCTAAGGATTTTTGCCCTTGACTCTCGTTGAGGATTAAAGAAACAGGTCCATAAAGCACTGCTGGAGGAGATTCCCTGTTACCCAGGGCCTTTGTGCACAGGTTCCTGTGAGCAGATTCTCCTAGAATTTAGAGCTGGCATGGCCAAGGGACGGCATTGTCTCCCCTAAAGAGTTGGTCTCCTTCCTCTAGTCATGCAGTGGAAACCAGGATCTCTGTATTTCCTCTCTGGACTCTGGCCCACAGGGAAGTCCAGACCTCAATTTGCAAGACAAGTGCAACAACAGTTTCAACCCTCCCTCCCTCCCTGCGTTCCAAGTATGACATTTTTCTTTCTTTTTTTTTTTAAACTCTGTATTTTAGCTTTCCTATGCACCTTTATGTCTGTCTCGGTTATAAGCTATCCCAAATCATTTTGAGAGTACACATGTCATCATGATTATAAAGATAAGAGTGACCGCTAACTTTCTTTGAACACATAGTATGTGTCCAAGCACTTTGTGTCATGTAAGTTCCCTGCGATGTAGGCCCCGTGATGATGCCCACGTTTACGGATGAGGAAACTGAAGCTTAAAGGGGTACTGCAACTCATGTAGGGCCACACAGTTCTTGAGCTCCGCTTCAACCAAAAGCTCTACTCTGAATCTTAAGCCATCTTGCCTTTCACTTTTGAAAGAAGTATTGTGGTGGTCATGGTGACTTTCTAATAAAGCTGCTGCTGCTGCTGCTGCTAAGTCGCTTCAGTCGTGTCCGACTCTGTGCGACCCCACAGACGGCAGCCCACCATGCTCCCCCATCCCTGGGATTCTCCAGGCAAGAACACTGGAGTGGGTTGCCATGTCCTTCTCCAATGCAGGAAAGTGAAAAGTGAAAGTGAAGTCGCTCAGTTGTGTCCGACTCTAAGCAACCCCATGGACTGCAGCCTACCAGGCTCCTCCATCCATGGGATTTTCCAGGCAAGAGTACTGGAGTAGGGTGCCATTGCCTTCTCTGTCTAATAGAGCAGTATGTCTTAAAGTTGCTGTGCATTAGAATCATGTGGAGGGCTATTTGTTGGAACACAAGATGTTGAGCCTCAACCCCATACTTCCTGATGGGTGGGGGCCCAAGAATTTCATTACTAGTAAGCTCCCATGTGGTGTTCATGGGGTCCACATCTTGGGAACCACTGCTAGCAGATTTCAAAATTACTTCCAAAACAAAAAGAGACTCACAGACTTAGAGGATGAACTTATGGTCTCCAGGAGGGAAGAACGGGGAGAAGGGATAGTGAAGGAGTTTGGGATGGGCTTGTACACGCTGCTTTATTTAAAATGGATAACCAGTAAGTACCTGCTTTATAGCACCGGGAACTCTGCTCAAGGTTATGTGGCACCCTAGATGGGAGAGGAGTCCGGGGGAGAATGGATACATGTATATGTATGGCTGAGTCATTCTGCTGTTCACATGAAACGATCACAACATTGTTAATTGGCTATAACCAATTACAAAAATTTTTAAAATTTTCTCAAGTTTTTTTTTTTCATGAAGGCAGTTATGAGTAGCAGTGGAACAGAAACTGTTTTGCTCAGGGACTACAAAATTAGAGGCCAGGGAAAGATAGTAACAGCTAACACTTATTAGATGCTTACTGTATGCCAGGCATTGTTCTAAGCCAGTGGTTCTCAAAGTGTGGTTCCCAGGCCAGCAGAGCTTGTTAGACACGCAAATTTCTGGATCCTAGCCCAGGTTTACTGAATCAAAAGCTCTGCCTAGGGGCTCAGCCATCAGGGTTTCAACAAGCCCTCCAGGTGATTCTGATGCAAAGCTCAAGTTTTATATATATATTCTTTTTTTAAAATCCATTTCCATTGTGGTTTATCACAGGATATTGAATATAGTCCCCTCTGCTATACATTAGGACCTGTTGTTGTCCGTTCCAAGTGTAATAGTCTTCAGCTACCAACCCTAGAACCAATGGTACTTTAAGTACATTAATTCAGCCAAACTGTCCCAAATCCCTGGGAGATAGGTACCTTTATTATCACCATTTTACACTTGAGGAATGAGGTCCAAAGAGTTAAATAATTAGTATTAGATGACATAGCTTGTAAGAGGTGCAGAATTTGCATGCAGAGAGTCTGACCTAGAATCTGAGTCATTTGGTCTTTCCACCTCTATGAGCTCAATTGGTAGAGTATAATAATAAAGAGTCTTGGTAGCATGTTTGGCTACCTAAAAATGCTTTTTGGCCCCTTACATCTTTCAGTCCCTGCGACATTACTTTAAGTTTGGCATTATTATGATCACCTCCACTTTATAGATGAGGAAAGCACACAACTAGGAGTTTTCACGAAAAGGTGTGCTGTTTGCCCAGACCTGTAAGAAATCGCAAGTGAGGGGAGGGGAGGGAGTAAGGGGCCTTGCAGTGCTTGCCCGAGGGGTTGCAATTTGTTTCATGGTCTTCACTATCAAGCCTGGGATTTTTTCATCTAAGTCTGAAAATGTAGTTCAGATATTTCGGATGTTGCTGGATTCGGAACTGTGACCTGACTCCGAGGGTCAGAAACTCAATTTATATGTTTAGCCCCTTGCAGAGTTCAGTTTCTGCACTAATTTCATCTTTCTAAGTCTAGGAAAGTTCATATGGGAGCATTATACTCTCACCTCAGCCACTGCTCTGTGGTTCTGTAGACTCTCAACTCTGGGTGTACCTGGGATGGTTTTAAAAATTATAAAAGCCAGTGTCCCAACCCAACCACTCGAGTCTGAATTTCTGGAGGTATAGCCTGGGTCTCAGGATTTTCTAAAATCCCAGGATGTGATTCTCACGTGTAGATAGGGTTGAGAACTGCTGGTGTGAAACAAGGAATATTTTTTTACAATGTGAGAGAAGTTTTCATCCACTCATTCATTTGTTCATCTAGTAAGTGGATATTCATGGTCTTCTGGGTACCAGGCCCTGTTCTTAATACCAGGAACACAATGATAAATGAGCCCTTATTGCTGCCTTAGAGCAAGAGGTAGAGGCAGATGGAAGAAGCAGGTCATTACACCACAGATGAGAACCAGTGATAGAGTGGGCATAGGGTGCTTTGGAACCCCAGAGGACACCCCCACCCTACACCAGCCTTTGCAAGACTTCACTGCAAGTAGAGAGCTAGGCAAGACAGTGCACATTCTTTGACTTACGGGGTGAGTCTATCAGCTGTTAGAGGGGAAGCCAGGGTGGGGATGTACCCCTTTGTCTCCCAGTGCAGTGCTGTCTCCCAACAGCCAAGAAAAAGAAAGGTCTTCCTATTCAAGGAGTCCCAGGACCCATAGAGAGGTTTGTGAATAGAATTCAGGAGGGTCTGTAAACTTGAGTGAAAACAACTTTGCATTTTTCTTTTCATGGACCTCTCACTGAAATCTAGTGCCCACTTCAGGTATGAATGTAGGCAATGAAGCACCTGTGACGTTGTCGCCAAAAGAAATCATCTACTTTCCCATCGCTTTACAGATATCTTGAAATGTCACAGATACTCATCACTGCTTTGGGATGAAGGTAGATTTTAGAACTTCCACTTGATCTTGTCGTCTAATGTGTTAGTGAAGAAGCACATTTATGACTATTTTAAATTTCTTTATTGTTTTGATACTGTATTTCAGCCTAATTGGCTTCCTTTACAAGCTCATATATTTTATTCATTGTAAACATTATTCCGAGAAGTGACCATGAGCTTCACCAGCCTGGCAGAGGGGTTCAGGGTCTGGGTTTAAGGGAAGCCCAGTGCTGGGTGGGTGTGATTTGCGCCTAAGGGCTCCTCTATTACCAGTCCACCCACCCAGACGGTATCCAAGTTATGGTGAAAGATGTCGCTAAATCCAGTGCTCCTGACGCTCCCCACCCCCCACCTGTTTTAGAATCTTGGCATGGAAGCTCATTTTTCATAAATGAGTTGACAGGTTTCTTAAAGAACTTTTTTCTTTTTCCCGGGGAAGTGGAGTGGGCGGGGGATCTCTCCTGCAGTTTGACAGCAGAAATGTGTGAGGAAATTAGAGCAGTCGAGCTGCTCCATCTCTCTTTTAGCTTAAACAACTTCTCCAGCAGGAGCTGAGGTTTATGTTTGCCTTCTACTCCTTCAGACTGAATTTTGGCAACAGCATGTCAGGAACAGAACTGAGGGGCTGTTTGTTTGTGCCAGCCTCATTCACTTCCTCCAGAAGCTGCGTGGGGGCCATAAAGCCACGGAGAATGGAGACTGGGCGGTACAGCCCCACTGGCTGGGTTTGCACAGGGGAGGTGGCCAGCTGGCTCTGAGCTGGCCTGCCCTCTGCACCTCCTGCCAAGGGAGCAGGAACAGAGGATGACTGGTGGGCTGGCCCTTTCCTTCTCTGCTCAGGGGGCCTCGGTGGCCTATCTGGCAACTGCATGTGGAGCCCCCTCCAGGGCACAGAGCTGATGGCAATGGAGTCCCAGGGTCGCAAGATCCCTGGGCGACCCTTCTGATGGGTGATCAGTTTCTTCTGTGCATGGTGGGGATAAAAGCAGCCTACAATCCTGAGCTGCCTTTTCCAGTCCATGAGTATAGCTTTCAGTAATGAATGAACTGAATGGCATCTTTGTTGTAATAAAAGGCCTAAGTCTACCAGGTTCCTGGTTCCATGCTCCTTTTTGCTTTTTGTTCAGTTAACATGGTTAGTTTATGGTATGTGTACAGTTTCTTCAAAAGAATTTATAAGCTCATATTATTATAATAGGCCTGGATTCTATTGAGTGTCTTTACATCCCCAACAAGCTACAAAGGCAGCAAGGGAGGGAGTTGTAGCCTATTACCTTTGACATATGTTTATTAAATATACTCTCTGAGAAAAATGATAACTTGCTGGCCCAGGAAATTTGAGTCAGTCACAGTTACTGCTGTGGTAGTAGTAGAAGTAGCAGTAGTGATAATGCCCCAGTGTGAATGTGCATGTAGACATAAAATTTCTATTTAGGGGCCAAGATAGAACAGGAACCAAGTTTACCTGCCTGCCTGAAGCAACCAAAAGAAAACAAAAAGTGAAATATATGAAATAATGGTTTTTAAAACTGTGGTCTTTAGGCAATGAAGGACAGTAATCTCTAAGAGATGGGAAATAAATGAGAGAATCCTACAAGGACCTCACAACTTGTTTCCTAAAGTTTCCAGGCCATGGTGCAGGGAGGTCCCCAGGCAGAGGCCTGAGGACTTCCTGAGTTGAAGAGATGGAGCTGAGAGTCCAGAGTTCACAAGACAAGGGACTGGAGAGGAGAGAGCTGTATGGAGACTGATCTGCAGAGATCTACAGATCCCCTGAGTACTGAGTAGATTGTACTGATGGATGTGGGGAAACTGGGAAAGGAGCCACCTGGGAGGTTGGGAGCAAAGAGTGCTAGCTCTCACACTGGGCCGGAAATTGTGCCTCTTTCCTCCACTCAGACTGGAAAACCTTGTATTTGTAACTCATGGAGGACTAGATCTCGCACTTAGAACTAAGTTTTGTGTCAATGGGGACTAATTAGCCCTCAACTGAACAGTGCTCTGGACCAGTCTGAAAACACATAAATTATGCCCCAAAAGGATCAAACTGTTTCCAAGTAACTTCCTCCCAGGACAAAGCTCAAGAAACTATAACAAAATATTCAGCACCAACCAAGGTAAAATATAATCAGAGGCTATCAGATGTGCAAAAAAGTAGAGAAAGATGGCCCATAATGAGGAAAATACTCTTTATCAAAATTAACCTCAAGTTAACGCAGATTTTCAAATTATCAGAGGACACTAAAACACTTATTATAACAGTATTCCATGTGTTTAAAGCATTAGAGCCATGGAAGATGTAAAAAGACTCAAATTTGGGCTTCCCTGTTGGCTCTGGGTTAAGAATCTTCCTGCTGATGCAGGAGACGCGGGTTCGACCCCTGATCTGAGAAGATCTCATATGCCATAGAGCGACTAAGCCCATGTGCTGCGGTTGTTGAACCTGTGCTGTAGAGCCTGGAAGCCACAACTGCTGAAGCCTGCACACCCTAGAGCCCCTGCTCCACCAAAGAGAAGCCGTCATTATGAGAAGCCCGAGTACTGCAATTACAGAGGAGCCCCCCGCTTGCCGCAGCTAGAGAAAAGCTCATGCAGCAAGAAATTAGCACAGTTCAGGATGGGGAACATGTGCACACCTGTGGCGATTCATGTCAGTGTATGGCAAAACCACTACAATACTGTAAAGTAATTAGCCTCCAATTAAAATAAATTTATATTTTAAAAAATAAAATAAAAATAAATAAGTAAATAAATAACTTTTTAAAAGACTCAAATTCCAGAAATGAAACTAGCAGCGTCTGAGATGAAAAATGCAATATATGGGATGAATGACAGAACAGATATTTCAGGGAAAAAAATTTAGTGAACCTGAGGAAAAGAAATTACTCAGAATAAAAAAGGGAGAAAAAACATTTTTTAAAATGAAAAAAGCATTGATGAATGTTAATAACATTAAACAGTTGAATATTCATGTGACTGGAGTCCATGAAGAAGAAGAGGGAAATAATGGTCAGAAGTTCTCCAAAGTGAATGACAACTATGAAACTGTAGATCAAAGAAGCTCAGTAAAAACTAATCTCAAGAAGCACGAATAAAACAACACCAAGACACCATAATAAAATTATTGAAAATCAACAATGAAGAGAACAAAATTTAAAATAGCCAGAGAAATAAAACTTGTTCTAAACAGAGGACTAGAGATAAGAATAATAGAATTTTCACTGAAAACAGCACAGGCAAAAGTGCGGCATAGCAACTGTTTTAAAGTACTGAAAGGCCAAACTCTGGCAACCTAAAATTCTCTACCCAATGAAAATATAAAAATAAAGGCAAAATAAAAACTTTTCAGACATTAGAAAAAAGGTGAAAGAATTCACGATAACTGTCTTATACTACAAGAAACGCTGAAGGGATATTCTTTGACAGGGGAAAATATCAGATGGAAATAGGAGCCTTCATTCTCAAAGAATGAAGATCACTGAAAATAGTAACTATGTAGATATATATGTATGTGCTATTTTTTCTTGATGTTTAAATCTTTAAAAAGATATTCAACTGTGTGAAAAAGTAACATATTATTGTATTTAAAGTATCGATAAAAATGTATCCCACAATAAAGGTTAGAGGAGAGAAATGATAGTATACTGTTACAACATTCTCCGTACTATTTGTGATGTGGTATACTATCATTTGAAAATAGAATTTATAAGTTCAAAGCTTATACTATAAACCCTAAAATAAGTACTAAAATAGCAAAAACAAAGAGTTATAGCTAGTAAGACAGCAAAGGAGGTAAAATGGAATCATGAAAAATATTCAGTCAATCCAGAGGCAGAAAAACAGGGAAGAAAGAACAAATATCAGAAATGAGAAGTAGAAAGTAAGTACCAAGATGATGAACTTTCACCTAACCGTATTAATAATCGTGTTAAATAATCACATTAGCTATTTCAATGGCAAGGCAGACTGTCAGATAGGAAAGCAAGATCCAAGTACATGCTGTCTGCTAGAAGCACACTGTAAAGATAAAGATACAAATAAGTTAAAAGTGAAAAAATAGATAAGATCTTCTGTGCCAAACTAGTCAAAAGAAAACTGGAATTGCTATATATTAATACTAGTCAAATAGACTACAGAACAAAGACTATTACTGGGGATAAAGAAGGTCATTTCATAATAAAGAAATCATTCATCAAGAGGACATAGCAATCCTAAATGTTTAAGCATCTGATAAGAGAGTTTCAAAATACATGAAGCAAAAAAATCATAGAACTGCAAGGAGAAACAGATGTAGCCACAATTATGAAATTTCAATACTTTTCTCTCAATAACTGGTACAACACGTAGACAGAGAATCAACAAGGATATAGTAGACTTGAACAGCACTGTCAACCAGTGTGACCCAGTTGACATTTGTGGAACACTCCACTCAGTAGCGGAATATGTAATCTTTTCAAGTGCATAAAGAACATTTATCAAGATAGACTATATTCATGACCAGAAAACAAGTCTTCATAAATTTAAACAGATTCAAGTGATACAAATTACGTTCTCTGACCACAATAAAAATAAATGTAGAAACCAATAACAGAATATTCCCTTAGAATTTCTAAATGTTTGGAAGCTGTATAACTCAGGAATAACAGATGGGTCAAAAAGAAATCAAAAGGAAAATGAGAAAGTATTTTGAATTGAATGATAATGGAAACTGAATGTATCTGAATTTATGAAATGTCACTGAAGCAGCATGTACGAGGAAATTTGTAGTATTAAATGCCTATATTGAAAAAGAAGAATGGTCTCAAATTGATGACATCAGCTTCTACTTTAAAAACTAGAAAGAGTAAGTTAATCTGCAATAAACAGAAGAAAGGAAATGTTTTTAAAATATCAAAGCAGAGATCAATGAAATAGAGAATAGAAAACCAACAGGAAAAAAATCAATGAACCAAAAAGATGGTTCTTTGAGATGGTCAATTAAATTGATTGACATCTAACCAGACTGATAAGGAAAAAAAAGAAAGAAGATACAAATTAACAATATCAATAATGAGAAAGGTGACATAACTACGGATTCTATTACTATTAAGAGAAAATAAAGAAATGTTTTGGACAACTTAATTCCTATAAATTCAGCAACTTTTAGATAAAATGACAAATTCCTTGAAAGACACAAACTACCAAAGCTTACTCGGGAAGAAATAATTTATTTAAATAGCCCTATATGGGAGCCTGGCAGGCCACAGTCCGTGGGGTCGCAAGAGGCAGACACTACTGAGTGCCTAAATGACAATATCTAGTAAAGAAACTGGAATTCTATTAAGAACCTTCCCACAAGGTAAACTCTGGGCCCAGATAGGTTCTGCGGTGAATTCCACCCCCCAAAATTAAGAAATAATGCAAATTCTACACAGCTCTTCCAAAATATTAAAGAAGATAGAATATATTTCAAGTCATCATGGAGCCAACATTACCCTGATACTAAAATCAAAGACAACACAAAAAAAAATTACAGACCGATATCTCTCATGAACATAGATGTAAAAATCCTCAATGAAATATTAACAAACCAAACTCACTAATAGTTCAGAAGGATCAGTGTGATTGAGTGGGATTTATTCCAGGGGTGCAAAGATGGTTCAACATCCACAAATCAATCAGTGTGATTCACATTAACAAAATGAAGGATAAAATCTATATGATCATCTCAATAGAAGCAAAAAAAGCATTTGACAAGATTCAGCATCCATTTATGATAAAAAAAAATAATCTCAAAAGTGGGTATAAAAGGGATGTATCTCAACATAATAAAGGCCATATGTGACAAATGCACAACTAATATTCTACTCAATAATGAAAAGTTAAAAGCTATCTCTAAAATCAGGCACAAGGCAAAGATACCCCCTCTTGCCATTCTTATTCAGCATTGTGTTGAAACCCTAGATGGAGCAATTAGGCAAGAAAAAGAGATAAAAGTCATTCAGAATGGAAAGGAAGTAGTAAAACTGTCACTGTTTGCAGATGACATGACTTTATGTATAGAAAATCTTAAAGACTCCACCAAAAAACTATTAGAAATAACAGAATTCAGTTGGAAATGGATTTGTTATCCTGGTTTGCTGACTGTTGCATTACCCACAACCTCCAGATAAAAGGATAGGGAATCAAGAAGAGGGAGAGCACTGAGGGGAAACGGCTCCCTGGGCCCAGGAGAGCTAGCAGCTTAGGTCCTATTGAGGGACCACCAGCTTCCTCCCATGATCATCTGGCCTTGATGTGGTTGGGGCTTGAGAGCCAGGAAAGCCTGATGTTTATCAATATTCCCAGAAACAGACAGGGAATCTTCTGGAGTAGTGATATGAGCCCAAGCAGGAAAGGCCAGGGGCATAAAAGAGTTGAGGTTTCCTGGCCCAGAAGGCGTCACCAGTTGTTCATTACCCTGGGAACCAAGGGAAGCTTTTGGCAGAGCTGCTGTGTTCTTGGGCTCCTGCTGCATGGACACCTCATGAAAGTATCTGGAGTTAATTAAATCAGGAGTTTAAGGTAACCGTATATACGTGTGCTAGGGGCTCCTTTCTCACTCCTCCATCCCCAATCTGTAGCCCAACTAAGATGCAGCCTGCTCCTCTTCATTTATACTGATATGATCAAATGTCTGTCCTTGCCTTGACAAGATCTCAAGGCTATTAGCAAATTAAAACTATCTCTACAAGTCATTCATTCATTAATTAAATATTTATTGTGTGCCTACCATGTGTGCTTCTTGTGTAGGCTAGTCCTTGGGGAAAACAGCAATGAACAAAATAGGCAAAATTTCTTTCCATCCTAGAGCTTGTACTCTACTGGGTGGGGTAGGTCATAAACAAACAAATGAACATACTAATTTTTCAGTGATATAGGAGAAGAAAGAAGCAAGGAAGGAAGTAGAGAAAGTGATGGGAATAAGGCGTATTTTATTTCAGTGGTCAGAGAATGCTTCGCTGATAAGATGACATATGAACATAGAAATGAAGAAGTGAGGGACCTGGTAAAGCAGTTAACTGGGGCAAGAGTCCTGCAGGCAGAGGAAACAAGTACAAAGACCTTGCGACCGTCGTGACTGGCTGTGGTGCCCAGTGAGCCGGGAGGAGAGTGATGAAAAGCAAGGCTGGAGGAGTGTCAAAGTCATGGTGAGGCCTTTTTGTTGTTGTTCAGTTGCTAACTTGTTACAGCTCTTTGTGACCCCATGGACTGCAGCACGCCAGGCTTCCCAGTCCTTCACCGTCTCCCAGAGTTTGCTCAAACTCATGTCCATTGAGTCGGTGATGCCATCCAACCATCTCATCCTCTGTCACCCCCTTCTCCTCCTGCCCTCAATCTTTCCCAGCATCAGGGTCTTTTCCAGTGAGTTGGATCTTTACATCAGGTGGCCAGAGTATTGGAGCTTCAACTTTTGGTGGGGCTTTGGCATTTACCGAAGTAAGTAAGATGGGAAGCCTTGGAAGGTTTTGAGCCAAGAGCACCAGGATCTGACTTTCATTTCAAAGGATCTATGTTAGAATAGACTGAAGCGGCCAAGGATAGTGACAGGGAGACTAGTTGGGGTATATTACAGTAACAGTGACTCAGACCACAGTGGGAGTAAAGATTACCAGTGGCTGCTTTCTAAATATACTTTGAAGATGGAGATGACAGAATTTACTTACAGACAGTATGGATATAAGAAAAAGAAAGGAGTGAAGGATAACACTCAGGCTTTTGGCCAGAGCAGCTGGGGAGATGGAGTTGCCATTTACAGACTGGAAAGAGCAGGCTTGGGGGAAAAATCAAGATTTGTATTTCAGTCAAGGTTAAGATGTTCTTAAAACATCCAAATGAGGATGTCAAGTAGGCAGTTGAATAAATTGACGCCATTTGTATTGTGAAAAATGAAAATGGTGATGGGATCCTTTTCTGATTATACTATATATTACACTGTGGTTTTAATTAACTCACTTTTCTTGACTAGCAAGAAATGACTGAGGCATAACAGATAGTAAATCTAAAAATGACCCAAGATCAGCTGTGGTCTGTGGTGTGGTATACAGGATGAGAGTTTGGGTGGTGAGCGTGTTGCACACCTTCCGCCATCTAAATACAATGGTTGTGAATGGCTGAAGTTTGTTCATACCCCTCTCCCACTCTCCACAGCACCAGGAGATATGTCAGACACTCTATATAACAGTGACAGGCTTGGAAGATATATTTAGTACATATTAGCAGTTCTTACCGTTCTTATCATGATTTGTGTGGTGGGGAAAGCTCACTTGACACTTTGGTAATGGAGTACTTGAATGTAAGATTAGCGCCCCAGAGATGCTCAGGATGAGAGCAACCCAGAATCCCTAGTTTGCCAGGTTGTTAGCGAGGCAGTTGTGTAGGGAGGAGCAGCAGGAGTAGAAAGAGACTGTTATCCTGAATGATTTGTGAGCTGGGAAAGGAAAAAGTTCAGGTTTCTCTGTAGCATCCCTGATTCTTCAGGAAACTTCAGTCATCTCTCCTCTGAAATTAAATTTCTCTCTTCTGAACAATAGTGTTCCTTCCACGACAACAGTTATTGATCCATCAGACCTAATATTGGGATTTAAAGGTGCTCATACATCTTAAAATGAAATGGCAG
This sequence comes from Antilocapra americana, assembly GCA_007570785.1. NCBI lineage: Eukaryota > Metazoa > Chordata > Mammalia > Artiodactyla > Antilocapridae > Antilocapra > Antilocapra americana. The sequence continues at coordinate 2,725,157 of ML661892.1, read as the reverse complement.
CCAATAACATTTCTCAAATTGACTTCATTTCTGTCATTTTTAAAACAGAGCTCAGTGAATTCAGCCCTTGTGTTGAAATTACAGAGATAAATGGCTTACACACAAAAATGGGTGCCTGTCAACTGAAAATCAAATGGGCGTGTATACCCTACGATTTATGCTGGGCAAAAACCACTCAACATCCACGTGAGCTGCTGTGTGGTTTTTGTTCTTTTATCGTTTCTGCAAATGGAATGCATTTTCTAAGTCTTCTTGAAATGGATGCTGCATCCTCCATGAATAATAACAACGCCTGCTGTTTATGCAGTGCTTGTGTGCCAGGCCTTGTGCTAAGGGCCCCACCAACTTCTCATCTCACTTGTGCCCACTTTGAGGTTTGGGGGGATGATATTTTTCTCCCCTTTATGTTTTAACATCATCTTGTCATTTACAAAAACTCTGTCATAACTCTTTCTGAGATTCTGGCCTCTCTGAAATCATGGGTGTCTAGAGGCGATATCTGGCTCCATTTTACAGATACACATACTGAACCTCAGGGAAGGTGAGTTCTCTGCTCCAGTTCACATGGCCCATAGAAGGCACAGGAGACTCAAACCTGGATCCTAGTCTGTGCTCCTTCTGCTAAGACTGAGACCCATTCCTCACAGGGAAGGAAGGAGACATTTTAAAATTCAATTCCTTTGTGTGTGAAGGTTCTTGGGCCAGTTGTAGAGAACAAGGTTGGCTAGATAAATGGATGCAGCCCAGACACTACTCGAGTTGCTGTTCACTCCCTCTGCTGAAGGTAACAGATGCTTGTTCAGGAGCAGATAAATTGCCCTCAGTGAAAGTGGTTACAGAGATGGGTTTGATTTCTAAGTGGTATTGGCCTCGCAGGAATTTAAGGAAAAAGAGAATAATGACTGGAAGATAAAGGCAATTATCAATTTTCTCCCTTCATTAAGATGCTGTCGAGGGCAGCATGATAAGACAGGCAAAGCAGCTCATTTAGGAGCACTGTTACAGAGACTAGAATGGAACTCCCACCTGGTTATAAGCCTTCTCCACACCTTTTTTAGGGGATGATTTCAATAGTACTGCCACCCACCCACCCACCTTCAACCCGAAATCTGCCTGGTAGAGAATGTTAACAATTTAGCATTCTGTAGATTTTTCATTTACGTATGTAACATATATAGACATAGCAAGAGCTTTGGGGGTTTTTTCCCCCACAAAAATGTGGTTATACTATATTTATTTTATTCTACACGTAACTTTTTCACTATGGTCACATCTCCAAGACATTTCTAATAGCTGTGTAATATTACTCAGGAATCTCATCAATTCAACCATTCCTCTGTTGACAGGCATACAGGTTGTTTCCATCCTGGAAACCTAGGCAAAAACATTCTTGAACATGTTTCCTTCAGTTTGGTTCCTTCTTTTCTCCTTTCATGAATCATGAAGAATCTTGACATTAAAGCCCTTTTTCTCCTTAACCATGTTCACCTGGCATCTGGCATCTAATAAGAGGTGGGGTCCTTATGGTTTGTTATTTCATGCAGACAGTCCCAGGTATCTTGACCTCACATACCACATTGATAACCAGAGTTCCTCCTTCCTGCTCTCACTCCATGTTTAAAGTTTGAGTGCTTGGTACACACTGCATGTTATATTTGCAGAAGGATCAGTTTCAGCATGTAGGAGAACTGAGTGAAGAAACTTCTGGATTTTGCTGTGTATTTAAAAAAATTTTTTGTTGTTGTTGTTGTTGTTTTTACACCTGTTTCAAAATTAGATCTGATCTGAGCAAAGGGTTTTCCAAAATGTGAGTTCAAAGGTAGAAGCCGAAAATGCACAAACCAAGATTTTTAAATATTGCTTGTATTTGAAGTCTCTGGGCAGGTTGCCGCTGCTACTGCTGCCGCTAAGTTGCTTCAGTCGTGTCCGACTCTGTGCGACCCCATAGTTGGCAGCCCACCAGGCTCCCCCGTCCCTGGGATTCTCCAGGCAAGAACGCTGGAGTAGGTGGCCATTTCTTTCTCCAGTGCATGGAAGTGAAAAGTGAAAGTGAAGTCGCTCAGTCCTGTTGGACTCTTCGAGACCCCATGGACTGCAGCCTACCCGGCTCCTCCATCCATGGGGCTTTCCAGGCAAGAGTACTGGAGTGGGGTGCCATCGTCCTCTCCGCTGGGGCAGGTTAGGTGGGCACAAAACTGGTGACAAACTGGTGGTGCAGAGGTGTGTAATTAATACTAATAACCTTTGTGATTATCTAAACTGTTGAGAGGAGGAAAGAGCAGGTGGGTGCAACAAAGCCTGCCTTGAATGGAAAAGGGCCTTTATAAAATTGTCGCACTCATTTTCCGGCTCCTCTGGTTCCAGCCAGACTGTGTTAAAGAGAAACACACCCCTATGTTATCCGCTGCAGAGTTAGAGAGGAGGGCTGGGGAGCTAAGCCCCTCCTGCCGAGGGAAGTCTTGCTGTCAGTGTGTCAGGAGAGGCCACAGACCTGCGTCTGGAGGGATGATGAGGATGAAGGGCAGGAGCTTTGCACACTCTGCCCACTAAGACCCTGTTTCTTCCTTTTGTTCCAGAGCCTAGAGCTATTTATAACTTTCACAAAGCTTCTTGGGGGCTCCAGAGCCCATAAGACATAGTCTTTCTGAGACTGTTGTATTATAAGGGCTGTCTTCTACATACAAAATAGAGAAGGGAGAATTTCAGAATTTTGAACCTAAACCGTGTGATGGAAAATGACCTACACTGTGGCCTCAGGGAGGTAGAAAATCAGTTTTCTGAGCCAGATGCTGTACCAGGTGCATTCACATATGGTATCTCTTTTATTCCTTGGGACAGCCTTAATAGGAAGGAGTTATATCCCCATTTTACCCATGTGGAAACAGGCTTAGGGAGGCCATGACCTTTGCAAAGTGACCCACTGCTAAGTAACTAAGGTGAGATTTGAGCCCAGATTTGAGGGTCTCTTTAGCTTATGCCCCTTCCCTTACCACACCTGCAGTCTCCTCCTTAGAAAGTACCCACTATTTGATATATGGGTTTGCTGTTTCACTGTGTGACTGTGGGAGGGTCCCTCCCTATTATGGGCCTCAGTTTCCTCATCTGCAAAACTAAGAGTGCAAACAGGATGAGATTCAGGCCCTTCCAGCCTTCATATTCAGTCCTTCTCATTGACTTTTCACACTGAAGCTGTGCACATAGCCTGGGAGCAATGCCTCTGCCTTGTTCCTCAATCCTGAAAGATGCTATCTTCTACCACCCCCAAAACATACGAGCCCCATCTAGACATATGTTTCGTGGAAGAAGGCATGTTGGGTTAGGTGCCATGAGAAATGGCTAAAATCTTGCCCATTTCTAGAAGAAGATCGTTTATCCAAGAGTACAGCACTTTCAAACAATAGAGTTATTCCACAGGATTTTCTAAATGATCATTCCTTTATAAAAAGACTCATCCTTGTAATAACTGAAGAACAGTTTGCTGTCTGTAGCATGCAGAGCATAAGTGGTGGTGAAATGCTGTGGTCTACAGGTAATTTTCATAATGTCAAGGTAGCCCAGTTGGCACAGTGTTGATAAGGCATTGCTAATCGTATGAAACAGTAACAGTGTGCCCCAGCAGTCTTCGTGTCCATGACCTGGAAGTCCAAACTTCCATATTAGTGATTTTTCTGGAGAAATCAGAAATCTTAATTCTAAAAGAGTCCATTCTTTTCAAAGTTATAAAGAAAAATTAAGAACATTTCATCTAGTTCTAGTACGATGTCTGGATGCTTGTTTTTTACTCCAGGGAATAGACTTTTTACCGGCTGCACAGTTACTTCAGTTAATGGGGAATCCTCTACAAGGAGACAAGGGCAATAAAGGGAAGCAGGAATGTGGGAAAAGTAAGCTAGGCTTTCCAGAAGGAGTAGGGGAAGCTGTGGCACTGCCACATCTCTCAGGGCCTGAAATAGGAAGGACTTTCTAAATCCAACCACCAGGTTTTCTTAAGATCTCAGCAGCGGAAATTTCTGGATCTCTTTGTTAAGAAGCCTTAGCTTTTCTGCATGTAGCTCTGTGTCTGCTCCTCTCATTATCTCTGGGACTGCCTTTCTATATGTCAAGGTTGTGTACCCAAGAGAGAGAATTTGATTGACCTGGTGAACTCCAGTTGGACACAGATTTCTTACTAAACCATCAACCACAGGCAAGTCAATGGATTAGCTGCCCTTGGGTCCAGGCTTTGCTTCTGCCTCTAGGCAGTGGATAGTGTCCAGTGTCAGGGAGTTAAATGTTTTTATTTTATTTTTAATTGGAGGATAATTACTTACAATAATGTGTTGGTTTCTGCGATACATCCACATGAATCAACCATAGGTATACAGACGTCCCCTCCCTCCTGAACCTCCCTCCCACCCCTTACCCCATCCCACCCCTCTAGGCTGTCATGGAGCACCGAGTTTGGGTTCCCCGCATCCTACAGCAAATTCTCACTGGTTGCGTATTTAACCTATGGTCATGTATGTGTTTCAGTGCTACTCTCTCAAATCATCTCACCCTCTCCTTCCCCCACTGTGTCCACAAGTCTGCTCTCTATGTCTGTGTCTCCTTTGCTGCTCTGCAAATATATATGTTTTTTTTTTTAATATAGTTCCCTTCAGAATGATTGGGTTGTTCTTTTTCAAGGTTGACTCAAAGAAATTTTTGAAATGCTTCCCTTTAATTTTGATTTCTTTTTTTTTTTTTTTTTTTTAATTCTAGTGCTCCAGCATGAAGTCCTGAGGGTGCATCTTAAGGGCCAGTATTCATCTTCATGCCCAAAGGCTCAGAAGCCTTTAGGGAATATTAAACTGGGGGCTGCTCAGTTGTAGATGAGTCCTCTCACTGCCTCCCATTCCCCACCACAGCCCTCTATCCAGGCCACTTTCTCTTAGTGAGTGAACAAAGTTCTCTTCCTGCAGCAGGACAGAGGCTGCCCCCTTCAGGTCAGAGAGGACACCTCGGAACGGTTTCTGCTTCTGACCTTCAAAAGCCATCCTCAGGTCCACAACAGACACATGTGGCTGATGGGGCTTAGAGATTATTTAGCTACATAAGCAAGATTCTTATATTGGGTTGGCGAAAAATTCATTGGGTTTTAGGTAAAAATAAAAGATACATTTTTCATTATCATCAAGAAGTGTATTGAACAACATATTTCCTCACTGAATGAACGTTTTGGCCAACCCAATAGTTAGAACTGACAGAAGCCTAACTCAAACTAATTGAAGAAAAAACAGTGTGTTGACTCCTGTAACTGAAAAGGCCAGGAGTAGACCTTGGCTTCGGCCATAGCTGGATCTAGGTCCCTAAATGATGCCGGCAGGAACCTCTCTCTTGGCTCTGTTTTCTGTTCTGCTAACTTCATTTTAACATAGGAAGCAGTTGGTATGGTGGCCTCAGGCAGACCAGACCTCCATCCTTCCATGTTCATTTACAGAGAAAAGAAGCTTCCGTCTCTCCCAGCTGTCTCAGCCACAGTTTGTTCTGGTTTGCAAGTGCCCACCCCTCAAACAACCACGGGGCTGGGGAGCTGCAGTTGGCTGAGCCAGGCTCTCTTGCCCACCCTCAAGGCAAGACAAGGACTTCTCTCAAACCCTGTGGGATCACAGGGTGGGAGATTCCCCAAGGAAAATCAGGATACTCTTACCAAAAGAAGGAGAAGGAATACAGAGCAAGCATGCCAGACTTACTCTTTGTCCAGCTCCCTTATCAACATAAGGGGAACTTGGGATTGGCAAGAAGTGACTTGGAATGTTGCATGGCAGAGCGGAAACCAGAAGCCAGGACTTCAGTCTCCTACTTAGTTTCCGCATTTTTTGATTTTTAATCTCTTCATTCTTCTTTTTGTCTGTGCAATTAATAGTATACTATCCCTGTAAAAATATTTATGTATACAGGGCAGATGGCTTTAAATCTAGGTTCCAGCCATTACCAACTGTTTGACCTCTCTGCCTTGTTTCCTCCTCATTGTAATGGGAATAATGATATTCCCATCATTCCCATAACTATGCTCTACCTTGTAAGAGCATTATGACAATTAAATAATTAATGCATATAAAGTGCTTACAACCTTGCCTGACATAATGAAAACCCTTAGCAGATATAGTCCATTATCATCATTGTCATCTTCTGTCTTATTTTTAACTGCTATTAGTACTCTGTAGTTTGAATTTTTCATCATTTATTTAATATGTATGTCCCCACTGATGGACATTCACTTTGTTTCTACTCTCTTCACCATTTCAGAGTGTGTTAGGGAACACCTCTGACCATGCCTCTTTGTTCTCATGCTGTGCATATCTAACTAAACTTTGTCCTGTCAGGGCTGGGACCTCATTAGACTGTGAATCAAATGACAGAAGAGGTGTTTGGGCAAGGGGTGGGATATTTTGTACTCAGCTCATAGTCATCAGGTTTGAAATGCACATGGACCTCTTCCTCTATGGTGTTTTCTGAGACCAGAAATACTGAGCCATGAGGGCATCACCACTGATGTCGTGTGACATAAGTGTCACATGTCCCTGCTTTGACCCTTCGTGAGGGCATCACTGTGCCCGCTCCTGCCCCCAGGGGGCCTCTACCCAGCATCTCAGGAGGCCACGCTGTATCTGGGAGCCCACGGGGACCTAGAGCCATCAAGTCAGTGTGCCATGTGCCATGTTGTAGGAACAAATATACGTTCAGAGGAGAGCGCTGAGGAAGACATGCATGACTGTTTCACGGAGGCAACCCCTGGTGTCAGGATGTTGCCGGCCTTAGCGGTTGCCTTTTAGCCTTTCTGTGTTTCCCAGCTTTTCATTCTGAGCAGTTTCCACTTTCGTCATCAGGAAGAATATCGCAAGCGTTATTTTAAGTACATACACTCTGGATTTGAGTTTGGGGCCCAAGTCACTTTCCTCTCAGGGCTCCATTTTCCCCAGGTGAAGAATGGGGTTAGCACTGCCCAGTTGGCCTCCCTCCCGGGGCTTGATACAGCTTGGAGACGAGAGAAAGGAGGGTGTTCGGTAAACCCTCAGGCATGATGAACCAAGGGAAGGCAGAGATTATTGCTGTCTGGTCAGAGCCAAAACCAGCCTCTGCATTGGGAGCAGTGCCCTGGCTTCCCCTTGCCAGAGACCACTCTGAAGGCCATCAGGTGAAGGGATACTTCCTGTTGATCACACACAAAAGGACCGGGTGTGCCCTGCCATCCAGCGGTGAGATCCTAAGACACAACATGCAGACAGGTCTTAAAGGGGACAACTAAGGTGGGGATGTTGCAGGATGGCCTTCGCCTCTCCTCCCTGCCACCCCTATTCCCCCTCTGTCTGCTGCAGTCTGAGGAGGACTGGGGCTTCTCCCATGAACTCCCAGCAGGGAGGTGGCCTGTGGGCAAGTCTGTAGAATCACATTTCCTGCAGGATGCTGGAGAGATTCATTGCAACATGTCATATAATTTTCTATTTAAACTAAGAAACTCTACTAAACTGGGACCAAACTAATGATGAGTGCCCATGCCAAAATGCTGTTTTGTGTTTATTTAGTAAATAAATGAGTAGGTGAATAGAGGAAGGAGAAAAAGAGTAAACCACCTCTCCCCCCAAAAAAGCACATGGTCAAGTCTGAGCCTTTTTTTAAGTTCTGAATAATCTTTAATTCCAACATTGGGTTAAATTAAAAGTGAATTTAGTCTGTTATGGCTCTGTCTACTTCCTTTAGTACATGATGATATGTTTACCCGTAGGCTGTGGGGCCCAACTCTGGGGTTCAAGAAAGCCAGGGCTCTCTGCTGGGTAATAGCTCTATTGTATTTCTCTCCATGGACTCCAGGTGGTTTATTACAGCTAACCCCCCTTCCAACCCTGCTTCAATCGAGTGAGCCTCCTGTGAAATTGGATGGAAGACAGGAACTTTTGTAGAAAACTAGATAGCGCCTTTCTTGGCCACAGAGGACTCAGACAGATTAACGGAAAGGGCTTTTTAAGAAGAGATGCTTTCCTTTATTGGTGAAGACCAACATAATGAAGTTGAAGAAGGTTCCCCCAGAAGGCTGGCTGAAATGATCAAGGGGTTAGAGAAGTGGGGGAAGGGATGGAGGAAGGTTGTGTGGGGCCTCAATAAAAGCAGTCCAACCAGATGAATGAACAGGAAGAGGTATAAAAGAAGTCTGGAGATTGCAAGTTGAAAGAGAGACTGACCTGTTCATCAAAACTGGACTGCCAGAATTAGGGGCACCCTGTCCATGCAGCTGAAACTGGGCTCACAGCCAGACACCACAAGGTCAGTCCTGCCCCATCCTGCCCCCCAGCTTCCCTTGATGCCTCTAGCAGAGGTAGGATTTAAAGCTAAGGAGACTGTTGACCCTGACCTGTTTTTCCTCCCAATGCTTCTTTCTGAAAATTATCAAACATTCGGAAAGCTTGAAAGAATTGCACACAGGATACTCATGTTTCTACTGTCTAGATCCTGTGATTAACCTTCCTCTAATGATTTTATCACGTACACATCCATCCCCTCTCTCCATCCACCAGCCCCTTTACTGTCTGTTTATTTGTTTATTTTTGGCCGCGCTGGGTTTTCGTTGCTATGTGGGGGCATTTACTGGTTGCAGTGAGTAGGGGATACTCTGTAGTTGTGGTGTGCAGGCTTCTCATTGCAGTGGCTGCTCTTATTGTGGAGCACGGGCTCTAAGGCACACAGGCTGAGTTGCCTCATGGCATATGAGGTCTTTCCAGACCAGGGATTGAACCTGTGTCCTCTGCATTGGCAGATGGATTCTTAACCACTGGACCACCAGTAAATTGCAAGGAGATCCTGGCTTGTTTAGACAGTGGATTGCAGTGGCATACGAAAGGAAGTATTTTCTTGTTGTGTTCATTGCCCCAGATATCGCAAGTTTCCCCCAAAAAAACTTCTTAGCAGCCTTGTGGAAGCCCCTCGCATGACACCTTTTACATCTGGGCTCCCAACTTCCACTCCTTGTGCCAGAGACCTGGCACAGGTGCATAGTTTTGTCATTCCCTCTGCCCTGCCTGGTCTTCAGCTCCTCTTTTCTGGGCCCTGGGAAAATCTCTAATATCTCTGTTAAAATATACCCCAACAATGAAAAGAAATGAAAGACAAAAAGATTCTTAAATTTTCTATCATCATGTTGTTAGCAATAATATTGGTATTGTTTTTATAAAACTATTATTATATGATAGGGAAAAACAGCCTAGTAATGTTGATGCTAAGAACCCTGATTTTTAGCAAAAGAGTTAAAATATAAAACCAGACAAAAGCCTAAGAGAACTCCAGACCAGTTTCCCTTGTAAATATACACGGAAAAATCCTCAACAAAATACTAGCAAACCAATAAATAAGGATTATATAAGCAACAATATAAGGATTGTATACCATGACTAAGTAGAATTTTATTTTACTTTATTTATTTTTAACTGTGCTGGGTCTTCTTTGCTACACACTAGCACCCATGAAGAGGCTGCCAGAATATTCTCATCAAATCAGGTCAAGCTCTCTCTACCAGTTTACAAGAGCCAACGCGGGGCAGACAGAGGAACATGTTGAGAGACACCAAAGCAATGCAGAAAGCAAAATGCAGACTGTGGGGAAATACTCTAGGACAGATGACTGGGTTTCCTAAACAAAATAAATGGTAAGGGGAAAAGAGACTAGGAGACACATCAGCTAAAGGCACTAGGTCAGCCTTGTCTTGATCCTGGTTTTTAACAACCAGCTTTAAAAAGATACAGAACAGTCAGAGAAGTTTGAACATTAGCTAGTTATTTTCTGATACTAAGTAACTACGTTAATTCCTTGGAGTGTTACCATGATATGAAAAGCCCTCAGGAACAGGGTCTTCCACCCTCAGGCTTACCATAGGGCTAGTGGAAAGCAAAGGAGACCCAGTTTATTCTTCCAAGTTCATGGATACATGGTTTTCCCTCCATGGAGAGGAACGTGCAAGAGGTGGGGAAAGAGGCAAGAGTGCTATGGAAGGGCTGTCCTCCACATGGAATCATGAAGGTGAACAACCATGTTCCTATCACAACTGAGGTATGAACAAGTTAGTGCATGTAAACACCAAACCCCAGCTCCTTCACCACTGGGAGCTGTTGTTTTGTAATTTTCACATACAGAGCTAAGGGGATATTATGTGTGTATATATCTATGTGAGTGTACGTGTGTGTGTTGTTTATGTGTGCTGGGATGCCAAGTAGAAGGCAGTTCTGAAGTGACCGTGGTGTCCCCAGCTTTCACTCAGTCCCAAGAGGCTGGAGAGGAAGTAGGAATTGCAGTTAGCTGAACCGTATGCCTGAGTTCTCTGGGCAGCATGAGAGCTGATCCTGTCCTCTTCATCTCCCGTGCCTCCCTCTAGCTGCAAAAGCAAACGCTACCTGGAGACGCTCCCCAACACCAGCATCATCATCCCCTTCCACAATGAGGGCTGGTCCTCCCTCCTGCGCACCGTCCACAGCGTGCTGAACCGCTCACCCCCGGAGCTGATCGCCGAGATTGTGCTCGTGGACGACTTCAGTGACAGAGGTAGGGCCCCTTTCACCCAGCTTCCCACCCTCCATGCTCTGTTCAGGGACTTGCCGAAGGGATGGCGGGTTTTCCCTTCTTCAGCAGCATGAGCTTATGGGCCATGTGTACTGAGACTTGTTCCATGCCAGGCCATGAACCTGGCACTAACGTCATAGGACTCACTGAGATGTAGTTACCAGTTACCATGAAGTGGGATCTGTTTTTATTCTGTTTGTATCAACATAAAAATGCATTAAACTGCAAGCAACAGAGAACTTTAGCCAACAGCTTAAAAAGGGGGTTTGTTCATTTATTCATTCATCTCATAACGAGGTCCAGGGTTGGCATAGCTGCTCAAGTCTTTCATTGGAGAACAAGACTTATTCTGTCTTCCTGCTTCCTCATCCTCATTCTCATGGTCATAAAATGGCTGCTATATTTCTGGGAAGTCTACCTTTCAGGCAAGGAGATGGAGGAAGGACAAAGAGAACAAAACCTCTTCCTTTGAAGATTTTGCCTTCTTACTCAGAATGCAAAGTCTCCCCAGTGATTCTGAGCCAGAACTCTGACATTTGGGCACCCATATCTGCAAGGGTGGCTGGGAAGGTGAGTGTTCTGATTTTGGGCCTCCTTATGGTAGAGATAGGGAAAGGAGAAGTGAATTAGAGAAGGCATCAGGTCAGCCCACCTACAATATCTGTCATCCTATTTTACAGATGTGAAAACTGAGACTCAGAGAGGTCAAGTGACTTGCCCTTGGTCACACAGCTCTTAGGTGGTGATACAGTGAACAAACCATGTCTTCCTGGCCTCACGCACATTATCTTAACCCTAGACCACACTGTAGAGCCTCTTCTCTGAGTCTCACCCATGGGTTTGTAAGACACAGAGGTGGAGCCACAAATGAAATCCAAGAAGAATTTGTCCTCCAGCCAGTGGTCTTAAGCTTATTCTTTGCATCAGAGCTTCTACCACTTGCAGTAAAATCAAGCAAAGCCCTTTCCTTTTCTCACCTTTGGGTAGAGTCGCTAATCAGTAGTGAAGAGGAGCTTAAGTACATTCCTGAATAATCAAAACTTGAGTTTCTTGTGGCCCATTTTAATACTGCACCCCTAATGACCTGGCATATGTGTATGTGTGTGCGTGTATACGTACTCAAACATCTTACATTCAGTTCTTATTACCTCTAATTCTCCCCTCACTCTTGACATAGACTCATCCTCCGGGGACCCTTTACTTTTCCTTCTTGGATCTTATCACAGCAGAATTAAAATACCAGTAAGTATAACATGTGAGCATTGTGTGTATCAACATGGACCTGTCGTGTGTTTACCCTACTGGACTCCACACTCTGAGAACTGGGTCCACCTGGTCAGTCTTGTTCATCACACATTCTCAGCTCCTTAGGCATACAGTAGGTGCTTAATACATGTTTGACGAGTGAATTATCAGAGCTCCTTTCTCTGTCCCTTAGCACTTCCGCCATGGTTACCATAGCATCTATTATAAGAGATTTATTTATGTCCCTTAAGTGAGGTCTGCAAGGTCACCTGGGGCTGTGTCTCCATGTCTCTGTAGCACCATTCTTTAGCAATAGTTACAGCTTTGTTCCTGGCCCTGTCACTTACTAGCGCTGTGACCTTTATCTGGTCACTTAACCTCTCTGTGCTTCAGTTGCCTCATCAATGAAATGGAATCTCTCTCTTAGGTGGTCATGATTAAATGGGGTAATATATGTGAGGTGGTTAGGACAGTACATGGCACAAAGTGAACATCAGAAATAAACATTTAACCCTGGTATTATCGTTATTATTGTTAACATTGTTTATGACTGGTTTGTCAGAGGGGGAGTCAGGGATAAACGTATAGACATGAAGGTATGGTCTCCCCCTTTCCATGGGTGAAAAGGCTTTGCAAATTGTAAAACACTAAACAAATGTGCCCTTGTCCCACCTTCAGCCTAAATTGTCTTCCCAACTATTCACTGTTTCAAGAACCACTTCTATGGGCCAGAACCATGTATTATCTCATTTTTTCTTGATGACAGCCTCTGAGGGAGGAGGCCCTGGCTTGGAGCATGTGCCCCTATGCAGGAAGGGGCCCAGGGATGCCTCAGGGAGCACTGTGAGGGCTGCGGAGAACCTTGTAGGTGCAGGTGGGGCTCACATACCTCTCCTAGCAGGCTCTGTACTTGATTTGTGAAAAACTGTTCACTAAGAGGAGCTCCACTGCTTAAAAATGTATGAAAATCACAGCTGTAACTCAGCCTTTCCTTGTACAGATGGGAGGCTGAGTCCTGGAGCAATGGACCGAGTTCACCAAGAGCATGTGTCCAGCTGGCTGCAGAGGAGGGATGAGAATCTAGAGTCCCTATACAGCCTTATCCCCCTCACCTCACCTTATGTGAAACAAACTTGGGAAAGAAAAGGTAAATTTTATAAGAATGGCATTCACCAAGTGCATCTGTTTCTCTAGAGACCAGAAGTATTAATTGAATGCGGTACCATTCCCAAACCCTAGTAAGAGAGAGAATGAATACTGTCCCATTTCACAGATGGGAGTGAGAACTGAGGCCCGTTGACTGTTGCCCTTTTTGTCTCAATGAATTGGGCACAGAACTCAGAAGAGAACTCTTACCTCCCGCCCCTCAGTCCTGCACATTAGCTGTCAGATTTTGCAACCTCCATTCTTCAGAAAAGCAATAATTCTTATTTTAAGAAGAAATTCTCAAGGCAGCTTGGGAAGAAAACTTACTCAGCAGTGATTGTTTCAAAAATGAGATTTGGGAGAAACAATTTCAGCATTATAGAGAAGCCTGTCTAAAGTACAGCATATATGGGCCATCATGAAAGACAGATTTCTCTGGGCCACATGAGCAGAAGCAGTTCTTTAGAGTTGAAATTCATAGATGCTAACTATGGGCTCGATTGGCACTGCCTGGCAGAAGGCATTTTCCTCTGAAATGAGCCTCTTCCAGGATCCTCAGGGCAACTAATTGTAATTCAGCTGAGGGTCGAGACCTCGGGTAGGAGACAAAATTGGAGCAGATGAATTCTTGAAATAAGATCCGGAGCTTTGTGCAGGCAGCACTGGGGACTAGAGCAAAGGCAGACTGGAATCATCCCGGCCTTGCTTGCAAATAGAGTGCTGCGGAGTTTACAGGGGGCTCCAGAAGATTCTCTAATGTGGGCACTTCCTTGAGGATTAGAAGGACACAGAGGTGGTTTTTCTCTAGTGGGAGAGAGAGGTGAGGGGGGAGGGTGGCAGGCCTGCCTCCAGATTGCACTGCCCGCATAGGAAATCTTTATTAGGAAAAACAAAAAGAGTCTTTGTTCATTTTTTTCCCCTTTTATTCTCCTTCCCCTCCTCATTTCCAAACAGTATTGGTTTTCCAAAAAAAAACATAGGATATGCAGTCATGGAAGGCATTATTGTCTTTGGATGAACTGTGAGCCTCCTGGAATGATGAGGTACAGAAACAAAAGTCTGTGATATGGTCTCGTTGACATCATTTCCCCCAGCTCAGCTCCCCAGCAGCAAACAAAAACATACACAGAACAGTACAGAGTTCCCTCAGAGGAGGTTCTTACGCGTTTCTGTTGGCAGTGATTGGTGCTGGAGGGCATATGGACGTTGTGGGGCCCATTAGTGCATGTGGTAGGAACTCTCAAAGTTGAGACCAGGGTCCAAGGTCTTCTTTCCACCATGAGCTTCTTGAGTCCTACCTGTGCTGTCACACTGGCCAGCCCTGGTGTGAGGCACATAAGGAGATCCGTCTGCACTGACCTGATCCGCACTGCAGCGTCTCACTCTTGACACAGGCCCGTGAGCGTCTGTCTGTTCCGCGTTGCTTGTCATCTCTCTCGCAGCCCTGGTTTGTTTCCAGGACCACCACAACTGTCGGGTGGCCATTCCCCACTTGCACTGTGTTGTTCTGGTGCTTCTCACCTTGCGTTTTCTGCTGCTCGATTTGTTGTTTCTGTACAGTTGTCCTGATCTCATTCATATTCATATATTCAGAAAATTCATGAAATAACTCTATGCCTGTCGCTGCAGTAGGTGCTGGGGCTACAATGAGAATAAAATAGACATCTCTTCTAAGGCTCACACCCAGCAGGGCAGACAGACAAGGTGAGGGGCAATCATAAGACCGTGGAACATGTGCCCTTTGGTGGAGGTCCAGGCGCTGTCGAACATGGGGAACATCAGGGAAGAATTCCTGGAGAAAATCCCAGCTAAACTTGATCCTAAGGGATGAGTAGATACTGCCCCTCAGGGTAGGGGAGCAAGGAGAATGTTCCAGGCGGAGGGAACAGCATGAGCACAGGCTGGAAGTCAAGGTGGAAACGTGGGAAGTGCAGAAAGAGCCATCTGTCACCTCCTCACCTGGAGGCAATTACTGTTAACACTTAGGCTTCTCCCAGTGGTTATTTTTAAATAGGCCTTATTTTTTAGAGCAACTTAAGGTTCACATCAAACTTAAGCTGAAAGCATAGAAAGTTCCCGTCCAGCCTTCCACCTACTGCACACATACCCCCAACACCCACTCCCTCATCAGTGTCCTACACCTGCATCAGAGGGGTAGATTTGTTACGAGGGATGGGCTATAGCAACACGTCATTATCACCCCAAACCCATAGTGTATATTAAGGTGCATTCTTGGTGTTATACATTCTGTGGGTTTGGATAAATGTATAATGACGTATATCTACCATTATAACATCTAACAGAGTAGTTCACTGCCCTAAAAATCCTCTGTGCTCTGCCTTTGCATCTCTCCCTCCCTGGCACCCACTAACCTTTTTACTGTCTCCATAGTTTTGCCTTTTCTAGAATATCTAATAGAATTGGAATCATACAGTATGCAGTATGTTCAGATTAGTTTCTTTGACTTAGTAATATGCATTTAATGTCCTCCTGTGTCTTTTTATACTCTGTAGCTCATTTCTTTTTAGTGCTGAATAATAGTCTATTGTCTGAATGTACCACCATTTATGTATCCATTCACCTGCTGAAGGGCATCTTGGTAGCTTCCAAGTTTAGGCAGTTATGAATTTTTGTTGTTGTTGTTTAGTTGCTCAGTCGTGTCCAACTCAATGCACCCATAAACTGCAGCATGCCAGGCTTCCCTGTCCTTCACCATCTTCCAGAGCTTGCTCAAATTTGTGTCCATTGAGTTGGTGATGCCATCCAGCCATCTCATCCTCTGTTGTCCCTTTCTCCTCCTGCCTTCAATATTTCATAGCATCAGGATCTTTTCTAATGATTTGGCTCTTGGTATCAGGTGTCCAAAGCACTGGAGCTTCAGCATCACTCTTTCCAATGAATATTTAGGACTGATTTCCTGTAGGATCGACTGGTTTGATCTCCTTGAGTCCAAGGGACTCTCAAGAGTCTTCTCCAACACCACAGCTCGAAAGCATCAATTCTTCAGCACTCAGCCTTCTTTATGGTCCAGCTCTCACATCCATATATGACTACTGGAAAAACCATAGCTTTGACAATGCAGACCTTTTTGGACAAAGTAATATCTCAGCTTTTTAATATGCTATCTAGAATTATCATGGATTTTCTTCCAAGGAGTGAGTGTCTTTTCATTTCATGGCTACAGTCACCATATTCAGTGATTTCGGAGCCCAAGAAAATAAAGTCTGTCACTGTTTGCATTGTCTCCCCGTCTATTTGCTATGAAGTGATGGGGCCAGACTCATGATCTTCGTTTTTTGAATTTTGAGTTTTAAGCCAGCTTTTTCACTCTCCTCTTTCACCTTCATCAAGAGTCTCTTTAGTTCCTCTTCGCTTTCTGCCATAAGGGTGCCATTATCTGCATATCTGAGGTTATTGATATTTCTCCCGACAGTC
The DNA here is from genome assembly GCA_007570785.1 of Antilocapra americana. Classification (NCBI taxonomy): domain Eukaryota; kingdom Metazoa; phylum Chordata; class Mammalia; order Artiodactyla; family Antilocapridae; genus Antilocapra; species Antilocapra americana. The sequence continues at coordinate 2,708,768 of ML661892.1, read as the reverse complement.
TTGATTCCAGCTTGTGTTTCATCCAGCGTGGCGTTTTGCATGATGTACTCTGCATACGAGTTAAGTAAACAAGGTGACAATATAGAGCCTTGATGTACTCCTTTCCCAATTTTGAGCCAGTGCATTGTTCCATGTCCGGTTCTAACTGTTGCTTCTTGACCTGCATTCAGGTTTTGCAGGAGGCAGGTAGGTAAACATCATTGTACAGGATTTTTGTGTGGACATAAGTTTTCAGCTTACTCAGTTAAATACCAAGGGAGGTGATTGCTGGATCATACGATAAGAATACGTTTAGTGTAGGAAACTGCCAAACTGTCTTCAAAGTGCATTCCCACAACAGTGAGCATGAGTTCTTGTTGCCCCACATCCTTGTCCATTTGGTGTTGTCAATATGTTGGATTTTTGCCATCCTTACAGATGTGTAATGGTTTCTTACTGTTTGGATCTGCACTTCCTTGTGATGTTTGCTATTGAACATATAATCTGGCATCTGAATGTCTTCTTTGATTCCCAGTTTCTCTTCAGTTCTATTTTGTTTTTCATACCCTCCCAACACCCCCCCAACACCTTCTTGCAGCCCATCTGAAGTAATCCATGTCAATAAGTGTGGTGTGCATCCTTCTGGACCACTCTGCTTCAGAATACTGACAAGTAGTAACAGAAACAAATATTTATTGAGTGTTTGTGCTCAGTGCATTCACCCATTTATCACCTCAGCACTAGCGTGGCTTCTGTCATCCCCAGTAAGAAAGCTACTGGGCTCCATGATCTTAAACCTCCTTTTTCTACTTAAAATAGGTAATATTTTATTCCCATTTTGCAGATGAGAAAATTGGGATACAGAGAGGTGAAGTAAATGGCCAGTCTGCTTAGATCAATGAGGCAGAGCTGGGCTTAAAACCATGCATCCTGGGAGGAAGGGAATGGGTACACGTATGTGTATGGCTGAGTTCCCTTGCTGTCCACCTGAAACTGTCTCTGCATTGTTGAATGGCTATGCTTCAATATAAAATAAAAACTTAACATTTAAAAAAAGGCATCTAAATAAAAAGGAAGAAGTTAAAACAAATTTTTTAAAAACCATGCATTCTGATTCTAGAACTTTTGCCCCTAATCTTCACTGGTTTCTTTTCTTCCCCTTTTAATGGGATCAAACTGTACACATTGCCCTTCTTTTTGCTCCCATTAATGTATCACAGATATCCCTCATGTCAACAGCTATAGTGCTAACTCATCTATTTTCTACTAGCTAGACAGTAATCCACAACATGAACCTACATTTAGTCCCTTTACATCGCACTTTATGTAGTGGACATACAGTCATGTTTCACTTTGTATCCAGGTTTCTTCCACTCGATTTTCCACAGTCCCTTCCCGTTGTCGTTATAAAGTGACTATCACATCTCTCCTCTGAGTCAGTTGTGAGATAGAGACAGGGATCACATAACCCCAGAATATCAGGTGTACTATTGGGAGAAGCTGATCCAAAGGGCACACATGGGTCCATCTCCACCATGCTCCTCCTGAGCCGACTGATGCAGGGACAGGCTGAGAGGCAAGGAGCTGCAGGCCTCCCTGGCAGGGCGGCTGGGGTCAAGAGCTCACTGCGGGGGGAAACATAAATCAACAGGACGTGTGGGCAGCATGAGAGTTTGTACTTGGGCCTGCCCCATGGACCCTCTCCTGGCCGCCCTAGAAGTTAAATATTGGGAAGCAGTTCTGTCTTACAGATGACAAAACTGAGGTTTTGGGATATTGGTGAGAGGTACCCTAGACCGCTTACCTGCCCTTAGAGGACTCTCCTGCTGGTTAATCACCCCATCTCACAGGAGGTGCCTCTCTTTCCCGCAGTGGACTCTAGAGTCACACTTCTCATTTATCAGTCTCCAGGGTGTCTTAACCACCGAGAAAATCCACAGGTTTCTTATCCCCGTCTCCTTTCATATAACATCTTGAATGCTTCTCTCTCAGACTCCAAAGGAGAAAACTGCTAAGAAGATTAAAGCTGTTAGAGAATATCAATTATTTTATAATGAGGGAAACCTATAAATCTTTTGGTGGCTATCTGGCAAGAACACAGCATGCAGGAGTTGATATGTTTATGGGATATTTTGTGCATCTTAAAAAAATACACCGGATTTTATGAATCAAGCACTGTATAAATGATTTACTGGGATAGCAAAAAAAAAAAAAAAAATCAAATAAATAGCTCCGCTTGCCTCTGAAGCATCAAAAGCTCTGATGTTTGGTAAAGAATGGTTCCTGTAGTGGAAAATAGCTGTGTTATATTTTCAGAAAGGTGATGCTTCTATTGAGGTGGGGCGAGACTTCTACATTTTAAAAACTCGATGCAGCAAAACTGTGCAAAATTGCTGATATTGTCCTGATTCTCTTGTGAGGATTAAAGTCTAACCTTTTCCACTGTTTTGGTGTTCCCTTAAAAACATAATGGGGGAGAAGCAAAACCCAATGAAACAGGTGATTGGAGGTCCTCGGAATAAAATCTCCAAGGAGAGAGCCACAGAGCTGCCCCTCTGCTGTCCTAGTCTGTCTTCAGAAAGCTTCTGGGCCTCTCTGCCAGCTTAGGTCTGACATGAATTGTTATTTGCTCAGAGTCTAAAGGGAGATGAGATTTGAGGCTGAAATAAAAGTAAGAGGTTCCTTACTACCTAACTTGATCAAGTGCAAACCAACCAAGTCCTTTTCTTGTCAGCTCAGTCAGTTGGGGGCTGAAAGGGCTGGTTTTGCCTGCCTTATAAAGGGGAAGAAGCAATAGCATCAGTAGTAACAATGCTGCTTACACCTGGACAGCACTCACTGTGTGCCAGACACTGTGATAAGCAATTTAAACATAGTATACCTAATTTTATTGGGAGCCTCTTAGAAGCCAACACTTATTTGCCTAATGGGAAAATTCAGCTTTAGTAGAAAATTTAAATCCAAGTACAAGGAATTTACCTCCTCTCCATATCCCACCCCTAAATAAAACAACTCTTAGATAAAATCAGCATCTTCTTGGTAAAGATATGAAGTGCTCAATCATGATATTTGATACACATTCATATGTCTAAGACGTATGTTCTGCTGTTTTCATTCACAATAAGTGTAACTGGACAGGTCTGATACGCAGCTCAAGTTCCTCTGCTTGGTACTCAAAAGGTCAGTACGCAGGAGACAAGTGATGATAGAAAAAGAAAAATTGCTTTATTCAGGAGGCCAGCAACCTGAGAAGGTGATAGACTAATGTCCTAAGACTACCTTCAAGTTGATGGTTATGAGATAAAAGTTTTTTGAAGGCAGTATGAGGGAGGGAGCTGCAGGGTACACGGTCAGCTCATGCACAATTCTCGGATGGGTTGGCATCAAGATGAAGCTTCAAGCATCACCCCTCTTCGGGTTTCAACCAGTCTGGTTGCGCTTGCAGTCAGCAGTTTTCTGGTAGGGGTCTGCCTCCTGTAAAAACAACTTAGGAACTGGGAATTCAGTGACTCTGTGGTTGGTTTATAGTCCAAAGTATTATCAGTTTCTTGGCCCAGCAAGTATTCTTACTTTCTACATCTTCATAAATCCTAATCATTAACTCCTGAGCCAGCCTTTTGGGACTCAGGGGAAGCCTGGGAGACTATAACATTTCTACAAACAAGAGGCAGGTGGAGGAGGACATGGTGGGGGTCTAGGGGATCTGTCCTGGGAAGGCCCCATAGGATCCTGCTTGGTTCCATAAATATTAGCCAGCTCCTCTAAATAATATGGATTCCAGCAGGTTAATGAAGCAAATCAGCCAAAAAGTTAGCATTAACTCTAACCTGCTGCCCAACACCAGACCTGTGGCCAGCAGTGAAACAGACTCATTGCCAAAAGATACTTACAGCAATTCTTCCCAACTTCCTTGCAGAACTTACAGTGCCCGAAAGGTTCAGTCACGTCTTTATCAGGCAGTCACAGCTCCAGAGCCAATTTTGGTTTGATTTGAATCCAGAGGCACCTTCAAATCTGTAAACACCGGAGGCTTAAAATGTTACCAGTTTTCATTGCCAAAAATAGGCAATGCTTGACAGTTCTGGAGATCAGGAAGGCCAGATCGACACATTTATATGTCTCTTATTTATTCCAAAAATTAAAAGATGATTGCAGCACTGTCAATCAATATCATGTTCGTGGGCATTGAAAGCTTCATTTCTTTTTTTTTTTTTCTCTTTTTACTCTCCTGCTTTCCTATCTCAAATAGAAGAATCTCATGAAAATGTAATTTTCACATCATTGTAGAGAATAAAGAAACAGGCCTAGGAAGACCATAGTAACATTCTTTCCTCTTGTGCTATTTAGGGAGGTTGGTTCCTGTAAAGTATTAACAGAGGCAGAGTGCCTTTTTCAACTTTTGGGATCCTTGTATACACTCAGTTTCTTTCCATGAAAGATCAAACTACTTGCTCCTCCCAGAATAATAAAAAGAAGGAATTTCACTTGTTTGCTTTGTAAATGTAGACCTCTTCAGAGATGCCCACATTGTTTGTGAGCAGCCAGGAATCTCAAAACAACTAATAACTCCTACTGTCTATTGGAGTCCTCTGTTGTTGCGCCTGTTAATGAGTGGAATTTATTGGGCATTTCTAATAATATGTAGTGAGGATGAAAACAAGTGGAATTATAAGGATGTTTTCTGCCCAGTCTTTTCAGAAACTTTTAATTCACCCCACCATGTGCCGTCATAATATATGGTCTGCTGCTGCTGCTGCTGCTGCTAAGTCACTTCAGTCGTGTCCGACTCTGTGTGACCCCATAGATGGCAGCCCACCAGGCTCCCCCGTCCCTGGGATTCTCCAGGCAAGAACACTGGAGTGGGTTGCCATTTCCTTCTCCAGTGCATGAAAGTGAAAAGTGAAAGTGAAGTCGCTCAGTCATGTCCAACTCTTAGCGACCCCGTGGACTGCAGCCCACCAGGCTCCTCCACCCATGGATTTTCCAGGCAAGAGTACTGGAGTGGGTTGCCATTGCCTTCTCCAAATATATGATCTAGAATAGCCTAAATAATAACTGCACTCTAGTCTCTGCTAATGGAAAACTCAAACTTTCAATTACCTTCCCAGAAACCTCCACAGCGGCCAGATTTGTTTTAATTAGGCAAGAAGAAAGACCAGCCCTGACCTTTCCCAGAAAACATGTTTCTGCTGCCTTGTAACAGAAGAAGTGGTACTTTAGCTCATGAGTGAATGAAGATGGCCTATAAATAGGCCTTCCTCCTGCGCAGAGATGACTCTTAGTATTCTCTGTTGTAGACACAGACTCTGTCTTTCCGGCCTTTCGAGCTGAAGGAAGGCGGGGGTGTAGTCAGTTTGGTGGACTGCTCCTTGCCTACTGTTCATTCCTTGTGGTCCTGAAGGGACAGCCAGTCGTAACGCCACCCAGCCGTGATGAGGGCTCTAATCCACCTGGCCAGTGCTGTCCCATCCCCATGGCCACACTGATTCAACCAGGGTGCTGGCCTGTGGTGCCAGCTGAGTCTCATTCCACCACTGTCCTCTTCCCTCCCGCGAGCCAGTACACTGCCTTCTTGTGTAAACTAGCTGGGCCTGGGTTTCCATCACTCCCAACCCCAAGGCTGTAACTACCATCCTCCCTTTCGTGAGTCAGGTGAGGATTAAGTGAGATAATGCGGGGTCCAGCACATGGCCGGTGTTCAGTAATGGTCCTTGTTAGTGAGTCTTTGTGGTGGTGGGAGTTACCATTGCTGTTCTCTGAAGCAAGGATGCTGAGCACTCAGCTTCCCCCATCTGCCTCAGAGTCTCCCTATAGAGATTAGATGAAATCAGAATGTGAAAGAGCCTAAAGAGCTAAAAAGTGCCATAACGACTTCCAAGAGGATGCTGACCGACACAGAAGGAAAGAACCCTGCAGAGACCTCTCCAGTCTGGTGGCCAAGGAGGAAAGTGACCTCAAAGGCAGGTCCACACCTGGAGAGTGTCCCCCACGGTTTCTGGCTCCAGCTAGGTTCAAGTAAGGCTTCTTAACTCTTATCCCTTTCAGCACCAACCGAGGAGCTTGTTAAAACACAGGGCCCACAAGCAGAGATACTGATTCTGTGGTTCTGCGGTGGGCCCAGTAATCTGCATTCTTTTTAAAAATACTCATTTATTTATGGCTGCATTAGGTCTTAGTTGCAGTACTCACGCTCAGCAGTTGTGCATTGTGCGTGGGCTTAGTTGCCCCTCAGTATGTGGGACCTTCGTTCCCCGACCAGGAATCAAACTCATGTCCCCTGTTTTGGAAGGCAAAAACTCTTAACCACTGGACCTCCATGGAAATCCCCTAACCTGCATTCTTAACAGGCATCTCAGATTATTTTGATAGAGTTGAAATGCTGCTCAGAGTTGGAAAACACCGGAATGTAGGAACTGAATACTGTGGGTCACAAATACATACTTTATGATACAGTTGGATGGTGGCTTCTTTGAATGTAGACCCTGGATTACCATAAGTGCAGAAAAGTCATGGCCCTTATGGGAGGAGCTAAGTTAAATGCCTTCAGCCTCAGTCAGACCCCTGTTTTTCAGGATGCCATTCATAAATAATTGCCTCACTGTAACAGGTCTCTGGGGATTTATGGTCCCACATTTAATTTCAACTGCTATTCATTAATCCTGATGATCTCACTTAAATTATTAAACAGTCATATTCCAATTTCGAGGGCACTAATTATATCCTTGAGAGGCTGTTATTATCTGGATGATCACATGCACTCAGCCAATACCAGACTATTTTCTCCCCACTCATCAGAATTTTATACTTTTTCAGGATTTTGTTAGTTGCTGAGTAGGTGTGTTTCAGATGGCGGGATCTCACTGCTGAGGAGTTAGGAGATATATTAGAGCAGCGGTTCTCAAATTTTGGTGTACATAAGGATCACCTGGAAAGTAGGTTGAGCATGCAGATTCCCCGGGCCCTGCCCCAGTGAGAGAGCCCAGGTGCCCGGTCTGGGTGGAGCCTGGAATGAATGTGCGTCATATCCAGCTCTCTGGGGATTCTGGTCCAGGAGGTCCAGGGACCACCCTGGGGAAATTGAAGCCCAGAGGGGGGACAGCTCTTGTTCAGAGCCCCGCAGCAGAGCCACAAGCTACATCTCTGGCCTGTTGTAAGGACCAAATGAGATAATAGATGGGAGAGCACTTTGGAAAGCCTTCAGCAGTCTATAAATACAAGGATGCACTATTATTTTCAAGCTGGAATGGCTTTGTGACAGAAATGGCTTGATACTTTCTCTCTAAATTACCATAATCACCTGTTTGAGGCCCCAACCAAGCCCATAACTCTAAATTCACCAGGCATGGAATAAATTCCTCCAGAAATGTCCAATAAAATTTCTGATGTTGAGAATGTACTTGTGTCCCTGCCTCAGGTCCTCAGTCAGAAACTCCCTGACTTTTCCGTGGCCATCTGTCTGTTTTGGGGTAAACCAGCATCTCCAGTTTGGGGGTACCTGGCAAAAGCCCTGCTTTCCAGCACATAGATTTTGGTCTTTTCTGGGATGATTAAATCTTACCAGTGAACAATTTGCCCCCAAAAGCACTTCCTCCATAGAAGCTCACTTATAACCACTTTCATGGCTGTAGATATAGAGAATCTCAAATCAAGACACCCAGATTTTGGTTCTTTCGGCCCAGGGTCCTCACTTCCTTATGTTGGCTGCAGTGACCTCTAAGGCCTGGTTGACAATTCTGACGGGCACCTCTGTGCACCTGTGCCACGTCTGTCCTGCTGTGTCACAATTAACTAGACAGCTCTTACAAAAGTGTTTCGTCATGTTGAATTACTCATCCTCCTCGCCACACCCACCAATGGGATCTACCCCTGCCCTGATCTTCCCATGAGTCCCTCCAGGTTTCTGAAGACCCTGTGCGAATCCCCACTCCCAGGTTCCTTCCACTGCAAAACAAATTCCTAAAAAATGCTGTAGAGTAAATTCAAGAACAGATTCTCCAGTTCTAGTCACATTTCAACCTCTATTTTAAAATATTTCTTCCACACTCCCACAGATCCTATCTTTCAGCGAGCTCTCCGCGTGTAAAACCTCGAGTTCAGGCTCTGCAAGTTACACACACACACACACACACACACACACACACACACACACAGGCTCTGCAAGTTACACACACACACACACACACACACACACACACACACAGTCTATTGTTAAACCTGGGAAAAAATCAAGCCTTTCCCCTGATAGAAGAGCGCCTCATGATCCTAGGCAGCACGGCTGCAGAGTTCAGGGAATTCTTGCGCTGCTTTTGGGCATCTTCACCCAGCCTGTGCATTTTAGATCTGAGAAAGGGAGGCATACCAGGCACTGTGGTTGCCTGACTAGTTCATGACCAAGTGCTGCTCCCAGTGTGGGAGCACCTGTGGCTGGCCTGACACAGCCCCCACGGCTGACTGGCGCCTCCAGAAGTCAGGCTCACAGTCAGATCCCACTAGTGCAGTCAAGTGTCCCCCCCCATTTTAACATTTTGCTCATTGCTAACACAGTATATATACTACACGCTGTCAACAGGGCTGAACAACCCTTCTAGTCATCTAACAAAGGCATTTTGCCTTATGACAATTTCTTTGGATGCTCGCCAGTGTCTATAGCTAACTTAAGTACACAAGCCCACCTTGGCAGTAGCAGGAATCAGATTTTATGACCACCAACTCCTCTGCAGATATAGCATCAAACATTATGCGTGTGCAAATTATATATTTTTTAAACTAGATGCAAAATTTTAAGATGTTTGGGCTTTGAATCCTTGGGTTCTAAACATCCTAGGTTAAGAGTCAGACAGTAGGGTGATATTGAATTAGTACTTAACCTCTCTGTGCCTCACTGAGTAAAACTGGGCTACTTTCTTAAAGAGTTGTGCAGTAATTGAGATCTTGCTCACAGAGCACTTGGAACAGAGAACGGCTCAGAATAACTGTGGGTTAACCATACCATGATCATTAACCTGGATGCTGCACCATTTCTTGATTATGAAACTCTCTGTGTTCATCTGTTCCTTCTTTTCTTTCATCTCCCTTTGTATCTGCAGCTTAAGGACCCTAAAACTTAAACTATCACTATTAATATTAATAATAATGTTTGAAAACAATAATAAATCCAGTGTTTATTGACATTTCATATATGCCAGAAAGTGCTAATTCATGATCTCACTGAGTCCTAGGAAATTGGCATTGTTGTCCCAATATTACAGATGATGAAACTGAGAATTAGATAAATTCACTTCACACAGCAAGCAAGCGGCCGAGTTAGGGTCCAAACTCAGGTACATTTGGATCCAGAGTACTATATTATTATGTGTTATCACCTCTGTGATGGTAGGAATAACATGGAAGGATTTCATGATGTGTATTTTCCTATTTTACTTATAGATTCATTCAGTCTTGACTCCCTGACTTTGAAAATCAGGGGGCAGGTTGACCTGGGATGGAATATCCACCTATCAGGAAAATGAATGAGAAACTGGACATTTTTCTGCCTAAATTCCCACATTTGATTTGCTGAGAAATTTTCCTCCTGTAAAGCAAAGTGTGATTTTCTTTCCGTTCAACCTTCATGCCGCTGGAAAGTTTTAAATTATTCAAGACATTGAAGGTTTATTATCTGCTGCAAGGCTGTAATGTAATTGCAAGGTATCATTTAAAGAGTTGTCTCTCTGTATGAACCACCTTGTTCTGAATACCTGCTCCTGCATAGAGCAAGAAGATATATATTTAAGAACGGTGGTTTATAACTGCCTTAGATCAACCCTATTATTCTTCCTCCACGTCTCAAGCCCCAAAATAAATGTCTGGTGATGCACGGAACATTAAAATCACTTGTGTATCATCAGTGGTTTATTTCTCTTCTATCATTTGCATCTTGATGGACAGCCGTGTGTTTGAGGGATTTCATTTTCATTAGCCTCTGATCACATTGCCCATGTATAATACCAGTTTGGATATTAATCGCCCCAATTAGAGAATGCCTTTCAAATATTATATCACTCCCAATCATGCTATTCACACCATGTTCATCATAAAGATATAAATGCCAACTCCCATCTTATTCTTTCTTTTGACACCTGTTTCCATATAGAGAGGTGGCCTTTCCCAGTGTTAATCATCAGTAACAAAGAAAATACCTTTGTGTGGGGGTGGTTGGGGAAGATTTTTCATTCATAAATGTCTCATCAGTTCAGTGGCATTTTGGCGTAAAAAGTTCATCAAGTGACTTTTCCAGGTATTGATATGGAACAAATAGACTACTCTTGGTTCCAGCCCTGCCAGTAAATAGCTTTGTGACCTTGAGCAAATTACATCATCTCTTTGGGCTTCAGTGTCTGCATCTATAAAGTATGGATGACTTCTCACATCCTGGCAAGCTTTAAATCCTAGAACTTTAGAATGACTTTTTTCACTGCTTCAAGAGAGTTTAGAGTTAGGATTTGATGCCTGGTAGTTGTCTTAATGAGTATCAGCTATTAGATACAGCATTATCCTGAAAAACAGCTGAGGTCTGAAGAAGTATTTGCTCTTGCAAAAAAGGACCCTATAGCTCTGTTTTCAGAAACCCAGGTTTAGTATTTGTATTTTTTTCTAAGTCTTCTCTGTTGCTACATGACTCTTAGATGATATTTACTTCTTGTCATCTCCACTGTGTCTGTCGCTAGGAGTCTTTCCCCTTTTTAATGTGCTGTCTCAAACCAGCTTTGGAATAAAAAATCAAGTTATTAAAGTTATTAGAATTTTATCTAAAATGGGGGTTAAATTAGGTCCTAGGTGGGGGTAACTCAAGGCTCTCACCTAAGCCATGATCCATGGATGCCATGATTAGTGGCCTCAGAGATGGCCACCTAAATTCATATTTAATTCTAAATGGGAGTAATCAGGGAGGGCTTCCTAGAGGAGGTGTCATCGCCTAATGAAGGGAATTCCCTGGTCAGAGGGAACTGCATAAGCCAAAGCACAGAGGCAAGATGGTCTATCTGCAATAGATTGATAGTAATGATTATGAGATTACCCTCTGAGTGAACAACCTCTGTTGAGTCAGGAGCTCAGTATTTCCCAGTCCCCACTGGGACATAATCTGACAAACGGTTCCATGTAGGAAATGTAGTCTGCAAGATTGTAATTGTTTTTTTGAGGACTCATCCTTTTTTTTTTCTTTCTTCCTTATTTTTTTAAATTATGACAGTATGATAACACATTTACAAGAGACTTGGAAAATACAGAACAAAGTTACATATAGTTCCACTATATATTCCAATTATTTTTTAAGTAGATAAGGAGATTGTAATTTAAATTCTGAAATATCAGAACTTCCAGACATTTAAAAAATTCCAATATGTCAGTGTTTATGGGTCAGTGGGAACAGAGTGTTTGAAATCAGAGCTGGTGCAGATAATGCCGGATCTCAGGTCACCATGATTACCAAATTTGAGAAGAACCATAAGCCACAGACCCTCCTGAATCCCTAGAGCTGTGCTAATACAGTAGCCACTAGACACCTGTAACTATTTACATTTAAGTTAATTAAAATTCAATAAAAGTAAAAAATTCAGTTCCTCGGTCACACGAGTCATATTTCAAGTGTTCAGTAGCCTCATGTGACTAGTGGCTGCTATATAGGGCAGGACACAGAACAGCAACAGAGAATTCTATCAGATGGTGCCTCTCTAGATAGCCAGGTGTAAAAGGACAGTCAACATTCACCACCACAGAGCAGGAGACTGGGGAGGGGGCGAGGGAGCAGGATGCAGAGCTTTGTACAAAAGGTCAGGATTTGCCCTGTTCTTGGACTTCCCTGGTGGCTCAGGCGGTAGAGAACCTGCCTGCAACGCAGGAGATGTGGATTCAATCCCTGGGTCGGGAGGATCCCCTGGAGAAGGAAATGGCTACCCTCTCTAGCATTCTTGCCTGGGGAATCCCATGGATGGAGGGTGGGCTACAGTCCATGGAGTTGCTAAGAGTCAAACAGGACTGAGCGACTAATACTCTTCACTTCAGCATGGCCAGAGCCTGTGCAGGATCCTGGTCCACAGTCTGTAGCTCAGCAGGCCTCTGTGACCCATGCAGGGAAATCAGTTTACTCCTCTCTGCTGGTGGGAGCACTGACAGTGTATATCAAAGCTCCTTAAAAATACCGTTTGATATAGCGGTCCCATCTCTAGAAGTTTTTTTTCAGAAAACAATCAAAGATGTGCAAGTAGACATATGGTCACGTGTATGTTTACGGCAGTGTTGTTTATATAGCAAAAGTGTATGGAAATAGCCAATAGTGTGGTGGAATAAGATTCCAACCAGCTGGGGTGAACATGGGGAGCCCTCATTTGTAGCATTTGCTGATTTCTCTGGTGTAAAACTTCCTCCGTGGCTGATTTCAAACTACCAAAATAACAGAGTTGAGAACACTCACAGTTGCCTCTTAGGAGTCTGCACAGCCCACTCAAGCACCCCACTGGCAAATAGCCTACATGTCTGAAAAGAGGTGACTGATTAAATAAATCAGGGAAGAAAATGCTGTGAAGCTCCTGAAATCAGTGGTTCTCAAACTGGAATGAGAGTCAGAATCACCAGGAGGGCTTGTTGAAACCTCGTCGGCTGGACCCCACCCCTAAGAGTTTCTGATTCAGTCAAGATCTGGCTGAGAATTTGTGTTTCTAGCAAGTTCCCAAGGAAGACTGATCCTGCTGACCCTGAGTCACCTGGAAAACTACCATTATAGAAGAAAATTTGGTGACATGACTGTCCCCAAAAAGATTTATTTTTTAAATAAAAGTTATTTGAGTATGTATGTATTAATAATAATAATAGCTATATTTATTGAGTTCTTCGAATAAACACTGTGCTATTTAACTTGCATTATCTTACTTAATCCTCTTATTTATTCTACAGAGAAAGTAATGTTAATATTATCCATATTTTATGTATAAGGAAAGAGGCTTAGAGAAGTAAGAAATTTTCTCTGCAGTCACACATCTGATGAGAGGTGGGACTCTGGCGTTTGAGTGTAGAAGCTGACCTTGGGGTCTGCCCTTGGACCGCTCTAGTGTGCTGCCTTGTGTGCATTCACGCTTGGCTCACCTGTGGCCATACAACACTGAAACACAACACAGCACCTGTGGTTATTTCTAGATGAAGGCATCACAGGAGATCTCTGTGTTTTTCTCTGTACTTCTCTGTGTTCTCCCAATTGTCTACAGGGCAATATTTTTGTAACCAGGAAAAATATCCTGCTTCAGTTCAGTCGCTCAGTCGTGTCCTGCTCTTTGCGACCCCATGGATTGCAGCACGCCACGCCTCCCCGTCCATCACCAACTCCCGGAGCTTGCTCAAACTCATGTCCATTGAATCGGTGATGTCATCCAACCATCTCATCCTCTGTCATCCCCTTCTCCTCCTGCCTTCAGTCTTGCCCTTGCACAAAATGCTGGCATCAGGGTCTTTTCTAATGAGTCAGTTCTTCGCATCAAGTGACCAAAGTATTGGAGTTTCAGCTTCAGCATTAGTCCTTCCAGTGAATATTCAGGACTGATTTCCTTTAGGTAAACATAAATAAGCAAGGCCATTGTACCCATGATTTGAGGTCTGTACGCCTTGCCCTTGGCATCCTTTGAGTTGGGCACTTTGATTCATGGTCCTTCTTGTCTCTGCTCAGCCATCAGCATCTGTTTACCACTTTAGAGTTTATATAAAGTTTCCACTTTGGGGAGCTGGTCTGATCCTCACAGCAAGCCTCTGGGTTAAGGTCTGACTGCTTCCATTTTATAGGTGAGTCACCTGAGGCTTACTAAAGTGAGGTGACTTGTCCAAGGTCACACACCTAAACAGAACAGTTTTTCCTTCAGTTATGGCTTGTTTATTTTCTGGTTCCTACTCCTACTTCACAGTGCAATCTAGTAGTTCCCATGTATTGAACACCTATGTTAGGCATTTTACTTACAGGACTGCACTAACTTCACAGCAACCCTGGAAAGAAGATGTTATTAGCACTTTTTAGGAATGCTGTGCAGACTCAAAGAGGATAAATGCCATGCACAAGGTTACAGAGGCAGTTTTATGATTCCAAAGCCCATTGATTGATTTGGAGAACATTTATAAAACACCTACTATGTAGTGTTCAGCAGATACCTGATACCGGCCATTCTTTGCCTGACTCTGAACCCAGTGCCCCTACCTGGCAGGGCTCAAGTGGCAAGGCTTGCTTTGCAGCCCTGGGCTCAAATCACTCTTTTTTTTTTTTCATCAATTAATTTATTTTTGGCTGCCCTCGGTCTTCACTGCTGCTGAAGACTTTCTCTAATTGCAGCGAGTAGGGATTCCCCTCTAGTTGCGGTGCTCAGGCTTCTTATTGTGGTGGATTCTCTAGCTGCAGAGCACGAGCTCTAGAGTGGCAAGTTTAGTTGCCCCGTGGAATGTGGGGTCTTCCCGGACCAGGGACTGGACTCGTGTCCCCTGTGTTGGCAGGTGGATCCTTAAGTACGGGACCACCAGGAAAGTCCTCAGACCACTCTTAAGCACCCTGCACTCTACCCAACAGTTCCGGTGGGAACAGCTCTGAGTACTGACAACCCCTCTCCAGGTGGACACGAAGTCCCCTCCGTAGGGGTTTTCACCCGAGAAGCCTGGCTTTTGATTGAGTGCTTGCTATGTGCCACACTCAGTGTAAGTGGTTTGCACTCACATCCTAATGATTTTTCAGAACAACGCTATGAGGTGGGCTGCAAGGATCCACATTTCTCACGTGCAAACCCTGAGGCTGGCAGAAGGGAAGTGACTTGCCCAGCATCACTCTGCTTGTCAGTGTAGAGCTGGGGGCTTCCTGGGGCTGGGCAGGCCGCTGCTGCTTTCTGCCATGACACTGCCTGCCCTAAGAGCCTTGTCTGTTGTTCAGGCAGCAGGATGGAACTGGCCTTGGACCTGTCAGTAACACATACCATTTTTTTCAGTATGCTGATTATGTGCCTGTTCGTGCAGATGTCTGTTTAGTGGTACTTAATGCTAGAAAGCCTTGTCAGTGGCTGGTGTTCACTAGGTGAAGCCCAAGTTGAATGGCAGAGACACAAGAGTGTGAGTGATGGATTGACCCAAGGTGCAGTGATGGAGAGCTCTGAGCCCTGCCAAGTGCCTAAACACGTCACTGCAGCCACCACGCCACAGCTGCACTCCCTTGATTAGACACTAAGTCGCCATTCCCCCTCCCCATGCCAGGGCCCAAACCCATGTTCCCTGCGTTGGCAGGTGTATTCTTAACCACTGGATCACAGGGAAATCCTACCACTGTGTTTTCTGACTTTGTGAATTTAACTCTTATAGGTACCTCATCTAAGTGGAATCAAACAGTGTTTGTTTGTACCTGCTGTTTATTGGAATGCATACAAATAATCCTTTAAAAATATCCCACCACATATAGTTTAATCATTAGCCAAATTCCAGGCCAAGGTTCTCACTGGGGAAGCACTTGCCATCCCCCCCAGAGGAGTGGAACAGGGTTGCTGAAAGGCCCTTTCTCATTTCCAATCCCCCGCCCGCTTCCCAGAGGGAACTTGGCTGCAGGGGACCATGGAGGCCCTAGGCTGGAGTGAGCAGCATCTCTCAGGAGTGTTGGGTGGATGGGAGAGTTGGAGGTCACTCAGCCAGGCCATCTGTGCCTTTCATGGCTCCACAGTCTCTGCTGGGCCCCTGCTGCCAACCAGGTTTCCGGTGGGATTTTAGGGTTAGCCTGATGACACGGTCCCTACCCTGAGAGGCTGGGGTCTAAAGGCAGAGGTCTGTGCTCCCAGGAGAGAATGGGCAGCAGGTAGTGGGGGTTCAGAGGTGATAGCGACTTCTTCCCACTCTCACCTTGTCCTCCTGGCAGACTGTTCATCCTTCTGGACCAAGCTCTGTTCTGTCCTCAGATAGGACAGGGAGGATCCATACCTCCTCTCTGCCCAGCTCCTGAATCCCACAGCTGGCATGCCACGCCTACCCCAGGTTTATATGTCAGCTCCCCTACTCCCTACATGTCTTAGTTACCGCTGCGTCATGGGACGCTGTCCAGTGCCAGGTGCATAGCGACATCATGAAATGTCTGTGGAATTAACAGAGATGAATCAAACCTGGAATTAACAGGTTTTTGAATCAAACCCACCAGTGCTCTCTCTGTCCTCTCCTTCCCTTCTCTGGTACTGGGACACCATGGGTTGGGATGTGCGCTCAGGTGTGTTGCATGCGTTTTGTTGCTGACAGCTCTTAAACCAGCAATGTTTATGAATGACTTTCTCTTATTTTACAAGTCGGAGCAAATGTGTGGTTACTATTTACCTTACTTAGCCCACTGTCCTCTAGAAAACAGGACCTGAGCTATGATGGAAGGATTGCAAGCCCAAGGCGGTGAGGGTGAGATTTAAAGGGGGGCGTGAGGCAAGAAAGGAGAGGCTGTACAGCTGTGGGTCCCACTGCACAGTGACCTCCAGCGTGAGCGCATGCGCTCTCCCAGTAGTGGGTGGGGGGTGGGGGGTGTTCTCCCGGGGTTACAAGGAACAACATCCTAGTATAGTCCATGAACTAGAGAGAGAAGGGTAAAGTTTTCTACCTGGCTCTCTGTTATCTCCTGTTTCCCGTGGGGCCAAATTCAAACTAACTTCTAGCCCATTGGCAGGCATTCAGAAAGCTAGATTCCATTCCCCGGCGTGATTTATGTGTTTCGTCTGTGTGTCCATGTGACCTGATGTGGGTGGGATGGGGGATCAGGAGAGAGAGAGAGAGAGAGGAGGGGAGGCGGCCAGTATATCATTATGTTTCTGGCACTTGGACACTTGCTGCTACCGTGCTTTCCTAGGTGGGAGGACAAACGGTGGCACCACAGCTCTGAGAGCTCTGGGTGTGGGCGCAACCGCAGGTCTGTCCGTGTGGGCCTGTCACTTCGTGAACGTCCTCAGTCGTGTGTGTTATCATCTCAACTCCCAAGTCCATCTGATAAGTCGGGCCTTGTTTTTCCTTATCTCATTCTCATTTCCCTAACCTAACCAGACTGTTGAGTTGTTGTGATGCTGTCAGTATATCTTGCTGAATTATGACATGTGCCTGATGGATACAGGACGCTCCTTTGAGATGTACTGAGCACACGCTGTCTTTCTGGCACTCTGTATGGCTGGGTTGGGACAGAGGAGGGCTGGGAGCTGCAGATCAGGGCCACATGTCTGCCCTCACAGGGCAAGATCCCATGTGGCCAGGAGAGCAACACCCAGGACCCAGCCTGCCTGTCTGGTCCCACACCCCCAGTATCCTCCTCTCGCCTCCTCATCACTCCCTTTCTGCTTCCTCGAATCCCTCGTCCCCCACCGAGTCCAAGGTGATCAGGTCCTCCCACTTCTGAGGAGGCTTCTCTGATGCTCCAGCCCAGGGGGTCCCTCCCTGGCGTCCTGGTGCTTGCATGCCGAGCCCACAGCCTGGACCCTCAGTGTCTGCTTCCTCCTGTTCTGGGCCTGGCACCTGCCCCTCCAGCTGGAAAATGAGCAGTTGAAGGGCAGACACACATTGGGGGTGGGCCTGCTCAGAAACGTTGTCTGTTGTGTGAACACCTGCTTGAAAATGATGCCTTTGAGGCAACAGCTGTTATTGTGTATCCAAGAGTAGACCTGGCAGTATCCTGACTTTTCATTCTAAGCAAGACTCCCCGACCCCTCACTCCTCCGCCTAAGTTAGTTTGGTCCCAAGACTTGATTTGGTGGGATCCTGACTTTTCTTTCTTTCTTTCTTTTTTACTGAAGGATAATTGCTTTACAGAATCTGACTTTTCTTTCTAAGCGAGACTCTCTGACCCCCTCACCCCCCTGTCTAGCATGAGTAAGCTTGTTTAGTCCCATCATGCAAGGTGAGGTCACTGAAATTCAGAGGATAAGTGACAAACACATCACACCCACTCCAGACACCTTCCCCCATTTCTGCTCTCATTGTAATCCAGTGATGTTGGCTACATAGAAGTAGGCACATTTTAGAGTCGAGGAAATGGAGGCCCACAAAGGATAAATAAAGGCCTCAAGCTGAGTCACTCAGGCCTAGAACTGGGTCCACCCCAAGGTTCACCCTGCCTCCCAGCCCCTCTCTCCTCCTCCAGTTTCAGATCCAGTGCGGTGCTCAGACATCCGGCCGTAGAACTCGGGGAGTCTTCATTTTCTGACAGTCTCTTTCCTTAATAGTTATTTTTATTTATTTGCTTACTTGGCTGCTCTAGGTCTTAGTTGTGGCATGCAGAATCTTCCATCGTTGTTACATCATGTGGGATCTTTAGTTGCAACATGTGAATCCTTAGCTGCAGCACATGGGATCTAGTTCCCTGATGAGCTGTCAAACCCAGGCTCCCTGCATTGGGAGTGCAGAGTCTTAGCCAGTGGACCCCCAGAGAAGTCCCTGTTCTGATGTTTAGAATAGGAATGGACTCTGAACTTGAATTCATTGCATCTTCTGGAGGAATCATAAAGGTGTCTCCAGCTAAGAAGACAACATCTGCATTTATAAAGCCTTCTGAGTGTGTCCACTCTATCTTTTGTGCGTGCTGGAGAGCCTACAGCCACGCACATCTCTGGATTGATGCCAGGGTTTGGTGGGGAGACACTCCCACATTGTCCAGACTGCCCCTTGAGCTTATGCCTTCCCATCTACACACGAGAGGGACAGAGAGGGACTAGGTGCGGAACCCTTGAAACCTGAATCACCTGATGCTTCTTTCAGGGAGAGCAGGGAGATCCTCAGGCAGGCACAGTGTGGAGGACGGAGGGGGGAAGGGGGAAAGGGTCTGGGAGAGAAATCCAGGGCTGGGCCCGAGGGAGGGAGCCCAGCCTATTGGGAAGCAAGTCCTGCCACCAACTCACTAGTCACCCAGCGAGCCCTGCCCCTCCCTGGGTCACAGGTTCACCTTCTGTGAGGTGAGAATGGCCTACATCTGTCATTTTCTAAATTATTTCTTCCTTCGGTAGTAAAACATGTTTTTTAAAAATTATATGTTTCAAGTATACAGCATCCTAGTTCAACATCTATTTACACTATAGAGTGATCTCCACCAAAAATCTAGTTACCTTGGAAAACTTTTTTTAACAGCAACTTTACCCAAGAGCTTGACATGAAAATGATTTTTTTTCATTTAAAAATTATAAACAGTTATTAAAATATTTTAAAGACAAAAAAGTATTCTCCGCCTTAAAGATAGGAGGATAACCTGGGTTCAACTCCAGAGCTCCAGGACCCACAAGCGAAAACCTCTGTGGTTTTTCAGCCCTGGGGCCTGTAGGGAGGAGGGGCAGGTGGGGGTCATCCTAGATAATGAGAAGCTTCAGAGGCTGAACTCATGAGGGCCTTGGTTTCCAAGGGACCCCCTGTGCTTGAGATCAGTGATTCTCAAGGAGGCGTTCAGTGGATCCAAGAGTTAGGCAGATTTTCATTTCCTTTTTCCTGAGTTTTACTCAGTTAAATATTATTTTGGCAACTCTAAAGACACTTCTCTTTGCCATGAAAATTCACACTGAAAGTCAGAAACCTTGGTTTCCTTGGTTAGTATTTCTCAAATAAATCTTTGAGTATGTTTATGGAAGAGGCCTCTAATATTTTTCTTTCAAAAGGGACTGTTCATTACTTAAATATGAGAAGCATTGGCTCAGTTTGTGCCAGAAAATCTGCCAAGTGAGCACATTTGAGCAGGGACGAGGGCCTAGTGTAAGAGAGCAGCCCCAGGAGGACAGGATACAGAGGTGACTACAGTACAGGGTGAGTGCCGGGGGCAAAGGCTGCAAGTCAGCGTGCCCACCTGGGCCTGCTCCTGTTAAATATCAACCCTAGAAAATCCTCCATAACCGTATACATTTTTTTCCCAGTGCTTATAAGTATGTAGATTCAGTTCTTAATAGTGGCCTAGGCAGTGGAATTACACATGGTTTTTATTGTCTCTTTATTCCTGATCCGTTAAACTCCTTTAGTGTTAGAGAACTCCATTTAGTAAATGACTGCTCCTTTGCTCTAAGTCATAAATTTCTAGCTTTGAAGAGTTTATGTTCCTTTCAAGATGCTGGATACAGCCCCGTAGACCTGCTTGTTTGGCCTTCAAAGTATTTTTTTTAATCTGATTGAATTGCCTTATTTAGAAGTTGGGAGAATGCCCATTAAAATCTGGTACTCCGGGTCTCCTGATGTCATGTCTGGGCCCACATTCCTGAAAGGTTGTTGCTGAACCACGAAAAGACATTGGGATTCTTGGCCTCTGGAGGAGAAGAATTCAATCCAGGGCCAGAGAAGAGGCTTGATCGCTCAGAGCTTTTGTGCAATAGAGTTTTATTAAAGTATAAAAGGGATAGAGAAAGCTTCTGACATAGACATCAGAAGGGGGCAGAAAGAGTACCCCCTTGCTAGTGTTAGCAATGGAGTTATATACTCTCCAATTAATTATTACAGTGAATCAAAAGAATGCCTGGAGGTTGTAAAGACCTCACTAGACCTACTCCCATAATTTACATTTTAAGATAACAGGATCAGCCAGAAGTTTTTTTTCCAGAGTCTGTCCTCAAGCAGGATACATTATTGTTATATAGTACTAAGGAATGTAGAGGGGAAAAAAAGTTTGTCCTTTCTTCCTCCTTGAGAATTCCAGACCCCTCTCTCCTTGGGGACCCCTGGGCTTCTTATCAATCTGCCTAGGAATTGACTCTCTCATTCCCATGTGACCCCAGCTGGGTTTGTAGGTTTCCGTCTGGTCCATTTTACACGCATCCCTCACCTGCCTGGCCTCCATCTTCTCTCTATCCTGGGCCCTTTAAACCTTCTGTAGAGTCTGTTCCCACTGTGAGCCGAGATGGGGATTTACATGAGGCCCAGGGTGCTCCAAAATTTAGGATTTAGAGGCAGTGACTGAGTTGGAAGAGATGGTTTTGAGACCCTTTTGTACTGCTTTACATAAGATGGGGATTCCCTAGTGGCTCAGACAGTAAGGCATCTGTCCATGATGCGGGAGACCCGGGTTCGAACCCTGGGTCTGGAAGATCCCCTAGAGAAGGAAATGGCAACCCACTCCAGTACGCTTGCCTAGAAAGTTCTATGGATGGAGGAGCCTGGTAGGCTACATTCCATGGGGTCGCAAAGAGTTGGATACGACTGAGCGACTTCACTCACTCACTCACTTACATAAGATGAATGGGGAGAATAAAACAGAGCTTTTGGAGGAAGCCTCTTCTGACTACATCCTCAGGAGGTACTGAACAATGGACCAAAAGCATCGCTGAGATGTTGGTTCTCCTACCTAGCGGTTCATGTTTCTGAAAAGGCCAAATGGAAAACAGTCTTTACCACCTTTCTCCTGAGATGAAACTCATAGAACCCTGGGAAGAAGTTGGATTTAGGACAGTAAGGTGCCCTCTGGCCTTGATGAAGTAGGAGAAATGAATTTGAAGTATTGAAGGGATGGGGGGGGTGTCTTTAGAAGATATAAACTGGGGGAGTGGGGGCTGAAAGGTAGAAGCCCTTTTTCCTGGCATGTGGTGCAACCATAGTAATTAGAACTATGGCTAATAGCGTTGATGCTCAGTCTGTCTCAGACCTGGGGCTTGCTGAGCCCTCACACCCATTATCTTACTTCATCCTAACACCCTGAGAGAGGAGGTTCTATATTATTCCCACTTCTTAGATGAGGAAACAGAGGCTTAGAGAAGTGTAAGTGGCACGGCAGTGCTGGTCTGTAGCAAAGCTGGACGTTCGACCTAAGTCTGCCTGGGTTTGGAGCCTGGCTGTCAGCCGCGGTACTCCCACTCCTATCTGTGTGTCCCCTTCCATTTTTCACCTCTGCCAGTAATGATGACGTTCCCACTGTCTGAATCTTTAAGCATCCTCTTATAGAAACAGGCCCGCCTGGCAAACTGGAAGGAAGTTACTGTCACCATGTAACAAGAAAGGGAAGAATCAAGGCCCAGAGAGGGAAAGCGACCCACACAGCTAGTGCTAATCCTAGTTCCTCAGAACGTCCCCAGGACACTGTGCCCCACTGACTGTGACTGTGCTCACCCCAACGGTCGCGGCCCTTCAGAACTCTGCTTCAATGGACGTGAGATCATCAGAGCTGGTTTATTTCCCCCCTGCTTTCCGCCTGTGTGTGTGAGTCTTGCCACCAGAGCCTTATTAATCATTCAGAGTTGAAGGTTACGAAGAAAAATATGCCAGAGCGTGACAGGCCATTAGTATTTGTGTTGTAAGGAAACCAGTAATCATCTTAATTGGTGCACACTTCGGGGCAGAGCCGGGCTCTGTTCTGAAGGCTTGTCTCCTCCATATATCATTAACACGTCAAAAACCACGGAAAACGTACCTCCCAAACCACTGCAGTCCGCAGAGGCAGCTTTCACCTCTGAAATTCAAGGCTGGTCAGATTAGGCCACCTTCTTCAGTCAGACCTGCTGGGCGGGGTCGCCTGACCCTAGGAGAGATTTATGACGTTGATGGAGCAGCCTTGTCTCTCGGGAATTTAGTTCCAGTCCTGAATGGCGACCAAATTTCCCTTGTAAGACGCAGGGTGGCCCCCGAGGCCGTGAGCAGCCTGGGGAAGGAGCATTTAGTGACTTACCCCTGCAGTGACCACCCCGCCTCCAAATCCTGACAAGGTTCTGGCTTTTCTCTGAATATTTAGTTCCCTTTAAAAAACATGCAAGCCCTCTCCTTCCTCACCTCCCTGACTAGAGACTCTTGGAGGGACAAGGCCTGGCCCTCTCTGACAGTCTTGCTTTTGTGTATCATCCTAGGCCAAGATTTTGTCCAGCTCCACGTTTATCTACTTTGTATTATGACAAGAGTAGCTATCTTTCTAATTATTTTATTATATCAAATATGTCATTTAAAAATCTACTCTCTCCTACCTCCACCCCATCCTCCTTCCCAATAGTCTCACCCTTCTGTACAGGAACTGCTGAGCGGTATAAAACATTGGGAATTCCACTTCAGAGGGCAGTTTGGAAGTATCCAGAAAATTTTAATGTGACTATCCTGTGATCTAAGAATTCCATTTCTCAGTGTCTGTCCTAGAGAAATAGTCATGAGGAACACATCAGGATGCTGACTGCAGACTCTTTATAGTAGCACCAAATTAGAAACAGCCTAAGTGTCCATCAGCAGAGCCATTTATTTATAAACACACACACAAACAAAAGCAATACTTTATGTTTTCAATATGTATGCATATGTCTGGGTAAACATATAGAAAAAGGCATGGAAGGACATACTCCAAACTACTATCAGCAGTTACTTCTGAAACAGGGGAGTGAACCAGGATCAAGCCATAGCAAAAGAAATTAAAGAAACTCTCTTTGCTAGCTTGTATTTATAGTTTTTTTTTAACAAGGAGAATATATTATTTCTCATTTAATTGAAAAATAATACTGTCTTAAAGAAAAGAAAATGTTTGACCCAGCAGTTTATTTCCTGCAAGGTTCTACAGATTTTAGCTTGTCCCCTTTCCAGGGTTACAGAAGATGAGGAAGAGATTTCTTTATAGGCTACATTTTCATTTCTTAGCACAGTCTCTATTTGATACTCCTACATACATACATACTCCTACATACAATTGAAAGATATCCTCCGTTACTTCAAAGCTGTTTAAGATTTGTCATTGGTGAGAACACAGTGGACTCTACATAGTTGTCTGGATACTTGATGGTTTAAGGCCTTGCTTCCTTTGCACGAATTCTTTCTTCCTAATCTGTCCTTCCCCAGCTCACCACCCTAATGATTCCACTGAAACTCTTATTTGGGAGACCCGTGGTCCCCTTCCCAACGTTAATCCAGCCCTAGGGTGCTGCTGCTCCTCTTGACACATGCCTGCACTATTAAAGGAAAGCATGGTGGTTAGGAGCAGTCACACCAACCTGGATTCAAGTTGCTGCTCTGCCACTCCCTAGCCACATATAGGACCCTCGACCTCGCCAAGCCTCAATTGTCTCATCTGTGCAATGGAGATGACAGCCCCACCTTGTGGGACTATTGTGAACGTTAAATGAGATGATATTAATACTTGCAGGATGCTTGGCACTGTATCTGGTACAGAATCACTCTCACCGTGTGTCAGCTGTTGATATTATTTTTGTAGCAGAAATATATCTTCCTCAGTAGACCTGAGGCCTTAGCTTGGTTGTCTTGGCTTCTGATCTGCTCACGCCCTTCCTGGCAGATAATGGAGGCTCTGCAAAATGTTATTTTGTGCTTAACTGTGCAATAAGGAATATGGAGGAATGGTGTTCTGCACCATGGGGATTTTCTATCTACTAAGGGGACATGGAAGCCCCAACAGATGTAAAATATTAAAAGAGGCCACCCAGACAGAGAGTTAATTGGTGATATTTCATTTATTCTCACAAATCTGATTTTCCATAATTTGCAAAATGACATGTATACTTTTTAAACATTCTCCCCTGCCTAGGGGAAGGCATTGGTAACCCACAGGAATGGGACCACCAGTGGGCGAGAGGCAGGCCTGTGACAGACCCAGATAGAAAAGGCATTGAGGAGCCTGAGCCGTTGCTGGCATGCTGCTGACCATGCCACCTGGCTTCTGGGAGGTGCCAGATTTCCACGACTCTGAAACCCAGACAGCCATCTGGGTCTCTGTGTGGAAACAAACCCCTTGCCAGGGTTGAGTGCCTCTCACCACAGCCAGCCTAGGCCAATGTTTCCTCTTTGGTCTTGAACTTATGTTAGCCAGGATGTAAGCAGTTCCTTCTGTCGTGCCCAGCAGCGAGCATTAGAGGTGTGTGTGTTTGTGTATGTATTTGAACACAAGTTAACAAATCAGACTACATGCCTCGAACAACTCATACACCACCAGAGGACTGGAACAATCTGTCCAGTACTGCTTTGGGTTCAGAACGCACAAACACCCAGCCCACCTTCCTCACACAGACCCACACTGTGGAGTTCCCTTGGAGACAGCATTCCAGTTTTCTGGCCCTTGACACATGAATAAAATATTGAAAGCAAAAGTTGCTCAGCTAGGGCAGGGAAAAAAATTACAGGGGCAGGTAAAATAGACCAGAACTTATGAACAGAAAACCTCGTTCTCTCCACACTGATTACTAAGTGCATCTCAGAAGGAGCTCCTGGGTTAAAGGATCAGGTCCTCAGTGGTCCTTGACTACTCTTAGAGCCTTGTGTATGGACAGGCCAGCTGTATTAGCAGACATATCACCTTGGAACCATAGAATCAATCACACAGTCCCAGAGCGGGGAGGGAGAGGGCCTTCAAGGCCATGTCGTCTTTCTCCAGCGTTTGAATCTTTCCTGTGGTTTGCACAAGTGCAGCCTCTGAATTCTTCCAGTGATGGACAGCTACTGTCTTATGAACTATCTCATTCCTTTACTGGACACTCTTAATAGAAAGCTCTTTCCTTACTTTGAGCTGAACTCACTCTCTGCAAATGTCTTCCACTCCGTTCTTCTGAAGGCAGATAGCATGGGGTCAGAGACAGGACATGAGCTAGAGGCAGAGAACCTGGTCTTCTCATCTACCTGCTGTTGACTTTGGGCATGGTACTCCATCTCTCCCAGCCTCGGTCTCCCTGTCAGGCAAAGTGGCACTGCTGCTCTCACCTGGATTAATTGGCAGATCAAGCGAGACAGTAGGGAAAATGTCATGATAGATCTACATGTACAGATATAGAGCGATATCTATGACATATTTGTTAAATGAAGGGAAAAAGACAGACTTCAGGAGAAATAGGTAAATAAGTACAAAAACACTGGAAAATTGAGTGAGAAATACACCAAACTACTAAGAATGGCCATCTCCTGTGGATGAGATCAGAGTGACTTGTCATTCAGAAGTTACCTTCCTCCATGATGGTTTAAAAAAAAAAAATTTTTTTTTACTGTGAATGCATCATATTTATAATGACAAAAGAAAATAGTGAAAACTTTTCCATTATAGAAAGAAAAAGATAAAACATTCAGAACACTTGACATCCAAAAATGGAGTCCACTTGTATCAGTTGTGGTGTTTCTTTCCCTGCGGTCCACCTGAATCACTAATGCATGCCCTAACAGAATTCCATGCAAGTGTCCACTTACAGGAAATGGCCTTAAACATCAACCAAAAGAATCAGCTACTGCTTTAGGTCCTGCCCCCAACTGCCTCCGGGCCTTTGCCTCTGCTGCTCCCTCTGCAGCACCTGGTAATCAGTCTGTGTCATACTGATGGGTGGTCACATCTGAAACACAACCATCTCACAAGCAGACTTGGATGCGATGGGCAGAGAAATACCCTTCCATTAAGCAGGGGGTGATACTTGAGTAGGAGTTTCATGAGTGGTTCTGATTTATCAGTTCACCAAATACCAACTCTGAAGATGGCGTCTGCTATTTTTAGAGACTCGTGAGTGTATACCTGGATGACAGAGCCCCCTGAACATGCTTGAAGTCTTCCCTTGGGTGACATGTTGAGTCATGTCATGGTGACATGGATTTTTAAAAAATAAAAGCCTCAAGCAGCAAGGAAAATATATCAAGCCAGGATCATTCACCAGACATCTGTCAGCACATGCCACACTGCTATGCAGGTGCTCTGAGGGACAAGAAAATAAATCAATCTCAGTCCTGCCCTCAAGAAGCTTGTTGCTGGGCAGAGAGACAAAAGTCCTGAACCTGGATGTGCATGGAAAGCAGGGCATGTGCTACACTCAGGGGCATCTGGAGAGCATCATTCACGTGAATGCTGATTCAGGATCACTTTGAGCTGAGCCCAGAGGCAAGAATAGGATGCCCTGGGACAGAGAAGCAAAGAAGGATGCTCTGAGCTGCAGGATTCGCAAGAGTAAAGGAACAAAGGCAAGAAAATTAGTCAAGTGTTATCTGCAGAGAAAGGATCGGGTGCAGGGTTGAGGTCGGGGACAGATCTGGAAAGGCGGGTTCTGAACATTGCTAGGAAGCCTGAAATGTCACCAGAGGACCTCCGTAGACCTGTGCTATAGCAGCAGTGTGGGTGGGAGGAGAGGAAAGGGGTTAGAGGCCAGGGTGACCAGGTCAGTCCTTGATGTGGAGGTCTCTGTGAGCAGCTGAAGATCCCACAGTTCCTCCCCCAGTGCTAGCCAGTGAGGAAGCAGGGAGGAGAGAGGCCCAGATGAGATATCTCAGGACCCTGCAAAGCAGACATTTCCAGAGGTTGAGTTGGGATTTGGAGGGGGTTGGTTGGCGGTAGTTAGGGTGGTAAGGTAAGCTCTGACATATGCTCAGCTTTCTCTTCCTGCACACCAAGCAGGAAAATATCCCCCAGGGGAAGGCTTTTGCCCTTTAACAAATATGAAACTGACAGGTTGACACTGTGGTTAAAGTGGAAGAATTTTTTTTCTTCTTTAATAACACCTTAAATGATAAGTGTGGAAGCCGGCATCTGAAATGAAGCACATGTTGCTCTCCAACACCTGACAACCTGACATAATTTAAGAGGAGCTACCAAGAACCCACAACTGAAATTGCCCATGAATCTGCTCCCCTGGATGGGTTCCAACTGGGTGAAAAAGTGGCGACAGCCAAGTCCAAGGGACCCAGCCTTCTATTCCCTTGTGTGGCTGATTGGTGGGGAGTAGCTCGCAGAAAACAAGGGAAGCTGTAATTAACTTGATAGTGGTAGTTCCTGGCGTATTTTTATTCATCATCTGATTATTAAACAGATTTATGTCCCTACCCGCCCAGTGAAAAGGGACCAATGCATTTAGTTGAAATTAAAAGTGCAGATAAGCTGCCTGTTTAGATAATAGCATCTCTTTTTTTAATAGATTACTCATCTTCTGTGAAATAGGAGAGAGGAGTTAATTTGTGTGATGAAGTGCTTTCTATTTCTGGGAGCTGGCTGGTGGATGTGATTGCTTAAGGAAGGAGTGTAATTCATTCTTAAAATCACCAAAAGCATGTTCAGGCCAAATACCTGTGCCCTGAGGAATGGGGTAATTTGTAATGTGATGCCACGAAACAGAGGGCCTTGTGGTTTCAAAGCAAATGTTTGGGGAAGGTGTACAATTTGTCTTTAGGTTGGAGGTCAGATCCCCATTCATTCTCAGAAAAGTGCCAGAGAAACATAGCAGACCTCGGAGGTATTGGAGGTTTGGTTCCAGACTGCTGCAGTATAGTATCACAATAAAGTGAGTCACACGCTTTTTTTTTTGGTTTCCCAGTAAATATAAAGTTATGTTTGCCCTATGGGATTCCCTGGTGGCTCAGAGGGTAAAGAGTCTGCCTGTAATGCAGGAAACCTGTTTGATCCCTGGGTCAGGAAGATCCCCTGGAGAAGAAAATGGCAACCCACTCCAGTATTCTTGCTTGGAAAATACCATGGATGGAAGAGCCTGGTGGGCTACAGTCCATAGGGTTGCAAACTTGGAAATGACTGAGCGACTTCACTTTCACTATACAGTAGTCTATTATAAAGTGTGAAATAGCAGTATGTCTAAAGAAAACAATGTATATACCTTAATTTAAAAAATACTTTGTTACTAAAAAATGCAAACCATCATCTGAGTCTTGTGAGTCATATTAGTAACAGCAAAGATCACTGATTATAGATCACCATCACAAACATGAGAAGTGAAAAAGTTTGAAATATTCCAAGAATTACCAAATAGTGACACAGAGACACGAGGTGAAAAAATGTTGTTGGGAAAATGGTAGATAGACTTGCTTGACATAGTTGCCCGCAAACCTTCAATATCTTTGAAGCTCAGTACAGCAAAGTGCAAGAAAATGAACTTTGCCTGTAAACCTAACAAATTAAGCCACCAGACCCAGAGGCTATTGTAAGGAATAGTAAAAAGAGACAGATTAAAGCTGGGGTTCACAACACTAGCTGTGTGGTCGTGGGCAGTGACAGACCCTTCCTGAGTCTCAGTTTCCGCATCTGTCAAATAGAATTAACCCTCATAAGGTGGCTGTCAAGAATGTGTGTGGGGTGAAGCCAGCCAAGTACCTGGGACAGCGCCTGGCGCCTGGTAGGTAGAAGCCTGAGTCTGCTGCCCCGTGGCTTCTGGCTTCTGCTCAGGGACACACTCTGTTTCCACTCTGAATGGAGAGCCCCCTGGAAGTGTCCATGTGTGCAAAACTATTAGGAAGGGCCTTAGGCTTTACTGAACACTTGATGGACGAGGCAGAGGAGGGAGATTTACATCACAGATGCCATAGCCACCCACATACAAACTCTTGTTGTTGTGTTGTTTAGCTGTTAAGTCATGTCAAACTCTTTTGCAACCCCATGGACTATAGCCAGCCGGGCTCCTCCATCTGTGGGATTTCCCAGGCAAGAATACTAGAGTGGGGGTGCCATTTCCTTCTTCAGGAGATCTTCTTGACCCAGGGATCGAACACAGGTCTCCTGCATTGCAGGCAGATTCTTTCCCACTGAGCCACCTGGGAAGCACACAGCTCTCATTAGACATCCCTTTTTTTCCACAGCCTCTGGTCCACACCACTGGGATGCTTTTCTGTCACTCTTCCCGCCACACAACACCCAGGCTCACTGATTCCCTTCTCCTCCTCCCGAAGGTTCTACCCAGAAATTTTGTTACTGGAACGTGCCCATACACCTTTCACCCAACTTCTCTACCTCTCTTGCCCACTGCCACTTATAGCTTACACACATGCCTCCCCAAAGTGAACTCTCCCCTCTCCCCAGGTATGCCGTGGTGCTGACTTTACGAGAAACATAGGTATGTCAGGGGAAGATTTGCTTCTGGGGGTTGGAACTCCATCAAAAGTGATCCAGTGTTATAGGAAATCATATCAATAGCAGTGCAGCTTGTGGTACCTAAGTTGCCAGCCCACGGACCTGCACTGGTCTGTAAGGTGAACCAATATGTGTTCAGTAATGACAATGGGAACTGCCAGCACTTGGCTACTCCACTGTCTTCTTGTAGTCATTCCAGATATTTACATATTGAAACACACGTTACTTTATTATTTCTTCTCTGTATCACAGCTGGGGGATCCTACAGAATTTTCCCCATTTAAGTGTTAAGCACATTGTGTTCTTTGTGAATTTTATTTTAGGATATTATAGGGGGGCATACAGAACAACTGTCACATAAAGGAACACTGAGTAGGCGAGGGTTGAAACCCCCCAATCAGAAGGTGAGTCAGCCCCGTGCTGGCACCATGTTGGCTTTTGATAGTTTGGGCCCAGTTCCTATAAATCTCCTGTGTCCTTGATCTTTTTAGCTGCTTGAGGCAGTAGGCCCATAGAATGCAACAGCCCCTATACATGCATCTGCCTAGCAGCTCTTAGGGTGAGAGGAAAGACACCTAAAATGTGCTCTCTGAAGTTTTTGGTAGAATGAAGTTGGCCATTTGGGAGTAATGACTTTCTCCAGCCATGTGGTGTTCCAAAGATCTCAAATCAATGCACAGGAATTCTAGTAATGACCTACTGAAATAAGCTATGCAGTAACTGTCCTGCTTATAGAACTGGACCCTTGGTACATTTTTGTACATTCTTAGAAGTGTAATAACAATAACAACAATGGGGTCTTATACAAAGAGCACGAGCCTCAGGGGTCAGGGGCCATGGCCAAGGACCTCAGGGTCAAGTGGTGCAACTTTTTCTAACACTGTAGATTCCAGACTGTGCCCAGAGCCAGGGTTTTTCACACTGTGGTAGACTCACTGGAGAGTCATGAAATCACTTTGAGGGGCACGACCAGCTTCTTTTTTTTTAATTTATTTTTTGGCTGTGCTGGGTCTTCATTGCTACATGAGGGCTTTCTCTAGTTGCAGACAGTGGGGACTGCTCTTTAGTTGCTGTGTGTGGGCTTCTTATTGCAGCAGCTTCTCTTTTTGCAGAGCACATGCTATAGGGTGAGCAGTCTCAGTAGTTGCAGCTCGCAGACTCTAGAGTGTGTGGGTTTCAGTAACTGCAGCATATGGACTCAGTATTTGCATCTCCTGGGTTGTAGAGCCACGGGGTCAGTAGTTGTGGCATGCGGGCCTAGCTGCCCCGTGGCATGTGGGATCTTCCTGGACCAGGAATTGAACCCGTGTCCCCTGCATTGGCAGGCAGACTTCCAACCACTAGCCCATCAGGGAAGCCCCATGACCCACTTTTCAACAAAAGCGAAATGTAAGAGGATAGAATAGAAGAAAACATCACATCACACCTTGTGTTTCAGTTATGTGTACCAGGTCTTGGTATAAAATGTGCTTCTCTTTATGGGTCATAGTCAAAAGATGTGAAGCCACTGTACCCTGACATAGGGAATCAGAATCTCTGAGGCTGTCGAGGCAGCTGTGTGAAAACCGTTCCCCTAGGAATTCGTTGGGCTGTGGTTTGAGAAGCCTTGCCATGAGCCTCTCAGGAAGTGCAGTCATTTGTCAGATCTTTCTCATTTGAAGGTGAGAGGAGGGTCAGGGCGGGAGGTGAAGGGGAGGCCCAGCCAGGTGGGGACCACTGTGAGTCTGAGGAGGAGAACAGGAGGACACCTATCCCCTCCACAGTTTTGCTTGGGCCAGGAAATAGTTTGGGATCCTTTGGAGGGTTTTCGTTTTTCAGTTATTCCAACAGGAAACATGGGCTTCTGTTTCTAATCGTTTGGAGACCCTAAAACATCATCCTTTGGTATCCATGGGAAGATTGGTTAGAGGACCAACATCACCACCACCCCCACCCTCTCAGATACCAAAACCCATGGATGCTCAAGTATTTTATAGAAAATGGCACAGTATTTGCATATAACCTTTATATATCCAAATACTTTAAATCATCTCTAGGTTACTTACAATGCCTAATACAGGGTAATGCTATGTGAATAGTTGCCAGCACACAGCAAATTCAAGTTTTGCTTTTCAGAAATTTCTGGATTTTTTTTTTTCCTGAGTA
Source organism: Antilocapra americana (assembly GCA_007570785.1). Classification (NCBI taxonomy): domain Eukaryota; kingdom Metazoa; phylum Chordata; class Mammalia; order Artiodactyla; family Antilocapridae; genus Antilocapra; species Antilocapra americana. The sequence continues at coordinate 2,676,901 of ML661892.1, read as the reverse complement.
TTTTCAATCCATGGATGGTTCTATCCCCAGATGCAGAAACCACAGATACAGGGAGTAACTGTATGATCACAATCACCTAGATTTATTTCCCTGGGGTCGCCATCTGCATTAAGTTAGATAATTGTCTCAAATGTTTACACGTATCAGAATCACTTGGAGAGCTTGTTAAATTCCAGATCAACAGGCCCCACCCATCTGATTCAGTTGGTCTGGAGTGAGGTCTAAGAATTGGCACTTCAGATAAGTTTCCAGATGCTGCTGCAACTGTCTGGGGAGCACACTTTGAGAATCACCGTGTTAGATCAGCAGAAAGGAACGTGCCTGGCAGAGTTCCTGACACACAGCAAGAGTACAGTAAATGCTTTCCTGATGAAACTGAGCTAGGGACTTCCCTGTCAGTCCAGTGATTAAGACTCCATGCCCCCACTGCAGAGAGTGTTGAGTTCGATCCCTGGCCAGGAAGCTGAGAGCCTGCATGCTATGCACTGCAGCCAGTAAATAAACAAGTAAACTGAAGGGAATTCTCTCTGGAAGAAAGGTCGTGACTAAGGGAGGGTTGCTTCACTGCTTTTAGCTGTGCAGGAATGGCTGGCAGTGAATTGTAAGCTTTTTAAATGTGTGAATTGTATGGTATGTGAATTATATCTCAATAAAGCTATTATCAAGAAGCAGAGGAGGAAGGGGAAAAGAAAGAAATGATTTTTTTTGGTTTTTCAAAAACATACATCAAAAGTAACTGTTTTGCCGTAGAATGTGTTATGAAAGACCTGTGTCAAAGGAGAATAAAAAAGGCCTTCTAGCTGAATTTGGAGGCCCCTTTCAGCTCTGCCACTCTCTGAACTTCCTCCCAGGACTCTGGGCCAGAAAAAAAGTATGTCTCTCCTGAAGGGCTCATCCGCTTTTCTTTCCAAACAGTAAATGATGCTTAAATGCCTATACATTTCCCCTATAAAAACCTATCTTGGTGCAAACATAGCTTTCCTTCCTGACCTCTTTTTTAATTTTCTTGCTGTTTATATTTACTTGTCAGAAAGTTTTCCAAGTAAGTGAAAGCCTGGGGGTAGACGATAGGGTGGAGGCTGTGGAATTGGAAACTGGTATTAGACCAGTCAATCCTGAAGGAAATCAACCCTGAATACTCATTGGAAGGACAGATGCTGAAGCTGAAGCTCCAATACTCTGGCCACCTGATGTGAAGAGCCGACTCACTGGGAAAGACCCTGATTCTAGGAAAGATTGAGGGCAGGAGCAGAAGGGGGCAACATAGGATGAGATGGTTGGATGGCATTACCGACTCAATAGACATAAGTTTGAGCAAACTCTGGGAGATGGTGAAGGACGGGGGAGCCTGGCGTGCTGCAGTCCATGAAGTTACAAAGAGTCAGACACGACTTAGCGACTGAACAACAACTACCCACCTGGCAGAATGGGAAGACCAGGGATTTGGCAGAGTGGTATCGCTTCTTGTAGTTAATAATGCCAGCTTTTGGATTACAGTGTCTGAACATAGATTGGCACAGAACTTTTCTGAGCCTGTTTCCCCTTCTGTAGCTCCCAGGGCCTACCTTACAGAGTTGTTGTAAGAATGAAGTGAGACCGTGTGTATAGATAACAGCGCTGAGCACGGCCTAGGCACACAGTAAGCACCAAGCGGAAAGCATGGCAGTGACAGCAATGATAGAGCATGACAGCGGGGCCCTGACTCACAGTAACAACTGACCTTTGGCTAGAGACACCCGAGTATCAGAACAGCACACAGGGAGATGGTTTTGCCTGCTGGGAGCCCGTCCCTCTTCCAGATGGATTGGCGGTGCCTTAAAATACAGTGTCGAAGACTTAAAAGTGAATAAATCCATCTTGAAATGAGCTTTGACACTTGAATAGCCAGAAGCCCAGCAGAGCTAAGACGTGACAAGAGCCAGAACACCTCGAAGTCCCAGAAGCCAGGCCAAGTGTAGGGAAGGCAGCCTCTCTCGCCGCAGCCTCTGCGCTATTGACAGCACCCCGAGGCCAGACAACCAGCAGCGACACAGGGATCTGTCTGATTCGTGACGTGCTCCATACTTTCCCCGTCCCCTTCCTCTTCCTCCTCGTCCCCCTCTCTCTTCCATCTTCTCCTCTTCCTTTGGAGTCCCACCCACAGGGCCCTGTCCCACATGTTCGGTGTCCTGCCAGTACTGGGGACACACCAAGCTCCTTTATATTTGGTCCCCTCAGCAGGAGTCTCTGCAAGGCTTGACAGTACCAGAGACTGAAGCTCTGGATTCTACTTGGGAATTAATCTGATTACACACAGGAGTACAGCAAAGATTCCTGAATAAACTAAAACTGGATTTGAGTCCCGCCTTCACCACATACCTGGCTGGCTGTGTAACTTTGGACCAGAGACGTCTTCTAAACTTGACTAACCTCATCTTGAAATGAGGATGATGGACCGTGACCTGCTTCCTTCACAGGGAAATCAAATCAGATCAAATCAAATCAAATGAAACGATGGAGGAGGAAGGCGTGTGGATTCAGCAGGGATTTGCAGATGCCTCTGGCCTCGTACCAGGCACGAAGGCCACACTGGCGAGCGGAGCTCGCCCCTCTGCCACCTAGAGTGGAGGGAGGCAGAGTCAGTCAGTGCACCGGGAGGGAACCATGACCTGAGCTCAGCAGCGGGAAGAGCAAGGTCCAGGGCTCTGGGACCATCTGCCCTCAGGATCTGCTCTTGTCTGGGAGGTCAGGAAGGGCTTTAGTGAGGAGGTGTGACCCAAGATCTGAAGGATGAACAGGGGTTAACGAGTGGGATTTGTGAAGAGGCTTGGACGTCAGCAATCCAGACAGAAGGGCTGGTTTAGATGTAGACACTCAGGCAGAAGGGATCATCATGGGGTCTTTGGACGCTGGAAAGAAGGTGACATGTGGGGGGCTGTGAGAAAGGGAGGGGAGGATGAGGCTAGAGAGGGGGCAGCATCAGCCACACACAGCCTGTCATCCTTGGGAAGGATCTGGGACCTTCTCCCTAGAGCCAGAGGGAGCCATGGAAGGATGTTAAGCAAGAGAGTGGAAGGGTGCCAAGGTGCCATCTACCTCTTTTCCGAGAGGCCACATGACTGCTGCATGTAGACTAAAGACAGACAGGGTGGACCCGGGGACAGCGGTCATGGCTTCTTCAATTGGCCGCAGACCACGGTGGTCCAGACAGGGGACAGCAGTGGCCTGGCCTGGGGCCATGTTCTTGCTGTGTGTCGCTGTTCCGATGCCAGTGTGTGAGACCTCACCCTTCTGTTTCCATGTCCTCAGGCTGTAGCAACAAGGCCCCACAAACCAGGCAGCTTAAAACAGCAGAAGCTTAATCCCTCACAGTCCTGGAGGCTAGAAGTCTGAGATCACCGTGTCAGTGGGACTGCACTCTCTCTGCAGGTTCTCACAGAGGACCCCTCCTTGCCTCTCCTTAGCTTCCAATGTTGCCAGCAACCCTTGGTGTTTCTTGGTATGGAGATGCATCACTCCAGCCTGTGCCTCTGTGATCCCACGGCCTTCTCCTTGTGTGTCCAGATTTCCTTCTTGTAAAGGATACCAGCCGTTGAATGAGGGCCTGCGGGAAACCCATATGACCTCATCTCAAATTGCATCTGCAAAGACACTATTTCCAAAGAAGGTCATATTCATAGGTTACTAGGTTTAGGACTCCAGCATATCTTTTAGGGGTCAGCGCTCAGCAACTTCTTGTGTACAGCTTGCCAGATAGAACCATCCTCAGAGTCATAAGTGCCTTTCAGAGCAGACAGGAGGGAGAGGCTCCATTCAACCCAGGAGCCAGGAGGACTCCTATTCCCAGGGAAATGTGTGCATTTCCAGGTGGGATATATGGGAGGATGGGGGAGCACAGGCCCTGGGTTCCGGTCATCACTCAGGCCTCAGCTGTTGAGAGATGTCAGGCAAGGCCTCCACTTTCCTGAGCCTTGGTTTCTTCTCCAGTTACCAGAATTGATGATACCTGCCCTGCCATGCTCCCCTTGTGATGACTTTGGGGAGCTCAATGAAATGACCAGCCTGTATTTCCTGAGAAAATACTGTATGCTCAGCATTGAGATAACTCACTGGGTGTGTTCCTAGGAAAGGAGCAGCTAGTCCAGAGGAAGCTGTAATATCCTTCCGTATTAACCCCACCACCACCACCACCGCTGTTTCCCCCTCTAAGAGCACAGTGGTTATAAACACAAACTCCATTAGCACCAGTATCATCCAGGGGTGGGGATGTAGCAAGAGAGGCCACAAGTAACAGTTCCAGAAGCTGAGTGATGGGTCCCTGGGGCATCATTTTTCTATTCTACTTTTTAAAATATGTTTGAAATGATACTTAATTTTTTAAAAAGTTCAGCAAGGAAGCCTGCATACAGACTCTCGAACCAGATTGCCCAGGTTAAAATCTGAAACCTGTCACTTACTGTGTAGACCCAGGCAAAGTTACTAAACCATTCAGCACCCATGATTCCTCATCAGTAAAACAGGGATAGTCGCCATGACCTGCCTTGTGGAGTGTTTGTGAAGATTCCATGAGTAAATACATGCAGGGTGCTTGGGGTGGCGCCTGGCAAGGTGCATACTAAACATGTGGGGATCATTAGTTACAGAAGTAGTGGTCCCAAAGATCACTGTGTTGCTGATCCAAAGTCATCACCTTCAAGGGATCACATCATCAGCCTTGCAAATCCTCTAACTCAGCAGAGCGGTCCCCAAACTTTTTGGCACCGGGGACCAGTTTTGTGGAAGACGGTTTTTCCACAGACCAGGGTCAGAGTGGCAGGATGATGGTTTGGGGATGATTCGCATAAGGAACACGCAACCTCCATCCCTCACATGTGAGGTTCACTGTAGGATTTGAGCTCCTATGAGAATCTAATGCCGCCGCCACTGATCTGACAGGAGGTAGAGCTCAGGCAGTAATGTGAGCGAGGGGACTAGCTGTAAATACAGATGAAGCTTTACTTACTCACCCGCTACTTACCTCCCGCTGTGTGGCCCGGTTCCTAGCAGGCCATGAACTGGTACTTGGGTTTGTGGAATCCTGTTCTAGCACATACCTGCCACTTGGACTCTGTCTTGGTTTGGGTTTCCTGATGCAGATCGTGAGATGGGATGTGAGTGCAAGTAGTTAATTTGAGAGAGGCTTTCAGGAAACACCAGCAAGAGAGTGGAGAAATGAGAAGAGGAAGGGGGAGGCAGCCAGGAAGGGCACCTATGACAGGCACCAGGACTGGCAACCACGGTGACCCACAGGGAGCCTACACAGAGCATGTGCTTGGAGTTATCCCACCTGAGGGGCGAGGGGGCTGGGTTGGTTGTCCACACACACCGTGGTCCTTGGGTGAGGTCCATCATGTGGACGTAGACCCCCAGGCAGCATCAGGTGCTGGCAGGTGGGAGGCAGGCAGGGAAAGAACAAGATACTAAAGAGGTGTGGGCAGAGCACACAGAACCCACTCATGAGCACACGGATCCATGCTCTGCAAACACCTGCTGAAGGCCTTGCACTGATGGGGGCTCACCTTCAGGATCAACCTCTCCCCTTGTTGGATAGCTCTGACTTATCCTTATATTAGGAATTGTTGTTGAGTCACTCAGTCGTGTTCGACTCTGCGAGCCCATGGATGGCAGCATGCCAGACCATTCACCGTCTCCCAGAGTTTGCTCAAATTCATTTCCATTGAGTTGGTGATGCCATCCAACCATCTCATCCTCTGTCATCCCCTTCTCCTCCTGCCTTCAGTCTTTCCCAGCATCAGGGTCTTTTCCAGTGAGTTGGCTCTTCACATCAGGTGGCCAAAGTATTGAAGCTTGAGCTTCAGCATCCATCCTTCCAATGAGTATTCAGGGTTGATTTCCTTTAGGATTGATAATAGGGCAAACGCAATTCTGTTTTGCTTTCCAATCAGAGCAGCCCCTGGAATGGGCAAGGTGCTTCTGTGGCACAGGGCAGCTGCCACCTTGCTGCTTCAGGCCAGACATCTCTCAGCCCTGGCACTTTCACACTGAGCCACCATCTGGCCTCAGAGTCTTTCTTAACACTGCTTTAGCTACCCATTGCAAAACTATGAGTATAGGCATTTCCATGACACCTGTTTGCCGTCCTTGCCCTAGGATTTATGCAGCTGAGGGGAGCCTGAGAGTGGAAGACTTACTATATGATTCTGGGCAAGGCATTTAACTTGCCCTAGCTGTTCCTTTCTGGGTAGAACAGAGGAGTTAACAGAATGGAGGTAGAGATGGGCTTTGATGTGGCTGGAAGAGCCAGCTCTCTTACAGTCAGGGATGGGTTTTAGATCTTGGCTTCATCATTTATAAACTGTGTTCTTTGGGTAGGTCACACCACCCATTCTGAGCCTCACAGTGTCTTTTCAAACATGACAGGACCACAGTACCCCTATTTGTAGTGGTGTTGTTAGCAATGGAGATTGTGTAGAGAGAGAGCTCCATGTGTGAGCAGAGCCTCAGTAATTGTTCCCTGTAATTGTTATCATCATAACCATCATCATCTTCATCTAAAAGTCCCTTCCAGCTCGAAAATTCTATGACTTTATGTAATGTCCTCATCCAAGAAGACGGCATGGTAAAATAAGGCAACAGTCCTGATTTTGTGTAAATGTTCTTTCTAATAAGGACAGGAGGAACATAATTGCCCCTAAATAATTGCACCGACTTTGCCACAAGCTGTCAGAAGGCCTTAATTGGTCCATCTGTAATGACTGCGGCCATCTGCATGCGGGGTGATTTAGCGGTGGGTCTCTGCCGGAGCGGGCCCTCATGATTAGAGCCGGACGGGGCTATATATCTCCCTCTGATGGGAGTAGTGGTGTGTGATATAGCAGATTAGCTCATCCTCATGTTAACGACCGACCAGTTGAACCTAGCCAAGAAGAAGCGCTAGCCACAAGACAATGACTATGGATTTTTTTTTTTAAGGTAGTGTTCCTGCCCTAACAGCAACCTATCTGGAGCGTGATCGTGCCTCTTGCTATCATGTTTCACTTCCCAAGAAAGTCTCTTTTGGAAAGATTTAGTCCCTCAATTAGGGCAAATTGATTTCTGCTCTCTACAGAGCCACTGTTCCAAAGAGAAGTGGGAAAGGGCAGGAGGATCCATATTAATCTTTGTGAGCAAGCGAGAGGCAACCTGGAGTGTTTTCCAGCCTTGCAGCCTTGGGTAGTATCTGGAGTTAATCTTTCCTCTGTATATCTTTTAATTGCTCCTACTTGCAGGGTGCCAGACAACACAACACAAAACACACCTGATCTCTAGTCCTTAAGTTTCTGAAGACTTAAATCAAGTGTCTGGAGCAGTGTTTCCCCAAGTGCACCAGCACGAAAGTGATTTTAAGTGGTACCTAAGATGATCTCTGGTGGCTCTGAGACTTCGCATTAAGTAACGCTGACTCATGGGGAGAGTACATTTTCTCTTTTCAGATCTCCCTTTCATTTCCTCTGATTACCTCCAATGGAAGGTCTCGGCTGGTTACCCTTATCTCCCTTCTTTACAAAGAGGGAAGCAAGATCTGGCTGAAATCTAGTAACATCACTTTATCCTTATTAGTTTGGCTTTTTTAATTCATTAGCTCTTTATCACAAATGGTACCAATTTTCCACTTATAGTGTTTAATATTTCCTTTTAAAATAAAATTAATAAAATAAAATTATTAGCTTGCAAAAAGTGAGTTGATTTTAAAAAAGAAAATCTTAAGGAAGTTGTTGTAAGGTAGGTGGAAGTGGCAGAAATTACGCCGATAATATGATGATGAGAGATTGTGAAAACACAACTAGAGAGGGGGAAGGCCTCCTGTTTCCACAGTGAACCCAGCGGTTCACTGTATGATCTCGGGCATGTTTCTAAGCTTCTCCGAGCATCAGTTTTCTCATCTGTCAGATGGGGAGACCTGTGATGCAGAGTACGAGTTTATGAATCAAGGGAGATAAAATATGTGAAGCTTCTTCACAAATCATAGTCTGCCTTCCCAGTGAAAGCTGTTCATTTTATACAGGGTTAGAAAAATCAAAGGCTCAGAGGGTTTTGGATCAAGCAGTCAAGGGGCCCTGGCTCTACTGTTTACTGTGGCACCTTCCCTTCTCTGGACTTAATTTCTGTCTATAAAATGAAGAGACTGAACTACTCCAGTGCTCTCTAGGCTGGCTGTGCATCAGAATTATCCGTGGGTCAAGTAAAACCAAAGATCCTGATGCTGCCTTCAGTCTCCCAGATCACAGGGAGGATCCAGGCAACTATTTACAGTCAGCTCACAGGTGATCTGGCCACATGCCCTAAATCAAGGGGACCTGTCCAGCTCTAAGCCCTGGTGGAGTGAATTCAGAGCAGGATTGTCTGACTTTCTTAATCCAGCATACTGTTTTTTAAGGCTCATTCATATTATTGCCATAGCTCATTCTTTTTTATTGCTGAATCATATTTTCCCTGAATGGATATACTACATTTGATTTATCCGTTCTTCAGTTGATGTGTATTTGGATGATTTGATTTTCACTTTGGGGATATTATGAGTATTGCTGCTATGAACATTAGTGTACAACTTTTCATGTGGATATATATGTTTTGGTTCTTTTTTATTATTATTTTACTTATTTATTTATTTATTTTTGGCTGCACTGGGTCTTTGTTGCTGCACGTGGGCTTTCTCCAGTTGTGGTGAGCAGGATCTACTCTCTAGTTGCAGTGCACGAGCTTCTCACGGCACTGACTTCTCTTGTAGCAGAGCACGGGCCATAGGGCACACGGGCTTCAGTAGTTGTGGCACATGGGCTTAGTTACTCCATAGCTTATGAAACCTTCCTGGACCAGGGATCAAACCCAGGTCCCCTGCACTGGCAGGCAGATTCTTAACCATCAGGCCGCCAGGGAAGTCCAGGATATATTTTCATTTCTCTTGGAAACACACCTAGAAGCAGAATTGCTCGATTATATGGTAACTGTGTTCAGTTTGTTTCCGGAACTGCCCGACTGTTTTCCAAAGTGGCTGCACCATTTTGTTACACTCGCATCGAAAGTACATGAGAATTCTTATTTCTCTACATGCTTGTCAACACTTGTTATTATCTTACTTTTTCATCATAGCCATCCTAGTGGATGTGAAGTAGTAATAGTATCTCATTAAGATTTTGATTTATATTTCCCTAGTGACTAATGATGTTGAGCATTTTTTCATGTGTTTGGCCATTCCTATTTTTTTTCAAGAAGTATCTATTCATATCCTTTGCCCATTTTTAAAAATTGAGGTAAAATCCACATAACATAAGGTTAACCATGTTAAAATATGTAATACTCATGTTAAAGTACATGATTTGTTGGCATTTAGCATATTCATCATGTTGTGCAACCATCACCTTTATCTAGTTTCGAAATATTTTTGTCACCCCCAAAGGAAACCCCATACTTATTAAGTAGGCACTCCTCATTCCCCTCCACTCCAGTTCATGGTAATAACTGATCTGCTTTCCAGGTCTGGATTTACCTAATCTGGAATTTCGTAAAAGTGGAATGCTATAATATGTGATCTTTTGTGTCTGGCCTCCTTCACTTAAGATAATGATTTCTAGGTTCATGAACATTGTGGCATGTACCAGCCCTTCATTTCTTGCTGTATATTCCATCTTTGTTTATCTATCTGTGGAATGATGGAAATTTGGGTTATTGTCACCATTTGGCTGTTGTGAACAATGTTGCTGTGAATATTCAAGTAATCAAGAGATTTTTAGCTGTGCTGGATTCCTTGATCCCTTGCATTTCCATAAATTTTTGGATCAGCTTGTCAGTTGTCAATTTCTGCAAAGAAGCCAGCTGTGATTTTTGATCCCATTGAATTTGTAGATCAACGTAGGAGGTATTGCCATCTTAACAACATTAGGTCATCTGATCTGTGAACATTGACTATCTTTCCATTTATTTTGATCGTTCATTTCTTTCAACAATGTTTTGTAGTTTTCAGAGTATATAGTTTTTACTTACTTTGTTAAATTGTAAGTGGTATTTTTACCATTTTAATTGCATTTTCAAATTGCTTTATTTGCTAGCCTGTAGAAATACAGTTGATTTTTAAATGCTGATCTGTATCCTGAAATCTTTCTAAGTTTACCTGTTCTAGTTTTTTGTAGATTTCTGAAGATTTTCTGTGTAAGGAATCATTTCATCTACAGTCTTTCCAATCTTTATGCTTTCTCTTTGTCTTACCAATTGCACTGACTTGGAATTTTAGAATACTGCTGAAGTAGAAAGAAAGTGGAAAGCCTTTCTCCTGATCACAGGAGCAAAGCACTCAATATTTCACCATTAAGTATGATATAAACTATAGGTTTTTTGCAGCCATACTAGTTTTCATAAAGGGGCCTAACTCTGATTAAAATCAAGAGACTAATGTTAAAGCTGGCATTTTTAGTAGAAAGAGAATGTCTTTAAGATTTATTTATAACAGCTTTTCCAGGCATGGGCCAGAAGCCAGCTTACATTAGAATAAGCAAAAAAGAGGAATTGGTTGTCATATGTAATAAGAACAACTAGGAGTCTATCTGCTTCGGGCACAGAGTGATCTAGAGAATCAAACTGTTATCAGGATGATGTCCCTCTTCATCTCTTCACTCTCTTTTTACTTGTTGACTTCAGTCTCAGCAGATCCTCCCAGCATCTCTCATTACCTCATTTTGCTAAAGATGTCAGGAGCAGCTCCAGACTTAGAGCCAACCAACCTAGTAACTCTAGGAAGAAAAACGGGCCTCCTTGTTCAATAGTTTTGTTGTTGTTGTTATTTTATTTATTTTCTTTACATTATCATGTTGGTTTTGCCATACATTGACATGAATCCGCCATGGGTATACATGTGTTCCCCTTCCAGAACCCCCCTCCCACCTCCCTCCCAATTCCATCCCTCTGAGTTATCCCAGTGCACCAGCCCTGAGCACCCTGTATCAAGCATCAAACTTGGGCTGGCGATTGATTTCACATATAATTTACACGTTTCAATGCCATTCTCCCATATCATCCCACCCTTGCCCTCTCCCATAGAGTCCAAAAGACTGATCTATACATCTGCATCTCTTTTGCTATCTCACATACAGGGTTATCATTACCATCTTTCTAAATTCCATATATATGCATTAGTATACTGTACTGTTTTTCCTTCTGGCTTACTTCTCTCTGTATAATAGGCTCCAGTTTTGTCCACCTCAGTAGAACTGATTCAAATGTATTCTTTTTTAATGGCTGAGTAATATTCCATTGTGTATATGTACCACAGCTTTCTTTTTTTTTTTTTATTGTTTTTGCCATACATTGTCATGATATCACCATGGGTTTACATATGCTTCCCCTCCGGAACCTCCCTCCCTCCTCCCTCCCCCCTGGGAAATCTCGCTGCATCAGTCCCGAGCATCAATCCTGGGCTGGCGATTGATTAAACACATAACAATTAACATGCTTCAATGCCCTTCTCCCATATCATCCCACCCTTACCCTCATCCACAAAGTCCACGAGTCTATTCTATACATCTGCGTTCCTTTCGTTGTCTCGCATGTTGGGTTCTCGTTACCTTCTTTCTAAATTCCATATATATGCGTTAATATACTGTATTGTTGTTTTTGCTTCTGGCTTACTTCACTCTGGATAATGGGCTCCAGTTTCGTCCATCTGAGTAGAATTGCTTCAAATGAATTTTTTTTTAATGCTGAGTAATATTCCATTGTGTATATGTACCACAGCTTTCTTATCCATTCGTCAGTTGATGGACATCTAGGTTGCTTCCATGTCTTGGCTATTGTAAACAATGCAGCGATGAACATTGGGGTACACGTGGCTCTTTCAATTCTGGTTTCCTCGGTGTATATGCCCAGTAGTGGGATTGCTGGGTCATATGGCAGTTCTATTTGTAGTTTTTTAAGGAATCTCCACACTGTTCTCCATAGTGGCTGTACTAGTTTGCATTCCCACCAACAGTGTAAGAGAGTTCCTTTTTCTCCACATCCTCTCCAGCATTTATTGCTTGTAGACTTTTGGATGGCAGCCATTCTGACTGGTGTAAAGTGGTACCTCATTGTGGTTTTGATTTGCATTTCTCTGATAATGAGTGGTGTTGAGCATCTTTTCATGTGTTTGTTAGCCATTTGTATGTCTTCTTTGGAGAAATGTCTGTTTAGTTCTTTGGCCCACTTTTTTTTTTTATTAGTTTTGCCATACAATGACATGATATTGCCATGGGTTTACATATGCTCCCCCTCCAGAACCCCCCCTCCCTCCTCCCTCCCTCCTCCCTCCCCAGGCCCACTTTTTGATTGGGTCATTTATTTTTCTGGAATTGAGCTGCAGGAGTGTTCAATAGTTCTGAAAAAAAAAAAATCTCAGGATTCTTTGTTTGGACCAACTCAGGTCACATGTCCATCTCTGAACCAATCACTGTGACCAAGGGAATGACATGCCCTAATTGACCAGGCCCAAGCCACACGCTCCTCCCAGGAGGTGAGGTCAAACCCACCCAAGTCTGGAGGACTGAGAATGGGAGGGAAGAGGTAGTTTCCCCCGAAAAAGAATCAAAGTATTGTTGCCAGAAAAATGAGGGAATGGGTCTAAGCCAGACTAAATCACAGCTGCCAGCCATTTCCCCCTTTGCAGTACACAGGTTGTGCTTCCTGCCGTTGTTGACCCCATCTGGGAGACCCAATGAGACAGTGTACCAGAAATCTGTCTAAACTGTAAAGTGCCGTGCACACGTAAAGAAGGGGTCACTAGAATGATTAGTCAGCCGCTGTTCTTACCCACCTGTCCATCTGTTCTCTTCTCTCTGTCTTGCAGAACACCTGAAGAAGCCACTTGAAGACTACATGGCCCTTTTCCCCAGTGTGAGGATTCTCCGAACCAAGAAACGGGAAGGACTGATCAGGACCCGGATGCTGGGAGCCTCAGCTGCAACTGGGGATGTCATCACATTCTTGGACTCACACTGTGAAGCCAATGTTAACTGGCTCCCCCCCTTGCTCGGTAAGGGAGGCTTGCAAGGTGGAGGTAGGCGGCTGGAGTACGCCAGTGGCCACCGGCCCCACCTTCTGCAGGGAGTCACCTACAGGGCTTCCCTTGCCTGCTTGAGATGCACCCAGCACTGTGCCAGGGGCCACGGGGATGGCAGATCTTCAGGGTTGCTCAAAGTGACCTTACGAATCCATGCAGTCCTGCCCCTCCATTTTATAGAGGAGGAAGCTGGGACTTTGAGAGGGAACTGACCTGCCCAGAGTCATAAAGCACATTAGTGTTACTGATATGACTGATCTTCGCAGGTTACTTCAGGTGTTATTGGAAGGCAAGCCAAGAGTGCCTACTGCTAAGAGCTCAATCTTGATTTGATGATGTAAGGGACAACAAATCAACTCAGAACAGTGGTTGTTCACTGCATTGCTACTGTGAGCCAAGAAAGCTGTAAGCTTTATCTCCAGTCCTCACAAAACCACGCCAGGTCGAAAGTGTCCCCTTTTTATAGTAGAAGAAACTGAAGTTCTGAGATAATGAGTGACTCGCTAGTTCCCTTGGGCAATAAGCATCAAAGTCCCCATATGTCTGACTCCCAAAGTGTATCCTCTTTCAGGATTCCACACTGTCTGCCTAAGTTCATTTGCTTCTCGGGGAGTTTCTGACAGCTGTCAGGGAAGGGCTCCAGACAGAGGGCAACGTGATCCAGGAGTCCACACAGCCTTGTGGACAGGAGGGAGACCTGAAGCCAGGCTGCCGGGCAGTGAGGTGCCTCATTGCTGGTTGAAGAACCAGGTCTGAATCCAGAGGTACTGAGCTTTGAGGAAGGCAGTGAGCTGCTGCCAACAGGTAGATGCTGAAGAGGAAATCCCCTAGTGGGGCTGGTGGTCAGGTGAGCAACAGGGATGGAGGCAGATTGGGGAAGATCTGTCTGTCCAGAGAGAAAAGTGAAAGCCTCAAAAATAGATGAGTATGGAACTTCTCTGGTGGTCCAGTGGCTAAGGCCTCTACACTCCCATTGCAAGGGACCTGGGTTTGATCCCTGCATTGATCCCTGCCCAGGTCAGGGAACTAGATCCCACATGCTGAAATTAAAAGATCCTGCGTGCCAAGTCCTGCATGCAGCAGCCAAAACCAGGTGCAGCCAAATAAATAAAATTAATTTGCAGGGCAGCAAAGGAGATGCAGACATAGAGAACAGACTTGTGGACACAGTGGGGGAAGGAGAGAGTGAGACGAATTGAGAACATAGCATTGAAACATATACCCTACCATATGTAAAATAGCCAGTAGGAATTTACTGTATGGTACAGGGAGCTCAACCTAGTGCTCTGTGACAGCCTAGACAGGAGGAAGGAGGTGGAAGATGGAAGGGAGGTTCAAGGAGGAGGGGACATATGTATAACTATGGCTGATTCATGTTGATGTATGGCAGAAACCAACACTGTGTTGTAAAGTAATTATCTTCCAATTAAAAAGGGAAAAGAAAAAAAAAATGGACGGCTATGCTCTCCATAAGAGAAAGCATAGTGAGCAAAGAGGACTCAGGATTAGAGCAAGCCTGAGCATGTATCTGAATCACCTAGAAGATTTGCAAAAATACAGAGTGCTGGGCCCGGCTCCAGAGCTGTTGGTTCGGGAAGTTGGGGTGGGGCCTGAGAACTGAAATTCCTGACAACCCCTAGGCGATGCCAGTGCTGGTAGTCCAGGGACTACACTTCGGGGAGCACTAGTTAGGCCCCCATTCAGAAGTGAGGACAGAAAGCAAATCCTACACAGATTAATGGGATAACCCAGCGTATTCATTTCCTAACACAGATCATCATGAAACTTTAGTATGAGATTATATGCTTCTGGCCCCAAGGGTCCAGGATCCCACTGGGTTAAGATACAACCCAGATTTTTCTGGTAAACTCTTTATTTCATTAAACCAAGAGGTCTAGATCTGCCTCTCATGACTGAAAGAGAACAAAAAAGAAGAAAAAAAAAAAAGCCTCACTCTAAATACCCTAATTTATAGTCCTGAAGGAACATCCCATTTAGTGGGTCATTCAGTGACTCATAAAGAGAATGAAAGTGGTAGGCACGATGCTGAGCTTGTGGTCCAAATAGCCTTAACTCTGTTTCTATGGAAATATATGAGGGTAATTTTCATAATCTACTGGCATACATGGAAGAAATATTCTTCCTCTTTTTTTCCTTTTTCCAATAGAAATGTGAACCAGTGGTGTAGATGTAAAAGTCTGTCCCTTCTAATATCAACAGCTGACATAGCCCACCCTGGCTTTTGTGTCTGAAGCCGTAAACATGCACAGTTCACTCTGCCTTCTTTGGAGAATAGGCATTTCTGAACCTGAGAAAGATTTAGCCCTCCCTTCCCCAAAGAAAAGCCACTCTTGATCATCATTGTCTTCATTTCTATCATCACCATCAGCAGCAGCATCATGCCTCTGCAAGTCCCTTATCTTTTTAGGCCACAGCTATGTTTAAAGGTAATAGTTATATGGTAGAGGAGACAAGCCAGGCATTATTGTCCACATAGAGCAAATAAGAAAACTGAAGGGCAGAGAGAATGAGGTTCCTGCTTCTGAGCTGCTCTCAGCAATCCTGGGCACAGGGGATGTCAGCAGAGAGCGGGTCACCTGCTGGGCTAAGCCTCTTGGCCATCATCCTGCTTGGTCTTCACAGAGACCCCCCGTGGTAGGTGCTGTCTTCCTCCATTCTGTCAGCCAGGAAACCGGGGTTCAGAGGCACCAGATAAGCTTTCCCAAGATTATACCGTTCATAGGTGGCAAGACCAGGGTTTGAACCTGGGCACCATATCTCCAGGTGAGGATGGCATGATGGAATGCTGCCTGTCTGATGCCGCCGCCTTGACCTCACACCTCCCACGATGAGCCGACATGCAGCAGGGTCTTGTGTCCTCAACCCACACCCTACCTGGAAGAGAGATCCCTCGCACAGCCATGAAGAATCAGGAAGGGAAGTGAAAGTCGTTCAGTCGTGTCCAACTCTTTGCAACCCCATGGGCTATGCAGTCCATGGAATTCTGCCGGCCAGAATACTAGAGGGGGTAGCCTTTCCCTTCTCCAGAGTATCTTCCCAACCCAGGCATTGAACCCAGGTGTCCTGCATTGCAGGCAGATTCTTAACCAACTGAGCCACAAGGGAAGCCCAAGAATACTGGAGTGGGTAGCATTTCCCTTCTCCAGCAGATCTTCCAGACCCAGGAATTGAACCAGGGTCTCCTGCATTGCAGGTGGATTTTTTACCAGCTGAGCTATCAGGGAAGCCCCATTAGGAAGGGAGGGCCCTTCTCTAGATCTTTCCTCAGGAAGATTCTTCAGCTTCCTTAAAAATTCCTAGGGAGCCTTCCACAGGGCAGATTCAAGCTCCACCCCAGGAGATCCTGATTCAATGGGCCTGGGGCAGGCCAGCCCTGGGGGGTTGGGGGAGAACACTTAAACACACGCTGCATGCTTCTGACACTGTTGGTTCCAAATCTGTTCTTGGGGACACAGTGTCAAAAGCACCATTTTTCAAACTTTTATGACCGTGTGCCACAGTTAGAAATACACTGGGGATATGTCAGTCCATTACACAAATGCACGCACTGATGCAGGATGACTGAAATATTTCCAAAACAGTACTTTTAAACCCTCATCACCTAGAATGCACCCTGATATTCAGTGATTCAGTGTTCTTTTTTCTTCATTACAAATACACACACATACAATTTCATGACCCACCTATGGATTGTGTATTTCAGTTTACAAAAAGACAAAACTTCAGCTTTCTCTCCTGGAATAAAAATCTACTGTTTAACTCAATGAATGAAGCCTGGGCCCTAGGCAGCTGCCAGCCTTCCGTGGCCCTACCAAGCTCCCCATTCCAAGCCTTGAACTTGATCCCTGGCCTAAGCAGCAAGGCACCCCAGCACAGGGCACTTGCCCCGCATAGCAGATCGTCTGCCCCAGTCTCTGGCTGTAGTCAGGGCTTCTTGCAAGAAGGCACACTGAAGGGCAGACAGTGAATTTTATAGAGTCTGCGTCTTTCTGGCTTGAAAGGGACACAGAGCCATTTTGAGGTTAAGACCCCTGTTTGCCATCTTGGATCACCTTGCAGGCAGAATTCCTGCATGGCCGAGGTCCACCAGGCCCTGCTTGCCCTGAGGAGCTCATGGGATAGTTCTGTCACTCATTAGTAGTTCTGACTGTTGGGAGAGGTGAACTGGCCTCTCTCGCAAGGACCATTTGTTCTCTGATGGCAGCTGGGAGGTGTTGGGGAGCTTCAGGGACAGGCAGTCTGCCACGAGGGGTAAGTGCTGGGGTGCCTGGATGCTGGGCCACAAGTCAAGTTAGGACTCAGAATGGGGAGCCTGGCAGGGCCAGAACAGGGTCCTTCCCAGAAAGAAATTAATCTCTTTCCATAACAGTGTTGAGCATGATGGGCACCTGTGCTAAACATCTTCAAACATTACTGTATCCAGTACTCCTGCAACCAGAGCCTCTTCTCCCCATTTCACAGAGGAGCACACTGAGGCTTGGAATGTTATTTATGTTGCTGACCCAAGGACCCATCGTGGATGGCGGGATGGGCTGGGAGCCCTGGTCCATCTTACTAAAGCTGGCACTCTTTCTTCCTCATGGAGTCTCAAACTCAAGTATTCAGAGAAATCACCCAGGAAACATGTTAGAGATGTGAATAAGCTGCAGAGCAGAATCATGCACATAGCTGCTTTCCCATCCAGCCTCCCTAATGGGCATCTCTTGGCTTCTTCAGACCGCATCGCTCGGAACCCCAAGACCATCGTGTGCCCAATGATTGATGTGATTGACCACGATGACTTCCGGTACGAGACGCAGGCGGGGGATGCCATGCGGGGCGCCTTTGACTGGGAGATGTACTATAAGCGGATCCCCATCCCTCCAGAACTGCAGAAAGCTGACCCCAGTGACCCATTTGAGTAAGTATGAAGTTACCCAGGCCAGTCCCAGTGGCTGACCCCAGGGACCCCCTCCTAATGCACGCAGAACTCAGGATCGCCACCTCCCCCAAAAGTCCAGTGTAGGGGGGTGGGGCAGTCCTCCCCAACCAGAAGCACAATCCCTCCCAGCTTGTCACAGAGCTTTGGCTCATGGACCTCCAAGCTGGTCATTTCTTCTTTGCCTACCCCAAGACTGCCAGTGGGGGTGACAAGCCTCGCGCCCAGTTGTAGTCACCATCATCATCGCTGTCATCGTCATTGTCACCACCATGTAAGTGTTGTGACACTAAGCTGTGCCTGACTCTTTGTGACCCCATGGACTGCAGCATACCAGGCTTCCCTGGCACTCACCATCTCCCAGAGTTTGTTCAAACTCATAGCCATTGAGTCGGTGATGCCATCCAACCATCTTATCCTGTCGCCCCCTTCTCCTCCTGCCCTCAATCTTTCCCAGCATCAGAATCCATTCCAGTGAATTCACTCTTTGCATCAGGTGACCAAATATTGGAGTTTCAGCTCGAGCATCCATCCTTCCAATGAATATTCAGGGTTGATTTCCTTAAGGATTGACTGGTTTGATCTCTTGTAGTCCAAGGGACTCGCGAGAGTCTTCTCCAGCACCACAAGTCACCGCCATTTACCGCACATTTTCTAAGTGCGGGGTGCAGTGCTGAGCACACTACACACTATCCTTTTAACCCCACCAGCCATGTGTAGTAAAAACTATCATCCGTGTTTTCCATGTGGGGACACCGGGGCTCCAGGAGGAGCCTGTCCAGGTCCCACAGCTGTGAAGGGGCAAAGGCTTAATACTGTGGGGGTCTGGCTGCCTCTGGAGCCAACTTTCCCATCCATCAATTACAGCCTCTTGGAAGTATCATGGAAGTAAGTTTTTCCCCCAGTGGAAGACTAGGAGCATGGGACTGGACCCATCACATCCTGGAGTGTGAGCACTGGAGGGAACCAACAGGTCGTGGGCTCCAAGCCCTTGCAGAAGAGGAGACTCGGGCCCCAGGGCAGGGAAGGGCTTCCCTGGGCACACCACAGGCTGGTGGCTAAGCCTGAAACAGAGCCCAGTCCCTCTCTGGTCCCCCGAGCTCCAGAAGGGTCTTTCTGACTGAGGGAGTCAGTCAGCTCACCATCCCAGCTGTCACATGAGCTCCTCCAGCTCTCCTGCCAGAGGTGTGGGAAGATCTCTGGGCGTGAAGCCGATGTCCAGTCTTTCCTGCTGGGTTAGTTTCATGATCAGTTTCCTAATTATCACTGCAGTAGTAACTTACCACAGCTTACTGGTTCATCGAAACAGCACAGATTCATTCTCTTCAAGTTCTGGTGGTCAGAAGTCTGAAAGGGTCCTACTGGACTAAATCACAGAGTCGGCTATGCTGCATTTCCTTGAGAATGAGTCCAGGAAGGGAACCATTCCCATGCCCTTTCCAGCTCCCAGAGGCTGCTCTAGAGAAGACCTGGATGCTGGGAAGCATTGAAGGCAAAAATAAATAAATCTTTAAAAAATCCAGTTTATATAAAAGAAGAGGAGGGGGAAGAAGACGAGAAAGAGGAAGAAGAAGAAGACCCACCACCACCTGGGCCGTTCCTGAGTCCAGTAACACCAGAATCTCTGGGTGGGGATCCAGCCATCCACTACTGAGTGATGCTGACACGTGGCCCACTGGGCCACCCTACCACTGGCCCAGATGCTTCCCAAGGGACACTCCATCCTTTGTACCCTCCAATTCCTTCCGTAAGTCTCTCTTCTGTATTGCACTAGGACAAAACTCAGGTTTTGTCCTAGGCCACAAAGAAATCCTGGTCATTTTCTGCACTCCTCCCTACGGTGCCCAGCAAGTGGGCATGCCACAGGCACAGTGCCATGTCATGATATTTGAAAGACACTGGCTTCAGTGGCAGCTCATCCACTTAGAAACTACATGCCCTTGAGCAGAGTATAGAGCATTTCTGAATTTAAAATTTCTCCTGTGAGAAGAGGGCTAGTAATAGGGCTTTGTGAGAGCTGGAGATAGTGTTGGTGAGATGAGTGGCACCCAGTGGACGCTCAGGACTGTTGTAATTATTACTGTTGAACACGGCAGGAAACAGACCGGGCTGGAGAAGAGGCCTCCTTCTGGAGGCGAAGCCCTCGAGCATCCAAAATGCCTCACAGCTAATAGCCTACCTTTTCCATGGCCCCTGCTGCTGGCATCCACCCAAGCTGATATTTTTGTGCCATTTTAGGTTTGATTTTCCATGAAGCACTGAGTCAGAACCACTCTCTGCCCCTCCTGGCATTACTGCTCCAGCCAGAAAAACCCAAACCCCACAACCTCCATAAGACAGAGGAAAGCTGACACTAATAACACCTTGTTTTCCTACGGACTGAATACTTTCAAAACTATAGCAATGTGAGCTAGGGAAAGTAGCTGTAAGTCCTTGTGTAGATGGGGCTCTGAGAGGTTAAGTCCACGCTGTCCTGTAGAACTACATGTGCTTCTCAGTGTCCTCAAAGCCACTTTAAAAAAGGTAAAGAGAAGCAGATAAAATTCATTTCAGTAGTGCATTTTATTTAACCCAGTATGTTTAAAATGTTCTCATTTTAACATGTGACCAACACTTTGAAATTATTAATGAGATCTTTTCTGTTCTTTTTCTTCATATTAAGTCTGGGAACTCCAGTGTGTATCTCACACTGCCAGCACCTCCCAGTTCAAACTGGCCACACTTCGAGTGTCAGTAACCATGTGTGCCCCCATACTGGGCAACGCAGGGTTCTGGGGTTACACTCTCTGTCCAAGGTCCCACCATGGGTTAGGGAGAGCTGAGATTGGAGTGAGGGTTTCCTTCTTTCTGATCCCAAGTCCTATTCACTCAGCAGCTACTTCTGGATTGTTCCTTCCCAAGAGGAAGCAGTGTATTGTAGCCACGTGGGGTGTGGCTGCAGTGCAGATTGGAAATTCAAATCCCAGAGATGCTGCTTTGTAGCTGGAAGCCTTCAGCACGTCACCTGTCAGTACTCTGGTTTCTGCGTGCATAAAATGGGCGGTAATGATAACAGGGCCTTGTGAGGTCAGTGTGAGGAATAAATTCATTTTAGTAATAAATTAGTTCAGTGCAGCAGTGGGCAGATCCGAGCCCTAGGTCAGGGATCCAGGGAATCCCTTCTGAGGATCCTCTCCTGTGCTATCCAGGCCCGTCCACTGCAGGAAGCCTGGTGAGTCGGGTGGAGCACTTCAGCGCTTTCCTAATCAGTCCACTTCCCTGAGCGTGCGGTTCCCAAGGCCAAGAGGGTTGTGGAGGCTGCTCCTGCAATGGTTTTTCTTTATATGCTTGCATGCCAGGTCACTCAGTCGTGTCTGACTCTTTGTGAGCCCATGGACTGTAGCCTGCCAGGCTCCTCCGTCCATGGCATTTCCCAGGCAAGAATACTGGAGTGGTTGCCATTTCTTTCTCCAGAGGATCTTCTTGACCCAAGGATTGAACCCATGTCTCCTACATTGGTGGGCAGATTCTTTACCACTAGGAAACCCGGTTTTCTTTTTATTTTTTGAGGGCTTGAAGTTGGAGCCAGACATGAGCACAACCACTCAGAGAGGTTTTCAAGCAGTAAATGCTGGTGCCCCCTCCCAGGGGAACTGGGGTAGGCCACACCCCATGACTGATCATCTCAGTTCCTGGGCTCATGGTTTTTCCTCCCTTCTCTCCCCCAGCTCCCACTTTGTGTCCATACCCACTTTGAAAGCCACCCCTCTGAGCACTCTTCCTCGACTCTTGCCCCAGCCTCTCTCCTCACCCCCAAAATATGTAGGCAGAGGCGCCCTCCTTTCCTGTAGTGCTGGTTGCACCTCCCAGAGGCCCTCGTTACACCCCACCTGGCTTCTGCACCCTCCCATCTTGAGGTGGCCACCCTGCTACACTGACATCCCCTGCATATTCAGTCTGACCCCGATTTACCTCCAGATTCTTCCAGCATCTGCTCCCCAGCTGGCACTCAATGAATAAACTAATGAATGAATGAATGAGTGGAGAAATCTTATCCCAGTTTAAGTGCAAGAACAAGGACTGTGGCGTCTTTTGTAAACTCTCAGCAGAAAAACATGCCTATGCTGGGCTTGGAAAGTAAGAATCATCAAATCGTCTCATCCAAAAACA
Source organism: Antilocapra americana (assembly GCA_007570785.1). Classification (NCBI taxonomy): domain Eukaryota; kingdom Metazoa; phylum Chordata; class Mammalia; order Artiodactyla; family Antilocapridae; genus Antilocapra; species Antilocapra americana. The sequence continues at coordinate 2,654,771 of ML661892.1, read as the reverse complement.
CAGAACCTAAGCTCCATCCCCCAGAGCTTGTTGTGTACGTCTGGGGTCAGAGCCAGGAAGCTGTATGTGTTTTTGTCTCTCTAAGGTGTTCTATAGCCTAGAAAGACCTAATCCAGACCATTTAACCAGTGGGAGAACTGGAGAAAGAGAGAGAATGGCAATATATAGAAATATGATGGAGCTACAAGGCCCACAGAGGGAAAACACTATGATTCCATTCCACAAGTATTCTTAGGTATTAACCATGTGAAGGAATCTGGGGTCCACTGGTTAAAACACAGCATTTATGAAGAAGGAAGAAAGCCAGGGGCTGCACTCAGAAGAGCTTTGGATTCCCTTCTGGACACAAGGGCTATGTTGATAGAGCAGTGGGAAACGGCATCCCTGGGGAAACAGCAGCATCCGAGAGCAGGATACACCTGGCCAGGATGTCCGCTCTTCACACCACCTCCTTCTTCCCACAGGTCTCCCGTGATGGCTGGTGGACTGTTCGCTGTGGATCGGAAGTGGTTCTGGGAGCTGGGCGGGTATGATCCAGGCTTGGAGATCTGGGGAGGGGAGCAGTACGAGATCTCATTCAAGGTGAGCCAGCCCCTGGAAAGCCTCCTGTCCTGGCAGGTTGCCTGCCTAGCAGTGTCTGAACCCTGGGGAGACTGTGGAGGCCTCAGTCTCTACAGCCCATCTGCTCAATGTTTGCATCATCCCTTCTTAGATGACAGTGTTGGAATATGACAGGCCTCACTTCCACTAAAGAGATGGTGTGTCTCCCACTGAGACGCCCAGCACACCAGCAGAGGGGAAGAGAGAGCCAGTCGAACAGGACACAAAGGCTGGTGGGAAGCTCAACCCCCTGGCCTCACAGAGGCCGACTTGACCTTAGTGGTTCCTGGCCACCTCTCTCAAGTTTTCCCTTTGTGTCTGTCCCTGCTGGAGTTTGATATACAGAAACCAGGGGCTAAGAGCTCAAGTTGTGGCATCAGAAAAGCCTGGGTGCCAATCCCAACATCACTACTCAGTAGCAGTGTGACTTTGGGCAAGGTAGATTACCTCTCTGAGCTTTCTTTCCTCATCTAAGAGGATAATAAGACTACCTACCTTACAGAACTTTTGTGAAGATTAAATGAGATAATATCTAGAAAATGGTTAGTACCCAACCTGGGGACACAGCCACCGATTAATAACTGGTAGAAATCATTAAAGAGTTGGAGAATAAATATTTACTATAACCTATTAGACCAATCCATGGGCTGTAGAATCTCTGATAATGGTAGTAAAGGTTACTAGTTAACTACCCAAACTTCTAAGGCCAACTTCTGCCCCTTTTTGTTGGATTTTTGTGTTGATCTCAAGTAAAGAACGAAGGCTTTGTCCACCTGTAGGGAAGACTGTCTTGTCTTGTGCCCCTGTGGTCAGCTAGGGCCTGCTTCTAACACCCCTGGGGCCCTTAGTAAGATATTTCCCCAGCCCATGAGGAATGGCCAGCAGCATCACTGGGCTGAGTCCTGTGAACGCACAACCCTGACGTCCGCCGAGTCCAGCATCTACTCCCCAGGCGAAGCACCATTATCACACACAACAATTAAGGCTTTGGTGCCAGGGCTAGATCGCCTGGGTCAGGTGGTAGCTCTGCTGCTTTGTACCAGCTGTGTGATCTTGGACAAAGAGTCCTTATCCGTCCTGAGCCTCAGTTTCCACTTCCATAAAACGGGTATAGGGACCCTCTAAACGTCACAAGTTTGTTGAGAGGATTAAATAAGACCATTCTTGTTAGATGCTTCTCAGTAAATAATCCTAAAATAATGAAATAATAAATAATGAAAAAGTATTTTCATTATCGTCATTGTCACTGCCCCTGGGTGAGCAGTTCAGAACTGGGGGACATTAATTCTTTGGCCACCTGATGGAAAGAACTGAGTCATTGGAAAAGACTCTGATGCTGGGAAACACGGAAGGTAGAAAGAGAAGGGGATGACAGAGGATGAGATGGCTGGATGGCATCACCAACTCAATGGACATGAATTTGAGTAAGCTGCGGGACGGACAGGGAAGCCTGGCATGCTGCAGTCCATGGGGTTGCAAAGAGTCGGACACGACTGAGCGACTGAACTGAACTGAGCAAGAAAACAACCTAGAATTCTCCTGAAACATTATTCTGGTTTGAAAAACAATCCTTTTCCATTTTACCTCCAGATTTCTGACGTTATCTCCCATAAGGGAGAAGCCCTTTAAATAAAACTAATATTAAAATCCAGGGGTGACATTAAAAATATTTAGCAATCATGATGGCACCAGCCAGTCAGAGCGATGCCAGCTGTCAAAAAGCATCCATCCACTCTGGTGTGCAGCAACTCAGGTGCAGCCTGGATCAGAGCTGGCAGGACCCTGTGCAGAGCTCTTCCCACGTGTTGTCTTATTTAATCCTCACAACAGCCCTAGGAGGGTGATATCATTATTATACCCATTTCACAGGGAGGCAAGCGGAGTTCAGACCAAGGTCCCACACAGTTAGAACAGAACCAGGACATGAACCCAGGCCTGCCTGACTGCAGGGTCCACATTCTGACCTGCTGTGTTGTACAGGCCTCTGCAAGGACGTGAGATTACTTGAGAGGAAAACTAGCCTGAGAGGTTTCTCTGCAATCTCTTACTTCCTTCTCAGTTTTTGCCTCCTCCTGGGGGCAATTAACACCCCTTGGGGTTAATTTACTAGGTGATTCTACAGCCTCTCAGTGAATTGAACTAGTAAACTGTCCAAGTCAAAAATAGTTTTGCTCTCCCAACCAACTCTGATCCATCAATAGAGGCTGCCCCTTACTGTGTGAATAGGTATTGTGAGGCTGCATTCAGAAAAGGCATGGTGATTGATTAGTGATGTCTGCCATGGGTGCAAGTTGGTGGGTTACAGCACGTATGTCATTTATAGTATCTCTAGCCCATGCAATTTAGTTTTCCAAATGCCACATCCTTACAGGTACAGTAGAATCACACATAGGCGTCAGAAGAGTTTTAACTTCACAGTTCCTCAGTTTACCAGTTAAACAAACTTAACTTATGAAGTTTGTTCCCAGAAATAGACACATCAGAATTCTGAGTTCTCACCAGAATATGAACTTCAACAGTGTAATAATCTTTGTTTTTTGTATCCCAAGAACCAAAAGGATTGCCTGACAGGGAGAAAGCATTTGATATATAATTGTTGGTTGCCTACGCAGAGCAGGTGTGTCATTGCCTGAACCAGTCTCCCTGGTCAGAAAGTCCAAGGAGAGTGGTGATGGTAGAGAAAGGAGCACAAAGGAATTTCTAAACCCAAAATGATCTCATTCTGTGCCTTTCAAAGACCCATCTGATGATGCTCATCAGGCAATTATGGCAGAACAAACGGCATTCTCCCCCCACAGTTTATTTACAAAAGACTGAGTAATGGGTGATGAAGTCTCTCATCCTGGAGGGGGAGGGAGGCTGGCTCTTGTTTCCATTTGATCTAAATATCTCCTCCACTCTGGAAAGGAAATGAGACTGTGTAATAAGGAGTCCCCCAGGTCTAGGAGGGAGGCACTTCTCCCTCGGTTTTCTCTCTCAGGCTGTGGATCAACCCCTCTGCCAGTGCACTGTCTCCCGGGCAGGCTTGCCCACAGCGCTGAGGGCACAGGGGAGCCCAGTTGTCTGCCTGAAATGCCAGGTGTTCAGTTTCAACCAGAGCAGGGCATTTACAAAGGGCCAAATTGCCTCTGATTAATCTCTGCTGTGCTCCCTTTTCTTCTTGGTGACAGAAAAGAGAGACTGGTCTTAAAAGCATGAGTGTAGTTTCAGAAATTAAGATAAATTGATACATGCCATCAGGGCTGATGGATTAATAATTTGGCTCCAATTTCAGACCAGGCTATCTATCCTGATGGGAAAACCCTAGAAAAGATGTTCCGAAGGCTCTGAAATTTCTAGAAGAGTCATTGACTCTTTTCTTCTTCTTTTCTCTCTTAGTCAACAGCTTTTCTTTCTAAAAGGCACAGTCATACTGTGAGACTTCTCCTGCATGACAGGTACACTCTTCCCAGCTCCGGTGGTCAGATAACTCTTTAACCCTGTAGCCTGGCCTGCTCCCACCTCCACGAGCTGCTTACCATTCCTTGCTTTCTTTCCACCCTCCTCCCTATTGCATTAGTCTGGAATCTTAGTAACAGATAACCAATATCCTGGGTCAATCTGGCTTAAGCAAAAAAAAAAAAAAAAAAAAATTTGATTGGCCCACATGACTGAAATTCCAAGGTAGATCCTCCAGGTCCAGCTGGATCCAGAGACTAACCCATCTCATATAGGCTCCATCTCCCTTAGTCCCTAAGCTCTGCTTTCATCTGAGTTGGCTTCCCTCTCAGGCAAGCTTTCTCTCGTGGAAATACCCAGCAGCCCAGTGGGAAGAGTTTCTATTTCCCATCATTCCTATAGTGAGTCCCCAAGTCAAGTCTCATTGACCTTCTGATTCCTTGCCCATCCCTGAGCAGTATTCTGATTGGTCAGCTGCTATCTGAATCTAATTGGTCACATGCCCATCCCAGAGCTAGGAAGGTGGGATGAGCTTGTTCCCCAAAGGGAAGTCTAGGTACTGTGTGCAGAATAGAGGTGGGGCAGAGCAAACCACAGAGGTCCACCTCACCCAGCTGTGTGGGATGCTCACAAGCCCCAGGCTCACATGCTTTGCCATCTTTGGGGGCATACACCGTTCATTCTTCCTGAAATTCCCTTCCTTAGTCTGGCCAACCCACAGTCATCCTTCTGGGCTCAGCCTATCTTATGCCTCCTCTCAGCCTCATCTGAGTTCCCTGTGATGATTAGGGGCCACCCCAGTGTTGCTTCCAGCATGTCTCCGAATTCCTTCCACTGACATGACCCAAAGATTGACCTGTCTCCCCAGCTACACTCTGAGCTCCCTGGAGGCAGGGAGGGAGTCTTGGTCATTTCTGTACGCTAGTTCCTGGCCCATCATAGGTGTTTTAAATACCTGTTAGTGGCATCAATTCCTATCTGATATACTTTCTTCATCCTGCCCTTCCCAGACTTACATCTCCATCTCTGGGTACTAGTGGTGCGATGAGAAAGGCATGGTGGTGAGAAGGAAGGGCACTGGCTTATCATCTCTGCTTCCTGTCCACCTGGAGACAGGGCCAGTCGCTTGACCTCTCTGGCCCTTACATCCCATATGATACTGATAGAATTTTCCTTCCTACCTAAGATAGGCTCAAATAAGATGCTGTAGAGAAAGCCCTTGGCCTTACATGAGCATGAGAGTGGTTGGGATTAGAGGTGGTGGTGGTAGAATGATCCAAAAGGGGGCTTCAGAGCATCCTCAGGAGGCTAAAGTTAGTATGTCTTCAACTCTGAGCTCCTGTAGAAGAGAAGTGTCCACAGGACAACGTGGCCTAGCTGGTGTGAGAAAGACACGGGCTTTGGGGCAATGAAAGTGGGCATATCTTTTTTTAGCAATTTGGCAAAATCTGTTACATTTCAAAGCAAGCACATTCATCGACCCCAAATTCCACCCTCAGGAGTTTAGCCGAGAAAGACAAAGCAAAGATTGAGGCAGGAGCTATTTGTTGAAATGTTACTTACCAGAGGGGAAGACTGAAAATGACCTTTAGTGTGAGTCCTTAGGGGAAATGTAAGTTAGAGCACATCCCAGCAGTGAAATATTATATAAAAGAAGTTAGATGCACCCAAAATTAAATTTTAAAAGATGTGAAAAATTGTGATTATATATATGTTATATATATATATATATATATATGTCTCATGCTTAGTATTCAAAAATACGACAAATGCAGGGCCCTGGCACTCAGTGGTAAAGAATCCGCCTGCCAATGCAGGGGACACGGCTTTAGTCCTTGGTCCAGGAACATCCCACATGCTGAGGGACAACTCAGCCATGCTTAAGCCCTCACCCCTAGATCTTGTGCTTCCTAACAGAATCCACTGCAATGAGAAGCCTGCACAACATCACGAAGGGTAGCCCCTCCTCGCCACAACTAGAGAAGAGTGCATGCAGCAGCGAAGACCCAGTGCAGCCATAAATAAATATATCTTTTTTTTTTAATGTGACAGATGCAGACAAAAAAGCTGAGAAGAGTATCATTACACCAGCTGAAGTTTACTGAGCACTCATAACATCACGTGGTTGGAGCAAGGTTTTCAGCCTTGTCCGACTTCAGACCAAGCCTCTGCCCTGCTGTCCTCTGACCTCTGATGCCCCGAAGGTTTCCCATCCCCTTGGGGCATCTGGGGTGGAAGGGCTGCAGTGAGGCTGTCCCTTCCTACCCATGTGTTTCTGTAGCATTGAATGTGTTCATCATCACACATATCACTTCTAGAATCAGGAGAGCAATTAAGATTTAACAACAAGGAAAAACTGTTATTTTTTTCAACCCTCTCAGCCCACCCCTCCCCTCATACCTCCCAGTGCTTTGTTAGGGCCATTTGCCAGTTCAGGGAGGAGTTTCCCCCAAGTGAGCCCTACAGAGGAGGGAGTCACAGTGGGGAGCCCCTAGGGAAAGATGGAGCCCCCTGAGTAGAGGGTCCACTCGGGGAGGCAGAGGCAGCAGCCTCCTGCTCTGGGAGAGTGACATGGAGACCTTCTGAGGGCCTGTTGGGGCAGAATCAGCTGAGCAGGGGAAAGACAGAGAGCCACACAAGGGGACCAGGGAGAGCCTTGTTCCCGGAGGGAAACCCACATATCTGAACAGAGGCAGGAGGCCTCAGGGGCGGGGTTTGCTTAGTCCAATACTGACAGTTACCAAAAGCCAAGCCAGTCCCAGACTGCCTTGTGCAGATTTAGAAAACTCCCAGACCTTGCTTCCACAGAGCTCACAGCGTCATCAGGAGGATTAAGTGAAACATGGTGTATGAAAAGAAAGCAGAACACACAGCAGCAACTGGTGAGGGGTGGTGGTGCTGTGACCTGATGCCCGAGTACCGGAAGGTGGCAGAGCCAGGACCGAACTCCAAATGTCCTGACTCTCAGCCCAGTGCTTATCTCACTCCACCTGGAGGGAGGGGGCAGCCTAGAGCCAGGCCCCAGAAGTCAGAACCAACCCCAAGGGGATTAAGTTGCCACCGGGAGGGCATTTGGAGCCCCCACGTAAGTGCCAGCCTGCTGTCACCTCTCCCCATCCCTTCCACCACCCCGTCCAGCCCTCTCTGACTCAGACCAGTTGCAGCATCGCTGCCGGGAACCCAGCGCTGGCTCCTTCCTTCGCTGGGTTATCTGCGGATGCTGGGAACTTGCTCTGCTGCGTGTAGCGTTTTCCTCCTGGCCATGTGTACCCAGACTTTCTAAGAGCTGTCTGCCGGGAACAGGGAGGCATTCTGCCCCTGCCTTTGAGCAGCCATTTGAAGTTCCATGAATGTCTCTGTCTGTGGGCGCCTGCCCCTCCCACCATTCCTCCAGGAAAAAGGCTCGGAGGCCCGAGGGTCGCCTGGGGTGCATCACTCCTTAACCAGCACACAACCATCTCTTCCTGCTTCAGTCTTTTATCGCTAAAAGCGGCAATAATAACTTCTTCAGAGGTTATAAAAACTAAATGGCATAAAACATTTGTTTGGCCTAAAGACAGACAAAAAGAAAGCAGTCAGTGAGTGGTCGCTGTTTGGATCAAAACCTTCATGTTAAAAAAGGAGGCAGAACAGCCCGGGGATAAGGTACATTGGCTTTGGAATCACACCACCTGGGTCTAGTACAAGCCCCCTCAGCTAGTAGCTGTGTGACGGGGGAAAGTGACTTAACCTCTCGGGACTTCTTCATCTGTCAAGTGGCAGCAGAATAACCCTTACTTCATAGGGTGGGTGTGAGCCCGATATTAGTCAAAATGTGTTAAAAGCTTAGCTCAGCTCCTGGCGCATTATAAATAATCAATTATGATAGCGGTTAGTGTCAGCTTTGTAGTCAATGTGTATGGGCTGCGGTTTCAGGAAGACAGGAGTGGGAGAAGCTTTGAGGCTGGCGAGACAGAGGCCAGAGACCTTGGCTCCAGGCCCAGCTCTGAAATGAACTCCCGGTGAGACCTGGGACAGCTCACCTGCCCTTTGGGCTGAACCTTTTATTTCCTCACTGAAAGGGCACGAATAACCCCAAACTCACAGTGCTGTCTAAAGGCACAGTGTGAACTGGCATTACCACCATCCTGAGAAGGGCTGTCTCTAATCCAGCATAAGCTTGTTCTCAAAGTGTGTCCCCAGCCCAGCAGCTCCGGCATCACCGGGAGCTTGTTAGACATGTAAATTCCCAGACTCCACGCAGACCTGCCGAGTCAGACATTGTAGAAGTGGGGCCCAGCAGTCTGTTTTAGCAAGCTCCCCTGGTGATTCCGATGCTCACTCAGGACTGAAAATCATGACTGCCATGAGTCGGTGAAGTCTTACACAGAGTGGAGGCTCAGGCTGGGGTGTGAAAAGACCCCACGTTGGTTGGCAGGGTGGCTCACAGGTACCAACACCTTCACCCCACTTTCAAGGCTCTGTATCATTAGGTCCGTCCTTGGCTGCCAGTTTCTCTCTCATCTCTTCCAGCAGGGTTTCAGACCAAGGCTGACCAATGACCAGCCTATGTGTGAATGAATGAATGTTTGTCCTGGGTTGCATCGTGCATGGAAAGGAGAGCACACATGCCCGACAGAGAAACAGAGTGGCCTGCATCCGACTCCCACAGCATCCAGGGTGGGTGTGAGGGTCAGAGGTGACTGGGACAGGGGGCAGAGGCCTTGATGGCAAGCCTAGGGAGACCGCTTTGTCCTGCAAACAGTATGAGTGCCAAGCGGGGTCTTTGTGGAAGGGTCAGTACTAGGCTTGAGAAAGATCAAAGGTGCAGCCTCAGACCTGCCTAGTTCTGGGGGCCCCCACCCTGGATTCCACTCTGGGCTCTGCCACTTAGAAGCTGTGGAGCCCTGGAGAAGGCGCTGGAGCGCGCCAGCCTCACTTTCCTCATGTGTGAGAGGCATGGCAATACCTCCCTCACTGGGTGGTTGTGAGATGGCCCTGTATCAGATGTGAGCCAAAACCTAACAGATCCTGCAACTTAATTCATTTATTAAGAAAAAAAAAAAGCCCTAATGTAAGGCAGCCACCCCCCATTTTTTGGCCAAGTTGACTATAGACACCTCAGAATATCACTGAAACAGTCAGATATTCAGTTTATTAATTTAGACACACATATGCTTAAAGGTATATTTTTGATATGTAAAATAATATTTGGCTTCCTTCATAGCTCAGTTGGTAAAGAATCTGCCTGTAATGCAGGAGACTTGGGCTCGATCCCTGGGTTGGGAAGATCCCCTGGAGAAGGGAAAGGCTACCCACTCCAGTAAAATAATATATTAACCTAGAAATAAATTTAAATGGATTTTTAAAAACTAAAGTTGGGCTTTTTTCCTCCTCTTTTACCAACTGAACCCAGTAACCATTATAAGCATCTAAAACTAACATGAGTGAGATCCTTTCCTGCTGGTAGGACTTCCTAAAACAGTATCTTGTTGTTCAGAACAACCTAATATAACCACCAAAATAGTATGAACTTCTGGAAGACATGGATCCAATGTCATTCCTTCTTTCCTGAGGGAAGTTGCATGGCATATATGTGGCGTGCCCTACCAGTAGAGCCAGCTGCCATGTGCCCAGGTGACAGCACTGGGTTTGCTCGGAGTCCTGTGTGCCTCAGAATTACCTCATTCCAGCCTCATCGCAGCCCTAAGAGGGAGGCACAGTAATTCACCCCATATTGCAGATGAGGAAACTGAGGCTTTCAGATTCACCAAACTTGCTTAAGAGCCAGAACCGAGCTCATCACCGCTACCCTTTGTTCTTCCTAAGCTCACAGATAATGCGGAATAATTGGTGACGATTATTCTGTTAATTGCACATTAATGCAGCAGCTCCCAAGCCCTAGTGAATAGGGTTTGGACTTCACTGGGGTCCTCAGCCGAGCTGCCAACAGCAAAAGCCATGGCTGACTGATGACTTCTCCCTTCCATGGGCAGGTAGGATGCCCGTCCATTCCCGATTGGTTTCCAGGCAGCCATTCCCTTGAGAGAGAGGTTTCTTCCCACCCTGGCTCGCGGGCGGACCCCCTCTGCAGGACGGCCCCTCTGCCGCGTGGTGTCCAGGGCCCACGTGTCTTCCTGATGCTCATCTCCACTCGCTTCTTTCCTCCTCGGTTTAGGAGATAAGAGCGAGTAATTGTCTTTTATAGACACTGTAATGAAGCCTGTCATCACACAAAAGAAGTTTGCTAATAAAATAAATCAAAGCAGCAATGAAAATGAATGGGGAGCAAGCTTTTACAAGTAGATTTGTACTTGTCTAGTGGCATGGTGCTTCCAGGGAGAAGACTCTGGTGCAGAGGAAACGGCACCAAGAAACAAGCTGGCAGAGTGTGTTCAGAAATTCCTTACAGTGGAACTGGGCTCCCTGAGCAGGCACAGGAGCAGAGGCTAGGGAGACACGGAGAGGGAGGGCGGCAAGAAGGCTGACTGCAGAGAAGGGCTGTTAAGATGTCATCTCAGCGGCCCATCTTTGTCCCCATCCAAATATGACAGGGTCCTGACAAACGTGGGTGACTCTGCAGCGCCTCGCCCCCCACTGCCCGCAGCGGGGCTCTTCTGCTGCTGTGTTACCTGGGGAGAGAAGAACCCCTCGCGCAGCCAGGCCCGGTGACTATGCCCACCCGCCTGGCTCTGTCATTCTCCTGATCAGTTTCAGGTTCTGCCACCCAGTCAGTCAGAAAAACGACATCATCTCTTTGAGCTTCACTTTCTCCATTTGGGAAATCGGGCCATAGGATATTAAAAAAAAAAAAAAAAAAAACCGATGGTGTTGGGTATATCATTTCAAGGCAGTGGTATTTCTCGTCCTTTGGCAAAGAGAAGTAACACTAATCAGGTTGGCTGTGGCCAGGCATCAAGCCGAGAGCGCTGCAGGGCTCGTCTCAGGCCGTCTCGGCAGCCTTGCAAGGTAGCGGTGACCCTCGTCCCCCAGGTCTCGTGGCTGTGCTGGTGGCAGTGGCATAGAGAAGCGTGTCTGCTCCCACCACCCCCTTGCTGTGGTTGTTCTGGGTCTTGGGTGGCTGCTGTCCTCTGCTGTAAAGGGAGGGAGGCGGGGGGCCTGAAGGTACACAGGCAGCTGCCCTGGGCCAAGAGCTGAACCTGGAGTCCGTCTCCCCAGCCCAGAGCAAGTCCGGATATAAGTCGATGCCTCTAGCTTTTATCATGTCCCTAGTTGGAAAGTCTCCTGCAGTCTTGGGATCCTGCCAGATAACCAGTGACCACCACAGGAAGTTGGTGCCTGCTGCATATGATGTGTTCGGAGTGGCCAGAGTGTGGGTTTTTTTTTTTTTTTTTTAGGATTTATTTATTTTAATTTTTGGCTGTGGTGGGTCTTCATTGCTGCATGTGGCCTTTCTCTGATTATGGCAAGCAGGGGCTACTCGTTTCTCTTTGCAAAAGGATGAGAAATACAGTCGCCTTGAAATGACACAGTATTTTCCCTTTCACCCAACACCGTCGTGTTTTTTGTTTTCATATATCCTGTGGCCCGATTTCCCAAATGGAGAAACTGAAGCTCAAAGAGATGATGTAGGTTTTCTGACTAACTTGGTGGCAGAACCTAAAACTGAAGCCACGCCATCGGAGTGGCTTCTCTTGCTGCAGAGCAGAGGCTGCAGGCGTGTGGGCTTCGGTGTTTGTAGCACACGGGCTCAGTAGTTGTGGCTCTTGGGCTCTAGAGTGCTGGCTCGGTAGTCGTGGTGCAGTCTTAGTTGTTCTGCAGCACGTGGGATCTTCCCGGATCAGGGACTGGACCCGTGTCCCTTGCATTGCAAGGCAGATTCTTAACCAGTGGACCACCAGGGAAGCTCCAGAGGGAGTTCTGAAGGGTTGGATGTACCCAGAGTTGCTCAGACAGCTCAGGTGCTCCCAGGGAACTCGGCAGCTGGCAGCAGCTTTCACTGAACAGGTATCCATCTCTCGGAAGGCAGTTTGCATTCTGACTCAGCTGTCAGTGAGTCAGGGCCAGGGCAGGGAAGCCATCGTCCAAAACCAGGACTCCTCCTGGGCTCCGGACATCCTGGGAATCTGAGGGCATTTTGGCTGCCTCAGACCTCTCAGTAGATCAAGGTCACCTTCAGGCTGATGGCCAGCATGGTCAGGGCCAAAGAATCCCGAGGTCACAGCACAGAAAAGGATCTGGGAATCCATCTGCATAAAGGAAGCCTCCTTGCAAGGCAAAGCCGGAGACACAGCCTCGTTAGCTAATGCAAGTTTAATATGGAGTCAAGAGAGCTGGATGCCAGCCTAGTCAACTGCCCAGAAGACATTCAAAATAGAGCAGGGGAAGGTGTGCCCCACCTGCTCCATGCCGCTCTGCCTCCCACAAGGCAGGGGCGGCCCAGCGACCCGGGCAGTATCCGCCAGACAAAAGCATCGCTTCCACATCAGTCACTCTGTATAAAGGAAGAGTTATTGTTACAGGATGCTGGCGCCTGATCAATATCTCCTGCTTTGAAAATAAACTTCTTGGCTTGGCCCTGACATTAATCTACCATCAGGAGCCCATTATCTCGAGACCAATGTTCTGTTCTATTGACTTGCTCGATTTTTTTTTTCTCCCCCAAGATCAGAATATAATTGCATTTCTCCAAGCAGCCTTTCCACTCATTGCAGCCCCATATGTGCCTATCTCCTCTTGGGATGTGACTGTTCCCTCCCAGGGAGGCTTTCCCTGACAGGTGGGGGTAATGCAGCATATCCCACCTGTCTGTCCGATGAGTCCGTCCAGTTACCTTGCTTTGGCTTCTGTAGAGTGTACATCACCGTCTGAAAGCCCCTGTATTAGGTATCTACTGCCACAGGAAAAAATAAACTCAAAGCAGCAGCAGACAGTTATTATCTCAAAGTCTTGGTCAAGGATTTGGGAGTAGCTAAGTGAGGTAGTTCTGCCTGGGTCTGCCATGCAGCTGTGTCAGCCGGGGCTGTGGTCATCTGAAGGCTTGACTGGGGCTGCAGGATCCACTTCTAAGCTGGCTTATTCACGTGGTGGGCAAGTCAGGACTCTTAGCAGGAGACCTCAGCTCCTCATGACCTATGCCTCTCCACGGGGCTGTTTGAGGGTCCTCACAGTGTGGCAGCTGGCTGCCCCAAAGCAGGTCATCCCAGGGAGCAGGGTGGAAGCCACAGTGTCCTTCATGGCCATCCTTTCTGTAGCATCTTGTTGGTTACACAGGTCAGTCCTCATTTGGTTCTTTTGGGAGGGAGCGGCCTAAGGGTGCAAATACTGGGACACAGGAGTCACTGGGGGCATCTCCAAGGCTGGCCACCACACTCTGCCTCCATGAGAGCAGGGGCCTTGGCCAACTTATTCACTGCCGCATGTGCCCAGCACAGTGTTTGACATGTAGCAAGCACTCCACAAACATTAGCCAAATGTATGAATCCATCATTGCAGTATCTCACACCGCCATGACTAGGTGCCAGGTCTTGTGGTAAGCTCCTCACCTAAAATACCTCATCCCCTGAGCCTACCTCATTTCATCTTTTACAGAAGAGGAAACTGAGCCTCAGAGAAGTTAGGTGCCATCATCCAAGTCACAAAGCGGGATAGTGATCGAGTCAGGATTTGAACCCAGGGCCTCCAGAAGGGGGTCTGTTTAGGCTGGGCCTCTAAGAGGGTTGACTGTACTTGTTAAGAATTCTCGTATTTTGCCATCAGAGCAGAGTTCCTACTCAGGGGATCTCTGTGATGCTGGTTATCAAGGGAGGCTCAGGAGCAGCACCAGCTCCCACACTGCAGGCAGCAGTGCCCAGCTGCACAGCTGAGCGAGCCAGCCTGCAGGGGAGTCAGGGCAGGGAGAAGGGTGACTGCTCAGGATGACCCAGCAAGAGGTTTACAGGCCTAAAAGGGAACTCCAGCAGCCAATGCCAAAGTCAGCAAATACACAGCCTCGTCCCTACCAGCATAAAGTGCAGAGTGATCATCACAGTCCTTCCCACAGAGCCCTCCATGCCCCCTTATAATTCTGACACTTATCCAGAGTTCAGACTCTGGAGTCAGCTCAGTTCAGTTCAGTTGCTCAGTTGTGTCCGACTCTGCGACCCCATGGAATGCAGAACGCCAGGCCTCCCTGTCCATCACGAACTCCTGGAGCTTACTCAGACTCATGTCCATTGAGTCGGTGAGGCCATCCAACCATCTCATCCTCTGTCGTCCCCTTCTCCTCCCGCCTTCAGTCTTTCCCAGCATTAGGGTCTTTTCCAGTGAGTCAGTTCTTCACATCAGGTGGCCAAAGTATTGGAGTTTCAGCTTCAGCATCAGTCCTTCCAGTGAATACTCAGGATCTCCTTTAGGATGGACTGGTTGGATCTCCTTGCAGTCCAAGGGACTCTCAAGAGTCTTCTCTAACACCACAGTTCAAAAGCATCAATTCTTTGGCTCTCAGCTTTGTTTGGAGTCAGTTCAAACTGGGTTTAAATTTCTGGCTCTACCGCATACTAACCCTGTGACTTCAGAGAGGTTTCTTAGCTTCTCTGAGTCTCAGTTTCTTCATCTGTAAAATGGAGCTCTGTTACTACGTAATGTTGAGTGGCATGATGAGGCTTCTGTGGAGCTGTACATATGAAGCTCACAACGGAGTGTTTGGCCTGGAGTCAGCACTTGATGCCCTGAGCTGTTTTTGCTGCTCTTGTCATCACTGTGTTTTCCTACATCCCTGGTTCTGTGAACAGGGGCTTTAGTACACAATCCAAGCTGATGCTTTCTAGGGATGCACGAAGGAATGCTGGCCTTTGAGGAGGCTGTGAACTGGGGGGGCAGAAATATCATCTCTCACTTCTCATCCCACAGGTGTGGATGTGTGGAGGTCGCATGGAGGACATTCCCTGTTCCAGGGTGGGCCATATCTACAGGAAGTATGTGCCCTACAAGGTGCCTGCCGGAGTCAGCCTGGCACGGGTAAGCTGGTAGCTTCCCTAGGGGGTGAGAGGTTGGCCTATGGCCATCAGCAGATCAGAGGCACCCCATGCCCTAGGCCTAGTGGTCCTCAGGTGTGAGGATGTGCACCATCCCCATCCTCCAAGGAATTCCCTCACGGTCCAGCAGTTGAGATGCCAAGCTTTCACTGCTAAGGGCATAGCTTCAAGCCCTGGTTGGGTAACTAAGATCTCACAAGCCGCACAGCACAGCCAAAATAAGTGAAAAAATTTTAAGAACTTACTTAAAGCCCTGCTTAATCACTTATTAGCTCTGTAACCTTGGGAGGCTTGCTCTTAGGTTAGGCTCTATTTACTCCTCTGCTTCAAGGAAGCTCATTTTTCCAAACTCTTAGCATAGCCAGAAGAATTAAGGCAATAATTCAGTTTCCCAAAGTGTGACCAGGGAGGTGATTTTAGGTGGTAAACATAGAAACATTTTTATTTCCATGTGTTTAAATTAATGTGGATTAGTGTAGCAAATTCATGATTTCACAGACATTGTGACTTAGGATAAAGCCAAATTGAAGAAACATAATTTAAAATTTAATTTAATACAGGTAGAGTGGCATGTTCGAGGAAGACTGAGATGGTACTTAGGATTTCTCAGGTGGCACTAGTGATAAAGAACCCACCTGCCAATGCAGGAGACATAAGAGACATGGGTTCGATCCCTGGGGAGATCCCCTGGAGAAGAGCATGGCAACCCATTCCAGTATTCTCACCTGGCGAATCCCCATGGACAGAGGAGCCTGGTGGGCTACAGTTCATAAGGTCACAAAGAGTCAGACACGACTGAAGCAACTGAGCACGCACATGCGTGAGATGGTATTTAAAAGGTCTGGGCACAGTGGTGGTTAATATAGGTTAGCTCCTCATCCCCTCTCCATTTTCATGCCAAAAATTCTATTAAACTATGTTATTGCCTTAAAGTGGTTTATAGCAATCATCACTCTAATTAGTGGCCATTATCTACAAATGGAAATAGCCAGAAATTTTTATTTGTTTTGTATTATTAATATTTCACTAAGCCATAATAATAAATTTTAAAATATTAAGAGCCTTGAAAAAAATCAAGATGACTGCAAAAGAACAATGAAGGTTGGGGAGGTGGGATCTCAGAGGGTAAAGAGAGCCAGGAGGTTTGTGGGACCTGAAAGCGTCACAGTATAGCTTTGCCTCTTGGAGACACCCACCCTACCCCTGAAGATCCCTGCTAACAGAGCCCCCGCTTGCCAACCTTCACCCCCTGTTTGGCTTCACTCCACACAGCCTCCTGCCCAGACCACTGCCTCTCCCTCCCTTGTCACCTCACGATCAGTGATGTGCAGAATTGCAGCCCAGGTCGAAAGAGCCCTTGTTCTAAGACTTACAAGTAAGACCAAGGCAGTCAGAGGGGCAGCAGTCTTCAGGGATGCTGGGCCCGGCCACTGTAGGGACCGGTGTCGACGGAAAAGAGAGCCAGCAGTGCCCTCTAGTGGTCGAAGATTCCAAAGACAGCCACACCCGCTAGCCCCGCTTGGGACAGCCTGGTCCCATGCAGGTGTGAGTTCTAGTTCTGCGGGAGAGGCAGAGATCACGTTTCGTCTGAAATATTGTTGGCAATGCAGAAGAAGGTTCCAGGCAGAGAGACCCCAGAGTCTCTCAGTAAGCCCAAGACTGGCGCTTCCAGCCCCTGGGGACTATGGGACCATTGAGATGCCTCAGACCCCTGAGAAGGACCACTCCCAAACTGTCCTTTCCCTGACCAGAGCTGCCATGTCAGCGTGGCTCACCTGGAAAAGACACACCGTCACTCCCTGTTTAGTGATCCATGGATGAACAAGAACTTCCTGAGCCAGGCCTTGTTCAAAGTTGGTGTCTTACATACTGACCTCGCTTAGTTCTCACTTGTTTTTAATCCTCATTTTAGAGGTGAGGACAGCGAAATGTAAAGACACAAAGTAACTAGAGCCAGAATTCAAACCCACTTAGGTCTGACTGGTGCCTGGCACAGAGTGATTATCCTTTAAATAGGGACTGCTGTTGTTATTACCAGTATGTGTTGGCACCAGTATTAACAAGGCTGGGAAGTTGATTTCAATGTCTTATCTGAATTCTGTGTTGTAACATTTCAGCTTCTTTTTTCTCCTGTCACTGCTGAGTCAGTCTATTGGCTTTAAACCAGTTAGCAATCTGCGTGTTGCCGATGCAGGCTGGCAGGACCAAAGGTCCCTCAGTCAAGGTCTCCTGACTTTTTATCACAGTATCTAACTATTTTTGCTTAGTTCCAGATCATAATTTACATGTTTTCTCAGTGTTTTATCAACCAGATTCTTCTAGATGTTCAGATCTCCTAGAACATCATATTGATAGATGTGAGAAGAGATATTCTGAAAGCCCCAAGACAGCCAGATAAAAGAGGAAAACCAAAATCTTACTGAAGGTGTACAAACTTAAGGACAAAGAGCCATGCAGCAGTAGAGCAGCAGCTCAGGAAGAATGAAATGGCCACCAGCTTGCCTGCCTCAAGAACCAGTAGCCAGTCAGTTTGTTCACTAAATTTGCTAAGATCCTTCTCACCTGTGCCTCTGGCCAAGGGGTCTTTGGGAAGACAGTAACAGAAATGCATTCAAGTTCGATGCAACAAAAGCTGACTTTTGTGCAGAGACTTATTCCAAGATTCTGGGCAAAGCTCTGTGGTCCAAGCATAAGAAAAGCAAGGGGAGCCTCAGGTAGGAAGAACTAGAAAGGTGTTGTTGTTCAGTCACTAAGTCATGTCCAACTCTGCAACCCCATGGACTGTAGCCCGCCAGGCTCCTCTGCCCATGGGATTTCCCAGGCAAGAATACTGGAGTGGGTTGCCATTGCCTTCTCCAAGAGATCTTCCCGACCCAGGGATCAAAGGAAGGTGCTCGATCCCTAGGCTGGGAAGATCCCTTGGAGAAGGGTACAGCTACCCACTCCAGTATTCTGGCCTGGAGAATTCCATGGACTATACTCCATGGGGTCACAAAGAGTCGGACACGACTGAGCAACTTTCACTTTTACTTTCAGGGGTAGGGATAAGAGGAACACACAGCCCACTAAAATGAGTCCTTTTCATGACTCTAGCAAGGGGAGCAGTAATAGACATGAATGTAAAGGTCCTTACTTTGGTCCAGTAACTGTATAAAAGTTCAAAATCTGGGAGAAATGACTTACTAAGCTGTCTGGAAAATATAATACTCATAAAATAGTAATTTAAGTATCAGTTAAAATTAGAATATTATTTTATTTGATCCTTTAAAAAGAACACTGGTGAATTTCAGTACCTTTCCTTGTGGTTGGAGAAGAAACCATGATGGTCCCTCATCATCTCTGCAGCTTCAGATAACCAGTGAGCCAGAGGACCTGGGTGGAAGACCAGGAAAAGAAGAGTGTTCACATGTGCTAGCCCCTTTAGGCCTTCAGCTTCCTCTCAACACGGTTGCTTTTTATTGTTGTTGTTTTGGGGGTTTTTTTTAGCGGAAGGTGAGGAAGACTGCACTGCATGGCTTGTGGGATCTTAGTTCCCCAACCAAGGATTGAATATGAGCCCTCAGGAGGGAGAGCGTGGAGTCCTAACCACCAAACCACCAGGGAATTCCCATGGCACAGTTTTAAATTAAATGCAGCCTCTGCTGTGCAGGGGCCTGGCGGGGATAACAATGTTCCTGAATTGATTGCTGACCCACTATCAACCTCTTCAGCACTCAAAGAAAAAATGAGGCAGTGGCAAGAAATTTTGTAGTTTTCTGCTGCCAAACTCAGAGCCAGCAAAAGTGAGGAGTTTCAGGACCAAGGCTTCCCTTCTCTTACTCAGCAGTCAGCAAATTATTTTTGTGTGACCTATGAGCTAAGAATAGTTTTTACATTTTTAAATAGCTTAGAGGGAAAAAAATCAAGAGAATAATAATATTTTGTGACATGTGAAAATTCAAATTTCATTGTCCATAAAGTTTGATCAGAACACAACCACACCCATTCATTTATGCAGTTTCTGCTGCTGCTGCTGCTGCTGCTAAATAGCTTCAGTCGTGTCCGACTCTGTGTGACCACAGATACCGCAGCCCACCATGCTCCCCCGTCGCTGGGATTCTCCAGGCAAGAACACAGGAGTGGGTTGCCATTTCCTTCTCCAATGCGTGAAAGTGAAGTCGCTCAGTCGTGTCCAACTCTTAGCGACCCCATGGACTGCAGCCCACCAGGCTCCTCCGTCCGTTTTCCAGGCAAGAGTACTGGAGTGGGGTGCCAGTGCCTTCTCCTTATGCAGTGTCTAGGGCTGCTTTATAGCAACATCAGAGCTGAGACCACATGGCCTGCAATGCCTAAAATGTTTACTGTCTGGCCCTTTACAGAAAACATTTGCCAACTGCAGCCTTACCTTCTGCTTCTAGGGCAGTCATTTACACTGAAGTGTGTGTGACTGATATGCAACTCACTTTTATTCTTCAGAAGGAAATCTGGATTGCAGAAGGGGGAAAATAATATGATAAAGCCTAGAGAATAAAGTGGGAGGGGAGCGGTATCCTGGCAACAGCCTGGGTTGGAGGAAGATGCTTAAGAGCAGGGAATTTCCCTTGAACTCTGATGTTTTGGTCTTCTAAGCCAAGTAAGAGGTTGTCAGCAGGTGGAATCTATACTGTGGGTGGAGTGAGAGATTTTCATCAGTTACACAGAAGAATTCACTTTTCCTTTCTCCCCAAGTCTACTCATAAACAGGATATTTCCTCACCTCTTGCTGCTTTGACTTGCAAGTAATATGGTTGTCTTTTTTTTATTATTTGTGCTTTGTAATAAAAGTGGCAGCAACCTTAACACCTCAAAGGATTGTTAAAAATTCTAGCTGCTGAGGGAATTTTACCTCCTGGTTGCAAATTGTAATTCGTTTTTACCAGCCAACTTGGGCAGAACTCTAAGTTGAATGTGACAAAAACCCAACTCAAATTGGGTTAAGCAGAAAGCCAAGTTACTGACCCATGTAAATGGAAAGCTCTGTGCTAGTTCTGGCTTCAGACAAGGCTGGATTCTGGAACTAAAAGAATAATGTGTTCCTGGCTCTAACCCTCAGCTCTGCTTCATTCTGGGACAGGGATTTCAAATGGCCCAGCAGTTCTCCCTACATCTTACCCATCGGATCTTACCCAGCAATTCTTCCAGGACTAGTGCCTCTTGATTCTGATTGGCTTGACCAAGGTCACATGCTCACCGCTGACCAATCCCTATGTTCCCCACTATCTATATTCTCATTGGCCAGGCTGGGTCATGTGGCTTTCCTTCAGCCATCTGAAATAAAAGGCAGGGTTGGGTCCCCAAATTCAGTGGGAGGCAATCTCTAGGAAGGAAAGGGCACAAGATGGTCAGGAAAACCGGCAGCTGTGTATTTACTCAACTGTAAGCTATAGAGCCCTTAAAATGTTGATTTAAAAAATGGAAATATTGAAGGTTTAAAAACACAGTGTGGCTACAGCCCTTGATACAACATAAAATAAGAAAGGTTGACCTCAAGCTCACAGACCCTTTGCACCCCCTGCCCTCCTTGACCCTCCGGAGAGCCTGACCCTTGCACCTGCCCGTCTCCTTCAGAACCTGAAGCGAGTGGCGGAGGTGTGGATGGACGAGTACGCGGAGCACATCTACCAGCGCCGCCCGGAGTACCGCCACCTCTCCGCTGGGGACGTGACTGCCCAGAAGAAGCTCCGTAGCTCCCTGAACTGCAAGAGTTTCAAGTGGTTTATGACCAAGATCGCCTGGGATCTGCCCCAATTCTACCCACCCGTGGAGCCCCCCGCCGCAGCCTGGGGTGAGGTGAGTGAGAAGGCTAGGGCCCGCCACATAAATAGGTTTCAGGTCAAAATGCACGTGCAGGGTCCACAGTGTAGAGAAAAAAGGGCCGGCAACACAACACTGTAAATCAACTATATTTCAATAAAAATTAGAGAAAAAAAAAAGCTTAGTGTCATCTAAAAAGTGCCAGTAGAGGTAGAACATGTAAAACTTCCTCCTTTCTTTCGCTGGTCTCTCTTCTTAGCCTTGGGGTGGTGGTTTTTGTTTGTTCGCTATTTAATGTTATAAGTAGAAAAAAAAATAAAACTAAATTATTAGCATGAATTTTACTGTTCATCTTCATGTCCTGCAGTGCCAGTTTGAAAGGCAAAGAGAACATTCAGTTTGTGCACAACTGGTGAAATTCCACAATCCATATTTCAGACCTCACCCATGCATATGTATTTCTTACCAGAGCCGTGGAAACACAGCACAGAACTAACTCAGCTGTATTTATTTCACTTCTTGATAATGTACACATCCTATCAACATCTTACTGATGAGTGAGAAGAGCTGAAGGAAAAGGAACTCTAGGTTGCCCCCTCCTTCCCTTTGCTTCTGTGCTATTTGCTGCTGAAGCAGTTGGGCCATCCAGGGAACTAACGCAAGAAAGAAAGGACATAGACTTCTCTGGTGGTCCAGTGGTTAAGAATCTGCCTGCCAATGCCAGGGACTCGGTTTTGATCCCTGGTCTGGGGAGGTTCCACATGCTGCAGGGCAACTAAGACCTTGTGACACAAGTACTGCAGCCCAGGCTCCCCGGAGCCTGTGCTCCGCCTCAAGAGAAGCCGGCACACGGCAGGGAAGACCCAGTGCAGCGGAAGGAAAGAAGGGACACGGTAGGGTTTCCCAGGCCCTCTGGGTCGTGGACACGTTCCCTTGTGACGCCGAAGCCGGTTCTGATTGGAGAGAAAGTGTGGCCTCTGGGACAGGCCAGCACCCCCGCTTAGTCACAGCTGTGACTCCCTCAGCCCCTGCTTGCTTTGAGTGTTGCTGAGTTCCCATGCCTGTGGGGGACCCAGGGACTCTGTGCTGCGGGGACTCAGAGACACTGTGTGTGAGCTCGGCAGAGAGGAACAGCAGGAGCTCGTAGAGTCTGTGTCACCTCTGCCCATGTGCATGCTCTGTTACCCCATGAGACTTCACTTACAGGTCCAAAGATAAAATTACTAGGACATTTAAGACAGCGACAGCAGAGCTTTAAACCAAACATACACTCCGAGTAAGGAACCCTGTGCCGCTGCCCTTGTCACACACCCAAGAAGCTGGTCCCTCTGGAGGAGGCAGTCCACCACCGCATCCCGGCTCCTGGGTCTCTGGCTGTGAGGACCACTCAGAGATGGGTATAAGGGGATTTGCGGAGGGGGAGCATACATGTTGGGGCTCCTTCTGTTGTAAGTGACAGTGGAAAGGGGAGTGATTAATCTCATAGAAATCTTGGGTAGCTGTGGCTTCAACTGCGAACACCTGGATCCGGGAGGTTCAAATGATGTCAGCCTCTTCTTTTCCTACTCAACTGTGCTTCCTTGTGCATTGTCCTCATGCCGAAAGTAGCAAGATGGCTCCTGGAAACCTTAGGCTGAGAGTGCCCCAGCTTGGCCAACCTAGCAGGAAGTAAACACCTCTTTCCCAGTAGAGTCAGCAAAGGTCCAGGATTGAAGTCTTACTCTTGGATCCACACAAATCTCTGTGGCCATTGGAGGAAGAGGGGACAAGGGTGGGGTGGATGTTCTGGCCACGGGATGGGCCAGGAGCCATGGCCCGGGGGAAAATCATCGTTGTCAACCACACGACCCTGGAGAGAAGTGTGTTGGGCTGCAGACGCACCAGGTGTCAAGTTCAGCCAATTAGAGGGACCTTTCCCCGCTAAGCCCTCTGCCTGGCCCCACCGGACACCAGCGCGAGTTTTCTAGATGAGGTGCCTCTTGATTTCCCTCGTGAAGCCCTTCATTTCTTTGCCATCCCATTGGCTTTCTCCCCCATGTTAGTTCAGGTCCTCCCGGGAAGCAGGAGGCAAGAAGGGATTAGGTGAGCAAGAGAGAAGTGAGCAGGGAGGCGAGGAGAGCTGCCAGACCGGCCTGGCTGCCTTCTGGAAGAGGGGAGGAAAGGCAGGAGAGTGGGCGGGGCGGGGAGGGGTGCAGAGCCCCAGCCCGAAGTGAGGCTTTGAGGAAGTCTGGCCGTGTTAATGAGCAGTCTTCAGGTGAATCACCTGCCGGAGGAGTCCGCCTCCCTGGGGACGGGCCTGCCTACTGTTGGAGGCAGCCCAGGGGAGCCGGCCTCCCCTTGACACAGTGGCAGGTGCAGCTCACAGCAGCGGGGCAGTCAGACTGCCTGCAGCTGGACCCTGGAGAGGGCCTTTTCTCTGCCCCCACACCCTCCACCCCTCCCATCGCACGAGGAGCCGTGGCTGTGAGGTTGGAGCTACAGGCGTGATGCTGGCACCTAGCGCAGCGGCCTGCCTGCCGTCCATGCTGGCTGGCCAGCGCGTGCTGAGGCCCCGCGCACTCCCAGGGCGTCCTCCCCCGCCTTAGTGAGACTCTGTACCTCTTTGAAGCCTCCCGTTCACCTGCCCCAAGGCCCAAGAGCAAAGACCCTACACCTTTTCTAAGGTGTTCTTCAAGGTATACCCTCTACATCACCTGGAATGAGGGTAAAATTTGATCCCCGGACCTGTGGGTCACATTCTCTGGGAGAGGAGGCGGGAGTCCTCCTGTCCACACCCCTTCCCCTCCAGGCCCCACCCTACCCCAGGACTCTACACGTGCTAATTCAAAGCAAGGTTGAGTGGAGCTGCTCTCTGTGTTCCCTTATTAACATGTTCCGTCCTGCCCACCAGTCCAGGACAGACTTCATTAGAATTCAGAGCTCAGCCCACCGACATCCTCTACCTTGCCTCACTCCTCCCGCCCCAGCAGGGGCCCCACTGGGTATCTCCAAGCACCTCACTGGTCCTCTCTTTGCTTCTTTCTCATCCAGATCCGCAATGTGGGCACAGGGCTGTGTGCAGACACGAAGCACGGGGCCCTGGGCTCCCCACTGAGGCTGGAGAGCTGCATCCGGGGCCGCGGGGAGGCTGCCTGGAACAACATGCAGGTAGGGGCTGCTCCTCGGACTGGCCGCCGGGTTCCCTGTGCTGTCATAAGCCTGCAGTGCTCACGTGGTCAGGGCTGGCGGGGAGAGGCCCAGGCAATGACGAGTGACAGATGGGCCCAGGGGACATGTTGCCAGAGCGTACTGGACACTTTGGAAAGAGGAATCCTGCACGTCAGTCTGGACTGTTGGTTACAAGGGACAGACACTCGGCCCGAATGGCTGTCAACAGAAAGAGAGTTTCTGGCTCATGTCTCTGAAGTCTAGATGATGTCGTCAGGGTCTCTCCAGGGTCCCAGCTCTGCTTCCCTCTCTCTCGGCTTCATTCTTAGGCTGACTGTCTTCCCAAGTGGTGGCAGAGGTGACCACCAGCAGCTCAGGTGGCCAGCCACCTGGTGAAAAGGCATGTCCCTTCCAAGAGTTCCAGAAAAGCCCCGGGGCTCTCACATGCTAGCTTTCCTGAGCCAGCGATGATGGAGGTGTGACACAGTCCTCTTAGTGACCTGGGTCACGGGCCTTTCCTGGGGCCTAGGGTATGGTCATCCTCACTCGAAAGATAGGGTGACACAGGAGAGGGTTGGTCCCCAAGGGATCTCCCAAAGGATATAATCAGGAGAATGAGGCATGCAAGCCCACCAGGTAGAATATGCCTCTCACAGGAAACCACACGTAGCTTCCCCTGGTCCCTTCCCAGATTCACTCTGTTGCTAACTCACACGGCATCCGTTGACTCTTGGTTCGAAGTGGTTTATAGTCTCCATGCTATGGATTTTCTGGCATTTGGGAAGTGTACACTGATGTAAGCCTATAATGCGGGTCCTCTGTAAAAACAGAACTCAGGAGGGCTGCGTGGCGTGCACACTGAGAACGCACAGCACACCTCCTGGCATGCACGGTGCCAGCCTCTGGAATGTGTGATGCTCTCCCCCATCCTTTGTTGAAAACCATTCTTATTAGATAGTGGTTCTCACTGACTAGGGGCTTCCCAGGTGGCACTAGTGGTAAAGAATCTGCCTGCCAATGCAGGTGATGCAAGAGACTCAGGTTCGATCCCTGGGTCAGGAAGATTCCCTGGAGGAGGGCATGACAACCCACTCCAATATCCTTGCCTGGAGAATTCCATGGACAGAGGAGCCTGATGGGACAGTCCATGGGGTCACAATGAGTTGGACACAACTGAGCAAGTATGCCCACATGCTCATCAACTAATTCTTCTGAATTCTCCACAGCCCTGTATGGCTGCTCCTTGATCCTGGGGCTGCAGAAGAGACCAGGAGAAATACACAGGGCCTGGATAGAATGGGCCTAGGGAGCTCAGCCTCAGAACAGCTCCCCTTGCGGTGGAGAGTCCACATGAAGACAGAGGATTCGCTCAGACTGACTGCAAAATGTGCCTGGGGTGTGGGTGTGCCAGCCTCCACTGTGAGGTGGGGAGCGTGGCAGCCCAGTTGCCCCACTGGGATCTGTGTCCCGTGGGGCCCACAGCCACTCTTGAGTGATGAGCTCTAGTGAGCCCAAAAGGAAGAAATGCAAGTCTAAGCTACAGCTCGTGACCTGGAGGAGGCCTGGGAAGTCAACATCCAGGGAGCAGTAACTGGCTAATCCCACCACCACCATCACTGCAATGCCCACCTCTGGCCAAGAGGGAATAACAGGGACTGGATTTACCCTTCTACCAAAAGCATCCAAAGAAATGGACAAAATATGTGAAACAACTGTTTTCAGGAGAGCCGACGTCAACCCTTGAAAGACAGTGACCCTTAGAAAACTGGGAGCCAACAAGCACGGTGGTTGCCCAGCTTCCTTCCTCGAGAGAGGTCCCAGTCCTCAGGTCAGGGAGGGAGAAGCCCGGGGGGCCAGACACACGCCCTGAGTTGGGGAGGCAGCACGGAGAGGGCAGGCAGTCAAGGTGGCTAGAATTCCCAAAATGGAGTCCTGGAGGCTTGGAGAGACCTGGACACAGATAGTATCTGAGATTTACAGAGCGCCCCCTGCATATTCAACAGAGTACTGAGTGTGTGCGGAAACTCCTGGGGCTGGATGAAGAAGCACCTGAGAGGATTCATATGCAAAAGTGGACGGGACCTAGAAGAGCAAAAACAATTTTCAAAAGAAATTCAAAGTTAAAGGACTGATTCCAACATAGATTGTTAAAGTGTCACTGATTAAAGCAGTGCCATATTGACATAGAGAATAGAGACTCTAAAAATAGATCCATGCGTATATGGACAGCACACTCTTAAAGATGTTCAAGGCAAATTTGGTGCAAAAGTATAATATTTTCAACAAGTAGAGCATATCCATGTGCAAAAACATTTTTTTCGATAAATACCCTATACAGCATATAAAAATTAACTCAAAACGGGTCATTGACTTAAACATAAAACCAAAACCAAAATACTTTAGAAGAAAGCACAGGCGAAAGGGTTTGACCTTGGTTACCCAAGCAATGATTTCTTGGATACGACACCGAAAGAGAACTCATGAAACAAAAAAATTGACAGATTGGACTTCTTCAAAATGAGAAAATTCTGTTCTTAAAAGACACTGTTGAGAAGATAGGAAGACAAGCCACAGACTAAGAGAACATGTTTACAAAGCATATTTAAATGTTTGTGAGTGAGTGAGTGAGAGTTGCTCAGTCATGTCCGACTCTTTGCAACCCCATGGACTGTACATTCCATGGAATTCTCCAGGCCAGAATACTGGAGTGTGTAGCTGGTCCCGTCTCCAGCTCATCTTCCCAACCCAGGGATAGAACCCAGGTCTCCCACATTGCAGGCAGATTCTTTACCAATTGAGCCACCAGGGAAATGTTTAGAGTATAAAATTTCTCAAAACTCAATAAGAAAATAAGCAGTGCAATTTAAAAATGGGCAAAAGATGTGTAGAGATTTTAGTGAAGAAGTCCTATTGGTCGGGAAAGAAGCACATCAAAAATGTTTAACTTCATAGTTATAAATGGAAATTAAAAGTATAACCTACTAGAAAGACCAACCATACCAAGGATTAGCAAGGATGTTGATAATTGGAACCATACACTGCTCGTGGGAGTGTGACTGGTACAACCACTTTGGAAAACTGTTGGGCAATTTCTTGGAAAGTTACACATTGATGTATCTTGTGATCCAGCCATCCCTCTTCAAGGGGTTTACCCAAGAGAGAAGAAATTATGTCCACATGTCCATACAATGGCTTGTATACATATATTCATAGCAGCTCTATTTGAAATAACCAAAAACTGGAAACAACCCAGATGTTTAAGAACAGGTATATCGAGTACCATGTAGTGAATGAATGCACCTCAGCAATAACAAGCAATGAACTGTTGATAAATGCTGTTATAATGTGATTAAATCTCAACAGAATTGTGTTGAGTGAAAGAAATCAGACCAAAAAAAGAGAAAGGATCCATACTCTCTGATTCTTTTTATATAAAATTCTAGAAATTGTGAGCTCCTCTTTCGTAACAAAGCAGTTGCCTAGGGGTGTCGGGAGGGACAGAGGAAGAGATCACAGAGGGCAGGAGGGTGCCTTTGGGGTGATAGATATGTTCCCTACCTTGGTGACAATTATGATGGTGGTGGTTTCACAGTTATAAGCTATGTCAAAATGTATCAAGCTGTGCACTTAAAACGTGTGCAATTTATTGCATGCCAATTATTCAATAAATCTGCTAGGGAAAAAAAAGGTTTATCAACCTATATAATAAATGAACCTGGTTTGGATCTTAATTCAAACAGACTGACTCTGAAAATAAATGCGTAAGGCAATCTGAAAACATATGAACTTGAGCTATTTGAAGACATTGAGAACCTTGTGGTAGCTTTTCTTTGTTATCAGGGCACTCACTGAAGTCATGACACCTGACCTGATGTAATGTCCAGAATTTGCTTCAGAAGAATGTGGGGATGGGGGGTATGGTGCAGGGGGAGCTCTAACAAGATTCACTGTGATTTAGTAATCGTTGAAACTGGGTTGTTGGGACAGGTGTCATCAATATACTTTTTATATACTTTTTAATTCTAAATATCAAAATTATCGTTTCAACATGTAATGGAAGGTATTTTTTCCCTTTAAACACAGCTTTATTTTTGGGGTGAGACTACCTTTTGCTTTAACCAGTGAAAATCTAGCAGTTGTCACTTGCTGTAAGTGTAAAATAAACACTGAATTTTGGAGACGTAGTTTAAAAAAAAAGAGGGTAAATATTTTTATATCAGTATACAGTTTTCTGAACCCCTGCGTTTAAAATTTCCTGTAATTACAAAAAAAGAGAATCCCCTAACTTTGCTTTGCTGTCCTCGTCATGGTGTCCTTGTGCGTGCAGGTGTTCACCTTCACCTGGAGAGAAGACATCCGGCCTGGAGACCCCCAGCACACCAAGAAGTTCTGCTTTGATGCCGTCTCCCACACCAGCCCCGTCACCCTCTACGACTGCCACAGCATGAAGGGCAACCAGCTGTGGAAGTACCGCAAAGTAAGACAGGGCGTGGAGGTGGGTGGACAAGGGAGCCTGCTTGATTTTTTTAAAAAAATGTGCCTCCCCCTTTCTCCCCAGAGCCCCCTCCCTCATGCATTTGTTACACAAACTTCCCTGACTCTCCTGTCACCAAGAGAAATCAGAAATACAGCTTTAGAAATTTTCTTTTTCTATTAGTCTTAATTTTTTTTTTAATTCAGCTTTAGAATCTTAAATGTTGGCACCTGAGTGTTTTTTTTATAACCACCTTGAGAGCAAATGAAATTTGACTGGAGGTGGGCACTGATTAGGGTCTCAGCCCAGAAGTGGCATACATCAGTTTTGTCCTTACTGCCGCGGGCACCACTCAGGCATGCAGCAAGGCCAGCTGCAAGGGAGGTGGGCAGTGTCCACTGTGTGGTGGGGAGGAGAGGCAGGCAGGCCTTCGAGCCTCACGCCCGCCCCCTCGCTGTCACTGCTGCTGCCTGTGCTCACTTGCCCAGCACAGCCCGGCTGACCACCTGCCTCTTTCACAGGATCAGACCCTATACCACCCCGTCAGCGGCAGTTGCATGGACTGCAGTCAAAGTGACCACAGGATCTTCATGAACACCTGCAACCCCTCCTCTCCCACCCAGCAGTGGCTGTTTGAACACACCAACTCCACAGTCTTGGAAAAATTCAATAGCAACTGAGCCCTCACGTTCCCGCGGTGAGCCTGGCGGGGTCCCCTCCAGCACTCCCTGCAGCCTCCCTCTCCAGAGGAAGGTGGGGCTCCCAGGGCTCCCCCGTCCTGTACAAGGTGCTGGCCAGCCAGGTCAGGGCAGAGGGGGCTGTTGAAGCTGGGCTGGGTGTCTGCCCACCCCTGCAGGCCCCAAGTGGTGGAGGCATGGAGAACGGACCCCATAAGAGCAGAGCCCGCTGCACCCCTGGCGGAGGCATGGAAACCCAGGAGAGCCTTTTCACCCCATCACCACGTTCCCTTGAGCGGTACACAGGAGGAATGCCAGGGTAGCCCTCGGCCACCCAAAACAGAGTCCTCCAAGCCTGCCTGACCTTCAGCTGGCTCATTCATGAGGGTCCCTTAGAGAGAGGCCAGTTGTGTCTATAGGCGCCAACTTTAAGCAACAGTGCCACTCAGCAGCAACAGAAGGGCAAGAGTCTTTTTTGGGGGGCCATTGGTTTCAGCCTTTTCATTTTGGCCCCAGCTTGGGATAACTGCAGTTACTCCCCAGCATCTGTTCTCTGTCATGACCCAAGAAGATGCAGTTAGAAGCCGTGCCTAGGGCCCTCCGAGTGTTCAGTACTGACCACCGGCCAACTGTCAGGCCTCAGGCAGAAGTGTGGTCCTCCTTTGCCACCGTGGACAGCCCGGCTGTCTCCCCTGGCTCTCGGGGTACTCAGGATGCCCATTTCAGTGCTCTCCAGGCTCGAGGACAGTCTGGCCACCAGCTCTTCAGGACTGGGTTTCACATGGCCTTGAGTCTGTGACACAGGCATAGTAGAAGACCTCCAAACTAGAAATTCTGCTTGAATTTCCCCCATCAGCGCTTCCATCTCTCGCTCTCTCTTCCTCTCCCTCCCTCGGGCAACTTCGTGCCTCAACAGAAGAGCAGAGGTGTGATGTGCTGGCCTCACAAAGTCCAGAGGCCTCCAAGGTGGACCTTGGGCAGGTTGCCTAGCCCCGACTCATTGAGGTTCTGGTTCACATATGGAATTCTAGAATTTTTAAAGAACTCTGTACTTGGGTCACAAACTAGAGTGCCATATAGGATTCTGGTATTCTAGCATCCAATATGGATTTCTGGAATGCTGTGATTGAAGGAGCCAGTCAACTGTAAAACCTTCAAGGCTGCCCCTAGCCTAGAAACAATCTATGAAGTCCAAGGTTGGTGGTGTTGGGGGACGGGTGGGGGAACCCACGTCCATCCACTCACACCAGAGACCTGGGTGTGACACAGTCCTCAGCCCAGGCCAGAAGCTGTACCACCCCCTACCATGGTCACGGCCGCAGTGGACACCCCAGTGTCCCACAAACAGGTATGCACTCCGCTCCGTGACAGCCCTCCGTGCTTACCTTTTGCTTTGTTAATTATGTGTCAGACTCCCAGAGGGCTCCCAAACTAATAGGAAGTGTGTCTCTAACCAGCCTGCCACCCACTGATTCAGAAATGGAAATCACGGAGTCTACAGCCTGTGGCTCCTGCCAGCTAGCCCAGGAAGTCCTTCAAATCAGTGTTCCAATTAGAGTCAAGCCTCTCAGTTGTATTATTTACCAGTGAAATAACTGAGACATAAATCTGGGAGCAGAGCCACGGATCTGCCTTTGAGATGCTGGCTGATCTCCTCAGTTATCTGGGGAGGGAAGTGAACTGTCCCAGCCACCACTGCCCCGATGAAGTGTGCAGTGGGCAAAGCATCGCTTCCACCCTCTGCCTCAGCACAGGTCCCATTCTGGCCACCTGTCTGCAGGAGAGGCAGCCCCGTGCTTACAAAGCTTGCTTGTCCATCCCTGGTGTCTTTGCCAAGTGAGTGCTATACCTTTTAGCAGTAATCCTCTTTAGGAAGGAGTCAAAAGATGAGGCCCCTTCCAGAGTCTAAGAAAGCAAGAGTGTTGCAGTTTGGGAAAATTGAGGTAGGATTCATCATCAGAAAGTAATGCAGTGATATTAAAATGAAAACTGTGCCTTTTAAAAAGAAAAACATGCAAACGTACATACAATCCCTAAACTTGAATCATTTTCTAGTGCCTTGCTAGACGTAAAGGGGCAGGGTTGGGGGAGGGGGGAACATTTTTGATGATGTGTGCAATCCCTTGGATGAGTGTGTTTTTCCTAATGTCTGATTTCAAGCAGGAGGCGTTGGGCCTAGAGCAGGATCTGAAACAGCAATGCCCCCCAAGGGCTAGGGGGCCAGGTGTCATTCCGTTCAATGCAAATAACACCCTGAATTTAAAGGGCACCTAGATGGCTCTTTCGATCCATGGCCAAGAAGGGTCTCAGCCACCCTTGGGAGAGGGGCCTGTTTGGAAGCCACATCTGCAGCCCCCATCCTGCCCCCAGCGATTAGATTTGCAGTAGGTCCCACTCCAGCAGGTGACAGCGTTCTCAGCAAGACCAGGACGCATGTGGAAAGCGGGAGCAGTGGCAAGCAGTCCTCACGTGTCCTCTCTTCTGTCCTTTGGTTCTCCTTTTGAGGCTGGTTTTGCACCCTCAACAAGGGATGGGCAGATCCTCTGAGCACTCTGACATTTGCAGTTGCTGAACCCACATGTGTGGGTGCCGAGACTTGACATAGCCTGTAATCAGGGAAGGGAGGAGAGAAGTCCATTCATTAACAAACCAACCAATGGCACATACTAGCCATTCATTGTTTTGTCTTAATTTTGGAAAACCACCGGTCTCAAGAATCCATGAGACAGTGGAGGTGCTATCAGCCAGGTGATGGGTGAGAATGTGGACCCTTTCTCCTCTAAAGCCTTTCTTCTGAGCATGAGGTCACAAAATGGTGTGGCTGGAAAGTATCACACCGGTGTGACGCCCAGCAGCCTTTCCAAAGGGGGACTACAGGAACATTTCAGAATGCAAAGAGCATCTTCCCAGTAAGTTCAAGGCCATGGAGGAAATGCTAAGTGTGCAGGCATGTGTGAGAAAAGCCATTCTACCTTGTGCTTCCAGATGGAGCTTTCAACTTTCAAAACCATCCAGGAGGGACTTCCCTGGTGGTCCAGTGGTTGGGACTCTAAGCTCCCAATGGAGAGAGCATGGGTTCAATCCCTGGTTGGGGAACTAAGATTCCATATGCTGCATGTCCAATAAATATATAAAAATATTTTTTTAAAAAAACAAACCATCCAGGAGCTATCAGTTCCCCATTTTTGGAAGAAATAACTCAGAGTCAGAAGGGAGTACATCCACAGAAGAGATCTGATGGGGGATGCAACCTGAGGACCTGGGGCGAAAGAATGATTCTTTTTGTAGATGTAGAATATGGATTCCCAAAGTCCACATTATATTCACTACCTGTTGAATTTCTCTTTCTCTTTAAGAAATAGGTGATATCCTTGAAGATGGCTCCATATTTTTGTGTATGCATCTCTATATTTCTAATCTGTGAAGTTTCAAAGGAGCGGCAAAGCACTTTACAGAAGTAACTGAGAAATCCAGACACCTTGTTTCAGAGATCCCTGGTTTGCACAGATTGGGTGATCTCTGTCAGTCTTAGGAGGCAATGCAACTTTGGTTAAGTTTTCTGAGTATTTCTAAATATGGGAGAAGGGCAAGGAGTGGGTCCTACCCTGGAATTCTTTTCTGCTTTCAACTGATGCTTTTTTTGAAAATGCAAGTAATACTTTAGTTCTAACTGGATCTTGTGCCAAACTGTCACCTCTGGGGTGGGAGTTGCACCTACATTCCAAGTGACAAGGTCGTCTTAACGTTTGCTCCCAAAATGGCTTTGATTCAGCCGTGCCGGCCCACAGGGCTGGGTTCCTACTGTGTTTCAGACTTGAAGGAGGATCCCAGAGGGATTACATGCAGGGAATATCTGAGAGGTCAGATGTGGGATTCCATAGAGAAAGCTCGAGACCACCAGCCTCTCATCTCCTGCCTGGAAAAGTGAGCCTTTGTGAAGACCTGACTTACCATGTACAACTGTGATTGTGACTGTTGTTGAGTAAACCTCCAGACTTTTCTCTAACATGGTCTCTGGCTAATTCCTTGTCTACACCTTTCTCCAGTCGTTCATTCCCTGCGTGTCCATTGAGTACCCACCCACTCAGTGCCTCCGTGGGTCCCGGATAAATTCCCCACAGCCATCATTCTAAGGAGGAAGGCAGACCGCAGACTGCTCACCACGATGATTTCAGATATGAATAGGGCCGTGAAGGTTATAAAACAAGGTATTTTAGAGACTGGGGTGGGGATCAACATGAAGCAGGGTAGTCAGGGACTGCCTCTGTGAGAGCTGAAGGACTAGAAGAAGGGAATATGAGCCAAAAGGCAGTTTGGGGAGGAGCAGACCCCCTGAGGCAGGAAGGAAGTTCCTGTGTTGGAGGCGGAGGAGGAGGTGAGCTCACAGACTTAGCCCAGGTAGCCCACAAAGGATCTTGCAGACTGCACCCAAGAGTGGAGGATTTCAGTGACAACATGAAACAAGCTTAGCTCATTCCTGCTCACCCATGAGCCACAAGTCCCTGCTTACCAAAGCATGTTGAGGGTTGAATTATCAAAAGTTTTTTGAGGGTTGGATTACATAATACCATGTGCTGGAAAGAACCCTGGCTGGTCCTGCTGTGCAAGGTGATCTTATGCAAATCCTGGCCCCCCAGCTAGGTTCCAGTTTTACACAGTGAAAGGAGTTTTCCCATGGTGCTTCCAGCTCCGCCAGTGCTCCTGTCGTTGAGTCCTGGTGTGGGGCGGCAGGAGACCATGAACGGAAGCTGCGCTGGTGCTGTCATTCAAAGCCCACTAGAGGGCGCGGTGGACCGTGGCTTGGAGAATGTTCCTTTCCAGACCCAGGATCTGATTACTGGCCACGGTGCAGGTTTGAGCCCTGGAGCAAGAAAGTAGATCCTGTCTTTCATAACTTGCATTTCTTGTTTGTTTGAATATCTTTTGTAAACACCCATAAATTATAAATGTTTTAATGGAGTCTTTAAAGAATTTACTAGGAAATAAAGTGGGGGCTTTCGTGGTAGCTCAGACAGTAAATAAACCACCTGCCTGCAATGCATGAGAACCCGGTTCGATCCCTGAGTCAGGAAGATTCCCTGGAGAAGGGGATGGCAACCGACTCCAGTATTCTCACCTGGAGAATTTCACAGACAGAGAAAACTAGTCGGCTACAGTCCATGGGATCAGAGTCGGACATGACTGAGCGACTAACACTTGCACTTCACTTTTTTTTTCAAAAGGAGAGAACATTCCAGGTGTAGGGGCCAAACACCCTATGTAGGATCTTGACAGGTATGAAGGTCTGTGAGGCCAGACCAGAGTGGGAGAGGAGACCAGGAGGGGGCAAACTAAGCCAGACCCTCTTGGGGCGCTGTGGGCCATGACAGGGTCTCTGATCTTTATTTCAAAGGCAGCAGGAACCATTGAAGGTTTGGGGCAGAGAGAGCATAAACTGCCCTTGAACTGAAGTCTAGAGCCAGGAGGTTGCTCAAGGTGCTGGGCATGTACTAGGGCCTGGAGCCTGCAGTGACAAATCCAGGGCAGCTGGCCCTCACGTGTCTCATCCATTTCAGCTCCTTGTCCTCCCAGCCCTACATGCGAGCAGAGAATCCAAGGTAAGTAGAGCATGTAGCCACACACACAGTGGGAGCTCCTTTGTGTTGTTGCACGCTTACTGGGAAACAGATTCAGAGCATGTAGCAATATGCTCAAAGGTTTGCATCCTTTTTTTCCTCCTTGTGTGATTGGGGTGGGGCTTTGGGGCCTGGCATTTAGTAAGGGTTCAATAAGTACTTGACAAATGGACGAATGGATGAATAGTTTCAAATTACACTCACAGCCCACAGACCTTAGAGTGAGTTCTCCTGTCTGTTATATGCTGTGTTTCCCTGAGCAAGTCCCTTTTCCTCGCTGGGCCTCAGGTTCTCCTTACAGCCATGAGAAGAAGGGGAGCAAGTTAAATAAAGATCAGCCTGGAACCCACTAGTCGCCTAGATCTTGCATCTCATATTTTGCAATGGCCCAGATCTTGTTAGGGATTTATTTTCCAAGTTCACCTAGGAAGTGAACTAGGGGTCCCCTCCCAGTTCTCTTATTGGTGTCTCCCACCCTCAAGTTTCTGGGCTTCTGGTGGAGTGGGTCCAGGAGTCGGCATCCAGAGCTGGCTTCCTGCAGCTGCTCACAGTTCTGCCAATCTCTGGCCTCAGGCAGCTGCCTCCTCTTTTGTTCCAGGCTTAGCATACCTGGCTTCCCCAGCGGTGCTCAGGGCAGTCTGCAGCTCTTTGCCTTCAAGTCTGACTTGGTTTGGGGCTGGCATAGTGACAGCCCTGGGCGCACTTCACACCCACTCTCACAACAGAACGCCACAGAAACAAAGGAATACGGTGAGCCCTCAGAAAAAGCAGGTTTCTTAGCAACTTTTGCAGCCTTTGTTCATGAGCTCCTCGGAACTGAAGCAGCGTCTGATCTCCTGCCAGCTCCTGCCTGGGGATGGGGAAAAGGGGGTGGCGGATCTGCCTTTGCTGGAGCTGGGAGCTCTGCTCCCCCACCATTGGCCTGTCAGTCAGCCTGGGAGGCAGAGACCTAAATGCCAAATTTGTCCAGGTTTTAAGAAAAGTCCTTGCCATGGTTTCTACACAAATGCAGAATTCAGCCAACAAACATGTACTGAAACATATTCTGTGGGCTTATGGTGGCCCATGGTCTGTGCCCAGAGTAGTAAATCCCAACTCTGTCCTTGGCCCAGGAAAGACAGAGGTGAATAAGGGACCACCTGCAGCCTCTCACATTTCTTGATAAGAACAAGCGAGGACCCAGGCAGGTGAGGGGAAAAGTTACTTGACTCCAACTGCACTGTCTACACGTTGCAGCTCTCACTGGGATCTTAGTTCCCTGACCAGGAATTGAACCTGTGCCCCCTGCACTGAAAGGGTGGAGTCTTAAACCACTGGACCACTAGGGAAAGTCCCCTTGCTACACAATTTTGAGGTCACTTGTGGACACGTGCATGTCTAGAGTGGTGAAAGATTGGAGTCGCCCAACATGCATGTTCCCAACTGAGGTCAATTCAGCTCTCACACTGTAAACAAGAGTCCTTCTTACCATCTTACTCAGTAACGCGCTTCTTACATTTTTTGTGCTTTTGTGGGTGGTTTTGGTTTTAATATCCCCTGCAAGCATAGTGCTGAAGTGCTTGCAGCAGAGGGACCAGTGGGGTCTGGAGATGGAAACGCCTTGGCCTTTGTGGGCACCGGAGCCCTGTTGGGAGGTGTACAAGCCATTAGTACATGTTTCAGTACATCTTTATTGATTGAATTCTGCAGCTTACATGGTTTACTACAGGCCTTTAGAATAAAACCCAAACTTCTTAGCCAGACCCCAAAGCTCCTTTGGAGCTGGCCGTTGGCCACTTCTCCCATACCTCCCAGCAGGGCTCAGGTGCCCACACAGACCAAGGCTTTTCCATTTCCAGATGCCACTGGTCCCTCTGCTTGGAATTTGCAAACAAGAAAGTAGTGAATGAGGATTATTTTGTTATTTTCTTTCTTTCTTTGGGTGTTTGATGTCTTTCTCCTTCACTGGACTTCGTGAGGGTAAGGCTGTTTCTGTGCTGGTCACCATTTTATCCCCAGCTCTTAGGAGAACTGATCTGGACTTTGGAAATTGTTGAGCCAAATATGTCCCTCTGGAATTTTAGTTTTGTGAGACTTATTAACATTATTTATTTCAGCATTAGTTGTGTATTTAGTTAAGGCCAAAATGAAACTGCTTTCTAGGGCTTTTTTCTGATCATACTCACAGAAGATTGATAAATCAAAAGTTGATATTTTTTATGGGCATTAGAATTTTCCAGTAAGCCAAATAATTATATGCAGTCTTCTAATCTCGGTTGAATTATTCCTTAGAAACTTGCTTGGTGACCAGGCATTAAAGAAAGAAGTGGAGGGCTAAGGGAACATTTGCCTTCCCTATGACAGAGTATACACAGGCCCCTAAGTCCATACATAAATTCACGTCTGAAAATGTGACTAACGTCAAAAGTCAAACAACAAATGTACTCTGTCAACAGAGCACATCTGTTCCTAGGTAATAAAATGTGGTATAACACTGCCAATTACACCTGCATTTTTGGACACAATCTGGGATGATATATTGAGTCTTGGCTAATATATCTTCAGTTTGATTGTTTCCCTTCACAAATCAAAAAACAGGCTTAGGAATATTTAGTGGAGGCTAAAGATTTATCCCTTTCAACAAATCTAATTATTTCTGTATCAATTATAGTTAATGGTATCCTTTTTTCCTTTTTAAAACAGCTTTATTGAGATTTAATTCACCCATCTAGAGTACAGAACTCAAAGTTCTTAGTATATTCACAAGTTTTGAAGCCATTACCACTTCCTAGTTCCAGAACACTTGTCCCCCTAGAAAGAAACCCCGTACCCATGGACAATCACTCCCCTCCAACACTCAACCCCCCAAGTCCCTGAGCCACTGGCAACCACTAAATCTTACTGTCTCTATGGATTTCCCTTTTCTGGACATTTCACATAAATGGAATCATAAAACATGTGACCATTTGTGTTTGGCTTTCCCTTAGCATGTTTTCAAAGTTTATACATATTGTAGCATGTATCAGTACTTGATTCCTTTTTATAGATGTCTGGGTAGATCACATTTTCTTTATCTGTTCATCAGTTGATAGATTTTTGGGTTGTTTCCGCATTTTGGGCCATGTGAATAATGCTGCTATGAACATACATGTATAGGTTTTTGTGTAGATATATGCATGTTTCTCAGGTCGATACCTAAAAGTGGAACTGCTGGGTTATATGGTGATTCTGTGTGCCACATTCTGAGGAGCTGCTGAACTCTTTTCCACAGTGGCGTCACCATTTTGCATTTATACCAATAGATGCGCATTTCAGTTTCTTCAGATCTTCACCAGCATTTGCTGTGGTCCATCTTATCGACTGTAGCCATTCTAGAAGGTGTGAAACAATATTTTAGTGTGGCTTTTATTTACTTTTCCCTAACAATTAGTGATGCTGACCATCTTTTCATGTGCTTATTGGCCATTTGTATACCCTCTTTGGAGAAATGTCTATTCAAACCCTTTATCCACTTTTTAATTGGCTTGTCTTTTTATTATTGAGTTGTGTTATATATCCTGTACACAAGCTCTTTATATATGTGACTTATGAACATTCTCTCTCATTCTGTGGATTTGTTGCTCCCACTTGGTATGCAAATATGTCACATCACTACTGTTAGTACTTTCATTTTTCCATTCACAGAATTTTATGAGATTAAGATGCAATAAAATAATCAAGATTTCCCAATTATTGCTGGGTAGGTAGATGGATATGGAGACCACCCATGTAGAAGCCAAACAGTTGGCAGATAAGCAGTGCCACTCTGCCATCTTGTCATATAATGTCTCCTTCCCTAACATGCAGAAACCTGAGCTCAGTAGGAGGCTTAGAGGTGTTAGCATGTAACATATGAAATAATAACTGCCGCTTACTGAACACTTACTATG
The DNA here is from genome assembly GCA_007570785.1 of Antilocapra americana. Lineage (NCBI taxonomy): Eukaryota > Metazoa > Chordata > Mammalia > Artiodactyla > Antilocapridae > Antilocapra > Antilocapra americana. Next base: position 2,616,185 of record ML661892.1, on the reverse strand, counting down.
TGCAAAACATTATGCTAAGTGCTTTACATTAATCACATTTGAGTTTCACTGGTGGCTCAGAAGGCAGAGCGTCTGCGTGCAGTGCAGAAGACCTGGGTTCAATCCCTGGGTCAGGAAGACCCCCTGGAGAAGGAAATGACAATCCACTCCCATATGCTTGCCTGGGAAATCCCACGGAGAGACGAGCCTGGAGGGTTATAGTCTGTAGGGTCACAAAGAGTTAACCCAACTGAGCACGAACACAATTCCATTTAGATGACTGGCCTTTATTTTGAGATTATTCTTACTCTTTTGGTATTCTATATTGCCTACTAGTAGTACCAAAAGAGGTATTTGTATTACTATTATAATAAAAGAAATATAGTCACATGGTAAAATATTCAACTAGGGAAATGGTTATTAACTTCAACTTCTTTCTACCTTTCCTCCCTTAACTTGCAGTCTCCACTATAGAAGCAACCAGAATTACTAGTTTCTTGTGTATCCTTCATACAGATGTGTGTGTATATGTATGTGTACAATTTTCTTGAAATACAAATGGAACTTGTACATTCTGTTTGTATTTTTTTCACTTAATATCTTGGTATAGTTGAATATATTTAATTTATTGAAAAAATATTGACTGATTCTCTACTCTGGTGGCCGCCAAATTGGAGAATGAGTGTTGCAGGCAGGGGAGCATCAGCAACAAATAACCCAGAAATGGTTCCTGCCTTCATGGAGTTTATACCGTATGAGGAGAGACAGTCACACAACAAAAATAATAATGTTGTGATGAATGCTAATAAGACACTGAATAAAAAATAGTGATGGGCAGGGGGAAACCAACTGCTCTTAATCAGGGTAGACTCTCTAGGAAGATGACATTTAAATTAAAATTTGAACGATGGAGCCTTCAAATAGAGGAGCTGGTGGAATAGCATTTGAGGCAGAGTGAACTGCCAGTTCAAAGCTCTCAAGGTAGGAAGGAGGCTGGCTTATTTGAGGAGCTTAAAGAAGAATAACAGCTGAGGAATGAGGGGCAGGGCAAAGAGATGGCAGGGACTGGTGTCAGGATGCACTGGGAAGCTGGTGAGAGGCCTTAAGGAGGGTGTGGCATGGTCTAGGTTTGCTCCCTAGAGAATGGGTGATTTAAGTACAGGCCAGTGAAACCTTCCAGGCAAAAGATCATGCTGGGCTGGGCTGAGCTGCTAGCTGAAGAAAATGAAGGGGACAAATTCTGAATATCTATTGAAAGTAGAAGAAAATGCCTTGATGATGGGTTTGCTTGAAGTAGAGGGAAAGGGAGGGAGAGTCAAGGGTGATGCCAGTTAAGAGTTTATGGATTTGAGTGTCAGAAAAAGTTAACTTGAACATTGTGGTCTGCAATGCCTCTAAAGCATTTCAAGCAAAGAGCTGAATATTGTTTTCTGGAGTTCAGAAGAGAGGTCTCAGCTAGAACTATAAAATTGGAGGTTACTGATCTGCAATTTTAAATACCTGGGGGTAGGTTTGGGTATGGAAAAGAATGTTAGTTGCCCATTTAAAAGCCTAGATTTTCTTAAAGACTTTAAGTTCAACTTATGAACCTTGTTATTCTATTACAAGTCTAATAATTTTTTTTGTATAAAGATAAGAACAATCACTTTCACTTGTTCTGATTGCTATTAATTCTTAAGTTTAGTAGATTCAGTCCTTAAACGTTTAACAGACTTACAACCTTAATTAATCAAATTTCCTTAGACATTTCCAACTACAATTACTAATTTAATATGCCTGATTTTCTCAAACATTTGAAATGGCCAACAGGGTAGACTTACAAATCTAAAAAGCCATATTTTTCTAAGCACTTAAGCAAATATTGTAACTAATTACCTAAACTTATAAGTCAGACTCTCAGAGTCATTTCAAGAATTTTAAATCCTTCACAAAGCAGGACAAGATCGTAGAAGCTTCTCTGTCTCCTGTACTCATTCCTGCAATATCTGATTATTCATCTTCTTTCCAGAGTTACAGATTTATTCCCCCAGCAAGGAGATTGGATTTTTTTTTCAAATATTGCTATTTGTAAATAATCTGTATAATAACACATGGAAAGTTTATGATAAAGGTTTCTTTTGTTGTTTTGTCTCTTTTTTCGGGGGCGGGGGCTGTGGGCAGGTAAAGCAGAAAGGATAGCTTTATTGCTTTGCCGTGCAAAGGGAGACACACCAGGATTCTGCCTTGAAAAACTATGTCTAAACCACAGGGAATTTGATTTTATAAATTATAAAAGGTTTTTATAACAGTGGGTCAAAGGTGGGGTCTGACAAGATTAGCGTGTAAATAGGGTTTGTACTCCTTTAATCTCATCTCACAGAGTCTCCTAATCTTGATGAGCTTCTCTGGTTTCTTTAATCTTGCCTCAGGTGGTTTCTAGGCTGCTCTTCAACTGTTCCAGTTCACCCTTGGGAACTCAGGGAAGGTCAAGGAGGCTGGAGTCTTGCCTGGCAAAGTGCATTGCTTCTCTGTTCTTGGAGCCCTATAATCCAGGCCACCCAAGGCAGCTATTTCTATTTCCAGGCAAGCATGTGATTCCTTAGCTCATGGCCCCCTTTCTCCATCCTCAAAGACAGCAACTTTGTATCTCTCGGACCCTTCTGTATTAGTCATGTTTCTCCTGAAGAAAGTCTACAAAATTGTATCTAAAGGCTAGTTAAAAGCATGCGCCCCACCACCCCCAAAGAGGCTGGAGATAATTAGGAGAGAAATAGCACAATAATTTGAATAGAGAAAGGTAAAGATTTATTAGTTATAATGGGACTGTAATAAGGAGGCATTCCCCAGTAAGAAGTAAAGAGAACTCTAAAGAATACAGGAGTAGCAGATATAGGAAATCCAAAAAAGGGGGATATAGGTATATGTATAGCTGATTCATTTTGCTGTAAAGAAGGAACTAACACAACATTGTAAAACTACTGTACTCCAAAACAATTTTTTAAAAAAAACTATACTTCAACGAATAATTTTTTTAAAACATAGATGGTCAAACAAATGATGGCCAGTGATATAGTATCATACTGTAATAAATACCTCACCAAAAAAAAAAATAAGAACAGATGTAAGGAGCAGACAATACTTTCTTCTAGGGCTCAAAGTATTGAAAGGAATACTTTCTTCTAGGGCTTTTTTCTAGTTGCTCAGTCGTGTTCAACTCTTTTTGACCCTTTGGACTGTAGCCTGCCAGCAGGCTCCTTTGTCCATGGGATTCTCCAGGCAAGAATACCAGAGTAGATTGTCATTCCCTTCTCCAGGGGATCTTCCCAACCCAGGAATCAAACCCACATCTCCCGTGTTTCCTGCATTACAGGAGGATTCTTTACCCATTGAGCCATCGGGGAAGCCCCCAAGAATAAGGACCCCATTCCCCTCCCCACCAGAAGGGTGGTGATAGGAGAAGCTGGTGCAGAAGAAACTCTGTGTACTGCAGCACCCTGGTGATAGGTGCAAATGCTATTTTGAAAAAATAAAGGGAAAAAAATATGGAAAATGTAAGAGTTCTTATCCATACCAATCAAGTTTGAAACCAATATCACACACTGCCTTGTACAGATAACCAGCTGTTTTTCTGTGTGTATGTCTGAACTTCCCTGGCTAGAAGCTTACTCTTCTAAGCCTAGGATTATATTTCATCTTCTTCCTGTGGCCAAGCCTGAAATGAGTATATACACTATATGCTCAATAATTTACTTTTGAATTTATGAACTCCAAGGGAAGAATCTTATTATACTTGCCTTTTTTTCCTACTAATTTTTATTCTATTTTTTCCTACTGTAAAGGCAAGAAATGTTTGTTGGGGAAAATGCAAAGGTAGAATAAGAGAAGAAAAATATTAATCCTATTTCCGCTCCCCCAAAATAAGTACTGTTGATATGCTGGTGTATTTTTTATGTACAAAAAGTTGTTTTTCTTTTTTAAAAAACATAGATGTAAGAACATCATATCCCATACCCAGGGTTAGGTTGTTGATTTAACCATCTCCAGTATGGAACTTTTCGGTTCTTTTCAAATTTTCCCATTATAAATAATCCCGTAATGAATATTGTTGTGTTTAAAATATTTTCTAGTAGGCCAATTTCCTAAAATGGCTGGCTCACAAGCGAAATTACTAGGCTACAGGGTACAAATACGTTTACGGCCACCGAAGAAAACTGAAGATCGGCTTCTAAACATGGAAACTGGTAGTTTCCCGTTTTCAACAAGACACAAACCAGAAGCCTCTTCAATGCCACCTAGTACTACCAAAATAGGTACACGTGCGACTCAAACGCCCCCTGTCCCCTTCACGCCCCTCACTCGGAGAAAATGCCTCCCAGCCCTAAAAGACTGCGTGACTGACCCTCATCTGGTCCCTTCGGGCCTTTGGCCGTCATTTGTCCCCAGTCCACCCAGTGGAGAGGTGGCCCGACTAGGCGTGCTGGAACAGATTTCTCTATGGCCCTGGGTTGTGCGTGACGTTCTGGGCTCCGAACCCCAAGTCTGGACTCTGCAGGGCGCGGCCACCTCGCGAGTAAACCCGGAGGCTTAAAGCAATAGAAGCCTCAGCTCACAGGGCTCCAGGGAGGGCCCAAAAATACGGCAAACCCTTCTCCACGCCGAGATTGGCCCAGCCTTTTTCTGCATCTCCTCCGCAGCCCCTCCTCTTCCCCGCGCGGTTCACTCAGTCCACCCTCCAGACCTAATCCCGACTTCCGATTCCTCCCAGCCGAAGGGTCACCCAAGCCCCTCGGGTACCCGTCCCTCTCCCCTTCTCTTTCCGCACCGACCAAGCCCGTCCCCAGTGGGGAGTTTCCGCCACCCCCAAGCTTCTGACTGCCTTATAAGACCCGCCATCAGACCCCCATCACCTCTTCTCCATGTCTCTCCACGTATCTGTCCCGACTGTCCCTGTCTTTCCCGCCATGACCGTCTCTCTATCCGGTTTCTATCCCGCGGGTCTGCGGGTCCCCTGGCCCTGGTCCTTCCGTTTCACCCAGTCTGAACCTCTCATGACAGTACCTCTCTCCTCTGTGGGTTCCCCCCCTCACAAGCCCCACCGCGTATCTGTCCCTCTGCGTCTCCGCCCACGTCTGTACTTCTGTTCCCCGAGGGTGATCTTCCCGGAGTCGGGCCCTCCGTCCAGCCGGGACCCTGCTAACCATCTCTCCCCGGGCCCGGAAAGTCTGCGGCCCGGTTCGTCTCCCTCACCCGGGGAACTCTTCCCTCTTCCACTTTCTCTACTTTGAACCCATCCCAGCAGAGTCCAGGAAGTAGCCAGGCGCCGGGGACTGGCGGCGATGGCGCCCAATGGGACGTGCTAGCGGCGGCGGAGGCCCCGCCCAGGGAGGAAAGGCTGCCAATGGGCTCGCGGAGGCGGGACTTCCGCTGTCCCGCGGAGGGCGGGGGGGAGCGAACTGTTGTGGTGCGGCGCGTTGGGCGGGCGGCGGCCGGGCGGCCCAGGGGCTGCCTCGGGACTCGGGGCGCAGCCGAGCGGCTGCAGGGGTGGGGCGGGCCGGGCGAGCCGCGGGGCCCGGGCGCCGCGGGTTCGAGGCCGGGCCCCGCGCGGGGAGGCCGCGCCACCCCGGGGGAGCTGCCCGGCGGCGAGTTTGCCCGGCAGCCGAAAGAAGGCGGGAGCCGGCGGGGGCCCTCAGAAGCCCCCGGCAACCCGGGCCCAGAGTCCTCGGGGAGCCGCTGCTTCCTGGGACGCTCTCCTGGACGTCCCCGCCGGAGGGTGACGGTCCGGGGCCCCCGGCCGAAGGCGCCTCGGGGTGACCCCCGGCGGGGCCCTGCACGCCGCGGGAGACGACCCCGGGGCCGCGAGCAGGGAGGAGGGGGCTCGGTGGAGGCGCGGGCCGGGAAGCGGAGGAGCCGCGGCGCGGCGGAGCGGAGCCGGGCCTCCCGGGCGCGGGGCCGGGCAGCGCCTCAGCCGGAGACGGACTCCGGGACCTTCGCGTGCGGGGGCCTCGGCTGCCTGCCCCGCGGGGAGCGCGGCTGCGGAGCGGCCTGCGGGGGGCCTTCCCCCAGAGGGGCCGGCCCGGGGCGAGGAGATGAACGGCTTTAGCACCGAGGAGGACAGCCGCGAAGGGCCCCCCGCCGCCCCCGCCGCCGCCCCGGGCTACGGCCAGAGCTGCTGCCTCATCGAGGACGGCGAGCGCTGCGTCCGGCCCGCGGGCAACGCCTCCTTCAGCAAGAGAGTCCAGAAGAGCATCTCGCAGAAGAAACTCAAGCTGGACATCGACAAGAGCGTGAGTCCGCCCCCGCCCCCGGCGGGGTCCCCGCGCCGGGCGGCTCTCGGGCCGCTGACCCGGGCTGCGGGCGGGACTCGGGGGCCCTCCGCGCCCTGGGCCTCGCCGCCCTTTATCTGCAGATTGAGGAGTTGGACTCGGGTTTGCAGAGGCCGCTCGGCGTGGACGGTCTCTACCTCGGACTCTGCCCAAATCCAGGAGGTTGGTGGCGGGGCTGCTCCGAGGACCCTTCCTGCCAGGGAAGATCTGACACCAGTTTTTAGCGCGTTTTATCGGTGTAGGCAGGGGAGCAGGAAGAGGTGGGTTCGTTTCGTTGGCCCACGGAGGAGCAGGTGATGAAGGGACCCGGCTCTTCTCCAACTTCTCCTTCCTTCTCGGATCCCTGTTATTCCTTCAGAAAAGGAAAGGTGGCAGCTCCTTTCCTGTCTGCGGCGGCCTCAGCTTCTGCACAGGGTCGGCGAGCTCGCTGCTTAGCAGGCAGCTGTGGGGGAATGGGATGTTCGAGGATGTGGCAGAAATAAGGCCAGGACCTGGTCTTGAAAGGTAGTTCAGGCAGTCAAAGTGACTTGGAAGAAAGAAAATCCACTTTTATAGGGTTAACTTCTTTAGAAATGCCCGGAGAGCGGTGGGGATGGGTGATTTAAATTTGAATAGAAAACTTTTCTGGTGGGATTTCATCACTCCTAGTTAACTATTCTAAAAATTCTGAAGATGTGCCTATTGTCAACCAATTAAGAACTTTTTCCTTTGACATCTGTTGCTGTAAACCTAAAGTGACTGCCAGGTGATTAGGAATTGGAAATGAGTTGGGGGGGTATTTAATATTCAGGTGGACGAGCTAGATTAGGCGGTTACCATCTCTTCTAAGACCAAAATTTCTCCACTTTGGGAGGAAATCAGAGATTGCTCATTAAACTGAAAGGAGACCCACTTTTTCCACTTCTGATGTTACAACGGAAACTGAGACGCAGAGATAGGAAGCGAGGGTGCCAAAGTCATACAGCACCTAAGAGGCTGGCTAATTCCTTGAATCTGTTGTCTGATTTACTTCCAGGCCTCATACATAAGCCTTGATTAAGTCTTCAATAAATAAAAAATTAAAAAATATCTTCCCAGTGCATCTACACTCTTACTCTCCCATCCAGTTGTTGTTTTAAGTTAACAATTACATTTGCAACTCTTGAATGGAAAGATGCTATTTTTAAGTGGTTAGGGGTGAATTGATGACTTTCTCACTACAAGCCTCTATCAGTGAAGGAAAGGTATTCATCTGAGAGCCAATAATTGCCTAGCCACGGTGGTGGCCTGGAGTGGGACAATATGGAAGTGAAATGCTCAATTCTAGGACAGCAGTGGATTCATCCTTATGGAAGCACTGCCTAGCTTCTGTGTAGATTGTTGGGTGTCTTTACTTAATATTTTTTCCAGTCCTAAGAAAAAGAAATTCCTGGTTCTTGTAAACCCACCATCTGAACAGTTGTGTTGCTGCATCTCCGACTCCATGTTCCCGGTGACCCCTCTGGAAAACCTGTGTAGGGCTAGGTTGACTGTTTGATACACACTGTCTGGAAGAGAGGCAGCCTAAGCCTAGTACTAGAGTCCCCAAAAGGTAATGCTTTTGAAGGAGTAGGATTTCAAGGCAGACTCACTCACAGTTTGTTTCAAGGTGGTGTTGTAGAGTCATTATTTCTGAAAGGGATTCTATTTCATTCTCACAGGCTTAGGCAGGAATTCAATTCTAAGTAACTGCTGTGTTACAAGAATTTTTAGCTGTTGCAGAAAGTGAAAGAGGAAAAAAAAAAAAAACCAACACTTAGAGCCTTTTCTATCACCCTCCTTCCTCCACCCCCAACTCCCCAAAGGCCACTGGGCTTTGAAATTTCTGAAAACCAATATGTACTTGAAAATGGTTAAGGAAGAATAATGACTATTTATCTTGTAAAAGGGTCTAGCAGAGAACCTTTAAAAATAATAGCACCTTAAATCCAACTCAGGCAGTTTAACTCCTTCCGTATAGACATTGGCAGTGTTCTGTGATTTATTAAGATATAACATGCTTTCAAACGTCCCTCCAATTGGCATATATCTGCTTTTTTTCTGGAAGAGCCTGGAAGTGGAGAACAGTATAAGGAAGATGTTGGAGTAGGAAAGGACACATGCCCAGGGTTAGAAGGTCTTGATGACCTTGGCCAGGTCATTTCCTCACTCAAGGTGGCTTCAGTTTATATCTCTAGAAAATGAGATGGGAGCCAGGGGGGTTGCACTAGTGATTGCTGAGTTCTTTTCCATCTAGGATTCTATTATTCTAGCATCTTGACCTGAAATCTCCCAGTCACAGCTTTAGGGATCATACCTTTCCAAGTCTGTCAGTCTGTGAATTTGAAGAACAGCTTAGTCTTACATGTGAAACTAGCTCGCATGAGGGATGTAGGATATGTTGTGATTGTGCTTTCTTCCCTGATGAAAGCATGTCCAGTCGTCTGTGCATCAGCTGGGTGGGATTCTTTGAGCCTGTGACACGTGCTGTGTCTGAAAATCCTTTGACAGAGTTGAATCTGGCAAAGTCATTCAGATTTGTAGCCATATGTAAATGTGGCTTTTACTGGCCTAAGCTGCTTTTAGATGCAAGGGGCTCCTGTGTTGGTACAGCAGCATTTATTGGATACTTGCTGTCTGCAAGACACTGTCACAATGTAAACGTAAAAACTACTCATGGCTCACTAATTGAGCCACATGAAAGTGCTGATTCATGTGAATAAGAAACGGTTGCCATTATTTTCTCCATGGAAAGGCCTGAATTAATTACACTGGTTTCCTATCAGCTTACTTTTATCTTTAAGCAGTTGAGGAATAGGCTCAAATTCAGAAGTCTCTCAAGAACATTTGTGTAACATCTGGTTCAGTGTCAACAACCCCAAGTCATTTACACAGGCATTCAGTTTGTTAGGTTCTTGAATGGTTCCTCCATCTCAACCCTGGTACTTATATTCTTAATAAAAACACGTCCTTCACATCTTAGCTGCTGCTTCCACCTTCACTTACTATTATGCCTCCAGCCTACATTAGAAAATCAGCAGCGGTATCCAGCTTCTTTTATGTGGTTTCACCTTGTGAGAATCTCTGCACCTCTTTCTGCTTCTCTTTGTGGATTCTGTGAGTGCTGATGCAAGAATTATAAAAATTGATACATAGAAATAGTTTTTTCAGAGGATTGTCATGGTGCAGTAGCTGCTATTGTCAATGTAAAAATAGGGTGGCCTGCTATCTTGTCATTACCACAGTGCCCGCTTTCCTGCTCCCAGGGGCATTGCATTCCAGCCCCATGTAAGTAACTCACTCCTATAGGTCTGAAGATGTCACGTCGCAGGGGGACACTGTCTTGTTTGAAGGAAAGTCTAAGCTATTGTCATGTCCCAAACCCCTGAATTTCTCCTGATGCTCCTACACAAGCAGTCACTTTCACCTAAGTGGCACAGTCTCCTCAGGGTCTCCTCACTCATGCCTTCTGTCGGCCTGCTTTGAAACTTAAGTCTTGGCTGTTCCATCCAGAATGCTTCTTGTCTCCCTGCAGGTCCTCCCTTTGGGTCAGGGACTTCCACTCCAGCTCCCTCAGCTGCCAGGGCCCTGCCCTTTGCTGTGTCTTTCACATGTGTTGTGTTTATCGTTCATGGGGAGCTTGATTTATAACACACTGCCCGGTGTGGTATTAGTGTTCTCTTTGAGGGGTTCTCGTTGTGGAAATGATGGCTTGTATCTGTTTCTTCCTGTGGTCTCTCCAATGTCTCACAAAGGAGAAGAGGCCCATAATTTGACAGATACCTGCTGCTGTTTCTATGGGATTGGCAACTCTGACTTTAATTTGCTCCCCACCAGGTAAGGCACCTGTATATTTGCGATTTCCACAAAAATTTCATCCAGAGTGTACGAAATAAAAGGAAGAGGAAGACAAGTGACGATGGCGGAGATTCTCCTGAGCATGACACTGACATTCCTGAGGTAAAAGTCAAAAACTTCACCTCGAGAAAGCTGGGAGAATGAATTCTGACCCGATCCTTACCGCTGGCCTGGTCTAAGAAGTAACTTTAGTTGCCTTTGTATTGCTGTGGTGTATTTGAAAAGTGAATCATAGCATCATAATAATATGGAATCTGAGGGCTAAGAGCTTAGAAATCAACTGGTCTAACTGCCCCACCATTTTACTGACAGGCACAGACACTCAGGGTCACACACTCAGTTTGGGGGCCCCAGCCCAGTGCTCTCCTCAGTATCTGTGCTGCCTTTCTTCAAGAAGCCCCTGAAAAATGCTTAAATACAACCACAACGCCGAGTTTTTCAGAACTTTGATTTTACCCTTCAAGTTGGAGACTGAATGTGTATGGATCGGGGAAGTGGGGAAGTCACTTCCACTTTGTTTCCTGGTCTGCAAAATGAAGGTGTCAATTGTCAGGTCCCACCAGCTCAGATTTTCCATCACTCTCTTATTCCTGGTCCAGGCTTATTCCCAAAGATCTATTCCAAGGTCAGTTACACTGGCAGTTTCTCAACAGTGGTACTGTTGACATTTGGAGCCAGATAATTCTTTGTGGGGGCGGCTGTCCTGTGCCTCATAGGAAGTTCAGCGGCATCCCTGGCCTCTACCTACCAGGTGCTAGGCATGCCACCACTCCCAGTGTCTCCAGACATTGCAGGTGTCTTCTAGGAGTGGAGCTGTCCTGCTGAGAACCATTGCTTCTCAAACCAGAAGGCCACCATCCCTTCAAAGTGCCAGTGTCTATTAAGCAAGGTTACAGGAAGGAATATTGAATTTTCTTTCTATCTAAATTGTTTTCACTTAAGACTCAGCAAAAGAAGAACCATTTATAATGTACATTGAATATTTGACGCATGAATATTTCATGAGGCAACCGCCTGTTAGCACTCAGGGTGAAAATGACTGTGTAGGAATAGAAAGAGTAGGCGGGCCTTTGTCTGCAGATGCGGAGGAAAATCTTTGAAAATATGGCCCTTTCCCCCTGCCCCTCTCTGTGTCCCCTTTTCTATCACTGGTTTACAGTATCTTTCTAATGCTTTTAGCATTATTATTTTATGAAGAAATGGGTGTATTCACTATCAAAATGCTTTTCACAAAAAAAAAAAAAAGATTTGAGGAATGTTTGAAAAGAATGAAGGACTTTGGTCCCTCATATTGATCATTCATTTTGTTTTTAAGTGCTCTCCACCTGCCTGAAGCAAGAACATCTCTTTTAGAGGCAGGTAAAGGCAGCCCAACTTTCCGGGCCTTCACTATTTCATGACTGTGCAGCTTTCCTCTCTTCCTTTATTAGAAAAAAATAAAAGGAGAGTCCTTTCCCCTCTGTTACCCAGTCATCTGCAGAGACCCAGAGCCTAGCCAGCCGATCTGTACATCTGCTACAGTAGCTTTGAGCTGTCTCTGGGCGGGGGGGTGGTTAAGGATCCTCACACCCAAAGACTAGGCCTAGGGGAGAACTATCTGAGAACACTAGTACGTCCTGTCCTCCACGCCCCTCTGTCCACTCTGGGCTGAGCTCTGACCTGTCCTCCAGGATGTCTGTCTGCTTTTCCCTTTTTTCTCCTTGCCTGCTGCCCCCTCCAGCCTCAGCACCCCTGCTTTCCCATCTCATTTCTGGATCATCACTGCAGCAGCTCCCTCTGTCATCCTCCGGCACCCCAGTCTTCCTACAAACTACCACAGATTCATTTTCTGGGGGTAGCACCACCCCCCCAACCCAGGATCGCTACTTCTGCTTGTCACAACATGCTACCGCCCAGTCTCACCCTTTAAACTACCATAAGTGCCTCTGATCCCCTAGCCTGTGTGTGTCTCTCCTGGCTTTCTGAGCTCATGGCCTTCTCTATAATTCCCTACTCTCTGTTCCTTGCTCCCTTTCGAAACCCCACCTGTCCTTAGCATAAGCTTCACCACCTCCATCAGCCTTCTAGGACCACCCCTCCCTGGCCAGAATTCTGCTTCCACTGTTGTTTCTGTCCTCCCAGCCAGTAATTAGTCCTCAGTGGGCCATTTCTCAGACTTGTCTGTAGTCCTCTCCCTCCCCACCTCTACCTAGCATAGTGCTAGGCACATAGGGAGCATTTGATGAGTCGTGGCTGGTCAGGTGATGGATAATGTGTTTCTCCTCTTCTCTCTAGGTTGATCTGTTCCAGCTGCAGGTGAACACTCTCCGACGTTATAAACGACACTACAAATTGCAGACCAGACCGGGCTTCAATAAGGCCCAGTTAGCAGAAGTAGGTAGACAAACTTGCCCTCTAAAGAGGGAACACCAGCACCGTGCTGCTGACCCTGACCTTGATTCTTCCTGTGTGTCTATACATAACCCCTCCATACCTCTGGAAACAACTTCCTCTTCCCTCTTTTGCACAATTTAGAATCCCCCAGCTTTAGACCTAGAAAAGCCTGATTTCCATAAAAGAAACCAGGGCACAGAGAAAAAGGACTTGCTTAAAATCACATAGCAAGTTGGTAGCTTGGAATCTCACAACTCTTGATTCTAAATCCTGAGAGTTCTTTTGTTTGCTCGTTTGTTTGAATCTTGTTTTGCAAGATTCTTTCCAGATATGTTCCATTCTGCACATGAGGTGTGTCTGATTAATCATCTGTAAACCTTCACTCATATTCTGTAGGAGCTATTTTTCTTTCTCTGTTTTCTTTCCTTGATTTTTTTCTACTCTGGTGTTGGTAACAGAAGTATTCATTATAATGAATGGAGCCCAAGAATGTCTTCTCCTTCCCTGAGTCCTTATCTAGTTCAGGGCATGGGATGGGGGAGGGGGTGCTCCACTGGCCACTTTTTTAATACACTGACAGCCTGCCTTGATACTTCTGTCCTACTGGTATGTATATGGGCACCCTCTCATTCTTCTTTTCTAAATGTTTTTCTCTCTTTTATAGAAAATTTGGAAATGATGAAAAATACAGTCTAACCACCCAGAGACAACCACTCTGTAGCATTCTCTGACTCCCTTTTTAATCTGTCCTATAGCCCTTGGTCCATTCAGAGATTTCCTTATGGGCTCACATCCCTGTTGGTTTTTGATCTTTACTTGAGAACTTTCTTGCTAATCCATCATTTTTTCTTAAACCTCTCCTTCACTAGCATCCAGATAAAACATAGACGTACATAAGCCTTTCAGACTTCAAGACCAGTGTCCACCCCTGGTGGGAAGGATGCGATGAGATGGGGCGAGAGGAGACTGCATTCTCAGGATTTGAAATAGATCAAAGTATTGGGAATACATAATATATGATGAATTTTCCTTCAAATCTGATGTCTTTCAAGAGCCAGTTATGTACTATTTAGATGATTTTTTGGGTCAGGCCCTTACATCTGTTCAGTTGGCTGTTTATTTGACACAATTTTAAAAACACACTTTTCGGCCCAGTTCCAGGGCCTGAGAGGTTATGGTAGCAGCTGGTCACCCAGAGCCGTCCCAGTCTCCTCCCCAATGGAGATGACTTTGAGACTATGCTGTGATGGATAGGCTGGCTGCCCCTGAAATAGGACTGCATCTTGGGTTAAAACGTTGCTTTTGGAAGCCTGGAAACAAATCCCCATTCTGCATTCTGGAGCACTGCGGGGAGTTGTGCAGTAATCATAACTCCCTCCCAGCTCTGGAAGCAGCTTGCTGTTTCCCTTCTACACAACTGAGAATCCACAGCCCTGGTTTATTAACATGGTTTAACGGACTCTCTTCTTCTCTCCCATATAGACTGTCAGCCGACACTTCAGGAACATACCTGTGAATGAGAAGGAGACCCTCGCTTACTTCATCTATATGGTGAAGAGTAACAAGAGTAGACTGGATCAGAAGTCAGAGAGCAGCAAGCAGCTTGAGTGATGATGAAGCACACCTTCAAGGAGTGAAGTATAATACTCAATGCACAGGTGACATCTGCTACATTTAAGCCCATAAAGACTGTTAAAGTTTATTGTAAATAAAAAAGTTTGAATAATGAATAATGTAAATCTTTTCGGGCAGGAGGATTATATTCTCATGATTCAGCATGTTTATACAGACTTACTTTTAAGGCAACTACTGGACTGAAAAAAACACAACATCGGGAAAAGAATGAAAGGAAAACAATGCTTTGCTGCATTCTACAGAGCATTAAATCAGTTCTGCTGGACACGTGGGATGACAGATATTTTGGTAGTCACCTTGTAATTCCACGCTACCACTTGTGAGGTACAGCCCCGGACCAGCGGCGAGGTACGGCTGGCAGAGAGGTGCATGAGCAGACGTCTCCTGGGGACGTAGACACCATGCTTTGTTGCTTATCAGCAAATCATTTGAGCCCAGCCCCTCACCGGCTCTGGGCTGTGCACACAGTAGGCACTCAGGCAGGGTTTACTGGCATATCCTGCTGTCACTGGCAGAGCCAGTCTTGGGCTTCCCATCTCTTGGTATCAAGGCCTCTGCCGTTCCTGTTGCTCACCACTTCACTTCTAGAGCGTGAGGAAGTCCTGATGCACCAGCAAGAGGTTTCAGGTCAGACCGGGACTCCGGGGCAGACTCATGTGCCAAGCTGTATTTGTGAAGGTGCCAGAAACCCTGATGCAGAGCCCCTCCTGGGAGCCACAGCCCGTTGTGCACCCCTCCACGCTTCATGCTTCAGGGTCAAGTGATGTATTGGGACTCCAGTCATTCTTCTGGGCCAGAAATGCTTTGACACATGGAGATACTTAGTGGTTTGGGGCTCATGTTTTCAGAAATACTAATCCTTAATTCACAACCACAAGGAAGCCGCCAAGGACCAGGTGGTTTCTGCTTCGAAGTCCAGCTCTAGGATAGAAAGTCTGACCAGCTTTGGCCTCCTTGAGGGTCAGCAACAAATCCTGAGTTTGAGTAACACAGGTCAGTGCCATCTGATGTTCATTTTTGTGAGCAATTTGCCTCTTTTTTAGGGGGAAAGATTGCTAAAGTGGTTTTTCTTTTTTTTTTTTTTTTAAGTATTAATAATTACCTGATTTCACCCTCAGATTCCTTTATCTAATTATATCAGAGCCAAAGTATCCTTTGAAAACGAAGCTTTATATCCAAAAGTATGCTTTTGCAGAATTTTCTAGTCAGTATATTGGAGCGCAGAGGATGTGGACATGGAGTGGGAAGAAAAGACAAGAAAGGACTTGAATTCTAATTTCTGACCACCTTGACATATATTGTGGTCAAGGGGACCGCTTTCCAACTCGGGTTTCATTCTGAGCTCTTCCTTAAGCCCTGAAAAATAGAAGCAGCATTGGGCAACGTAGCCTGGCAGAGTGTTTTAGTGTCTCATAGATGACTTAATCTGAGCATCCACACAGAGAAGTCATAACAGCCCCCAACACATACACACCCAGCAGGGTGGTAGAGTGGCCAAAGGTGTCAGTCCGCGGGGCGTGCTTTCTGTGGACAGGGCTAGCGCCACCACTGTCCCTCAGTAAAGCACCACGTGTTCAGCTGCAGCCCAGCTTTCACCAGTGTTCACCACGCATGTCTAGCAGATTGCAGCCTTTTAAGATAGGTATAAATGAATGTACATAGAGCATACTTGAGACTAAGTGGATCTTATTTTCATTCACCTGGCCGTGGATGGCACATCAGGGTGCTCTGTGCATGTTTTCAGTTGTGCAGATTCAGTAGGTGTTTAAAGGGTCTCACTACTCACAGCTGAAGGCTCTTGATGTGTGGGCATCAGGAAGGCTCTAAAGTATATATGTAGTTTTCTCCCTGAGAAGCTGAGTTAGAACAGCTTTGAAGGCATCAAACACCAAGCCCCCTTTATCCAGGAAAGTGTTTTCTCGTCAGGCTGGAGTTTGGGGACAGATAGGCTTAAGGCATTGGGAACCTGCTCTCTGGAAATGTCCACAACTCAGTGAGAAAAAAAAGTGTATTTTTCTGATGTTTGAACCAGAATTGTGGACGTGTAGGTCGTGTCACTGTTTCTTCAATAGCAGATCTGTGTTCCCAGTTAAGAGACAGCAGTGCACTTCTGTACAAGAAGCTGTGGTATTAGGTCCCACCTGTTCAAGCGTGGCTGTAAGAATGCTTTTGTTCCCACGTGAAGCCTGGGGAAGCTTCCCCCTCAGCCAGATGCTGTGCGCCCTTAAGTCCCGTGCCAGCTTTCCTCTTAAGGAGAGGGCCTTTGGAGAATGGAGGTTGTGGGTTTCTTTTCAACCTTTGAAAGCATGTTATATGAGAGAAAAGACAAAACTCTCTGAGCTTGTATTTTTCTTGTGTGCAGAAATCTATTTCATCAGACCACTAAGCCCCTTGCCTTAGCCTCTTCTGCAGTTTGCCACGGTTTGGTCTGGAGCAGGAGACGTCTACCTGTTAGAGGTGGCCGACCCTCCAAAGCAACCAGGTCTGGCTGTGGGGAGCAGTGGGGCTTGGGGAGTGCAGTGCTTATCATGGCTGCCTGCATTTTTCTACCACCCGTCAAGGACTCGTGCTTCTCTCCACCTGTCACGTCGCAGCATTGCCTTCTCTCCTCTTGGTGCTCCTGGGCAAAACTGGAATATGCAATCCAGAACTGGCTTTGTCTTCTTAAAGAGCATGGCTCCTGCCTTAGTTCCAGCCTGCTTGGTTCTTTCCTGTGCCCTGAAGAGTGTCACATGGAATTGTCAACATCTTGCCATCCATGTTGCTTTCTTTTAAGGTTTTTAAAAAACAAGTGGACAAACTTCTTATTTCAGTTAACAGACTCTTAGGTTGGCAACAGCATGTGAAAAAGATCATAGCCAAATCCCTTGAGAGACTGCAACCAAAGGATTCAAGACCAGGGGTGTAAAAGGAAGAGGAATTTCATGTATGTGATGCAGCCGCCAAGTTGTTAGATGTTCCTGTCATAGCTAAATAGTCACAGCTAGTCTTCCAGAGAGCAGATATGAATAACTGCTTGCAGCTGGAATGTTGCATCTAACCTTGGCATTTCAGCTGTTTATCTAGTGGGAACTTTTTGTTAACATCCTGGAGGGCACCTGCATGGTAGGAAGGAGAAAGCCGGAGTGGGAACTTACTCAGGAGGCCAACCACGGATCCCAGAGCTGTTGCTGCACGGAAATCATCTGAGGACTCTGTCACTACAGCAACAAGATCCAAAAGTTGGGAAAGGACCTCTAAGTCATCCAGTCCAGTCTCCCATAGGTGCTGACATTCTGCCTACAACCATCCCACCAAGGTTTGAGCAGTCTTGGCTTAAACACCTCCAAGGACAGAGAACTCACTACCTCCTGGGGAAGCCTGTCCTATCTTTGTAAACCTCTGGCTTTTCTATGTTCTCTGTAATTTCCATCTTAGCCTCTGCCTAATGGGGGCCAAGTAAGTTAGCCAAGGACAAATCGCAGGCACCATCCCAGGGCATAGTGTTTGTCTTTGGGAAAGGAGCGGCTAGCAAACAGACACTTTGGTGTCCCGACTGTTCTCCCCCGCTAAGTATTATTAGTTCCTTATTGAATATGTTGAGGAAACCCCAGTTATACTCCCTCAATCTTGCTAAAGCTGATAGAGGAGGTCAGGGGAGAAGAGAGTGCTCTCAAAACTGCTAAAAAAAAAAAAAAATTCCTTAGGACAGAAGAGGCCTTAGTTTTGTGTTTGCCTTGCAAAACTTAGGAAAAGTTTTACCTGGAAGATTGTAAACTATGATCATGCTCTGCCTGGAGTTGAAAGGTTAAGTAGCCCCGAAGGGCTTATACCTTAAGATTCCTGCGAGTACTGCACACACTGCTTTTATGGAGAAAGCAAAGCTTAGGAACTTGGGGGAACCACATGTCTCAGTGTCAGAGAGGTGCCATATTTTCAAGCTGGAAACTCCGTAAAGGTTGCTATTGCCCAGTCATTGATTTTTAGAGATGGGGAAACCAAGATTCGAAAAGACTTGCTTGAATGCTTTGGCATCATCTAGACCCACTTAGTGCGCATTCACTTCACAACTCACAGCGTAGCTGGAACCCCGTCTTCAAGGGAGCTGCCCTCAGATCCTTGAGACCTGCCACTGAGCAGAGGTTCCCCAGGCCAGCCTGGCTCTCAGGGACTGTGAACCAACCTGCAGAACTCAAAGCTGTAAGACCTGACTGGGAAGGCCGTCAGTTGAGTTTTGTAAAATGAATGGGAGGGGAGATCAGAAGGAGCCTGTAATTTAAGATCAAGGTTCCAGAGTCCTGGTGGGAAATGTGGTGGTAACCTAGAAGCTAAGTTCTCACAAAATGCACTTGCCTTTCAGGTGGGTCAATCAGGTGACCCTGACTTGAGCAGACACAGCTCTGTGGCCCTGCCATTCGCAGCCCCCGTCCCTGTTAGCGAGAGAGGCAGTTGAACTGAAGGACAGGTGAGCTCAAGACCACGCCCTGGGAAGCGTGGTGCTCTAGGGGTGCTTTTGTATTCCTTTCATTTTATTACAGACTGTTTCCAAGTCCATGGTTAGGAAGGGTAAAGTCAATCCCATTTTTGAGGTGGAATCCAGCTGGAGGCAGGGTGGGCCTATTCTTACCGTAGGAATGTCTACAGTCATTTCATCTGGCTTGCATCTTCAAACACAAACTCTTCGGTGGCTTTCATTTAATGGACACATCTTTGCCAATGGCAGAGGCTTGTGCAGGATCCCTGTTTCACATGTCTGTTATCTGTTCAGCCCATCACAGTGTTTTAGGGGTGCAGGTTGGTTTGGGTTTTGGTTTTTTTGCCATTTTGTAACTGCCTTATCGAAAAGCAAGTGCCCTTCCATTCCAGGCCTCCTCATTGTACATGTTTCCTGCCAATTGGGGGGATCATTTGTATTTTAATTTTGTAATCTATGGCTCTGTACTGTTGAAAGGCTCTCAATTCTGTGGGGTCTCCTTAGTATGTATATGACTTTTCATGTTGCAATATCACACAGATGGGATGGCCCGACTTTTGCTCTTAATAAACAATCTAAATGAGAAACAAGAAACACATTCTGTTGTTCCCTTTGAATGCCCACATGGAGCTCAGATCTTTCACTTGTGCGTTCGGCCCCTGGCTGTGTAGGACAGTGACTGGTGATAGCCGTCTTCCCTCCATTTGCCCTTCCACCCCCAGTGCACCCTGCATGAGTGCGGGTCATGGAAGTCTGACCCTGCCCTCCTGCTCACTCCTGTGCACACGGACTGCAGCTGATCTGCCGGAGTTGAGCCTGAGTGCTACCCCGCATAGCAGATACCCTGGCCCCAGAGCCTCACTCTGGTCTTCTTTTGTTATCCATGTATAGTTTATCCACCCATCTACTGGATGGATGGTTGCAAATTGAAATGCCTGCTGGGAGGCAGAGGGATTTTCCTGCAAACTGGGAAATCCAGGTCCCTTCTAAGGGCGGCCACCACTGTGTGTTACACATTGTGTTGAGTCGTTCAGTTGTGTCCGACTCTCTGCGACCCCATGGACTATAGCCCACCAGCTTCCTCTGTCCATGGGATTCTCCAGGCAAGAATACAGGAGAGGGTTGCCATGTCCTCCTCTAGGGGATCTTGCTGACCTAGGAATCAAACCCAGGTCTCCCACATTGCAGGTGGGTTTTTCGCCATCTGAGCCACCAGGGAAGCCAGCCTATTTTTGCCACATGGGAGTGCAAACTCTGAAATTTTAAACAAATCTTCAAAGTACAGTTCCCCCCTCAGCACCCTCACCCTCTCCCATTCCACTCCCATGCAAATAGTGTGGAGGTGTATTTCTCAGCATCCTAGGTGGCAAGGAGAGTGGGGAGTCTTACTTGTCACCTGGAGCTTCAGGGTCAGTGATAGGTTGTTGCTGAAGCATGCCATTTTTCAGAGTCATCTTCCTGCAGAAAGCAAACGAAGGTCCAGTCTTCTACCATGCGGTCTCTTGATCTGATATATAACATAAGTAGTTCCTTCCACTTCTCTGTCTGTGCCCTCTCTTTCATATGTAACTGCTAGGGCTGCCTCTGACCCCTCACACATTGAACCTAGGAGGGGTGTTTTGTAGCCAGGATTCCCTTCACTGGCCAACCCCTGCTGAAGTTGACCTCATGTGAGGGTCCACAGACATCAGTCGTGATGGAGTCATTATGGAAGGAGGAGCCCACATCTTACTTACCATTACGACAGAAGTTCTACTGGAAGCCAGACATCTTTTTTTCAAAACAGACCTTTAGAATGTTGAATATCAGATCAGCTGAGGTCCAGCCTTTTGGAAAGGTGATACTTGCCACCTCCCACCCCCATCAGACTGTTACAATGCCAATTCCTGGGCCCCACCCCAGATTCTCAGTATGGAAAGCTCAGGGGCTGAATTCCAGGAATATGAGTTTTTTAATTTCCTCAACTCAAGCTTATTAGAGTTGAGAAGTACAAAGCTGGTCCAGCAGTTTCTCAGTTCAGCAACTTCAAACTCATCAGGAATACTGGTTAGAAATTTCCAGTAAGACCTACTTAATGGATTTTTCCATTAAGGGGAAAAATCCCCTGGGGAATTTGCGCATCCAGATGCAGATGGCCCTGAGTCCAACCGCCTAAGGCCCAGGAAGGCAAAGAGGCTACCGTCAGCTTCAAGCAGCTCAGAAAGGTTAGAGCTGAGCAAATACAGTGTGCACAGCGAAGACACTTTGAAGATGAATCATTGGAATAGACGCTCTTCCCTCTGGAGAAAAAAAAAAAAAAACAATGAAAATAATCCTCAGTGCCTGGCATGTAGGAAGACACAAAAAAATGTCTGGAATGGAATCTCCCATTTACTTAACAGTTTTTTAGTTTGTGAGGATCTTCTACATCTGGATATAATAATGACCACCGAGTGCAGTGTGCGGGGCTTCCCAGGTGACTCAGAAGGTAAAGAACCCACCTGCAGTGCAGGAGACAGAGGAGATATGGGTTCAGTCCCTGGGTCCAGGAAGATCTCCTGGAGAAGGAAATGGCAACCCACTCCAGTGTCTTGCCTGGGAAATCCCATGGACAGAGGAGCCTGGTGGGCTACAGTCCATTGGGTCACAAAGAGTGAGACACAACTGAAGTGACTGAGCACACGCACAGGCAGTGTACAGAGCAGACAGCCTGTTACTAACTTTATATACATTGGTGTACCCAGTCTCACTACAGTCATATCAGGTAGGAACTATTATTAACTCCAGTTTATAGAGAAGTAAACACGGGCTCGGAGAGGTCTAGGAACTGTCCAAGTAACAACAAGAGCTGGAGGCACTCCTGGGAGTGAGTCCAAGCATTGTCCAGCCGAGGGACACTTGTCAGCTCCCCCACCAAAGAACTCAGGAGCACCACGCTATGCAGCTGTGCAGCTGCGGCTGTTCCCCTTGTTCTGATCAACTGGACTCACTCCACATTAATGAGGGATTCCTCGAAGTCAGTCAGACTCTAGCTAGGAAATTTAATAGGGTTTAATGGAGGTTAACAAGGCACATCCAACTTTCCAGCCAGGTTTAAACTTACCAGAGCTGAACAGAGATTAACAAGCCCAGGAGGTGTGACGGCACCTGCATGATTTAATGGGGTTAATGAAACTGTCAGAGGTTGGCTGAGAGGGATAGAGCTGGAGCACACCTCTGTTAACGAGTCAATCTGCTGAAGGTCAACAGACATTAAAAAGCAGACACTGGCCCTGGCTTGCCCTGGGGCACAACAGGGCTAGCAAGGAAAAGAAGACCACAACCAGTGTGCCAGCCATGCTCCATCCTGGTTGGTGGGATCTGGACTTTTATTTTCTTCTTTGTGCTTTCTTGGTATTGTCTAAATTATTTATAATGAGCATGAATCATTTTCACCAAAACTGTAAAACAGCAAAGCAGGTGTTTTTTTTTTTTTAAGTGGTCTCAAATGCATTTACTCTCCCATTGTATAGTTTGTTACATCGTCCTAAAACCTGTAGAAAACGGTAAAAGAAATAAAAACAGAAGCAGTAATACATTCTTAAATTAAGGCAGCACTTAACTGCTGTAGAGGGCTGCCACCTGTTACCTCGGAGGGTTTTTGTCACACACTACAAAATAGGAGTGTACAGAATGACACTGGTCAGGGCGACAGGGAATCTTCCTCTGCCTCCCAGATTGCTGCAGTTTCTGGCCTGAGCACTTACTGTCTGCCAGGCCCAAGATTAAGCTCTTTACATTCTGTTGTTCTGTTTGATAGATAAGGAAACAGAAATTTAGAAAGGTGAAACAGCTTCTCCCAGGTCAGCAGAGAGTGGTAGGTGGGGATAAGTCAAACACAGGTCTGTCTGACCCCAGAGTCCAGTGTGCCTGGCTGCTTACTAACTTGGTGAGGTTAGTAGTTCATAGGAGCATTGTTTAGAACAGTGAAGAACTCTCAACTATGTCAGATAATAGGGGACTGATTTTAACGGTATTACACTAATGTCAACATTGTGAAATATGTAGTGACATAGAAGGGTGTTCCTATCAGTTTAGAAATAGCAGATATGTATATTTACATATGCATATTATATGAATGTATATGTGTGGGTGGGTATGCATGTTTATATGTCACATGTACATAGTTGGCCCTCCATATCCACAAGTTCCAAATCGAGGTTACAAAGGGCTGAGCATACCATGCCATTTCATATAAGGAACCTGAGCATCCACGAATATTGGTGTCTTCGGGTATCTTGGAGACATCTCCCTGTGAATACAGAGGGATTCAGAGTGTATACACTGTGTGTGTGTGTGTGTGTGTGTGTGTGGACACACACATGTTTATATACACACACATTCCTGAATCTGTGGCTATGGGCGTATCTGTAGGCATATCAAAACATCTACCAACTGCGTGTGTAGCCTGCTGGATCTGTATGCTTCAGAATAAGGGGGAAAGGTCAGGAAGGAAAGGGCTTTCTGAAAATCAAGGGGGCTTCCTGGAAAAAAGGCTCCTCTGCAGGCCCTTGAGGGAAATGGAAGACAGGAGACAGGAGTGAGGACAAGTTCAGTCCGGTACAGAAAGCCTCACACGCTGGATTGAGGAGCTTGTACTCTGGAGTCACCAAACCTGCTATCATTAAACAATGAAATGTGATCAAAAGGATGTTGTGTGTCTACCAGGAGCCAGGAGGAATCTGGAAATGGACTCTGTCCTCCAGGAGCTGGGAATTTCAGAGTTCACACCCAGACAGGGCTGAAAAGCAGTCCTTCCATTGCTCAAATCCTAGGATATGTGAGGAAGCCTCAGAGCCCCTGAGTTCTGATGAAGGAGCTGGGTGTAATGAGCTCTGAGGTCTTAGAGAAGCCAGTGAGGCTATACAAAGTGTGATGAGCTTAATTCAGCAGAGGTGGCTAATGAACTTCCTGGGAGCTCACAGCCACCAGCAAGGTTGGACTCTGCTAAGGGAGCAGAGGTAGCATACCTGTGCCCAGCCAGACCCCTCTGAGCAGCCTGCTCAGGAGACACGGGGCGGCAGGTGTCGGAGGGCCCCAAGGAGAGCCAGTGCCGCCAAGGGGCAAGGGTCAGACTCGGCTATGTCAGCAAGCAACTGCCTGAAGTGAAGTCATCTGATGAAGCTTAGCACCACTGGAAAGAATGAGGTCCAAGAGCCCTCAGCTTGCCTACCAGGATTTAGCTCAACTAAGTGAAACTGAAACTTGGCTGAGCCCGCAGTCCAAGGAGGCCCTGCCATCTCCAATGGTAAGGGTGTTTTCTTTGTGGTTGCTCATATCATTTTCAAATGCATACTATTCCTATCTAGGGATATTTCCAAAACTGAACATGAAAAAAGAAAAGTGGTCAGGATGACCTGTAGCAATGGTAGCATTTATTTGTTAAACATCTACTAGGTGCTGGACACTGGACTAGAACACTTAAGTTCACAATCGTAATCCTCACAGAAACCTGCAGAGAAGCTATTACCATCCCTGGTTTTCAGATAGATAACTGAGGCTCAAGAGACGTTAAATAGCTTAGCTTATAATGAGCCAGAATTTGAACCCATATCAGTCTGACCCCTCCATACATCACGCGACCTCTACCACAGAGAGTAGAATACTGGCCATGAGGGGGAGATGGAAAAGTAGTAAGAGCTGTTAGAAAAACTCAGGATCCCAATAGTCTAGGGTATTTAAGCGGAAACCACCCCCTGCATTCTGTTAACCCAGAGCAATAGTGACAGAAGGATGTTGTTACCAATAGAAGATTATGTTTTGTTCAGTAGCTCCTCTCCAAAGAAACAAGGAAAAAATATATATATGTGATGCATCTTACCCTCCATATAGTAGGAAAATAGATCCCTGCTCCAAGGTGCCTTTAGAAGATCTTGGATTGCAAAACCCTTGGATGCTTTCAAGTCATGGTGCTGGAGAAGACTCTGGAGAGTCCCTTGGACTGCAAGGAGATCAGTCCTAAAGGAAGTCAATCCTGAATATTCATTGGAAAGACTGATGCTAAGGCTGAAGCTCCAGTACTTTGGCCACCTGATGTGAAGAGCTAACTCACTGGAAAATACCCTGATGCTGGAAAAGATTGCATGCAAAAGGAAAAGGGGACAACAGAGGATGGGATGGTTGGATAGACTCAATGGACATGTGAGTGAAAGTCACTCGGTTGTGTCCAACTCTTTGTGACCCCCCATGGACTATACAGTCCATAGAATCCTCCAGGCCAGCATACTGGAGTGGGTAGCCTTTCCCTTCTCCAGAGGATCTTCCCAACCCAGGGATTGAACCCAGGTCTCCCACATTGCATGCGGATTCTTTACCAGCTGAGCCACAAGGGAAGCCCAAGAATACTGGAGTGGGTAGCCTATCCCTTCTCCAGCAGATTTTCCTGATCTCAGAATCAAACCAGGGTTTCCTGCATTGCAGGCGGATTCTTTACCAACTGAGATATCAGGGAAGCCAATGGGCACAAATCTGAGCAAATCTCAGGAGATAGTGGAGGACAGAAGAGCCTGGCATGCTGCAGTCGATGGGGTTGCAAAGAGTTGGAAGTGACTGAACAACAATGACAACAACATCCCTCGGGAGTTAACCTCATGCCCAAGACTCCTAGCTCTGTGAACTTTCTGGGTCCCCTCTCTGCTCCTGTCAACTTCCAAAGGAAGTTAGAAAAAGTGTGCTTTGAGACTCTTGGGATCACTGCTTGAAAGTGAAGTCACTCCGTTGGGTCCGACTCTTTGTGACCCTATGAACTGTAGCCCACCAGGCTCCTCTGTCCATGGGGTTTTCCAGGCAAGCATTCTGGAGTGGGTTGCCACTGCTAAGGAGAGAGAATTTGACTGATGCTCTACATGGAACTGGCCACCAGATGGCACCCTCCCCTTAGTCAGTGGCAACCCCAGGCCACCTGGGAAGGCTCAGGGCTATTTTCTGTCCCCCTCACAAGCTGCTGTGTTTGGTGAACGCCTTGATTCATATCAACGCAAAAATCTAGACAGTCAGAGCAGAAAGGGACTTAGTTCTCTGGTTATCTTTACAGATGACACCAAGGTCCAGTGGGAGCAAGGAAGTGCCCAAATTCACACAGCAGGCTGAACTCTTGACTGCTGGGTGTATTGCTTTTTCCACCATGCTAACTGTTCTCACTCTCCCCTGAACACCTCCCACATGCACCCAGAGACTGCCAGGATCCTACCCTGAGCCAGAGCTGGCTCAGCTTCCCTGCCATTCCCTGCTGTTTCCTCACCAGGCCCTGAAGCCCAATCCCAGCTGCTACAATAGCAGCAGGAACAATAGCTCAGGTTTACCACTTCCTACTCTGGGCCAGCCTGAGAGCTTCCTATTGGTTATTTAATCATTATTGGATCTTGGCAATGTCTCTGCAAGCTATTCTGCTTTCCTTTTTACAGAAGAAGGCTCAGAGAGGTTAAGAAACTTGCACAGTGCCACACAGCTCATCTAACCAGCTCATCTGGCTGTGAGTACAGGCCCTCAGGCCAATCCTAACCTCCCCGTTGATACCTGCCTGGTCTCTTATACTGTATTCTCTGTTTCAAAACATTATCAAAGACCTTTCCTCCTCCTTTGCCTGACAAGAGTTCAGTGGGGTGAGGAAAGTTATTGTTAGCCCATCTTAGAGATTAGAGGACTGGGGCCCTAGAGGATGATTGGTCTGAAGTCACATGACTCGTGGGAGACTTGGATATGGAATAAGTTTCCACCACCAGCAGGACACTCTAGAGGACTCTCCACATCTCATAGCCCAACCTACAGCCCTGCTGCTGTTCCTGAAAATCATGGAACTCAGTGGCCAAAACTGCAGGTTTGGGAGACAGGTGGGACTGGGTCTGCCTGCCTTGTATAAGTCATGTGACCATAAATAAACTACCCACACACCCTCTGTGGTTGTTAGGACGAGTGAGTGAGTCCATGTAGGTTGAGCACTGCTGGTGGGTACACAGGAAGTGCTTAGTAAATGGTGGCTACTTATTGATATGACTGACTAAAGCTCTGTATTTAATACTCCTGCTACACGATCCATTAGGTCTGCACTGTCCAAATGGTAGCCCCTAGCCATGTGTGCTGGCTTATGAATGCTTAAAACTTGGTCCAAACTGAGATGTGCTTTAACCTGTGTAAAACACCCCACTTTCAATCAGTATGGAAAAAATATGTAAACTATCTCAATAATAATTTTTATGTTTGCTACGTTAAAATTATATTCTAGGCATATTGAGTTAAATATATATATCAAATTTAATATTAAATATTTGCATTGGCCAAAAAGTTCTTTCATATTTTTCTATATGGTCTTATGGAAAAACCAGAACAAAGTGTTTTGGCCAACCCAATATATTATATATATTTAATATATATTTTTAATTCAACAATAAATTTACCTGTTTCCCTTTATTCTTTAATGTGGCCACTAGAAAAGTTGTAATTACATGTCTCCCTTTGGTGATTTGCATAAGAGAAATATACTACTATATTCCTACATTAAGAGCACTATGCCACTTAGTGCTGCCTTGGACAGTTTCAGGAACTCAGCTGCTTCAGCCTGCCTGCCCCTTGGTTTGTCTTAATGATGCGGGATATCAGGGCTTTGAACCAGGAATCTACTCACTGGCTATGTGCCTGTAGGCAGATCGCTGCAACCTCTGTGCCGATCTTTCCAAAACAAGCAAACCAAAATAAATCCTTCATGCCTCACAAGGCTATTGTAAGGATTAAATAAAATAATAAAAATAGTTCTGCCATGGACATAACACTAAGTGCTCTGCACGCTTTGTCTCATTCGACCCTCACAAGCCCCAGGAAGATGGGGCATTTTATAGATGAGGAAACTGAGGCTCAGAAGCGTTCAGTGACTTGTGCGGAGTCTCATGGCCACTGTCGGAGTCTATGCCCCGCCCTGGAAGGAGTGGGATTAAGTAGACACTGGAGTACAACTCTCCAGGTGACCTTAGGCAAGTCTCTCCTCTCTGCAGGCCTCAGTTGCCCCTTCTGTAAAATGACAGAAATGTTTGGATGGTGTATAAGGATCCTTGAGGTCCCAGTGTGATGGGGTGTTTGAACACTTCAGGGAACGTAAGATTCCTGGATGGCTTCGAAAGTCCGATGCCTTCCGTTGTCCATTCTGTGGGGATAAATGTGCATTTCTGTTTGTTTTAATAACATTTGTAGGAGCTTTATATAGTGTCTATGTCTGCTTACATTAGACGCTGTGTATTATAGTTAAGAGTCTTTCACTATTTCCCATATAAACCTTGTTTTTTATGGGTTTGGGAGAGCTCAGCTGTAAAAACTCCCTTGGTTGAAAAAAAAATTTTTTTTTCAAACAGATTAGGTTTAAATCAGGAGGCTGATTTCAGACACTTTAGAGTCTGTGTATTTTTTCTTAGCAGTCACTTTTCATTTAAAACATGAGACTGGCTGATTTCTTAGTTTCATTTCTTTTATGAAGATTTAGGACTTCCCTGTTGGCTCAGATGGTAAAGCATCTGCCTACAATGTGGAGACCTGGGTTCAGTCCCTGGGTCAGGAAGATCTCCTGGAGAAGGGAAATGGCAACCCGCTCCAGTATTCTTGCCTGGAAAATCCCATGGATGGAGGAGCCTGGTAGACTACAGTCCATGGGGTCACAAAGAGTCAGACACAACTGAGCAATTTCACTTCACTTAAGCTGCTGCTCGAAGAGAAGGATCCAGAGCCTTTTCCAGTAGATACCTGGGCCTGCTGACTGCCAGCTAATGCCAGCTCAGACTTTGACTGCTGTGTGACCCCAAGCTGGTCTTGTCCCTCTCAGAGTCTTCCTTTTTCCCTCTACCTAGGGGAGCATAATTCCTGCCCTTCCCACCCCACCCCCCTATCTCCCTTCTAGTAAGGACAAAGATGTCCTTACTAGACAATGAAAAGTACTGAGGAAAGGTGAATGCACTATACAAACATCAAAGGCTGGAGCAAAGAATAACATGGTGTTTTTCTCCAGCAGAATGTAGATTCCCAGAATCAGTGTTACAATTAAGAAAGAACCTAGAGGTCAAGGAGCCCACCCCTTCCTCATTTTATAGATGGGATCCATTCTTAGTTGGAACAGAGGAGGAGGATTCCAGGGGAAGACTGGAGTTAGAATCTAGATCCCTTTACAAACCCCTTCTTTCTTTCTCTACTTATTTTGGAGACCAAAGAAGATCAGACCAAGAGAGGCTGTATCTGTTTGTACACACACACACACACACACACACACACACCATAGAAGTGCTCCAGGATGTGGGGGAAACCCAAATCCCAGAGGCAGCCAGACCTGCCCTTTGATCCAAGCCCAGCCTACCTTTTACCATCTATGTGACCTTGAACAAAGTTCTTCACCTCTCTGAGTCTCACCTGCCTGAGTATTAACTTTTTAAGGCTTGAATGAAATAATACATGTTAAGGGCTTAAATAATGTCCTTAATAAAATTTAATTTTTTATTTTTCAATAAAAAGACTACATTTACTGTGTGGAAGGAATAATAAGCCCTTCAAGACAGATATTTGCTATTGTATGTTAATTGGTGATGATTATTAGGATTCTCATTTGTTATTTATACCCACAATGCCAAGCACAAGGTGGATGCTCAATTAATGCACATTGAATAAACAGTGTACTCAAAGTACACTGGCCACAGGAGAAATTAGAAGGAAATTTCAGCTTAAGTTTTTACTGCAAAAATAATAATTATTCATTGTATAAAAATACATATATACATATATGGCTATACAGGAGGAAAAGTCAAAATTATCCTTATTCAGAGGTAGAGGTGTAAATGTTTTGGTGTACAGTTTTCCATGTTTTCTCCATGAATGATATTTATGTATTTATTTTTATGTAAAGCAGGTCGCTACTGACAATCTTCAGTAAACTGAGGTTTTATTTTCCCTCAGTTATATCAGGAACAATCTCCGTATCAATTATATTTTTTTCTTAGGGGCTGAGTAGTAACCCACTGATAGATTTATTTAACCAGTTGTGTAATTGTAACACTTTGGAGATCCCTTTAACCGTTTCACTCTTTAGTAGACTAGTTCTGTGCTTAAAGTTTTATAACATCAGTATTTTCTTACAGCAAACTCCTGGAATTTACTTTGAAGTTGGTGATCATACTGCACTCCCCTGTTTAAAAAAAAAAAAGGGAATGATGTCCTTAATTCAAATTAATAATGATACCATCTGTCACAGCCAGGTGGAGGTAGGTTTCCCAGAAAAGGCGTTGAACCCTGGGAGAGAATGAGAAAGTAAAAGGCAGGCTCCAAAGCTACTCCATGGAGTGGGAGCTAATGACGGAGGAGAGGGTTGAGAGTCCGGTTCAGGAAGAAGGTCTGGACCCCTGGTGAAGAAGGTCTAGAGCGGTCGTCGAAAACTGGTTCGTGAAACCCAGAGCAACTCTGCTCTGCCCTAGGGGCTCTGCTTTTGCAGCTGAGAGTGAAGGCTGGAAATGTGGCTCGAGCTTTCTAGGCAATGGAGTTAAGTCCTGGGGAAACTGAGAGGACACCCCAGTGACCCCTCAGTGGGCACTGGCTGGCCCTGTGTCTCAGCTCCCGGGTGCCAGGTCTGAGATCAGGACCAGACGTGGCTGGGACCGAATGTGAGGTTCCCAGCTGTCTTGTCCAAGAGGGTTTGCGCCGGGCCGGTTGGAGTTTTCGGAGCAGGCTGCCGCGGTCGGTACCCCTTGGTACCCCGCTCTCCTTTCACTGGCCGGGGCTTCAAGAAAGCAGGACCGGGTGCGCATTCTTCCCGTGCCTGGGATACTTCACGGTGCTAAAAATAGTCGCGGGCAGGGTGCTCTGTGTATGGCGAGCGGATGGTCTGTAAACTCAACTGGAGTCCTGGGTTCAAATCCAGAAAAGGTCCCCTCCGTGCCCGGGCACTTCCATCGGCTTGCTCCCCGAGTCCCAGTTTCCCTGTGCGTGCCTGGATTTCTAATGCGCTTCCCAGCTCTTGGAAAGAAAATGAAAAAAAGAAAACTCGATTTTTCCTTTCTGCTCCTCCCCGAGGGGCTCTGGGGCCTCAGGCCGGGTACCAGGGCCGGGACAGCTCATTACCGCGAGGTGTTGCCCTAGTTAAATCGCCGGCCTGTTTGATCCGGCGGCGGGTGGCGAGAGGGAATAAAGAAAAAAGTATGGGAGTCAGAGTAAAGAGAAGCTCACACCTCCGCCGCCGTTTCCTCGCGCCCATAAAACACCTTTTGTTAACTCCTTCGCGTCCGGAAAGGCCCCCATGGCCGCTCAGCCCTGTCGCGGGTGTTTACAGCTCAAACTAATGGGGCCCCATATTCACCCCGATGCGGGTACGAGGCGCCTGGGACACGCCTGGCCCCGGCGCTGCCCGAGTCTCCTTTCTAGGCCCCAAGCTCCGGCCTCCAGCTCCGGATGTGGAGCGGGAAAGCGCCGAGACCCGCGCACTGGCGTCCTGGCGCCTGGCTCTGGCTCGCAGAGCGTGTCGGAGACCTGCCCGCCGTGCAGAGTATGCGTTCCCGCCTGTGATCGTGAGATAGAAAAGCGCTTAGTATAGAGCCTCGCACACAGTTGGCACAAACCAAACTGACTGTCTGTACATTATTATTCAGGGACAGAAACGCCAGCATTTGCTCGCCCCAGTTCAGCCCAGCACGCACCCCAGCCTTGACAAATGCAGCCACTTTTATCACCCTCACATCTAGCCATGGATGCACACATGGAGGCTCAGAAACCGCTGCTCTCCTCCAAGGACCCTAAGTGTGCGAATTAGGCACCACACTCCTCACCCCATTCTTTTGCGCAAATCCATATACTCGCACAATACTTGTTAAGTGCTTTGTTGCTAGGGAGAAATGGCTCACTTTGACCATGAGCACTCACAAACCTCCTTCCCTCACGTCTAAGATCGTAGCTGCTCCGCCTTGTTGAGTCCTTATAGTGCGCTGGGTCTGTGTTCCACAGCTGTTGGTCGGCCCCACCTCAGCCACGGGGCTCCGTGTGAGTTCTTGCACCAAGGCACGAACTATTATTGGGGGTTCATAATTTCACGTAAGTGGACGTATTCCGGAGGGCATTTCCCTCTTCCGAGCTACCCTGCCCTTGTGTAGCCTTTCGTTTGTGTGACAGGTCCTCCTTCCCAATTGCCGCAAACCGCCTATGGTAGACACCGATGTTCAAACCCCATCCACAGACAGGGCCAAATGCTGGCCCACAGAAATCCTAGCCTGTCATCTCTGGGTCTAATTCATTTCCAGGTTTCCCTTCTTTAGGTTCATTATAGCTATCAAGTCTCCCCGTCATCTTCTAAGGAGAACTTCGCTTTTTATACTAGGAGTAAATTCTTTATCTGCCCCCTTCCCTTGATTTAATTTGCAGTTTGGTTCGACATTTATCACAAAAAAAAAAGAGAGAGAGAGAGAAGAAGTAGGAACAGGAGTTTCTCCAATTAGCAGAAACGATGGAGCGAATGGGGGATAGCCGCCAATATATCACACAGGCTTCTGCTGCTTTTGAAAAATGTTTTATTAGTCAAGAGCATAGATACTGCTTTGGCAAAAGGAGGGGACGGTGAGTGGTCATATAGATTTGAGGTAGAAAAAGGGTGGAGGTGGGGGAATTAACAAACACCTGAGCAGAGCAGGCATGGTAGGTAGTTTAAATACATAAAAACTTTTCAACATAGGGAAAAGTTTTTATTTACAAAGGAAGGAAGGGAAAGGAAGAAAAGACAAGAAAGAATGGAAGAAGGAAGGAAAGAGCCATTTTCCTTGGAACTAAGTAGGAAGTGCAGTGACAAAAAATAAAATACAATAAAAACATCACTGTTTGAGGAAAAACAACAAAGGCAGCCCTTTCATCTTCCTGGTTTGGTTCTCTTTCCCTGGCAAAGAACTATTGATTCCTCTTATTGCATTTTAATTAGGGAGGAGAGAACGCGAGGACGCGGACGCGCGGAGGGTTTTGACGCGAAGCCCAGAGGAGCGCGAGAAAGAAAGGCAGATAGTGTAATGGGGAAGGCGTTAGGGGTCCTAAATTCGCCCCAGAAGGGTTGGAAGGTTACGTCTTAGCGTGCTTGGGTAGCGCAGTCCTTCCTTCTCCAATCGTGCAGCCAAGAGCCGTCCTCTCGGTTGCCATGGGGGTGGGGATGGTTTTATATATATATATATATATATATTTATCTTTCTCTTCAGGTATTAAAAACAATTTCAAATGACATTGCACGTGCGATTGAAGTGTGTAGTTGCAGCCGGCGACCTGCCAGCACGCAGCGGAGGCTAGGCGGGATGCTCCCATAAGACCCTGGCATCCAGAGCCGGGCACTGGCCTCTGCCTTCTCTCCTCCCGGGGCTCTGGGTCCGGCAGCTGTGGCGGGATCCTCGGCGCAGGCCTCGGCTCACTGGTTTAACTCCAGCGCCCAGACTTGCTGCGGCCAGCCTGTGCGCCCTTTAATCCTCTTCTCGCCTGGGCCCAGGGCAGGAGGAAAGCCTTCGTGCTGCTGCTGCCAGAGGACACACACAAGAAAAGGGGCGAGAGAGATAGGTTTAAATGTTTCCGCTCGCCCAGGCGTAGAATAAAAGTAGGGGTGGGGTGAAAGGTGTTGGGAGCAGTAACTGGGAGCCTTTAAATAAGTGACGAATTTTTGTTTGCAAAATAGGCAAACAGGCTCATAAATTTGCCTTTATGCGCCGAGTTCCCGGGGGACCCGGATGGGCTGGGCAGCTTCTGGGGGGTTGGTAACTAGAATTGTCTGCGGCTGGTGAAACTGTTGCTCATAGGTTTGGCTTTATGGCGCCGAAGGGGGACTGCAGGGTTTGGAACGGGACGGGTGGCAACCACCAGTTTGCTCGCTCGCGGACCTGCCCCGGCGACACGTCCACCGGCTTTTCTCCGTTAGCGCCTGAGCATGGATACCGGGCTGGGTCCCTCCAACCGGCTCTGGGCGCTCAGAAGGCTCCTCGAATGAGGGAGGAAGTCGGTCTGGCCTAGCATCCCCTTTCCCGGCTACTTGAAGAAGGCAGCGATATGTATGGGGTGGGGATACGCCCAATAACTACTTCCAACCAGGCACCCGGATCCGGGATGGGCCTGCATCTCTTCCAACCCAAGGCAGTGGTTTAGAGATTCGCTGACCATGGTCTTTCCCAGTCTCCCGAGGTGACTTCCCTAGATTAGCACAGCTCCTGCAGGTCAGAGAAAACCCAGGGGGGCTCTCTAGTCAACTCCAACGCGCGGTGGTCCCCAGTGCACCAATCCAGAGAAACTAGCTGGGCTCCCCAGGCTGGGAATCACTGTCTTCAGGGCCCAGAGCCCTGGGCCAGTGAAACCGACCTCCAGAAATTGTCACGGAAGAGAATCCAATCCAGAAAGGCCTAGTAGGGACTGGGATTTCCAAAGCCAAAAGAAGTCATCAAGGTGCCTGAGGAACCATCGGTGGGGAGTGGGAAGCAGGGAAACTTCCTCTGGACAGAGAATAAACTGACTTATTCTGCCAAAGTAAACAACTCCTTGGGTAGGTGGCCTTCACATCCTGTTCAGCTCTGGGCCTCAGTTTCCCTATGTACAATGATAAAAACAGACCAGCCTCTCCAGCAAAGATCTTTTGAAAACAGCAGCTGCGCGCATATGCATAAATTCACATTCAAGCAAATGTAAGTAACAAACTCCTATAGCATTCTTAACCTGTCTTCCAGGAGAACCCAGGAATGAATCAGGACCCCTCGAAAATGTAAGTGAAATATATGGTGTGTGCATTTTCTCGAGGTCTGAAACTTCCAATGGATTCTTAAAAGGGATCCTATATTCCTGTCAGAAAAGGACGAGGTTCCGTCTAAATTCACAGTCTTACAAACACTATCCGCATTACAAATGAATCCAAACATAAATCTGCCTCCCTCCAAGCAAACAATCCCACAGTTCGACCGTCTCAGAACTCCCCGCAGCCTCTCAAAATCTGACGCAGGGCAAGGCAGACTCCTTCCACTGCGTATTCGGCCTGCGGGTGCTCACCGCGCCCGCGCCCTTGACTAGAGCATGCAGGCCCCCTGGACTTACCAGCTCTCTTTTCCGCTTGCTCTCGCGGCCGCCATCCGCCTTCTTCAGTTCGGCCTTGAAGGCCTCGGGGTCGCCAGCCTGTGCGTCCTTGGCCAACACGTCCATCAGGTAGGCGATGTAGCTGGTGGCCAGGCGCAGAGTCTTGATCTTGGAGAGCTTGGTGTCCGCAGGCACGTTGGGGATGCACTCGCGCAGCTCGGCGAACGCGCTGTTAATGCTCTCTGTGCGTCTCCGCTCCTTCTTGGGTCCCGAGCCTTTCCGCCGGCCCAAGCGGCCGCCGAGCGCCTCCAGCCGCCCGGGGCTCTGGCCGGGCCTGGCGTCTGGACCGTAGGAGGCGGCGGCTGCCGCTGCTGCGGGCGGTGGCCCGCCGGCGGGGAAGTCCGGGGCGGCGTCAGCGGGGCTCAGCAGCCAACTCTGAAAGTAGGGCCGCTCCTGGTGACAGCGCGAGGCAGGGCCGAAGAGGAAGGGCTCGTGGAGCATGGGGTGCGCGGGGTGCGGGTGGTGATGGTGGTGATGGTGGTGATGATGTGCGTAGCTGCCCACGAGGTTCATGTTGGAGCGGCCCCTGGCCTGTGCCGCCAGCCCGATTAGCGCCGCCCCATGCGCCCCAGAGACTGCCGGGGCCACCCGTGGGCTCTGGGGCGGCGCTCTGATAGGCACCGGCTTTGAGAGATTCTGGGGCAAGGTTGAGGATGACACGCGCGGCCCGCCGTCTTCTTGCCTGCTTCGGTCGCAGGCGGCAGGCGAGGACGAGGATGCAGGGAGACCAGTTTAACCCTCTGCAGCCTCCCCTTCAGGGTCTGGCTTATATAAAGGCCGGGGCTTTGATGTCAACCTCTCCCTGGAGCCAATGGCAGGGGGGCGGGGAGGAGGAAAGGGGGATGGCCGTCCCTGGTTTTAAGCTCTGCCACTCGACTCTAGCCGCCTGCGGGGGACAGGGAGGCGCCCAGTCTCCGCCCCTCCCCCTTTCTCACCGGGTCCCGGGTTCCCGAGTTGGGGCTTCGTAATTGAGGCAAAGGCCTGTCAAAGCCCAGGTTGCTGTCTGCCACCCCCTCCCTGTGTGCCCAAGGAAAGGAATCATGGAACAAAAAGGCAGATAGGGAAACTTAGTGGCCAAAAAAAAGAAAGGTTCTCATTTCTAGACCTTCTAGAATCCAAAATAAGAATTTCAGAGGTTCCCGATCCTGAGCTCCATCTGCTCTACTTGGCTTCAGAGCTAAAAAATGAGAGCTGGATGCTGGAGCAGGAGGCCCCTAACGTTCTCCCCTAAGCCGCCCCAGTCCTTAGTCGCTGGCCCATCTGGCTGCACAGGCCCTGCAGCTGGCAGAGCATCCGCCAGTTTTGGTCAAGTCCTGTATCTACAGCGCAGGCGGCCACCCACCCGAGTAGAGGTCGGGGACAGGAGGTGGGAAGAGATAGGTGGCGAACAGGGAGAGGAGGGCTCCGAGCCCACAGGCATTTACTAGTTTGTTCCGGGCTCCAGAGCTTGAAATCACTCTTCTGGCCTTGGGGCGCCTAATCTAGTCCAAAGACCTGCCGGCTGACGAAGGGGCGGCCTCCTCTCCTCCGAACTCGATCGGAGGGCCCAGAGCTGGACTCCGTTGGGCCGCTGCATGCAGGCCACCGCGGCTTTGGCGTTCGATTCTCGGCGCCAAAGCTCACACTGCGAGAAATCAGCGTTTGGCGGTGACGTACACCTAGGAGACCACCACCTTCACACTCTCCGCAGGGCTCACGCCCTGGGAGAAACTTATTACCCACTGGCGTAGAGACAAGGTCCTGGCCGCGAAGACAGTGATTTTTTCCGCTCATTGGATTTTGTCCCCAGGGGCCTTTCTCTGGGCTGCAACTGGGACTTGGGATTTTCAGGGTGGTGGCGCTTGCGGCTCAAGTTCGCTGTCTTACCTCCCTGATGGGGCGCTTCCCAGTTGATGTCCTCATACCTGGGCGCCTCCAGCTTCACCAGCCTTTCCCAGCCAAGCCCCTTCCTTAGGTGAGGTAGAGGGGGTGTACCCTTCTCTCAAAAACAATGTGGAGGGGAGGGGGAAAGGAGAAGAAAAATACCTGTCTGCTCTTTTTAGACGTCAGATTTACTTCTTCACCCATTTTTTCAACAGGTATTTGCGTGTACAGTAAATATTTGTATTGACCCCTGCTATGTGCATTGCACACTTACCAACGCAAAGGTAGAGGGAGAAAGGTGAACTAGCTCATTGCACAGATGGGAAAAGTGAGGCCCGGAGACGGACGATTTTCCTTGGGCTAGGGTAGCCAATAGATACACAGTATTCTTCTGTACAGGCGGAATGGGGACAGTGTAGAGGCAGAAGCGGACAAACGCTTTGTCCAGAGCCGATTCCATTTGTGGGAGTTCCTCAGGGCTGTGGGCCCTGGAGGTGCGTGGGGGAGGGAGGTCCTTATTTCCTGCCTGAGGCGGCTGGAAACCCGCCGCTCTCCTGGGCGCCTGGCGCCAGCAGCGCTGGGGTTGGGCCCAGCGCGGAGCCGGAGGCTCGCAGGGAGGGAACACCCCCGCGCCTAGTTAAACCTCGGCTCCTTGGAGTCCCGCGCCTCCCTGGCCTGAAGGCGCTCGGGAGTGCGGGTTGTGAGGGTAGAGACAGTAATGACTCTGTGAAGGAGTTCAGTCGACCCACACCCAGCCGCGGTCCTAGTCCAGCACGATCTCTCAGGACCACCGTTACACACGCACATACAGACGCAGGCAGCCTCCCCCCAAAATCACCAGCATACACCAAAGTCTAGGCATTCATGCAGACGCCACAAAATATGCATATTGTCTCGGCCACCTATTTACACCCATGCGACACACAGCAGCATTTCAACTTTTGTGCATTCCTAGGATTTTACACATTATCTCTTCGTCACCCACGGAGGCGTGCATCTAGCTTCAGATGCGTGACAGCTCTGGGCCACTCCCAACCCTCTATGCAGGCACACTTACAGCAGAGACACATCAACTCCACACAAATAGCACAGCTGAAGAGCTTGACATACACTCTTACTGTCACACTTGTGCACAGGCCCAACCAATTTGTATCCGTTTCTTCCTGTATTCAGTGTTTATAACACACACTTCTGGAAACCCCGTCACACATTTCGTGCATTCTCAGTTCTCACAAACACACAAGTACACAGTCACAAGTGCTCAGAAAAAGAAGTTTTCACATGTTCGTCCATTACACACAGGAACACAAATTCCAAACACTGAGACCAGTTGACATTCATTCTGTCATACCCACACAGTCACAGTCACAAACCCTGGAGGTAAAGTTGAACAACAGTATGCACATTATCTCAGCTCACCCCCCACACCGTGATAGGTAGGTACACACAGTGACCCACACACTCCCAGCTCCAGCACCCACCCTCATGTGTCCCGAGCATTTTCCAAGGTTACATAGGTCACTCAGGGTGATTTGAATACTCTCCAAAGATCCAGCCTGGTTAGTGTGGTAGGGATTGCATTATCAGTACTGAATGATGAATCCCAGTCTCATGAGATATCTTGAAGGGTCCCCAGATCTCCTGGCAGTCCCATCTGGGTTGTTAAAGAGCTGGGTATGTTTAGTCACCTGGATCCTAGAAAGCGCTGCTCTCCACCCAGAGTCGAGAGGTCAAAGTAGTTCTCCAGGCAGAGCGGCTCCGGACCTGGGACCACAGCCCTCGGGGACCACTGGGGCTCAGACTGGGCAACACCGAGGAATGGATGTCAGGGAGATGGCCTGTGTAGTACGCAAGGCGCCTAGGCTTCAGACCTACCTTCTGGGAGACCCCAATGGGCTTTGAAGTCCAACCTGGCTTAGGTGCATGTGGATCAACCGTGGGGACCCGGTAAAGGTATTCTGTCTCCCCTTCCCAGGCTCAATGGTATGCGAGGTCTGGGACCCAGAAATTTAGCTGACATTTTTCTAAACTGAGAGGCAAGAGATGAGCCTGGAGTTCTGATTTTTACCTAGCACCTCAATATGTTCCTTTCCCTCTCTGAGCCTGTTTCCTCATTTTCAGAAAAGGGGGATAGGACTGATAGTCTGGAAATGGGAAATTCCCAGCTCTGGGCTATTGCCGGGACCTGGCTCTAATTCCTCTCTGAGGGCTCTCGGACCTAGCTCTTAGCTTTGGAGCTCCCCTAACGGAAGGACTCTATCCCACCCCCCACAACCACAGACCAAAGGAGCAGGAGTCGGGGACTCAGGGGTGGGATGGGACGTCCTATCCGCCAGTCTCACATTCCCCCACCTCACCTCCCTTCCGCATCCCGCGGTGCTCGCTCCGGTAGCTCTTCAGGATGTCTGGCACTCCCAGCATTTTTAAACGCTGGCTTCTTTCTCCAATTGTGCTAGTGAGGTCGTGCAAGAACCCTCATTCCATTTTACAGGATCTTAAGCACACAAAGGTTAAAAATGTGTATTAAAGGAGAGTTTAAGCGAGTTTCGCTGGAGACTTGCGCCCGCCCACCCGGACTGAAACTCAGCATGGGCATTCATCCCGTCCGGGTGTGAAACTTCGCATCCTCTGTAAACTGGGGTGCGGTTATACCCGCCGCAGAGGGCTGGTGTAAGATTCAACGAAAGTATATAGGTGAAGCTCCTAACACCTGATAGTAAGCCTGGATAAATGGTGGTTCTGTTTTTAGGAGTACAACATTAATTCCACAGGGAAAGTAAGTTACCGCGTCACTCAGCCCGGGTGAGGGAGGGCATCCACCCTCGCAGGGCTCTGTTCTGAGCTGACGGCTCCGGTTTCTGACCGCATCGAGTCCCCGTCTTTCCCCACCGAACCTCCAGAACTCCACTGTCAGGAGGGAGGCTGGAAATGGGGGATGCCGACCATCGCCAGGTGAGGGATAATGTTGCCAGAGTCCTGAATTCCAGTTCCGGGTCTCACCCACCCGCATTTCATTTGCTAAAGTGTTTGGCGGTGTAGTTCCCGCCTCCTCCAGGACTCAGTTCTCTCATCCGTACACTGGACCGGCTCTACGCAAGCCTCAGACGCCTGGGTGTCATTCTCCTGCCCGCCCTACTCCTCCCCTCACTCCCGCCCCCAGGACTGGCAGGCCTGGAAGAGCCCGCGCCGCGGCGCCTACCGCAAAACCGTCTCCCGCTGCGTTCGGTGACCTTGACGCCACAGGCAATCCCCGCACCGGACCCCTAATCTAAATAGGGCCGTAAATCAAGGACCTGTCAGGGCCCGGGTAATTACAGGAACTCCATAAAAAGGACCCGGCAGGCCGCCTGTTTATATTAGCGCGGTGTAAAATATTCTCGCTGTCTTGGGGAATCGCGTCGCGGAGTAACGCGCCATAAATCAGCCCGCGGGCCATTTACCCCGCAGCTTGAGTGCGCAAATCCCTTAAACATTTCTCTGCCGCATCTAGAAAGTCTAGGACTTTCCACTCTGGCCCAACCTGTTCCCCAGGGTTACCTGGGGTAGGGTGGGTGTGGGGGGTTGGGGAACAATCGGGGCAGGGAAGAAACAGAAAGGTAGGTCTATATCTCCGAGATGATCCTGGGGTGAACTTCTTGCCTTCGCCAGTATGTGAGCGTAGCAAGACTACTGAGATTTCGCGTTAAAACCTGCTGAGAAACCTGTGAAGAGAAGGGAAGGGTCTTCACACACAGCCGATGGGTGGCGGAAACTTGCGGCTGAAGCCTAGCCACCTAGGGGAGATCTGGATTCTACGGCAGCCTCTGTCTCCTCTTAAGTCCCCCTTTCCTGGGATGAGGTGTGGACTGGCCAAAGAGGGTCCAAGACACCAGCTGACATTCCACTGTGTCGTTTAACTTCGCGAACCCCCGAGCTTCCTGCAACTGTGCAGAAAATCATGTGCGAATGCTATTCTGTGGCAAGGTTGGAAGGGAGCTCTAATTCCTAGTACTGTCCCCCTTGTTTTACAGGTGGCAAAACAGACCTAGAGGATGGGGAGGCACAGCTAGAAATCGGAGACCCTGCTGCTAAAACAATCCCTTCTGGTTTATCTCCGCCACACTCTTTCCTAAAGAAAAACTAAGATTGTGCAGTGTGTGTGTGCATGGGGGGTGGGGGAATGAAACCCTGTCCATTCTTAGGTTTGTAACAGGCTCAAAATTACGGAATCTATTTAAGGTAAACCTGGTACTGCCCATTGTGTAATGCCTAACACAAATCTAACTTTTGGAAAAAGAATATTAAATTTTCCCCGTTTTCCTTCGGGTCTGGAACCCCAGGATTCAAGGGAGAATTAAACATTTTCCACTCCCATTCCCTTTCTCTTCCGAAGTCCGTAAATGACAACGTGTTTACACAAGTTTTTATGTCGTCTGAGCTTCGTCCCGGCTCCGCTTCCTCCTCTGTGTATTTTCCGCGCAGAGAGATGTCTGCTTCAGGACGCGTTCAACCTAAACAGAACCCCGTCTGATTGGAAAATGTATTTATTTGAAAAATCGTAACTCACAGCTTTGGTGAAAACGGCCCCCAAATTTATGGGATGGCTTGGGGCGCGGCGGTCGTAAATTAAAAAGCACTGGACAACCCCCTCCCCCAGTCCCCGCAGCGGCACCAGTCAGGTTCTCGGGAGCACCCAGAGACTGGCCCCCTCCCCGCTCCACCCTGCCGCACGCTTCAGCGTCTGCTCCAGTCTCTTGCTGTGGCTGAGTGGCTGTGTTGGCAGGCAGGTGGATCTCATTCTGATTCCTTTCACCCAGTCAGGTTAATTTCGGGGTAGCCTCACTGCGATCGGTTTCAGGCGGTCGGTTAACAGTGAACAGTGTTCTGTTGTGTGCACCGGTCTGCTTTAGGCATCTCGGGTTGTCTCTTTAAGTACACGCTGGTAAGTTTCGTGGCGGTGGGCTGCTTGTCCCCAGTCCCCAACCGAATGATCAGTGGTGTGCTGTCTCATGCCAAGAGGTTTATCTCTGGTCAGTGTCAAGAAGGTCAGTTT
Organism: Antilocapra americana; assembly: GCA_007570785.1. Classification (NCBI taxonomy): domain Eukaryota; kingdom Metazoa; phylum Chordata; class Mammalia; order Artiodactyla; family Antilocapridae; genus Antilocapra; species Antilocapra americana. The sequence goes on along the minus strand of ML661892.1, from coordinate 2,574,592 downwards.
CACCGACCGACTGCTGCTGCCCAGGTCAGGGAAATTTTTCCCCTTCAGTCCAATCTGAATTCCCCTGGAGGATGAAGTTAACACACTCCGCCTAGTTGCGCGATCCTTCAGCCAGCCTGCGCCAACTGAGGACTAGGATTAGAGTCTGGAACAGCGAGCACGTCCTGGGGGACAGGCGCCGCGGCCGCCAGAGGTGGGGAGCCGCGTAGTCCAGGTGGAGCTGGACGCCTGGGGCCTTCACCAGCAATCGTCTGCTCCCTCCGGCTAACGCCGGGCTGAGCCATAACGCTCCGTCTTTTTTTTTTTCACTTTGGCAGCGTACCCACGGGGAGCAAGGCAAGCTCTCCGCTCCCAGCTTGTCTGTCTAAGCGCTGCTGTCTCGGGGAGAGGAGTTTAGCTACTCAAAACGTACGCCTTTTGCGCTCGTTTCTTCAGAGTAGGCAAGGAGCGCTATGGAGCGACGCAGTTAAGCGCAGGAAGAGCCGCAAAGTAGTGCGGGAATCCCAGAATCCGAGGTGGGGCGGTAACTCATCCCAACCGGTTCTGCGCGGCCACCTGCCTCGCAAGCCCGTCTGCTGGCACTTAAGTATACGCAGTAACGTTGGTTGGAAGAAATGCAATACCTTTATTAGGCAGAGAAAACCCAGTTTGATTAACCTAGTCCATCCCGGGAGATTTAAGAACTGGTATGAGGTACCAAGGGTCCGAAGTGGTGAGGGCACAGAGGGCTCCTCTTCCGCCGGATTCCCTTAACACGGGGGGCTGGGGTGGGAGAGGGGGGACAACCCTCCTTCCTTAGGCCTGCTTCCTTCCAATCTAAAATGGCCTTGCTCTAACGGGTGTTGGGATCTGCACATTCTCCTCCGCCCGGACAGCACTAGAGCCAGAGATGGACTTTTAGAGCTGCTTGGAGTCCGAGGTATTAATCTTGGAAAAATCTATGCTAAGCCTTTCCGCACTGGGTTGGGAGGAAGAGATCCGTGGCTGGCTACACTTACTGGTGAACATTCCGGGCTCCTCAACTCTTCTTTCTGCATATAGGCACTCAGAAACCGAGCCTGTGGGCAATAAACGGTATCATTATTAATCTTATTATTTTAAACTGGGCCAGGCTACATCTGTCATCTTTCCCATAATGGTCAATTGTAAACACACTTTACAAGAGAAAAACAAAAAAAGGGGATTTAATGCTGATGCTGGGAAAATGCTTAGCACTGGCGTTGCTGGGGAATTGGCAGGGTCTCCAGTCCTTTGGGAGAGAATTTAAGAGCTTAGTAGTTGTGTGTGTGTGTGTGTGTGTGTGTGTGTGTGTGTGTGCGCGTGTGTTTCCCGTTGAGTTTCTGAATCTCTCAGGGGTCTTTCTTTGTCTCTTTAGTTCACCCAGAGAAGTCCTTCCTTTAAAAGCCACTGGACAAATCAGCGGGCCTCGCCTTGGAAATCAGGAGAGAGTTGACTAGGAGCCTGCAAACTTGGCAGACACAGTCTTTCTTGATCATTGTCACTGTCACTGTCAATCTTCTTACCAGCCTGGTCCTCAGTTTCAGCCTCTCTCTGCCCTAGTGTTCCCCCTTGCTGCAGCAGAGCCTTGGTGTGGAGCAGGGAGATGAGAGATAAGTGAACGATAGAAAAAAACCAGAAATCAGAGGAGAAAGGCAAGAGGCATGTATGGTGACTGGCGAAAGAGGAAGGATGCTTTGGTTTTATCTCATTATCAAATATCAGAGCAGGTTTCCTTCCAGAAAATCTGGCTTTGACTGCCTGTTCTCGGTATGAACATCTCTCTCTAGCCACATGGACACTCCTGTCCCCTCACACACACAACTACCCTCCCACTCCCCCCCACACACACTGAAGGGCACAAGATTGTCCTCATCAGCTTACCCAAACCATCCAGAGCATGGAGCAAAGAATAACAAAAAAGTCACAGTGAAACCCAGCTCCCAAACTCAAACCAACTGCTGCTGGTTTTTAAATTCATTTTCATCTATGTAAGCAAGCCCCCAACCCTGCCAAAGTCTATTTTTTAAAACAACAACAAAGGTGACAGGAGAAAAAGAGAACAGAGAGGAAAAGCCTAGAAACCAGAGCAGAAATTAATTCAATTACGTCTTTTCCCCTGCCATAAATTCCGCAGAGGAAATCAAATCTTTCTGTGCATGTGTGTAAAACCCGATCAGTCTATGGAGCTTGCCGAAACCCATTATGTCTTAAACTGGGTATCCTAATTGGATGAATGTGAATGTACCATGCGACCAGGCATCAACTGAGCTGGGATTTTCCAATGGCATTCTCCTTGGAGCCAGAGAGGATAAACATCGGTTAGAACCAAATGCTAATCAGTTTGCCCTCAGAGAAGGGGAACCTGGGCGCAGAGGCATCCTAACATTTTGCGTCAGATTGTAATGGAATATTTCTTGTAAACAGCCGAGTGTCTCTCCCAGGCACTCACCTGACATGTTTCTTGTTGTTTAAGTTCAGATCTGACAGATGATGATAACCTGGAAAAGAGAGAGGTTGTAAATGCTGAGAATTGTAAATGCTGTAAGGCTGGGCAGTGTAAAGGACGCCTGCTCAAGAGCTGGGACAGAGCTGTGATTTGTAGGACCCCAAAAACTTGTCAGGCTGCTCGGGGCAAGCAGGGCAGCTGGGAGAGGGGAATAGCGTTCCAGAGGGGAGAAACACACAGAAAGGAGAGCTATGGGCTGCTTGCTCCGAGGCAGCACGCCGCTTGTGCTTGTTTTGTGTTCCGTTTTGTGATATGGAGACTGCCCCCTCCCTCGTACTCTCCCCACGTTGCACTCCCCTCTCTGATGGGCACACTGATTTATAGCACCTGTTAAGAACACATAATGGATGCAATTAGCTGTGGCACTAGAGGAAAAACTTAACAGGAGGAGTTGACTTTATTCCAATAAAAGATAAATGTGTCTGTTTTCATGAACTTAGTTCATTAATTTCAACTTCTGGAGCCAGGTTTTTTTTTTTTAGAAAAATCATTGCTGTTTTCTTCTTGAAACTCATGCATTCATTCTCGAAGTTTAGTAGGTATCACTGTCCCCTTGTTGCGCAGGTTTCTAACACAGGGAAGAGTGGACATGGGATGGGATCTGCATTTTCAATGAAGTCCTTTAGTAGATTCTGAGTCAGGAGCCAGGGATATTTTAGACTTACATCCCTCAGGTAGAGACTCAGGAATAACCTATTTAATGACAACAATTCTTTGTCTTGGTAGCTGTGTGACTAGCAAAGTTAATATACATACACAGTTAAATATGACAATGTCTGTTGTGGAAACTTTAGAAGACATAGAAAAATATAGGAATAAAAATCAAATTTTCCTTGATGCTAACAGGTTATTTAAGCTCCCTGGGCTTTAGGCTTTCTCCACAGAATCCTATAGATCCCTAAAGGAGACAAGGCCCTTGTGTTCACCTGTTCTAACCCTTAGCACCCAGCACACACCTGGCAGACAGTAGAACCTCCAAAAATTATTCACCAAAAGAAATAATTGATTAAACAAAACTGTAGGATTCAATGATCTCTAAAGTTACTTCCAACCTTGACATTCTATTTTTCATTCTCTGCTCTAGGAAAAAAATATAATTGCATAAACTCAGATATATTTGTCACTGGGACTCTTGACATTTAAACAGGTGTGTGTTTCTTCTCCATGTCTTGTCAGTTGATCTGACAGCTTTCTGCTTGCTCTATCTGATGTTAGTTTAAGGTTGTCCTCGCCTGAGGCAGCCCAGCTATCACCTTGGGCTGGAACTGAGTGGGGCGGTCCCCACCTTGTACCAAACTGAACAGTTGGAGTAGATTTTTGAAAACTCCAGCAAAATGGCACAGCCTAAGAAAGAAGATAGTGGGGTGTCTGCTGTTCACAAATGTGAATTTTGGGGACTTACCTGGCAGTTCACAGTGGTTAAGACTCTGTGCCTCCAATGCAGGGAGTATGGGCTCAGTCCCTGAACGGAGAACTAAGATCTCGCGTGCAACACAATGTGGCCAAAAGGAAAAACAACTGTGTGATTCCTTCCTGAAACCATGAGGCAGGCCCTTCTCCTGTCACACTATACTAATGGTAATGGCAATGGCATTAATCTTTTGTTGTATGCCATGCACGCTACACAGACTCTCACTGAATCCTCTGAGCAGCACTCCATTTTCATTCCATTTTATAGATGTGGAGTTAATGCCCAAAGCCACTCAGCTAAGACACTGGAGAAGTAGAATTCAAACCCAGGTCTCCTTGACTCCAGAGTTCTTGCTTTTAACCACTACAATGACGTGTGTGTTGTGGGGTAAGTAAGGATGTGAGTATAGCTGGGGACTTCCCTGGTGGCTCAGCAGTAAAGAATCTGCTTGCAATGCAGGAGCCCCAAGAGATACAGGTTCAATCCCTGAGTCAGGAAGAGGAGGGCACGGCAACCCACTCCAGTATCCTTGCCTGGAGAATCCCCATGGCCAGAGGAGTCTGGCAGGCTACAGTCCATAGGGTGGCAAATAATTGGACATGACTGAAGTGACTTAGCACACACGCACAAGGATATAGTTAAAAGGTGAAAAATACTTTCCTTTATCCAACAGTATTTTAAACTTAAAAAAATTTGTTATATAATTTTAAAAAGTTACTCTCCATTTATAGTTATTACAAAATATTGGCTATATTCTCCATGTGGTACAATCTATCCTTAAGATCACTATAAACCCAATAATTTGTACTTCCTACTACCCCACCCCTTAGACTGCCCATCCCCTCCATAACCACTAGTTTTTTCTCTCTATATCTGTGAATCTGCTTCTATTTTTTTGTTGTATTCCCTACTTTGTTGTATTTATTATATTCCACATATAAATAATATCATACAGTATTTATCTTTTTAAAAAATGTATTCTTAATTGGAGGATAACTGCTTTACAATGTTGTGTTGGTTTCTGAATCAGCCATAGGTATACATATGTCTCGTCTCTCTTGAACCTCTCTCATACCCCTATCCCCAGTATCTATCTTTTCTGTCTAACTTACTTCACTTAGTATAATGTGCTTCAAGTCCATCCATGTTGCTGTAAATGGCAAAAATGCATTCATTTTTATGATTGACTAGATATAACCACATCCTTTATCTATTCATCTGGTGGACACTTAGGTTGCTTCTGTATCTTGACAATGATATTTAGTGCTGATGTGAACATTGGAGTGCATGTATCTTTTTGAATTAGTGTTTTCGGTTTTTTTGATATATACCCAGGAGTGGAATTGCTGGGTCATATACTAGTTTTATTTTTAGTTTTTTTGAGAAAGCTCTACCATGTTTTCAACAGTGACTGCACCAGTTTATATTCCTACCCATTCCTACAAGGGTTCCCTTTTCTTCACATCCTCTGCAACATTTGTTATTTGTGTTCTTTTTGATAAGAGGAATTCTGACTGGTGTGAGATGATAGCTCATTGTTGTTTGATTTTCACTTTCCTGATGATTAGTGATTTTGAGCATCTTTTCACATGCCTGTTGGTCACCTGCATTTCCTCTTTGGAAAAATGTTCTCCAACAGTATCTTAACAGTAATGTTTTCTCATGAAAAAAAGAATATAACCTGCTACGCAAACAATGCAACTCTGTCACTCTCTCACCCCCAAACACTATATACTAAGAAACCCTCCTGCTACACAGAGTCCATGTTCATCAGTTTTAATGGTAGCATCAGATGGGCCACAGGTTGCATCTAAAGAGATAATTCATCATAATGAGGTTATCACCTGTGAGGAAAGGTGCCAAAGCTGTTCCACTCAGCACTATAGTACATTAGTATATACAGTACTTAGTACAGTACCTACACATAGAATTTACTTAGGAAATATTTGTTGGATGAATGAATGGTAACTTACTTAATACAGACAATTCTGAGGAGATGTCTCTACTTATATGATTACCCACAAATTAATCTTACAATACAGCCCCATCACATGGTAGGTGCTTAGGAAGATGTGGTTTTGAAGGAACAATCTTGTAGGAAGAGAGCTGGCACATGGAATTACTAAAAGAAAGTCTCACCCAAGTTAGTAAAATGGAACTAAAATAGATTCTCCATCTTAGTTAGGTCCCTTGCTACCTCCTTCATAAGGAATGCCATGTTTTCTGATCTCAGCTCTGTGACCCTTATTATGTGATCCCAGAGCCTAGATCGCCCCCAAGGACCATCCAGGCCTGAAGATCTGAGTGTTTGCATGGTCCCAAGTTGCATGTCCATCGCCAGGTCTAGCATTGCACAGAGTCAGACCTCAGCCAAGTTCCTTGGAATGATTTGAAGTTTGCATCCAACCCATGGTTCCAGAAGTCATACTTTGCACCTACTCCCATTTATACTTTTAGAATGCATATTTAGAGAAAAGGTAAATATGGTCTAATGGTGAGTAAAAAGGAGAATATAAAATTAAACATACTGGGGGACTTCCCTGGTGGTCCAGGGGTTAACACTTTGCACTTCCACTACTGGAGGCTCAGGTTCAATCCCTGGTTAAGGATCTGAGATCCCACATGCCACACAGCATGGCCAAAAAATAATAAAAAATAAAATAAATTGAAAGATTAAACATACTAGGATTTTTTTTGAAATAAGAAAGGCTTTATTTTAAAGACAAAATGAATAGCATGAACTGACATCTAAATGAAAGTAAGTGATTTCACTGGGTTTTATAAAAGAGAAAGATGCACTCAGGTGTCAACTAAATATCAGAACCATCAAATAGGCACATGAAAGAAGACACCCTAAAATTATTGTTGTTGGTAGAATCATTGGGAATTATGGATGATATCTTTGCTTTTCCTCAGTTTCACAAATGTGTTGTTTATTGTATTTTATAATAAAAATAATTCATATTCCAAACTAAATATAGGACTTAAAACATAACTCCTATGATAGGAGATAGTCAATAAGAAAAAGTTCCAATTCAACGTTGACAACAAAAATAATACAGTAACATTTACTTGGCATTCATAATGTGGTAGGCAATGAATTAAGTACTTTACATAGGTTATCTCAATGATCTCAAAGTACTTTATTTAAAAAGTGCAGTTTGTATTCACATTTTGCAGATAAACAAACTGAGGCACAGAGAATTTAAGTAACTTGTCCAAGGTTCTCCAGCTGGTAAGAGGCAGAGTTGTGATTTTTTGAACCTGTCAATTCTCCAAACACATTTCTGAAAGGATGGAAAAAATAGGGAGGGAGAGAGGAAGAAAAGATACTGGAGTAGGAGGAGGAATTGTCCCTCTGATAAGAATACTTGGACCAATGAAATGGATGTCTGAGGTATCTGCTGTCTGAGCATAGGAATCACCTGGGGGGCTAGTCAAACATGCAAAGTCTCAGCTTTGCTTCAGATCTACTGAATCAAAATCTGCATTTTTAAAAACATTCCAAGGGATTGTTTGGAAATTGTTGGCATTCCAAATTTGGGAAGCCCAGTAACTGAAAATAGTATATATAGAATCCATTTGTGTTTGTGTGGACTGATTCGACCTTGTCAGAAATGGGGTCAGAGCTGCATGAATCAGTTTTTTCAAAGTCTGTTTCATGGGCTGGGAAAATGCCTTAATGGATTGCTATCAGAAATTTGAAAAAAAAAGAGAGAGAACAGAATAGTAAAAATACCGGGGTGCGTCTCATACAGGAAGGGTAAATGTTGTTACATGAAACTTTTATTTCAAAGGTGTGGGTGTGTGTATGGGGTCTTGAGGTGTGAGGTCTGTCTTATTCACTCTCTGTCAAGAAAAGTTTTAGCAATTGGTATTCACACCGTGGCTGGAGGCAGCCATGAAATTCCAAGCTGACGTTTAGAGGTGCAGTGGGTCTACTTCCTGTTTCTGATAAATGTAAGAACTGCGAATGAAAGAGTGAGGTGAATGGGAGGAAGAACGGAAGGCTCAGAAATCACCTACCTTCCTGTCCAGATGCAGGAACCCAGGCCCAGAAAGAAGAGAGACTGGCCCAAGGTCACACAGTAAAATGGAGACTTTCGGCTTTGGAAAGGGGAGCCTATTGTCAGGGCTTTCCTTTTTTGTCCCCAAGCAGGAAAGACCTGGGAGGCTGGGGGATCTGGCCAGGAGGCCAAGCAGTCTGGGGGACATGACTGTGGAATGTGTTGGGGAAACAAGACGCCTTCTCTTGCAGGCCCAACAAGCCAACAGGCCTATGTGTGGCCAGAAAGGGCTCTGGTTATCTGCCGTCCGCCTCTGTTTCGTTTGGTCTGTCAAGTCCAGCAGCAAAGTGGCCCAAACGTGTGAGGTTTGATAAAAGTGGGAGGGTAAGAGGAGGGAGGTGGCAGGACGTCAGGGACCAGAGTTTGAGAGACGTTCCAGAACCTCCTCTTCTACATTTCCTCTCAAAAGGCTGGGAAAGTCAGAGGTCCCTGCTCTCTCCCTCCACAGCCTCCCCCCCCCCCCCAAGACCATGGCCAAGACCCCAGACTTCTCTTCTCTTCTCATCTCAGTTGGAACAGGATAAACTCTTAAAACTTGGGTGCTGGGTCAGGGGATTTAGACTTTTAAAAAGAAGTATACGTTCTTTAACTTCCTTTTATTTTTTAATTCAATAAACAATATGGGGAGGGGAAAAGCAATACAGAGAATGTAAGAAGGAAAAGAAAACACATAATTCTACCACCCTAAAATTAACTATGTGTCTGTAATTTCATGAATGATTTTCAAAGTGGGCCATAGAATCTGTCCTGTTCACTTTTCTCACTTCATGATGGGTTGTAAGCATTTTTTTTTTCTTTTCTTTCTTTTGGTCAATGAATATTATTTACATTACTGGACATTTGATAAGAAAGAATTATCATTAGTTGTTTATTTTAGATATGACAATAACTTTGTGCCTATTCTCTTTTAAAAAGTCCTTTTAGAGATACATTCTGACATTTTCTGAGCCAAATGTCTGGGGTTCCCTTCAAAATAATACAGGAGGGTAAATCAGTGGGAGCAGAGTGAAAATAAGGTTGGCCATAAGTTGGAAATCATTGATACTCTACTGTATACCTTTTAAAATAGAGAGTTTTTGCAGTATTCTTCTGTAACACTAGTTTTTCACCTATTTTGGTCACAGATCCCTGTGAAACTCTTAAACAAGCTATGAGTCCACTCCCCAGAAAAATTCACATTCCCTTACCACACTCCCAATTTTAGGAGGTTCACAGCCCCACGAGACTATTCATTTACCCAGGTTAAGAACTCCTGACCCACAGCATGATTTTTTTTAAAAAGACTTCAGAGTATTCAAGCAGATACATCATAACTTTACTTAACCAGTCCCCTATTCTTGGGAATTTTCATAGTAATTATAAGTATTATTAATAAAGCATTCTATTACATATGTTTTTGCATACATATTATGACAAATTCCTAAAAGTATCAAAGGATATGCCTGTTTTAAAGGCTTTTCTTACAGTATATCATGTTGGCCCCAGAAATTTTTGTATAGTTAATGTCTGAACATCAGTTCCCAGCATTGGAGTCCCACCATCTGGATGTAGCCTGGCTTAGGCAGCCAGCAGCATGTCCTTGGGGGAATCCGTCCTGCCTTCCTGAGTCTCAGTGTCCTCACCTGCAAACATGAGGAGGTTAAGCCAGCTGACCTCCAGGATCTCCCATTATATTCTGTGATTCTTCCAACCCAGAAAGTCTGGCTAATTCTGCATGGTCCTCCTAATTCTGCAGGGCTAATTCTGCAAAGGCCCCGTCATTCTGCCTTTGCTCATAAAGAAGATCCCACATGCTTCTAACCCCACTCCCAGTTGGGTGGTGGGGCCCCCTTTAGCAAGTTTCCAAATCAGATTGAGGGTTGGAATCCTGACTCCAACCAAGAGTAACTGTGGGGAAGTGACTTAACCTCTCTGTGCCTCAGCCATTTGTTAGATGTTTGCTTAATATCTGTGCCTACCTCACAGGGTCAAGGGAAGATTAATTGAGGTAATACATGTTAAAGTGCTTTGAACAGTGCCCAGAACATAGAACACACTCACCAAGTACTTGCTATTATTAGTATTATTACATCTCTCTCAACCAGCACTCCCTGCCTCTGCCCAGGGCTTTCCTTTGCCGGAAGGGTGATGTACAGATTCCACAGAGTGGAAGGCAGCCTTCGGCAGCACCTGTCCACACCTGCCCTTCAGCCCGCCTCCCCCTTACATCATACACCCTGTGGTTACCACCATATGGAACAATTCCTACATCCACCCCTTCCCACCCTCATGCCCCGACTGCTCCTTCTTGGCGCCTTGGCCAGAATTTTCCTCTCCATCCCCAGGGCATCTTCTCCTGGTGCCTTCCAGAGGATAGTCAGAGATCAGGTCTATTCATATCTGGGCCAGTTTGAGCCCTTTAAGTCCCTCGCCATAAGTGGCCTCAGTTTCCTACTTTGTACATTCCCCTTAGAGATCTGATGGTCTCTAAGGTCCTCCAGCTCTGGACAGGTCACTGGCTCCAGAATGAGACCAGGAAGATCCTTCCCTTGGCTTCTGGCTTCACTTATGCTCAGCTGGTGTCCCTCCCTGGGAAGCTGTGTGTGTCACCCCAGCACCCTGGCCCAGCTGCTGTGACAGACAGACCTGCTGACAGCCTGTGATGACAGAGCAGCACCATGGGGGCTGGCCTGTCATGGCCAGAATTTGAGAATCCAGGGTCAGGAGCCTACAGAGCCAGGGGGCCTCTTCCACTCTAGTCTGGGGACCTCAGTGACATAATTTGCCTACTAGGACACTCACTTCTCTCACCGGAGGGGTGTGGCATGTGTCAAAAGGCCTAGACCCTTTGGAGATGGCATTCTGCAGATTTAGGGCTGTTCAGCCCAGGTTGGAACCTAAGTCTCACAGCATTGGGTGACCCTGGGCTCAGGTTCATCACACCCCAAAATGATTGGACTTGGTTTTCGCAAAAGACTTTCAGACCTGACATTCAAGCCCCAATCTGCCAAGGTCACATATCTGAAATGTTGTTTCCAAGCCCTTTCCTCAAGTAGCCACTACTGGAAGTTGCAGAGAATATAATATAGGCATTAACATGGAAGGAACTTGAATTTTGCCCCCTCTGTCCCTTATCATTTGTTCTGTAAGGCTAGTGATGAGTTTTCTGCTCATATTAGGTCCTAAAAAGTCCTACAACTACTTCCAGTTACTAAATAAAGCCTCATTCAGCCCCCGCCCCAAATTGTCACGTCTTCACACTGAACTCATGTCCCTGCAGCCCCTACCGCAGCCTGGGTTTGTCACAAGTCAATAGGAAGCTGCAGTTGGGGAGGGAGCATATTTGGTCTCTTCTCTCTTTATCTTCCGCCTCATGCATCAGCCCCTCCCCCTCTGCTCAGAACTTGACAAGTTTGATTTCCCTTTCTTCCAGGGTTGGAGCAGGGACCAGAGGACTTACTTGATGAGTCCTATCGAGGTAGTTGAGTTTGGGCACTGTGGACTGGGCAGGGGTCTACAGCAGACTCCCTCATGGGGACTCTCTTTTGGAGACTCACTCCGCCCTCCCCATCTTTGAAGCTGCTCACCTGCGGGTCCTTGGCAAAGTGAACATACAGCCATACCACCTGGCGGCTCTCCCTCTTCAGCCCAAGGCATCCCCCATCCCTCTGCTGGCCCCCTCTCTAGCTGTCCCACATGAATGCCCCCTCTCCGCAGACAGCAGAGCCTTCACTCCTAGCAGTTCTGAGAGGGAGCTACTCAGCGCAGGCTTGGCTCTGTCTTCCACGGTTTTGGCCAGCACAAATGTTGCCCTTTAAATGGGATGGGCAGAGATTAAGAAGCAGCCTGTTGTGTCCACTGAGATGTAGGAGATACATTTTGAGCTGAAAGATAGTTACTCATAGTACCTCCCCTCCTATTTTGAGATGAAAGAAAGTGTCCCGTTACTTCTTTTTGAGGGGAGGAAGATTCACAGCACACCAATCTCTCTTTTCAAAAATTGCCGCCTTAACCTCAACTCCTCTCCATCCTCACAGTGCGGGTGAGGGATTGAGACAGCCAGTTTTTGTCTCCTCTGTAAATTGTGTACCACAGGCTTGCACCTTGCTCTGGGAAGTGCCATCTGTTATATCTCAGCCTCTCAGCTGCCATTTCCATTTTAATATCTCATTACACTCATAATAATCATTATTTAGTCACTCAGCCATGTCCAACTCTCTGTAACTCCAAGGACTATAGCCCACTAGTCTCCTTGGTCCATGGGCTCTCCCAGGCAAGAATACTGGAGTGGGTTGCCATTCCCTTCTTCAGGATGTCTTCCAGACCCAGGGATTGAATGGCCACCTTGATTTGATGCTTAATATACACAGGGCAGGCTCAGGGCTGACCATTTGTAGTGATTTTTTTTTTTTCAGTTTTCTGTATTCATTTCTCCTTCTTCTGCAACCAGCGTCCTGATTTCTTCTCAGGTTGTTGCCTCTCCCTCATTGTGTGTGGGCCGTTGGGGTGTACAGCAGATGTGCGTGGTACCTCTCTCCCAGAGTGTTGGATGCTAATGACTCACAGCTGCCTCCTTGTCGTGAGGAAGGATTGCTTCAGGTGAATTACCTGGAGGTGCTCGTGGTCCATGGCTGACTAATATAGGTAAACCCAGCCTCCTCGGCCTCAAGAGGGGACAAACTCTGAGGTGTAATCCATGCTCCAGCCCGGCCCTTGGGATCAGCTGAGACTAGACGACTCCTGAAACCACATCTTTGACCACCTTCTCCCCCAACCCGCTTCAGCCCTTTCTCAACAAATACACTCCATTGCCCAAGAATACACTTCTCAAGCTCTGCTTCAAGGGAGCCCTGCATAACACAGGTAGGAATGTGACCCAAGGCAGGCCAGTCTCTCAGGACACTGAATAAAGGATGGGAGTGAAAAAGAGCACTTTACTGTTGCACTTTGCAACCTGGCGCCCTGACCAGGTTGTCTGTTATTCCGCTGTTTTGATTTCTGGAGCTCCTCTGGTTCTTCAGTTTTTCTTTGGATTCTGAGTATTCCACATCCTTTTCCCTTTTACTGACTTTTTAGCTGGACTCCCTTTCTTATGCCCACCACCAAAGAACTGTACAGATTGGGCACGTAAATGCACCATTTTGATCCTCCAATAATCTTAGGCGCATAAGAAGCTGAGGCTCAGAGAGGTATAGTCACCTGCCTTAGGTCGCACAGCTAGTAAATGGTATTACTAGGAGCTCAGATCTAACCGCAAAGCCCTGCTTTTAACCATTCTGATGTGCATGGGGAAGAGCAAGCTGGTGTGAGCCACAGCCCTCCACCCCTCCTCTTGGTTAGGTTAACATGCAAATGAACGAGTCACCATTGATCCTCCAGGTAGTGGGGTGGTGCAGACTTTGTACCTGGGTTTGGGTCTTAGGTTGGAATTCAAGCTCAGCCTCTTGCTAATGGTGTCAATTGGGCCAGTTACCTAAGCTCTCTGAGCCCCAGTTTCTTCATTGGTTCAATGGCAGCCATGCTGTCTAGATAGGATCGTTGGGAGATTAAAGGAGGTCCTAAAAGTGAAGTGCTTAGCCTGGTACGCAGTATGTAGTAGGCACTCAGGAAATGGTAGCTGTTAGTAATTGCTGTTGTGTTGTCACTTACTGTCATACAGAGGTGACTTGGAAAGTATTTCAGCCAGTGAAGGGCCAGAGGAGCCGCATGGTGAGGACTTTGTCTTGGGCTCCCGGTGTTCTCTTGGGCCTTCTGTCCTTATCCCAGATAGACCATGAGGGATCCCCCCAAGGGCCTGCAGAGTGTTATAGGCCTGCAGAGACCAGGCAGGTGGCACAGGTGACTGGATTGGCCCTAGTGGGGCTGCATGGAATCAGAGGCCGTGTTCCATCTTAAGGAGGTAGTAATGATCAGGATCAGCTGCCTGTAGCCATTTGGGAATTTAAGCCCAAAGCAGCCAAATCTTGGAGTTTTCGAGAAAAGCAGAAAGTCTAGATTATTATGTGAAATTTCCAAGTTTCTAAAGGTTTTAACTTTAGGCACATTTTTTTTATTGCTGATTGGACCAAACTCAGTCCATCTGTGGCTGAATGTAGCCTTCGTTTGCAACTCTGGGTCAAAGGCTTTGGTCAATGGTTGTGAGAAAGTGAAGGCTGCCTTCTCCCCAAATCAGCAGAATTCATCTCCAGAGCCTGAAGGTGGAGGTGGTTCTGGGAACTGCCTCTGCCTTTGACTGATTTTCAGCACTCCTTTAGAAAGAAGGTCTGACTTCATAATGGGAGTTGAATCCAGGTCGTTAAGACCCACTTTCTGCTCTAGAAGGAGGTAGGGATTCGTGGGGTGAGATTTCATGTTCATCAGAAATGCATGGAGAGGAAAGCAGGCAGGTGTGTGTGTGTGTATGCGTGTTGAAGGGGGATGAGTATGGAATGAGTCCAGCTCAAAATTCAAAACTAGACGTTTCAGAGTAGCTTTTATTTTTATTTCCATTTTTAGAGGCAAGAAAGAAAATTATATATCTGTTGAGCAAATCTGAAAAGAAATAAAACTGTTTTTTTCCTCCTAGAAATGTCCAGGAAATATTGTCAAGAGAGAAAAATAAGTTGCAGGCTAGTGTATAAGAGGATTTGATTTCTGTGAAAGCAACAATAACAATACAAATCCCCAAAAGACCATGTGCCAGGGTGTATGTGCCTGTGTGTGAACTAAAGGAACAGTATGGAGTGATCCCCACTGGCTGTTAGCATTGGTTACCTCAGGGGTAGGGATGGGGAGGGCTAGATAACCTCTCATGTGCCTACATTGTGTGTATGTGTTGCCATGCTGCCTAGCTTCCGGGATCTCAGTTCTCCAACCAGGAATTGAACCTGTGCCACAGCAGTGTAAGAGCCAAGTCTTAACCACTGGGCCACCATGGAATTGCTTCATGTGCATACATTTGTGTTTTGTTGTTTTACTTGTTTTAGGAAGCCTGCACTGCTGTTGTAATCTGAAAGTCATATGATTAAGAAAAAAGAAATTAAATACACTTACAGGAGTGCCTACCAAGACTGACTATAATTCTGTGAAGCCATCTCATTTGCCCCTATAATTATCTTTTTTTATTGAAGTATAGTTGATTTACAATATTGTATTAGTTTTAGCTGTACAGCAAAGTGATTCAGTTATGCACATATATAGTACAAGTCTATATTCTTTTTTCCTGATTCTTTTCCATTAGAGGTTTTTGTAAGACATTGAATATAGTTCCCTGTGCTATTCAGCAGGTCTTCATGTCTTCATTGCTTATCTATTTTATATAAAGTAGTGTGTATCTGTTAATCTCATATTCCTAATTTATCCCTCCCCAACTTTCCCTTTGTTTTGTTTTTTTTCGCTTGTTCATTTTATTTATTTATTTATTTTTAAGTTTTCTTTACTTTATTGTGTTGGTTTTGCCATACAATGACATGAAACCTCCATGGGTCTACACATGCTCCCCCTCCAGAACCCCCCTCCCTCCCCCAACTTTCCCTTTGATAACCATAAGTTTGTTTTCAAAGTCTGTCAGTCTGTTTCTATTTTGTAAATAAGTTCATTTGTGTCATTATTTTTAGATTGCATATATAAGGAATATATATTTGTCTTTCTCTGTCTGAGTTTGTTTAGTATGATTATCCCTAGGTCCACCCATGTTGCTTCAAATAGCATTATTTCATTCTTTTTTTATAGCTAATATTCCATTGTATATATGTACCACATCTTCTTTATCTATCCCTCTGTTGATGGACATTTAGGTTGCTTCCATGTCTTGGCTAAGGTGACTAGTCCTGCAGTGAGCCCTGGGATGCATGTATCTTTTTGAATTAGGGTTTTCTCTGGGTATATGCCTAGGATTGGGGTTGCTGGATCGTGCATGTGTGTGTGTGCACGTGTTAAGTTGCTTCAGTTGTGTCTCACTCTTTGCAACCCTGTGGACTATAGCGCGCCAGTCTCCTCTGTCTATGGAATTCTATAGGCAAGAATACTGAACTGGACTGCCGGGCAACCTTCCCAACCCAGGGACTGAACCCAAGTCTCCTGTGTCTTCTGCACTGCAGGCAGATTCTTTACTGCTGAGCCACCGGAGAAACTCTGCTAGATCATATGGCAGTTCTATTTTTCAGTTCAGTTCAGTCGCTCAGTCAACCCCATGAACCGCAGCACGCCAGGTCTCCCTGTTCTTCACCAACTCCCGGAGTCTACCCAAACCCATGTCCATTGAGTCGGTGATGCCATCCAACCATCTCACCCTCTGTCATCCCCTTCTCCTCCAGCCCCCAATCCTTCCCAGCATCAGGGTCTTTCCCAATGAGTCAATTCTTTGCATGAGGTGGCCAAAGTATTGGAGTTTCAGCTTCAAAATCAGTCCTTCCAGTGAACACCCAGGACTGATTACCTTTAGGATAGACTTGTTGCATCTCCTTGCAGTCCAAGGGACTCTCAAGGGTCTGCTCCAACACCACAGTTCAAAAGCATCAATTCTTCAGCACTCAGCTTTCTTTATAGTCCAACTCTCACATCCAGTGGAGAAACCATAGCCTTGACTAGATTGACCTTTGTTGGCAAAGTAATGTCTCTGCTTTTTAATATGCTGTCTAGGTTGGTCATAACTTTCCTTCCAAGGGGTAAGTGTCTTTTAATTTCATGGCTGCAATCACCATCTGCAGTGATTTTGGAGCCCAGAAAAACAAAGTCAGCCATTTTTTGTTTCCACTGTTTCTCCATCTATTTGCCATAAAGTGATAAGACCAGATGCTGTGATCTTAATTTACTGAATGTTGAGCTTTAAGCCAACTTTTTCACTTTCCTCTTTCACTTTAATCAAGAGGCCTTTAGTTCTTCTTCACTTTCTGCCATAGGGTGATGTCATCTGCATATCTGAAGTTATTGATGTTTCTCCCGGCAATCTTGATTCCAGCTTGTGCTTCCTCCAGCCCAGGATTTCTCATGATGTCCTATGCATATAAGTTAAATAAGCAGGGTGACAATATACAGCCTTGACGTATTCCTTTTCCTATTTGGAACCAGTCTGTTGTTCCATGTCCAGTTCTAATTGTTGCTTCCTGACCTGCATACAGGTTTCTCAAGAGGCAGGTCAGGTGGTCTGGTATTTCCATTTCTTTCAGAATTTTCCACAGTTTATTGTCAATAAAGCAGAAATAGATGTTTTTTCTGGAACTCTCTTGTTTTTTCAATGATCCAGAGGATGGTGGCGATTTGATCTCTGGTTCCTCTGCCTTTTCTAAAACCAGCTTGAACATCTGGAAGTTCACAGTTCACGTATTGCTGAAGCCTGACTTGGAGAATTTTAAGCATTACTTTGCTAGCATGTGAGATGAGTGCAACTGTGCAGTAGTTTGAGCATTCTTTGGGATTGCCTTTCTTAGGGACTAGAATGAAAACTGACCTTTTCCAGTCCTGTGGCCATTATTGAGTTTTCCAAATTTGCTGGCATATTGAGTGCAGCACTTTCACAGCGTCATCTTTTAGGATTTGAAATAGCTCAACTGGAATTCCATTACCTCCACTAGCTTTGTTTGTAGTGATACTTCCTAAGGCCCACTTGACTTCACATTCCAGGATGTCTGGTTCTAGGTGGGTAATCACACCATTGTGGTTATCTGGGTCGTGAAGATCTTTTTTGTACAGTTCTTATGTGTATTCTTGCCACCTCTTCTTAATATCTTCTGCTTCTGTTAGGTCCCTACCATTTCTGTCCTTTATTGAGCCCTTCTTTCATGAAATGTTCCCTTGGTATCTCTAATTTTCTTGAAGAGATCTCTAGTCTTTCTCATTCTATTGTTTTCCTCTATCTCTTTGCATTGATGTGTGAGGAAAGCTTTCTTATCTTTCCTTGCTATTCTTTGGAACTCTGCATTCAAATGGATATATCTTTCCTTTTCTCCTTTGCTTTTGGCTTCTCCTCTTTTCACAGCTATTTGTAAGGCCTCCTAGGAGAGCCATTTTGCTTTTTTGCATTTCTTTTTCTTGGGAATGGTCTTGATTCCTATCTCCTGTACAATGTCACGAACCTCTGTCCATAGTTCATCAGGCACTCTGTCTATCAGATCTAGTCCCTTAAATCTATTTTTCACTTCCACTGTATAGTGATAAGGGATTTGATTTAGGTCATACCTGAATGGTCTAGTGGTTTTCTCCTCTTTCTTCAATTTATGTCTGAATTTGGCAATAAGGGGTTCATGATCCGAGCCACAGTCATCTCCCGGTCTTGTTTTTGCTGACTGTATAGAGCTTCTCCATCTTTGGCTGCAAAGAATAGAATCAATCTGATTTTGGTGCCAACCATCTGGTGATGTCCATGTGGAGAGTCTTCGCTTGTGTTGTTAGAAGAGGGTGTTTGCTATGACCAGTGTGTTCTCTCGGCAGAACTCTATTAGCCTTTGCCATGCTTCCTTCTGTACTCCAAGGCCAAATTTGCCTGTTACTCCAGGTGTTTCCTGACTGCCTACTTTCTCATTCCAGTCCCCTATAATGAAAAGGACATCTTTTTTGGGTGTTAGTTCTAGAAGGTCTTGTAGGTCTTCATATAACTGTTCAACTTCAGCTTCTTCAACATTACTGGTAGGGGCATAGACTTGGATTATGATGATATTGAATGATTTGCCTTGGAAATGAACAGAGATCTATTTTTAGTTTTTTTTTTTCTTTTAAAGGACATTCCATACTGTTTTCCATAGTGGCTGCACCAATTTACATTCCTACCAACAGTGTAGGAGGGTTCCTTTTCTCTAAGCCTTCTCCAGCATTTATTGTTTGTAGACCTTTTGATCATGGCCATTTTGACCAGTGTGAGGTGATACCTCATTGTAGTTTTGATTTGTGTGTCTCAATGAAGGACAGGGAAGCCTTGCATGCTGCAGTTCATGGGGTCACAAAGAGTCAGACACAGCTTAGCAACTGAATAACAACAATAAGTAGTGATGTGGAACATCTTTTCATGGCCTGTTGGTCCTCTGTCTGTCTTCTTTGGAGAAATGTCTAGTTAGCTGTTTTCTTTTTCTTAAGGTTTGCTTTGGCATTTCTGGGTCTTTTGTGGTTTCATATAAATTTTAGGATTATTTATTCTAGTTCTGTGAAAAACAGGTAATTTGATAGGGATCACATTAAATCTGCCTATTCTTTTGGGTAGTATGACCATGTTATTTTTAAAATTGTTTTTAGAGAATTTATTTATTTATTTATTTATTTATTTAAAAAAAATCTTGGCCATGCCATGAGGCATGTGGGATCTTAGTTCCCCAGATGGGACTGAGCTCATGTTCCCTGCATTGGCAGCACAGAGTCTTCACCACTGAACCACCAGGAAGTCCCAGCATGGCCATTTAAAAATATGTCTATTTATTTATTTATTTTTGGCTGCACTGGGTCTTCATGACTGCACACAGGTTTTCTCTACTTGTGGAGAGTAGGGGCTACTCTCTGGTTGTGGTGTGCAGGCTTCTCATTTCATTGGCTTCTCTTGTTGGGGAGTATGGGCCCTATGGTACATGGGCTTCAGTAGTTGCAGCTCATGGGCTCCAGAGCACAAGCTCAGTAGTCGCGGAACACAGGCTTAGTTGCTCCATGGCATGTGGGATCTTCCCGGACCAGGGATCAAACCAGTATCTCCAGAACTGGCAGGTGGATTCTTAACCACTGGACCATCGGGGGAGCTTTCCAGCTTGGCCATTTTAGCACTATTAATTCTCCCAATCTAAGATCCTAGGATACCTTTCCATTTTTTTGAATCATCTTCAGTTTCCTTGATCAGTGTTTTATAGTTCTCAGCATGTAAGTCTTTGACTTCCTTGGTCCATAATTATTTTTGTCAGTTACACCACTGTATATGTTCAGTATTGGAAAATCAGCAAGTGCTGAAAAGTAAAAAAAAGGAAATAATTGAAATTACTAGAATTCCCACCCACTAATATTCTGGTGTATACCCTTTTGACTTTTAGCTCATGGAGACAGCAAACTCTTCCTATGTGCCAGACCCTGTGCTGACATCTGGGAACCACAATGCTAATTCTTGCCCCATGATGCAGGTCTTCCCAAGTCACACGCAGGACATGGTGTTTCACCAGCTTCATCCCCAGGAGACTCCGGGTCAGTGGAAGGGGACCAGGCCTGGGAATCCGAATTTAACATGCTCCTGGGAAAATCCTGAGGCAGGTGTTCTTTGGACAGTGCTTGGAGTCAGCCAGCTGTGGTCCAGCCTGCTCATCGCCAGTGAGCAAGACGGAGGCCCACAGAAAAGGCACTTGCCCAGGGTCACCCAGCCAGAATAGCAGAGCCCAGACTCTCCCATCCCCTCCTCCTTGAGAGCTCTCTCTGCTGGGCTTCTGCCACTTTCCTCATGCTGACAGATGTTATTGTTTTCTTATGCCTCCAATTAAACAAAAAATCCTGTCAACAGGCGACAGGCCTAATGCAGGGAGGCATTAACCAGATTTGCAACCCGACCTGGGCCTGCTCCTGTGGGTAAAGCACATTCCCTCTGTGGGCCTCCCTTGCCGGCTACCCCCTGACACAGGGCCCCACTGAGGCACCGTGACCCTGCATTGTGGGGCCCCCAGACGCCGGTCAGCCTGCCACCACAGTGACCCAACTGCCACCTGGAGGCTTGCCGGGAGCTCCTTTCCTGGGTCCAGGAAGGTCTGAGCTGGGGAAACTGAATCCCGGGGAAACTGAATCCCAGAGATTCTGGGCCGGCCTGAGATTATCCATCAGGTAGGAGCAGAACCTCTCACCAGCTTCTTTTCAGTTTGGGTTGAGAAAAGAGAATTTGCAACTCTGGGGGAAGATCCCCTCCAGAACAGGGCCAGCAAGAGTGGAATGCATTGATAACATCAGAGTGGTCCTTCCTGCATCTCTGCTTCCAGTCCCAGGAGCAGAGGCCCTGGAGAGGGGGCAGCTGTGACCTCCCCAGTGCTTCTGCCCACCTCCCTGAGTCCTGTGTGGGGCCAAGACTCCTGGCGGGGAGCCTGGGACTCACATTTCAGGCCAGGGAAATATTTAGAGAACAAGTTCCAGCTGTTTCAGGTTAAGATAGGGAAACTGAGACCCAGGGAGGATGGAGGTACCCATCCAGGGTCACATGGACTCAAACTCTGTCCTCTGAGTCCCTAACAAGCAATCACTACACAAGAAAACCCGCTACCTCAGCCTATTTTAATTCTGCCCAGAATTATCACTGTCATTTTCACTTTCCTTTGTTCTCTATCTGCTTCTCTGTTTCAGACTGTAAGCTCCATGACAGCAGCTGTCTCATGCATCCCTCATCCCAAGTGACAAATGCAGTGGTGCTTAATAAATATTTATTACTAGAAAGAATAAATGAATGGCCTCCTGTATAGTGAGCTCTCTGACAAGTGGAATGTAAGTGGAGGCTGGATATTCATTTGCGGCCAATGCTCTCAAGGTGGCATATACCTTAGTCATTAAGAGAAATTAAGAATTTCTCCTTTGGTATTAGCTCACTGTGTGACCCAGGGGAGGTTACTATACCTCTCTGAATCTCACTTTTTCCATATGTATAATGAGGGTGTTAGTAGTACCTGATTCATAGGTAGCTATGATGATTGTATGAGGTGCTGCGATAAAGAATTCAGCGGGGGCCTGGCAGATAGTGAGGGTTCCACGATCATTAGTAAAATCCTTTCACTGGGAGGCCAGGTGTAATGGACGGCTCTGAGATCTATTCTGACTATGAGCCCCTCTGACTGTGAACTCTTGAATAGCACACTCTCTTGTACTGAGCCCCAAGCCTCTGGGGCTGGGGATGGCCACATAGCTGGCAGTGTGGAGGGGTAGACAGAACAGGCCCGGCTCCAGTGGTCAGGGTGTGTTCCCTCAGTGCCTGGGGAGGCACTGCATTTGTGCAGTGAGAGAGAGAGAGTTGCATTTCTGCTAGAATCATCAGGGAAGGCTTCCCAGAGGCAGTGGGACTCTAGCTACACCTGATCAAAGGGCAGGTTTGGGAAAGAGAGGAAGGAGGAAGGAGGGACTGGAGACAGGAAGAAAGGTATGATGGAAGGCCTAGACAAAAGGGTGCATGCATTCATTCTTTCATTTGTTGATGGGAATGTTTCATGAGCACCTGCTATACAGCAGGCCTTGGCAGGCCCCTATGCTGGACAAGACCCCCCTAGTCATAAAGAGTGGGGCAGACAAATAAGCAGACAATACAGCACAGAAAGAGAAGCAGGGGTGCATAGCCCTTCCTGGGGTGTCACTGAATCCGCCAGGGATCAAGGAAGGTTTCCTGGAGGAAGCCACATTTAAGTTGAGTCCTGAAGAAAAGCGGGGTGCAGGACCAGTGTTCCAGGCAGAGGGAACAGGGTGTGCAGAGAACAGCAGCAAGAGAGAGGGCTTGAAGTTCAAAGACCTAAAAGGCATCCATGAGACTGGAGTTCAGTAGACAAAATGGAGCCTTGGTCTAGTTTCCGTTCCTGTGGGTCTGCCTATTTTGGACATTTCATATAAGTGGGATCATATGGTCTGTGGCCTTTTGCGTCTGGCTTCTTTCCCTTAGCATCATATTTGCAAAGTTCATAGTAGGGCAGCTTTGGGACACAGGCCTGTAGGATGTGAGCAAGTCAGCCATGCAGATGTTGGGGGAGGACACTCAGAGCAGAGCAGACCGGTCAGTGAACCCCAAACTGCCCAGCCATAGACAGTGAACACTTGCTCCTGTCGAGCTGCCCTGGGTGCATGGAAGTTGGTTGGACAGCCTCTGACACCCAAGATACTTGGAAAGGCTCCCTGGGGCCTCGGTATCCTCATCTATGAATCTGAGGCAGGGGGGTTGTCATTTGGCTCCTCCAGTCACATGGAGCCTGAATAATATCTCAATGGACATGAGTCTGTGTGCATCAAAAGCCTAGAACATGGGGATGGGCTGGTGTTACAGTGATGGTTTGGGCCCCTTGGGGTTTGGGAGGAAAGAGGAGTAGGGGAGACCCAGTTGGGCTTAGGCTTAAGAACCAGCTCTCCCTTTCCTTTCCTTTTCCTGGGACTGGGGGTGTCCTGAGTCTACACAGGCCCTCGGGGATCCAGACAGGCCTTTTCATGGGATTTTTGCCCAGTCAGAAGGTGAAGACTGGAAGGTATCCCCTTGTGCTCATTGGCACTTCTGATTTTTCTGGGTCAAGTCAGAGATAGAGCCTGGGAAGGGGAGGAGATGCCCAGAGTCAGGCGTGGCCTCCTGCTCTTAGCAGCACTGTGTTGTTATTTAGTTGACAGGTCATGTCTGACTCTTAGGTGTCAGGAGTCCAGGGTGGGAGTCCCAGCTCACAGAGACCTTTGGCAAGTCCCTTCACCTCCACAGTCCATAGACTCCCTCAGTGAGGACACAAACAGCATGATCCACAGTCCCTCCTAAATGTGACCCTCCAGGACTCCAGACCTCTAGAGAGAGAAGACACATGCCTCAGGGCACTGAGACTCAAGTAAACTCAAGATGGGACACATGGCTTAACATATAATATGATGACAGGGTACAGTTTTTCTTTGGAAAATGAACTCATTTTTAAAATTTGATAATAGTTTGTAACTCTAAAATGTAGGGTCTTCTGTTAAACTACAATACTATTATCACATCTGTATCAGTCAACTAATGCCACAGTAATGCTGAGTAACAAAGTAAACCAAGCTCAGTTACATAGAAGACAAGCATATGGGTCTCTGTCAAGTGGGTGGAGCAGCTGGTCGAAGTAGGTGGGGCTTGGCCATAGGCTGTTGTTCCGCTCAGATCTGTTCCTGCTGTTCTGTGTGACTCATATTCTCCTGGGGCCAGTTGGCTGCCCTAGGACATATCCACGTGTTGAGGGCAGGAGATAAAGGGCAAGCCCAACCATGTAAGTACATCTCCACTCTGCTAGGTCATATTCACTCGCATCCATTGGCTAAAGCAAATCGAATAACCCAACTTCAAAGGGTAGAGAGAGAGATTGCACCTCCCAATGGGAAGAGCTGCAGAATTCCCCATAGATTCAGGAAAGGATGAGGAATTGGGTCCATTTTTGCCATTAGCCACACCCAGCATCCTCCACAGGAGAACCATGAGGTATTTACTTGTTTGTTGGTTTGTGATTCTTAATGAACTCTAAATGTATTGCAGTTGTTTGTCCTTGTTAATACTCCTTTTCCCCACTCCTGTCTGCAGGCAGTGGGAGCCTCTTCAGGTTAGGGTGACCCCAGTGGTCTCTGAAACCTTCCTTGCTCTGTAGTATTAATTATAAGATGTTCCATGATCATCTTGTAAATTTCTGCCCCTGGCCTGGAATCAGCCTATTAATTTTTTTAAAAAGCTATACAGTTGTAAGGTTTACAAGTCCAGCCATTCTTGAAAGTACAGAGTGTACAGCACATTCCCCACCCCCAACCCCATCTCTAGAGGCAACCCACAAATTTCCGTGTCCCAAGAATCTTTCTAAAGGTTCTCTCTGCCTAATTTAGTAGAGATTATATCCATCTTAGTTTTTAAACACAAGATAAAATTCATTGCTTTAATATTACAGTGTGTAATATTTTCATTTTATAGCATGTAATAATAGTAATGGCTAACACTAAGGCAGCATTTACCATGTGCTGGGCAAGCTGAAATGGTAGTCTGCCTAAATCTGAAGGTATTAACCATGCCTAGTACTTCCATCTCCAGGGCACCAGACATACTCACTGTTCAGTGATCGCATTTGGCCAGATCAGTGTTTCCCCAAGTATGGTAAACCCAGTGACTCTACATCATGCAAAGTGAGCATCTGTTTTTTTAATAGTTATGAATGTATTTTCCTATGTAACAGAAGAAATAAAACAAGGGTGACAAGGGAGCCTACAGTGCCCATGACTGTTTGATGGGAGTCGCTGCTTCTGTTACTGCAGCTGAGTCTGTTTGGCGCCAGACAGACCCTGGCTGTCTCTGAGCAGCTGGTATCTGGGAGCCCTTGTTTCTCATCCCGGCCCGCTGCTACCTTTCCAGGTAGTTCTAGGCGAGTCCCTCTATCTCCCTGCATCTCTGCTTCTTTGCCTACTGCAAAGACCCAGCCTCCAGGCGAATTCTGCAACTTTGATTAGAATCAAAACATCCTCGAGCATCACAGACTCTTAGGCGCCATCGATTCCTTTCCTTGTACAGGCAGGGACACTGAGGCCCCAAGAGGGAAAGGGCTGGCCTAAAGCCACACGGTGAGTCACACAGGCAAGCCGTCTTTATCCCACACCTAACTGTGCCGGAGGCGGCCCTGCTCCTGGGGGTAGAGCAGCGGGGCAGGGCCACTGCACTCTGATTTCGTTTAGATAAAGAGAAGGGCGCCTCCCTCCTAAACACAATCAGAATTAAGGGATGAGAGCAGCTTCCGGGGGCGGGGGGTGGTGGGAAATGAATGAAAATGCATATTCAAACAGCGTAGAAGAATAAAACATGAAAATTAGGTCTCCAACAGTAAATCTCCTTCTCACCCCTGCCTGCCAGCCTCCTTCTCCAGAGATAACCATGGAATTTTCTTGAATATCTTTTCCAAGAGATTTTGTGCTCACAGCTCTAGAGGGATGCCTGTGCCTGCATGCACGCGCACACGCGCACGCGCGTGTATGTGAGTGTGTGTACTGAAAAGCTGATGCTCTCGGAGTTTCAATTTAGGATAATAAGGAAGTTCTAGAGCAGGATAGTTGTGATGGTTACACAGCAACGTGGATGTCTTTCATGCCACTGAATTGTACACTTAAATGGTTAAAACTATAAAATTTATATATCTTTTACTAGAGTTAAAAAAAATATGCCTGCCATCCATATTTTTCTCTGTCTTTTTCAGTTACCGGTGTGTCTTATAGATTATCCCACCATCGCCCCATGTGGTGATCTGTTCTCAATCATCTTGGTTAAGCTGGGAAATTTGTTTCTCCAAACCCCCTTCCTTGTAGATGTCTGGTTCGAATCGGTCAGAAGTGGGGTTTTTGGAGATCTGGGAGGTGGAGGCGAAGAGGCCATTCCTCTCAAGATTATGGCAATCAGATGCCCCAATGGTGGCAGCTTCTCATTCCCTTCATGACCAGCTCCTCTTACCAACCAGGACCA
Organism: Antilocapra americana; assembly: GCA_007570785.1. Lineage (NCBI taxonomy): Eukaryota > Metazoa > Chordata > Mammalia > Artiodactyla > Antilocapridae > Antilocapra > Antilocapra americana. The sequence goes on along the minus strand of ML661892.1, from coordinate 2,548,535 downwards.
CCACCAGGATGATGAGGATGGGCCAGAGAGACGCAGCTACCCAGACACATCTTCCTCCAGCTCTCCCAGGGTGGCCTGTTTGCTGGTTCCTCAGATCATGGGGCTCCTCTTATCCACCAGCATCCTTCCTGAATCTCCATGCCCCCCCATCATTCCCCCATAACAAAGCCTTATTCCAGAAATCACAGTGGTTTTGTTTCCCTGAGGAAACCATGACTCCTTCACCCATGTTCTGCCTTGTCCTTTTTATCTCTGAAAGTGAAAATGAAAGTTGCTTTGTTGTGTCCGATTCAGATCTTCCCAACCCAGGGATCAAACCCGGGTCTCCTGCATTGCAGGTGGATTCTTTACCAGCTGAGCTATCAGGGAAGCTCCTTTTTATCTTTAACTGTGGTAAATACACATATAAAGCCTACTCCCTTAAGCATTCCTGAGTGTACAGTTCGGTTGTGTTAGGTTCGGTCATATTGTTATGTAGTCCATCTCCAGCACTCTCTTCATTTTGCAAAACTGAAACTCTGCACCCAGTAAAGGACTACCCCCATTTCCCCACCTGCTGGCGACCACCACTCTCCTTTCTGTCTCTATGAACCTGATTTGTCTAGGTCCCTCCTCTGAGTGGAATCACACAGAATCTGTCGTTCTATGACTTTTCACTGAGCATGATGCCCTCACAGGATACTCATGTTGTGGTATGCATCAGAATTTCCTTCCTAATGAGGCTGAATCCTAGTCCACTGTACGAACAGACCACATTTCGCTCTCCATCCATCTGTGCCTGGACACTTGAGGTGCTCGTACCTCTTGGCTGTTGTCATGAGTACTGTTGCCACCTCCTTCTTGATGGCTGTGCTGGAGGACAGCGGCAAGGATGGGAGCACAGGCTCTGGAGCCAGAGGAACCCAGGTTTAAATCCTGCCTCCATCCTGGGGACACAGTGGTCATATAGGAAGTGTTCAGTGAACACTGAGAGTTGGCACCCTTACTGGGGCCATCTCTAGGAGAGGTTTTCCTTCAAAACTGTATCCGCAGACTTCCCTGGCAGTCCAGTGGTTAGGAATCCACCTGCCAGTGCAGGGGACATGGGTGTGATCCCTGGTCTGGGAAGACTCCACATGCCAAGAGTCAACTAAGTCCGTATACCACAACTACTGAGCCCACATGCCACAACTAGAGAAAGGCTGTGCACAGCAAGGAAGACCCAGCGTGGCCAAAAAATAAGTTAATTAATTTTAAAACACGGTAGCCACAGCTCACCCCTTGGGTCATCCCATTCTCGGCAGCCCAAGCGTCCCCCAGTCTTTCCAAGAGCTTCTGATGACCACAGCTTTCTCAGTCTCCTGTTCACTCTGTGGTCACTCTGGACCATGGAACAGACTCCCTCCTGTCTATTGATCCTTGGCACAAGCCTCTGGGTATGTGCACGTGTCTGCCATACACATAAGCGCCCCATGGGGGCCAGGTCACAGGTGGAAGGACCAGGTCACTTGCCTCTCGTAGGTCTCAGCCACCACCTGAGAGCTGGTGATGGCATCACCAGCTGGGTGGCAGCTCTGCCCTCAAGTCTTGGGAGCCTCTGGCTGCAAAATCTGGGCAGTTTCTTGGCTTGCCTACTCTCTCCTTTGCTCTTTAACATCCTGTGGTGGAGGGCACTGGACCAGGAGTCAACACTCCAGCCTCTGGTCACCCCCCTGGGGCAGCCCATTCTTAAATTCAGACAAGCCCCGTCTCTTGGTAGACCTCCATTTCCTGTCTGTAAAATGCAGGGGTTGACTAGATTCTAAATGCTCCTGAGAACACCCCGGCTCTGATTTTCACCTGGATCCTTTGAGCCGCGTTCTTTCATCCTTCTATCCATCCATGCATCCTCCGATGAGTTTTCTTTATTTTTTTCACCTTTACTGTTGTTGCTTCTCATTCCAGTGTGTTTGGCTTGCACATGGCCGCATTTCCAGTGTAGGGTTTAGAAAGTGAGCATCACTCTTAGGTTACACCCTCCAGATCTGTGGTTTTCAGTGGGGTAGGGTGAGAATGTTCCCCAGGGGACATTTAAGAATGTCTGGAGACGGTTTTGACTGTTGTAGCTTCTAGGGGATGAGAGGGGAGGTGTTGCCACTACTGGAATCTAATGAATAGAGGCCAGGGATGCTGCCTGACACCCTACAGGGCCCAGGACAGCCCTCACAAAAATGAATTACCCAGCCTATAACATCAATAGAACCGAAGTTGAAAGCCCTGTTCTAGAGATGGATGCTTCAGATATTTGCAGGTTTATTTTCCCTAAAATGTCTATGAATATACAAATATAAATGTGTGTATTTTTTAAACCCAAATGGGCACAAATTGCAATTTAGTTTGTTCCTTTCATAAAATTAGCAGTGAACGCCTTAGGCATTTAGAGTCCCAGATTGCCTACCCTGGAATACTGACCTCACCACTTACCAACTACATGACCTCTGCTCCTCAGTTTCTTCATCTGTAAAGTGGGGATAATAACAGCACCTGCTTCACAGCATAGGCACGGACGGTGTTAGCTACTTATTGTTGCTGGTGTTTTCCTGTGTTTGTGAGGCAGAGTTTGCAGCATCCTTGTGCCCACTGCCCAGAGGAGCAAACTAAGCCTTGGAATTACCCAGCGACTCAATGCAGGCAGGCTGCCCAGGAAGTCTGTGGCAGGGTTAGACTGGAATCCAGGGCTCTCTCTAGCTTAAGCCACACTTCTGATAAAAGTATGTTTTGTTGTTGTTGTTTTATGTTTGTTCTATTCTGTTTGTCTTGGTGAGCAGTGGAGTCAGGTCCAGAGGAATGGAGGGCCCTAGCGCTGTGCTCCAGGATGGGAGACAGAGTCTGTCCCAGGTCTTGGACTGGGGTCCAGCCCTCTCAGCCCCAGCCATCAGGGGCTCAGCCTGGCTCTCCTCTAGGCTGCAGCAGGCCCTCTCTTATCTCCAGACGCCCGTTATCTGCACACCCATCTGTGGACAAATGGCCAGCCGGCTGGCTCCTGGTCACCCCTCCAGGAGGGGGGCCCTTCTCTCAGGTCTGCGTCTGGCGATTTGGGCTGGAGCCCAAGGTGGGGGGTCTCACAATGGAGGCGGCCCAGCCCAGTCCCACCCCTTCGGCTTTCAACCACAGAACGAGCAGCTGCTCAGACATTCTGCTCACAGGCTAGGAATCTAGGCCAGAAAACTCATCCCATCCCACCACCCCTTCACTGACTTTTTTTTAAATGTGGGTAAGGGCCAAAATTGCCATTCCCATTGAGCAGATAGGGAAACTGAGGCCCAGAGAGGGCATGTGACTTGGTGCAGGGCACACAGCAATGCGGTGGCATTGCTGGGCATAGAACTAGACTCTCCACTCTCATCTTGGCCTGCAAGAAGGAGGACCCACAGCCCCAGCTCCCAGCCCCACTGCAGTGGAAGCTGGGTGGCTGGAACAGAAAAACTTCCTGTCTGGGCCTTAGCTTTTTCACTTCTCAGATGGAGACAGAAGTGAGAATGGGCCTGCCCTCAGCTCCCAGAGGGAAGGGGAGCAGTGGGTGCAGTGAAGCTTGTGGGCTCTGGACTCACGGTGCCTGGGTTCCAGCCTGCCTTCCCCACTGACTATCCGCATGATTTCGGACCATCAGCCAGCCTCCTTCACTTTGCCTTGGTTTCCCCCATATGAAAAATGGGAAAGCAAGACCCCTTACCTCATAGAGTTGTCGTGAGGATGATAATCTGATAAAGCACTTGGAGCAGTGCTCAGCCGTGATTATTTATAAGTAAATGTGAGTTGCTGTGACTTTCGGGAGGTGGAGTCTTCTTTTTAAAATTGCTATTATTTTCATTACTAGTGTAGCACAGCAGGAGAACACAAGAGAGTGCTGGTAGTAGCAGGGTTGACTGCATGACCTTGGGCCACTGATGTCAAGTCTCTGAGCCTCTGATTTCTTACCTGCAGAATGGGGCAGTGAGGGGCAGTATGTCTCTGTGGCTCTAGAGAGGGGATTGGCAGGGAGTGTGGCCCCAGCGGCAGGGTAGGGCAGGGCTCTGCCGCTGGGGATCCGCAGGGAGGGGCGTCTGCGTGTCCATGTCCGCTGGAGACAGGCTGAGGGCCATTGTTTACAGAGCCCATCTCTCCTCTGATGGATGCAGCCGGCAGAAGTCTGTTTGCTACTTTCTCCTGGAAACATGAATCAAGGTCTGTTTGGAGAACACGTGGACTCCTCTGTCAAACATTCCACCCGTGCTGGGGCCGCAGAGCCCTGGAGAGCCAAGAGCCGAGCATGTCCCAGATCGTCCCCAGGGACAGAGCTGAGGCCCGGACACTGAGCCTTCCTGCTGGGCCTCAGCAAAACAGCCTGGGCTCGGTGACCTCGGAGACAGACGCCGTCCCTGGCCTCAAGCGGCTCTCTAGAAAGCAAGATAAGACCCGAACTCGGCCAGAAAACAGGGAGGGAGAGATAAGAACCCATCTGCTTCCACTCTTGTCCCCTCTGATCTTCCACAGCTGCCCCAGAGTGGTCTTTTAAACACGTAAATCTCCATCCCTCCACCCGCCAGTGGCTTCCTTGACAGTTTAGTAAAAATCAGGTTTCTTAAAAATGGCCTCTGCCCCACGGGATCTCACCCCTGCCCTCCATTCTCCCAGACCTCTCAATGCTCAGGCACCTCCATCCCCCAGGTACTGCCTTCCCGGCCCCTCCAGCAAGCCGGCCACATGCCTGACGCAGCATGTTCCCCTTCTTCCTCCGTGCCACGGTGGTCCCCTTCCCCGAGGCCCCCAGTCACCCTGCTGTCATAGCACCTTTCTTTCCATGATGGCCCCCATCTGTTTGGGATTATATGTGTATTTGTTGATTGTTTCAGTCTTCATATCTCTAGGGGAAGAGACAGCATCTACTTTATATATAGCATATCCCCAGCCCCTGGCCCAGTGCTTGCTGCATGGAAGACTCTGAACTAATATTTGTCTAGTAAATGAGTAGTTGACTATGAGAAGGATTGATCTCAGAAGTGGACAGTTGTATAGGGGGGATTGGAGGCTTCCTGGAGAAATGGTACTACAGCCCAATTGTGATGAGTAGGATGATTTTGACTGGGGGAAAAAGAGAAAAAGAGAGGGGTCATGCTTGGGCTGAGGGAGCTCGAGTGAGAGCAGCGCAGTGCGGTGCTGTACCCGAGGGCTGCAAATTCATCCACATGGGCCAGGTCACCTCTGTCCTCTGAATCTTATTTTCTCTTCCTAGAAAAGGAGGTGATGATACCTACCTCACAGGGCAATGAGAAGTAAACAGGGTACTGTACGGAAAGCCCTTAATCAGAGCTCAATAAATGATATCACAATTACAGATTTTCATTTTACCACTATTTCAACCTGAAGAAGAAGCTATTACTGTCTGCATTTTTTCTGTGTCACATTACTTTGATTTACTTGTAATGCTATATATACTTAAAATTGAAAAAATTTCAATGTATAGAAAAATTGGGAGTAAAGTACATAGATGTTTTTACCCCTTAACCACTTGAGAATAAGTTGCTTCACCTCCCCTGTACACTTTTATGTTTATTATTCCCAACAAATATGGACCATCTCCTGCCAACCATAATACAACATCACTGCTGGGCAAGTACCCCTGACATATCTGACCATAGACTCCTGAGATCCCATCTGAGATTGTGCCCCAAGCTAGAATCACATGTGGCAACCATTGTTATGTCTCCTAGGTCTCCTTCAGCCTGGAACAAACCCTCTGCCTTTCTCTGACTGTTACAACCTTGCCACTTCCATAGATTATAGGCTGATTGTTTTGTAGAATGTCCCTTAAATTGGATTTCATCTGATGATTAGATTCAGGTTATACAGAGGAAACACCACAGATGTAATGCTGTTTCTTCTGTCTGCTTTTTTTTTTTTTCCCAGTATCTTTCTTTTTGGCTGTGCTGGGTCTTCATTGCCTCGCGTGAGCTTTCTCTAGTTGCAGCACGCGAGGGCTACTCCCTAGTTGCAGTGTATCGGCTCATGGGCTTCTCATTATACCGGCCTCTCTTGTTGTGGAGCGTGGGCTCTAGGCACATGCGCTCGGTAGCTGTGGCACAAGGGCTTACTTACCCTGGGGCATGTGGGATCTTCCTGGCCCAGGGGTCAAACCTGTGTCCCCTGCATTTGCAGGCAGATTCTTAACTACTGGCTCACCAGGGAAGTTCTGCATATTTTTTTTAAGGTGAGGAAACTAAGGAGATGGGAAAGAAGAGAAGTTGTTAACAGTGGCCTCTGAACAGGAAACACGGAGCTGGGAATGTGTGTGGCTTAGTCTACTGTAAGTCCTTTCTGCTGCAAGAATGCCCTCATTCACTAGAGGGTTAGTGAAGCTGAACCTGACCGGAATGATGCCTCCTGGCATCAGGTAAGAGACTGGAAGCTGATAGGGACCACCTTAGAAGTGCTTGTCAGTCTCCCCATGGGATGAGGTTGCTGGGCTCCCAGCTTCCTCTAGGTGGTGCACAACTCTCTGGGGAAAGGAAGGAACCCTGGTGAAAATCCAAAGGGAGAGATGATTTTACAGAGGTGAGCCCTGCCTATCCAGGCAGAGAGTCCCACAGGAGTCAACACCACAGCCCCTTACTCTCCCTTGAGGTGGAACCAGTATTCATTCATTCACTCATTCATGTACAACAAGTATTTTTTCAGTGCCTCTTTCCTCCATCTGAAGGTCACAGCGCAAAGCAAGGGAGGCCAGGATTGTTGAACTTGGAGCTTAGGATAGCAGGCTCAGGCTCCAACTTACTGTGAGACTTTGAGCCCGTTTCTGAGTTCCAGGAGGTTTTTTTTTTTTTTTTTTTAATGAAGGTGTCCTCTTGGTTAGATTGGGGTCCTCTTTCATCACTCAACCCCCTATGCCCAGCCACGTCCATCTTGCACCCATCCCTAAATCTGTCTGTCCCTCTACTCCACACTCCTCCTCTCTCCCATAGGAAAGGAACTAAGATGTGGGGTTCAAGTGTTCACAGTCAGATGAGAATGAAGCTTGAAACTGGAGGTAGTTACGTATTTATGTGGTGGGGGAGGGGCTGGGCTGGCCAAGAAATCTCCAGCCCCACAGAGGGGGTGGTGGAAGGAAGGAAGGAGCTGGAAGGCTTGGCAAAGCTTATCTTACCCACCCCACCCCACCCCAGGGCAGGACAGTACCTTGGCTCCCTGTCCAAGTGCTGCCCTCCAGCTTGCTCACTTGGAAACTACCGCACAGGGTATCTAGGGACTGGCTTGTGCTCCCAGGCTCCTCCTGGGCTGTAAACTGCATCCCCTGGGGCAATGAGGCAACTTCTCTGTGCCTCATCTGTTACATGGGAGCCAACAACACTTCCCCAGGGAGGTGTAGTCACACTGCTGATTAAAATGTTCCCATATGCTTTTGTAGGACAGGTGTAAGGGAGGGCACCCTGACTCACAGGAAGACCATGTAGGAAGGAAGAAAGGGGGCCCCAGGCTGTCCATCACAGATAAGAGGGCCCTTTGGCACTTGCTGCGTCACCCACACTAATAATTCTCAGTCACAGAGAGCAGCTTGCAGTGTCCAAAGCACTCCCAAAGCCTCATGTGAGCCTCACCTTCTTCCTTAATGGTGTGTGTGTGTGTTTGTGTGTATGTGTGCGCCCGCGTGCCGTGCGCCTGTGTGCAGGGGGCGGGAGGGGGGAGGCAGACAGGCCTGAGGCTTGAGAAGAGAGGTGTAACTTGCCTGAGATTGTACATCCAGCTAGCAGCAGAGTCAAGCTGTAGAGGGATCAGAAAGGCCTGCGTTTGACTCCCAAACTGTGTGACCTGAGGCAAACCAGTTTACCCCTCTGAGCCGCAGTTTCTTTATCCATCCAGTGGAGATAGTTCAAATTGTTTTGAGGGTTAAATAGGACAAGTGGAGTGAGATGTAGTTTTGGTCATTTTCAGAGTGAGAAAACACTTTTTGTGGTTCTGAGGGACCATCTTTGGGATAGGGGTTTTTTCTTTTTCTGATCCTACTTCTCATCTCGCTGACCCCCTGTTTGCCCTGGCTCCCTCCTCCTCCCCCATCATCTCTCATCACAGTCTAGCCCTGATGTCTTCCTAGCTCTCCTGTAAGCTCTCATCCTCACCCTGAAGACAGAACTGGAGTTCAGACAGGGAAAGAGTCACCAGCAGGGCCAGTTCTAGGGCGAGGCGGGAGGAGCATCCAAGGTGCAAAAATGTTGCCATTTGGAAAGCCCACGGTGCCAGGAACATTGGCCACATGAAATCCATGCTGGCTGTTATGTGAGCATCATCGTCACCTTCTGATTTTCCGTCCCTCTTTAACATCCAGTTATGCTAGCCTGACCCATGACCCACCAACACCATCCCCTAAGGGCTTTTCCCGGCTCCATGGGGAACATTTTTCAAGCTCTGTTGCTCAACTCTTATCAGTGACCAACTCCTGTGCGTCAGAGAGAAATGACCCCCACCTGCATGTACTGCAGCCCTGTTTTGTCTGTTTATAGGAAGCCTGATCTTAGTGCTGTTTCTGTTACAATGGCCCACATCTCAACCACCTGTACACAGAAGTGGCAAAACCCAATCCTGCCTGAGAGAAAGCTCAAGAAATGTCTTCCTCCAGAGACGCCTTGAGGAAGCAGACTGCTTCAAGGGGAATTTTGAGGATCAGCTTGTCTCCTTCCCTCCCCCCCCACCCCCCACCTGTACAACAACAGCTCCTGTTACTACATCTTCAAGATCATTCCTGCAGGTTTCAGCCGAGGGGCATGATTTGACTTCAGGGCAGCATTTAGCCTGATGAGGCTATAACCTCATTGCCCTGCCTCTGGACAGAGTAGAGAGACCAGCTAGCTAGAGCCTGCCTAACCCCTTCCTTGGGTCCTCCCCCGCTGAACTGAGAGTCTAGGACTCTAGTTCAAGGCCTTGGGCAAGGTTCTTTCCCTCCTGGGCCTCTAATTGCTCACCTTTAGAATGGAGCATATTCTGGCCTTCATGGACTTGGGGGCTAATACACGAGAAATCACTGTGGAAAGCATGGCTGTGCACCACTGACCGCAGACATATGTAGAGCTGGGGCCTTTTCTGGAGTGTTCCTAAAGGATCAAAGGTAAGGGCACTGGCCAGGGAGTCAGTGGACCTGGAGTTCTGAGTCCCAGTCCCGTGTTCACTGGCTGTATGCTCCCAGGCCGGTTGCCTATTTCCTCCTCTGTAAGACGGGGCACTGTCTTTGCCTGGCCCTCCTTGCACAGGCATGGAGGTTATGAGATACAGGGACACGTGAGACACGTGACCCTGGTGGTGACGGTCACAGGCTTCAGATCAGAGGGGCCTGGACTCAAGTGCTGCCCCAGCCACTTACTAGCTGTGTGACTTTGGGCAGGTAAACCTAACCACTGTGAGTTGGTTACTTTCCCATCCCCAGGGAGAATGGTAGTTCATACTCAAAGAGTTGTTGTAAGGATTAAATTAAATGAAGCAGGGAAAGTGTTCTGCACAATGAGGGCAAGTGGGGAGGGGACCTGGCGACAGTTTGTGGTTTTGGGCACATATGCAACTCTGCCTCCTTGAATTTGGTCTCCTCACCTAAGTGATGCCAGGCAGCAAGAGAAGAGTTTAGGGCTCCAGTGATTCTCAACTCTGTGTTGATGAAGAAAGATGTCTTTCCATCCATAGGCTTCTACCCCTTCTCTGCTTATCGTAGAAACAGAGAATGGTTGCCATGAAGCCAACTCATCAGCTGTGCAACCCTGGTTAAGTTAATGAACCTTTCTGGGCCTTGCTTCCTCATCTGGAAAGTGGGATAGCAATATCTGTCATATCCACCTCTTACAGTTGCTTGAAGACTAAATGCATTAATGTATTTAAGGTGCTTATAGCAGCGCCTGCCATCAAGTGAATAGAGTGGTAAATAAAGACGAGCTTTCCTTTGAATTATTTTGAAATGTTAATACTTGTTTTCTTGCAGATGACTTGTTTTCCAGTCATCTTTGCAGTGGACAGGGTGGGCTGACTCCTTGGGAGTGTGTGGAGAAGCCGCAGAGGGTCAGAGGGAACCCAGAGGCCTGGCCCTGCCACTTGCATGCGCAGCGTCTCCAGCAAGTCTTCTCCCCAGTCAGGACCTATTTCCCCGTTGGTAGAATGAGGAGGTGAGGCCAGGAATTTTCCAGAATCCTAGGTCTCAGAATGGCTTGGTCCCCACTGAGAACTCCTGCAGGGCCCACTTTGCTCCAAGAGGTCTTGGAGCAAAGCCTGCCTTGGTGGCCCCCCTCGTCTCACTCACTCCACGGCTTTGGCCCTGAGAGAAAGCAGACCCTGCCTGGGGCAGTCACGTGGGCTGACCCCAGCCGGACCTGGATGGAAGGCTGTGGTGGGAGACCACGGAAGAGGGTGTGGGGCGGCGTGTGCAGAGAGACGCATGAGCGCTCACATGGACAGACATGGCAGGCACGCATGCTCTGACATGGGCAGCAGCCACACAGCACGCAGCTGGGCCCCCCCCCACCGCCTCCCTGAGAGCGCCCCAGGCCAGGCCCCTCACCCCACTTTAGTGGCAGGACCTGGCCCAGTGCTCTGCACATTGTGGCCCTAAGCAGACATCCGTTGCTTGACTGAACACGGGAGAGCCTCATGTTGGGGGTGGGAGGTGCCACCCCCACCAGTCCTCGACCATAGCTTCCCATGGCACAGACCCTCCTCTGCCAAAGAAACAAGAGGACTATTGATAGCTCCCAGATGAGCCAGGCTGACTGGGGTCCGTACAGTTATCTAAAGGGCACAAAATGTATCTCAGATAAAATGTGATCAGTGGTTACAATGGAATACCAGACATAATAAAATTTTTTTTCCTTTTATTTAGAAGTTTCTTTTCCAAAAACTAATTTTAAAAACAAAGGTAATTAAGTTTTTTTTTCTTTCAAAAAAAGCTCCTTAAATAAAGAATTTAAGTTAATAATAATATGGGTGGAACTTAGGTATGACAACACCTTGGTTGCTTGCTGCTTGTGACACTCTTGACACCATTCATTCCCAACCCCTTGTCACCATCTTACAGTTAGGGAAACTGAGGCCCAGCTCAGGAAAGGGAAGGGTCTTTCCTGAGGTAGACACTTGCTTGGGGACCCAGAGAGCAGAGCTCTTGGGTTTGCCTCTGATTGTGTGATCTTGGGCTAATCACCTCATTCCCAACTTCACATCTCTCCACTGTAAAATCAAGGATGGGATTCCCTGGTGGTCCAGTAGTTAAGACTGTGCTTTCACTGCTGAGGGCCCTAGTTCAATCCCTAGTCAGGGAACTAAGATCCCATAAGCTATAAGGCACGCCCCCCCCCAGTTTTTTTTAATTAAATAAAATCAGGGAGAAATTTATCCCCATATTGCTTGCCTCCCAAGGTGGCTGGTAGGATTGCAAGACAGAGGCAGGAAGGGGAGAGCGCCTTGCAAACAGATTTAGGGCATTGCTTCCTTGGTGGCTCAGACAGTAAAGAATCTGCCTGCAATACAGGAGACGTGAGTCCGATCCCTGGGTTGGAAAGATCCCCTGGAGAAGGTCATGGCTACCCACTCCAGCATTCTTGCCTGGAGAATCCCATGGACAGAGAAGCCTGGTGGGCTATAGTCTATGGGGTCACAAAGAGTCAGACATAACTGAGTGACTAACACTTTCACTTTTCACTCCAGCAGAGGCAGAGCTGAGTCCAGAGCCCAGGTCTCCTGTCCTTCCACTTGGGCTTGCTACAGGGCAGAACACAGCATGAGGAAGGGGAAAGGGTGGGTTTCAGAGAAGGTGGGAGGTTGCCTACCTGTTTATTCTCAAATTAGTCATAACTATATATATATATATATATATATATATATCTTCTCCTTCTTAAATCACCCCCCATTCCACCCCTCCAGGTCATCACTTCAACATTGTACTATGTGTGGGATATAGTATAAAATATTGAGAAGATAAAGGGGAGCTGGAAGAGGCAGAAATTAGTCTAAAATATATATATTGTTTAAAAAAATGTGATATTACAAGTACAGCATGCATAGGTTCATGATGTGGAGAGGGAGATTTGTTCCAGTCAGGGAGGTCAGCATAGGCTGACCAGGAATGATGATCAAACTGAGGTTAAGAAAGAGGAGGAGTTAACTTCACAGAGGGGATGGAAAAATATTCCAGGCAGAGGAAACAGCCAGTGCAAAGGCCCTGGGGTAGGAGTGAGCAGGAGCCCTTGGTAACTCTAGTGTGGCTGAGGTATATATAGAGTCCCAAGTAAAGTATCCTTAGCCAAGTAAAGCTGCAGAGCTAGGCAGTGCCAAGCATGCAGCACTCAAGGGTTAGTTAGGATTTGGGCTATAATCGTAAGAGCAGTGGAAATCCATTAAAGGCTTTTAAGCAGGGGCGTGATATCCATTTTGATAAGCTCACTGGCTGCAAGTCAAGTGTGAGAGAAAAGAACATGAGGGGGGACTTCCTTTACAGAAACCAGAACATGCAATAAAGTCGCTAAAATCAGATCAGTCTGATATCAGGAAAGGCACAGACAAATAGACCCATGGAACATGGTAGATAATCCAGAATTAGATTCCAGGATATAGGTGTCAATATTGGACAAAAGAGGTATCTCATTCCAGTAGAAGCAGGGATAGCTTATTTCACAAATTATATAGCCCACTGAGATAAATAAAAATAACCACCCATCTTACACCACCTGCATTTCAAATGCATCAAAAAATTTAATGTAAGAATGAAAATAATACAAAATGTTGTAAGAGATTCCAGGAGACTACATATGCAAAGTAGAGCAGGGATCAGCTAACTGCTGCCCATGGACCGAATCCACGCTGCCTTTCCCTTCTGTTTTAATAACAGGTTTATCAAGATGTAATTCACATACCGTAGAATTCACTTGTTTTAGAAAAAACAGCTAGCTAGTTATTTTACCCCCAGAGGGGAACATTATGTTCCATAAATAGGGTGAGTCTTATTTTACTGTTGAAAAGCACTTGCTATTTATTTTTTTATTTCCTAGAAATTCAGTATATTTCTAGGAAATATAGCATATAGCACCCCGAGTTAAATTTCGAATTCTGGATGTTACACTCAAACATCAGTACAGTCATCATTTGACATGTATTTAAGGTGACAGTTTTTTAGTATGGTGTGTGTTAATTTCTACTTTTTTAATATTTAAAATTGCTTTTAAATAAACATATTCTCAGTTGATTCCCCCCCAAAAATGAAGTGTACAATTGAATGGTTTTTAGTATTTTTTTAGATATGTGCAACCATCGCCAAAGACAATTCAAGAAAATTTTCATAACCTGAAAAAGAAATTCCATAACCATTAGTTATAGCCTCCTATCACCCATCCTCTCCCAGCCCTCAGCAACCACCAGCTTACTTTCTGTCTATAGATATGCCTGTTCTGGATACTTCATAGAAACGGAATCATACAGTATGTGGCCTTTTGTGTCTAACTGATTTCACTTAGCACACTGCTTCCAAGGTTCACCCATGTTTCAGCAGGGATCAGGACTTTTATAGCAGAATACTATTCCATGGCCTGACTATCCATTTATCAGCTGATAGAGAATTGAGTTATTTCTACCTGTTGGCTATTATGATTAATGCTGCTATAAAATTCAGGTACATATTTTTGGTGGGACCTATGCTTTTGTTTCCTTTGGGCAAATACCTAGGAGCAGAATTACCACTGCTTGTTTTTGTAAACAGTATTTCATTGGAACATGTTTGTTGCTATATTGTCTATGGTTGCATTCTTGCTACAATGGCAGTGTTGAGTAGCTGCAACAGAGTAATTGCAACAGAATCCGACAAAATCTGCAACATATACTACTTGGCCTTTTAGAGGAAAAGTTTGTTAACTCCTGAAAGCTAAGGCAGGGAAGACCTCTCCTTTCAAGGCTGAAAATGAAGAAGTTATAAAAGAAAAGAGGTATAATTTAACAATTAAATTTGACTATATATATGATCACATATGTCATATATATATTTGATATATGAGAGATATGTAAATAAGACATATATATAAGATTATGTAGTACATATAATATCTATACAACCCAAATGTTCTTCAGTGATAAATGGATAAATAAAATGTGGTATACCATAGAATATTTTTATATATAATGTAACACTATAAATAATATATGTTAAATAAAATGTGTATATATAGATAGATAGATAGATATAAGCTTTAGTATGGCAAAGGTACTAAACATAAAGTCATTGGGCAAAAAAATAGACCTTGAAGAAACAATTGTAGCACTGAAAACAGAGAAAGGATTCCTATTTTGTATCAGTTGGAGTCCTGGTAGGAAGTGAGAAACACACCCAAATTGAGTAGTATAGGAGAGGTCTTCAAGGGACAGTATGGAGAGACTGTTTTCAAAGGTGTGAGCAGGGTTGAGGAAGCACACCCAGGGAGGTGCATGAGAGCTGGTATCAGAAGGGAATCATCTCTACCTAGGACCTGTGCCCAGTGGGAGGGGTAGGGAAAGCTTGGGAATAAAGTGACCAGCCCAGTGACCTCCAGCTGTGCCTCCATTTGGCCAAACCCAACCAGAAGCTGAGGACTGCAAGCTCTTTAGAGTGCCTATTGTGTGAGAGCCACAGAGCAGATGGAGAAAGGCAGACAGCATGGATCTGGAGGGGCAGATGGAAGATAGCCAGCATGGAGATTGAAAGGAGAGAACATCCCAATAGAAAATTGGGTGAAGAGGATGATGAGGTAGCTAATGACTGAACTAATTAAGTGGCCCCCCAAAAAAAGATTATGACTGATGTATGTACGCTAGTTGTCAGGAAAACCTAAATAAGTCTTATCTAGTAATACGATGGTTTTGTGTCTATCGGAGCTGTAATACCTACTGCGGGTGGGGAAGTAGGGAAAGTTGTACTCACATAGTGCTGGTAGAAACAGGAAGCGTGACTGATGATGGGAAAGCAGCAATTAAAGCCTTGGGAATCTATCTCCTGGAAATACAGGCCTTCATAAGGAAAGACTTATGTGCAAGAGTATTATAAAGATGCTGTCATACTTGTAATTGCCCATCATCTTTTTTTTTTATGTTATTTTTTGGCTGTTCTGGGTCTTAGTTGTGGTATGCAGGGGCTTCTCTCTAGTTCTAGTGCACAGCTTCTCTTGTTGAAGTATGGGGGGTTCTCTTGCTGTGGAGCATGACATCTAGAGTGCACAGACCCAGTAGTAGTGGTTAGTGAGCTTCGCTGCCCTGCAGCATGTGGGATCTTATGCGACCAGGGATCGAAGCCACATCCCGTGCACTGGAAGGCGGATTCTTAACCACTGGACCACCAGGGAAGTCCCCATTATCTTTCAATTAGCCTTTCTCTGACATTTGGGGACATGCCTGTGTTGGAGCACCACCTTCTCAATTGAGGAATCTCAAAGTTGCTGCTGTGGCCATCCCAGCAGGCTCCACCAATCAGATACTCCTAGTGGGACTTCTCTTATTTTGTGCAAGTACAGGAGGCCAACAGGGAGCCCAGCTCTGGTGGCCACAGCACCAGGGGCTGTCTCTGAGGGACTGAAAAGTGGAACTCTAGGTGAAGAGTGACATAGGGTGGCATGAGGGGAAGGCTTGGTGAGACCACAGCTGGTGAATTCATCAGACTATTCTGTGGTATAGTTCAGGGCTTCAGTCCTAGGAACTGAGCCTCCAGGCCAAACAAGATGAGCTGCCATCACATCTTAGAACCGTACCTAACATTTTCTGCAACATTGTTCCCAGTGGTGAGAAACTGGAAGTACGAAATGAACATCAGCAAGGCAACAACCAAATAAACTCATCCATCCACATAACGGAATATTAGGCAGCCATTAAAAAGAATGAATTAGTGCTACACTAGCTGACTTGGAAAGATATCTATGAATAATGTTGGGTGAAGAAGGCAAGGAACAAAGAACTATAATATGATCCCATTTTAAAAAAAAAGAAACAGTGACAAACTCTGTATATGTAAATATGCCTACAGGTACATGCTTAGAATTGAATGAGTCTGTTTAGAATTGAATGGGTGAACAAAAACCCAGGACACATATTAGGTTATTGGCATGGAGTGTGGGTGCTATGGTGAGGGGAGGAGACGGTAAAAGAGGAGTAAAATGAAAAAGGAAAGAAAGAAAACTATATTGACTAAATGAAGTGTATTTCTGATCATTTTAATGTATTCACATGAAATTCTACATGTGTATATTTGTATGTTAAAGAAGGAAATGGCAACCCACTGCAATATTCTTTCTTGGGAAATCCCATGGACAGAGGAGCCTGAGGGGCTACAGTCCATGGCGTTGCATGAGTCAGACACAACTTAGTGACTAAACCACCACCACCACCACATTTGTATGCATGTGTGTATGTATTGTGGCCATATGCAAAATGGAATCAAGTTTAAAAGATTTTTAAAGCAAAAAGTCACTGGCTATTCTATTGGGACAGCCTAGGTGACCAGTTGGGAGGCTATGTCTTTTTTTTTTTTCTTGGCCACACCACACAGCAGGTAGGATCTTAGTTCCCTGACCAAGGACCAAAGCCACATCCCTTGCATTAGAAGTGTGGAGTCTTAACCACTGGACCACCAGATGCTGTGCTTTTTGATAAGCAAAGGGAGAGGATGGCTTGGACCAGAACCTGACAGTAAGCATAGAGACAAAAGGATGGACTTTGAAACACATCCAGCAGATAAATAGCCTAGACAGTGAATGGGTTGATTTGTGAGGTGGCAATACAAAGAAATTCTTAGGCTTCCCTGGTGCCTCAGTGGTGAAGAATCCGCCTGCCAATGCAGGAAACATGGGTTCAATGCCTGGTCTGGGAAGCTCCCACATGCCATGGAGCATCTAAGCCCATGCATCACAACTATCGAGCCTATGCTCTAGAGCCTAGAGAGTAGCCACCCCAAATGGAGAAAACCTGCGCTCAGCAAGACCCACCACAGCCAATAAATTTAAATAAATAAATAAATAAATTATACATATATATATATAAAGAAGATCCTCAGATTGCTGCTAACTGGGTGACCTTGAATTCCTCCATTCCCCAATCTGGATACTAGGTGATGATATCACCTGTTTCACAGACTGTGGGGATAAAATGAAGGACCATATAAAATGCACATCACCCTCTTTCATTCCCAAGTAACTCAGCCAGGAAGCAGCCATCTAAAGACCAGAGTCTGTTTGGAAGGGTCTCATTATCATCTTGAAGACCATATGCTCTGGGAGTTCACCCTGGGGAGGCTGAGAACCTGGGATGCTCTGATTGTCGAGGCAAGGAGGGGTTTGGAGAAGGCCCAGAGCATGATGGAAGGTGAGGGTCCCACATTTTCTTTGTTACTACAGAGCCCAGATCACTCTGGGAGGAGCCTGGGTCAAGTGAGCGGGGCAGATAGATACATGGAATTTCAAAAGAGGAGGGAGGGGACATTTCTATTGAAGAGTGCTCCTGGAAGGCTTTTGGGAGGAGGTGACTTTTGAAGATGAGTGGAATTCAGACATGTAGCCATGGGCAAATTCTTCTTCTTTTTTATCTTTTCTTTTTTTAAAAAAAAAAAAAAGGAAATTCTTCCCATTCTTAGAGGATCAACTCAAAGACTGCTTCCTGCTTACTGGATCCTGCTGGCTGGAATTATTCATGTTTTCCCAGCACCCTCATTGACAGAGGGTTATTAACAGTGCCCGATATCTTCCTGTCTAGCTGAGAGGGTTGAGCAGCTTGGGGACAAGGGTGGCATCTTCAGGGCTCTTACCCTAGTGCCAGGCAGCTTGTACCTCCACTTAGTATTCAAAGAGCTATGTGTTGAATGAAAGGAAGTGTAACCAATCTCTCAGCTAATAGTTATTTGACCATTTGTGTTTCGGGTGAAATCCATGTTTTTATTTTCTTCTGTTCAGGAACCCAGCAAACATTTCCCAGTTATTTTATTTCCCAAATCAGGCTGTGAAAATATATTTCTCGGAAACAAGAAACAGTAGTAGCCTGTGTATTAAGCCTTTACCATATGTCAGGTACTTTACAAAGTGCTCCATAATCTTCATCCATGTAACCATCAAAATCATTTAAGAAGAGGCTGTTTTTTGTTTTAATTTGTGCCCATTTCATACCTGGGGAAACTCTGAGATTTAGCAAGGCCAGCAATTTCTATAATGACAGCACAGGAAAGGTCAGAACCCCAAACCCTTGAGTGCCATCCCTCATGTACACATAGCACTCTGTATGTATGCTCACATGAAGAGTTCTCAAATTTGTAAAATCAGCATTTGGTCCTGATGGCCTTAGTCGCTAAGTCGCGTCCAACTCTTTTGTGACCCCATGGACTGTAGCCCACCAAGCTCCTCTATCCATCAGATTTCCCAGGCTAGAATACCAAAGTGGGTTACCATTTCCTTTTCCAGGGGATCTTCGCATCCTAGGGTTTGAACTCATATCTCCTACATTGGCAGGTGGATTCTTTACCACTGAGCCACCAGGGAAGCCCCTGGTCCTGATGGCCTCAGACAGCACCTTGGGCCCCGACAAGCCATGGACTCAATCCATTCTATGAATATAAAGATGGTCATTTAAACTTCAGACCCAGGGACTTCCCTGGTGTTCCAGAGGTTAAGACTATGTTTCTAATGCAGGGGGCATGAGTTCAATCCCTGGTCAGGGAACTAAGATGCTATGTGGCAAAAATTTTTTTAAATTCAAAATGGAAAAAAAAAACTTGAATTCCTGATGGTGCTCACTTGGCACTTGAGAAAAAACAGGCTTGGCAAGTATCTGTGACTGGTGCAAAACACGGGCTACTTGGTGGTGGAGCTGGGCACCCCGGCCCATCTTCTCTACTCACCAATCTGTGCTGTTGCTCTCTATGCCTCAGCATCCTCTGGTCCAGCGCCCTGGTTGTGGTCTGCATGATGGCAACAGCCTCATGGCCTGCTGCACACTGACTCTCAGGTCCTGGAGGAGATGGAGGTCATTCTTCATTGTTTTCCCCATTTGATCCCTTTTTTCTTTTTAAAGACTATTAAGTGCCATGTCTCAGGCTTCCCAGATGGCTCTGTGGGTAAAGAATCTGCCTGCAGTGCAGGAGACAGGGGTTCGATCCCTGAGTGGGTATGATCCCTTGGAGGAGGACATGGTAACCCACTCCAGTTTTCTTGCTTGGAGAATCCCATGGACAAACCTGGAAGGCTACAATCTATAGTCACAAAGAGTCAGACACAACTGAAGCGACTGAGCATGCAAGCGCCATGATTCAGACATTGTGCGAAGCAGTTAACACTCAACAGTGCTCCCACTTTCAGTAACATCCCGTGAGGTAGGTGTTAACATTGAATGCATGAGGCACTGAGGCCCAGTTTCCTTAATTAGGGAGCAGAGGTGCTAGGATTTGATCTTAGGTCTGCCTGACCCAAAGCCCAACTTCCCCAAGCACGCACACAGCACCCACGGCCACAGCTCTGCAAGGGACTATGGAGCGGATGAGAATTGAAGGGCATCTACCAACGGGGCCTTGGAATTTAAACATCTGTTCCTTTGTCCAAAGGCTTTGGGGGCAAGACACTCTCCTCTGTGGCAACTCTAGGCTGTGGTGAAGATTTTATGGGGCAAGGACACTTGTAATGGGTGAGCAGAGAAGGACAGAGCAACAGATATAAAAGTTGCTAGCACTTAATAAATACACCATTCCTTCTTTCCTCTCTCCTCTCCCTCTTTCCCTTTGATGATTAAGAGCCAGACTTTGAAGTCAGACAGACCTAACTTAAAATGCTGGTTGAGAGGCACCTAAAAAAAAAAAAAAAAAATGCTGGTTGAGCAACTGACTAGCTGTGTGGCCTCGGACCAGCCATTTAACCTCTCTGGGCTTCAGCTCCCTCATCTGCAAAATTGGGGACCATTTTCTATGGGCCTCAGCTTCCCAGTTTGTACAGTTAGCGTGTTTGACTAGGTCAGGGTTTCCCCAACTGCAGTCCACCAGTAGTAAGCTGGACAATTTACATGGTATAAAGTGAACATGCATCATTTTAGGTTATGAGTAAATTTTAATGTAGAAGAGGAAAAAATAAAACTCAGATACCAGACGCATGACTTCATGGATATTGTTTGGAATGTAGCTAAGTGAAAAGGTAATGATTTAAAGTAAAAGCCATTAAATAAATAATAAATGGTGCTAGGAAGTGGCAGAAATTGAGAAGGTGGTCCTTGAATAGCCGGCCATGGGGAAAATTGGGCCAGATGATCTGGCTCTGATTACATGACTGCCCAGAGGAACGGAGGCTGTTGAGTGACTTGCCAGAGGGATCCCTTGTTCCCATTATATTTCTAAGTGGCCAGGTTCCTATAAAGCCCCACTGCCAGGAGTTTGGGGTAATGCCCTTTCAGTACACATTGCAAAAATGATGTAAATAACTCATCCCTAGGACTTCAAACACGCCACCTCAGATGTATGGTGGGAGATTACAGGTTCCTAAGATGCAGCCCCTCCATCATCCCCATGGCTTAGAGGCTTGCTGGAGAGTGGAGATCAATGCTTTGATTTTATGAGCAGCTGGGCCACGTGACTAGGCCCCAAATCCTTTGCTTTATGGGTTGTTTACACATTCCTGGTGAGAAACGGTTTACATTCTGGGCCCCAAGCACACTCCTAAATCAGCTGCCGGGTTCCTGCAGTTGGAGGTGAAAGAGATCTGTGTGTCGGTGGGCACCAGGAGGCGAAGGGGAGGACAGAGAGGTGGGTTAGAGGAGGGGGCCCCCTCAGGGCCCCTGGGTTTCCTGCCAGTGGCACCTGGGTCCCGTTTCTGGATCAGTGGAGGGCGCTGTGCAGGGCTTGGGATGAGGAGGATCCTGAGGGTTGCGGGCACACCGTGGCTCCAGGTTCATCAGGCTCCACTCTATGTGGGCACCCATTAGCTCATGGGTTTCCTGCAGCAGCCCCAGGAGGTTGGAATTACTCTTATTTCCAGATAAGGAACTAGAGGCTCAGAGAACTGAAGCAGCTTGTTCCCTCTCACACGGCTGGCGAGTATCCTGGAGGGATTCAGTCCACTTTGAGGCAAAGGCTGATGTCTCACCACTACTCCTTCTTGTCACTGGGGCTCCCTAGAAATCACTTGGGCTGGAATTTAGGCAGTGGCTTGGAAGCGGAGGATTAGGTAATGACTCTCTGTCTGGGTTTTGCCCCTGACTTAACTCAGTCATGGTCTGAGAATCCCACGTCACAGAGTTGACTATAAGGATCCAGCGCACAAGATGCCCAGAATCATGTGGTGAAGCTCAGGGTACCCAGTGGACCTCGTTTGCTGCTTTGATCCCCATCCCTCCCTTCCCTGTCCTCATTCCCTACTTCCACTCCCTCATCCTGGCCCCCTTTCCCTTCTATCCCCTCACTCCAAAAGGGTCCTCACTATGCCTTTGTTCTTCTTGTATCTCTCTCCTTGTGGTTTGCACCCCTTGGTCCCAGCTCTGCCCTTTGTAGCTGCCTGGGCTTCTCCCAGGATGGCGCTGTGATGTTGGGGATGGTTCTCAGTCACACCTTCTCCAAGCCACTCAACACCTTCAGCAATCCCCCAGTCCACATGGGCTGTAGCTCCCTCCTCAACCAGACTGCTGCTTTCTGAGGTCAGGGCAGAGAGCTGACCCAAAGTTGGAGAGTGGACCTAGCAGCAGCTGGGTTAAGGAATCTTCTCCCTCTAAACTGAAAGGCAGCTGGGTCTTGGGGAAAGCATACAGGCTCTGGGGTACATGGATTACAGCCCTGTTCTTACATTGGATCATCTGCTTCAAGGCACTTAACCTCTGGAGCCTCCCTTTTCTCCTCTGTAGAGCAGAGGCAATGAAGACAGTGCACAGCTAGGCTTTCTGCTGCCCAGCAGCCTTCCACCTGGTACCTTAGTTTCCTGTAGGGCACCATTTCTCTTCCACCCTCAGCCCATATGGCTTAGAAGCAACTCTACCCTCTGCTCGGGGACTCAGCTACCCACACTTCCCTCACCCTTCTCTCTAGTGACTGGTTCAGTGATGTACATGTGACCCAGTTCCAACAGTGAGAGTCAGCTTTGAGGGACAGCTGCTGTCTCTTTTTGGTAGGTGTAAAGCTGTGAGAATGTGGGCTACAAAGTCACTTTTGTTGTTACACTATCACGAAGGAAAAGCATATCTGAAAGTAGAGCAACCCCAGAGCAGAGCCAAGCCAGAAAATGGAGATATTGAGTGCCTACATTAAGCTGCGCCTGAAGCCAACCTCTTTGGACTTTCCAGATACACAATCCAATACATACTTTGTAGATTATTTACAAAAGTGGCCACATTTCCTAACCCCTCTCTTATCCATGTTCTTGTAACATGGCTTTGCAGTAATTCCCTTCAAGAGGCAGAAATGTTCTCCCCCTTCCTTGGATCTAGGTTGGTCTGGTGATTTGTGTTGGCCAACAGAACACGGCAGAAGTGACAGTGGGCCAGTTCCAAGCCCAAGCCTAAGGGGCCTTACACATTTATACTCACCGTCTTGGATCTATAAACCCCCTTGGGCTAGGCTGCAGAAGGACAAAAGACACGAGAAGAGCCCACTGTCCCAGCCAAGAGCATCCTGGACCAGCTTATGTCCTGCTGGCTGGAAATGCATGAGAGAGCCCAGCCAAGATCAGCAGAGCCGACCACCTAAGTTGAACCTGGAGGGACCAGAAAACCCGTCCAGCTAACTCATGAGCAATTAATTATTCTAAGCATTGCATTTGAAGGCATTTTATTATGCAGCAATAGCTAAATAGGTTTATTTGATTTGCTTAAATTAATCCCAGTTGGTTTTTCTGTCATTTTTAATCAGGGAATTCCAAGAGATACAACTATAATACCTATCTCACAGGACTGCTGCAAAGATTAGAAATGATATTGGCCGAGTATGAGTTCAGGCTCCATCTCCTGACACTTGTCAAAGTGATTCATCTCACTGGCAGCAAGCGTGGAACTAAGCCCTCAGAACTAGTGCTGTTACCTACAAACAGAAACCATCACCCACCGTACTTGCCATTGTGGGTGCATCTTTGAGATATATAGGTGTTCTGTTTCTTCTGTATATATTTAATGAGTACACACTTAATACTTTAAAGTATACTATATATTTAATAAGTATTCAGGGAGTCCCCTGTTATCTGAATATTCATTAGCCAGGATCCCTAGAGTTACAAGTTTGCAGAAGGAACCAATAGTGCTTTGAAACATGAAACAATTCACTAATGGAGCTGATACTTTAAAAAATGAGGCACCTTTCCCCATATGCCTCTTTAATGCAGATTTCTATCTCTACCCATTACATCAGCTCTTTCTCCCTGGTCTTTACAAAGACACAAAGCAATAGTACAATTTGGTCATGGAGTGAAATTGTAAATATTGTAAAAAATATATACGGATTTGACAAACTCTGTGAAAATGATGGTGCTGAACTACCCAAACCCTTGCAATGCTGTGGACAATGTGGGACACATCGGAGTTAGGTCAGTTAACATTGTAAAAGAGGAAACAACATTGGGGTTTCATAAGATAACAGTCTGACTACTAGACGGTTACTGGAAACCCATTGGGAGATTGACAAAACCCTTGAATATCTTTGCAATAATGATTTTCTTCATAAACCATGCTGAGACAAACTTAAAGTGAAAGACATTGTCATACGACTTGATTAGGAAAAAACTGTGCCACCAGAGCTAAAACAAGCAGCACATGATTTCTTTGTTCATGCTAAGAATTAGCACATAGTTATAATTAATAAAAGTTCAATTAGGAACTTTTCTGGTGATCCAGTGGTTAAGATTTTGCCTTCCAATCTTTGCAGGGACTGAGGGTCCTGATCCGTGGTTCGGGAACTAAAATCCCACATGCCTTGTGGCCAAAATACCAAAACATTTCAAAAAATCAATTAAACATATTTATGCAATGTTTTGTTTCATTTTCCAAGGTAAAGTCCCAGTCCCAGTCTCTCTCCCACAGACATACACACTCTGGTATGAAATTTTGGCCCCCATATTCAGAAGATTCACACTAAGGGTCTCTTTCCTGTATCATTCATCCTACATCCTTCTGTCTCCAAGAGGATGAAAAGGCCAAATCCTTGACAGGCAAATGGAGCTGTGGGAGAGGCAAGCAGGGCACATACAAGTGGCAGAGAGGGTTTCTCCCTGGCAGGTAGCCTCAGGAGGAGACCAAGGGACCCAGGGATGTCTTCCTGTCTCTTGCAGGTGATCTCCTACATGCCTCTGAAGATGCGAATGACATTCTGACTCACAGTCGAGCTGAATGGCTGTTTTAAAAGTCTTCAATAGGGATTTCCCTGGTGGTCCAGTGGTTAAGACTCCATGCTCTGCATGCCAAGGGCCCAGGTTCAATCCCTGGTCAGTAACTAAGATCCTGCAAACCACACAGTGTGGCCAGGGACATGGGGAGTCAGAGGGAGTCTTAACAAGCCTTCTCTATTTACATGATATTGTAAATCAATTATACTTCAATCAACTATACCTATGATTCAACAACTCTACTTCCTACCTGTAATATGCCTGAGCAAAATACTTTGCTTCCCTAAACCTCAGTTTCCTTGTTTACAAAATGGGAATGAAAAATAGTAATCACATCTGAGAGTAGGATAAAGATTAAATGGGAGAGCAGGTGAGGAGGGGGCACCCGGGGCCTGGCACAGGGTGAAACCATAGAAAAGGTCAGCCATGGCTGGTAGCATGTTTTTCACTGTAGCTTGTTTTTTGTTTAGCAACAAATTTTTGGTGATCACAAGAGATGTGAGTGTTTACTATTCACCAAATCTTTTTTTACAAAACCCAAAATGCAAAAAAAAAAAAAAAAATTCCTATAATATGTTGGCCTCCTTTCTACATATATATATACATATACAGATGTTTTAAAAAAGTTATGTCCATATCATGCATACCATGCCAACTTCCTTCCTTCCTCCAATAGTGAATCGCACAGAGTTCCCCAGGGATTGTTTCTTAAATACCCATTGCAGTCCTGCTTTGCTGGAGAGGGGGAAATGAAAACTGAACTGCTTTGCAAAAACGGTGGGCCCCGTGGTGCCCTTTGGGGTAGCAGTCGGCCTCCCTCATTACAGGGCATGCAGCCCCTCCCAAGCCCTCCTTGGAGATATTGGTCACCCCACTCCTGTGAGAAGAGTCACCCCCACTCCAGTGCCCAGTCTCTTCTCACCCCTTCCCTCCTTCCCTCCCAGCTACCCAACCCACTGCTCCCCCACTCTGCCCCTTCCAGGTGTCAAATGGGGGGAATTTCAGTCTGGAGTTAATGTTTACAGCTTACTTGAAACCCGTAAAAATAAAAATTCATCATAAACTGACAGATCCTTAAATTTAACTGCACCAACAGTGCCACTCTAATATTTAAAGCTCCGCTTGAATGGGTGTTCTATCAAAACCACATGGGCTCCCACCTGGCTCTCTCCCTGCAACAACAACCAAATCCAAGGAAATGCTGGTGGGGTGTTTATTTGGGCTGAAGGCACAGATCATGCTGGCTCTGGGTTAACCTTTTTTCCAGGGACTTTCATGTTACTTGGTGGACAGCCCTGGGCCTTTGGTCTGAAGTTCTGAGTGTTGTTGTCTGCATTCACACAAAGGAAGCACAGAGAGGCAGCGTGAGCACTTGACAATGTGGGCTTCAGGCTTGGTTGGTTGGAATCTTGGTTCTATGAGTAACAAGCTGTGTGACCTTCAGTACCTTACCTAACCTCTCTCGGCCTTGGTTTCTCTATCTGTCAGGTGGGAAGTGGTGACAATGAAAGTGAAGTCCCTCAGTCGTGTCCGACTCTTCACGACCCCATGGGCTGTAGCCCACCAGGCTCCTCCGTCCATGGGATTTTCCAGGCAAGAGTACTGGAGTGGGTTGCCATTCCCTTCTCCAAGGGATCTTCCCAACCCAGGGATCGAACCTGGGTCTCTTGCATTGCAGACAGACGCTTTACCATCTGAGCCACCAGAGAAGCCCGACTTCCTTAATACAAACTCTAAGTGAGTTAGTTTCTGTAACACACAACAATAACTGGAATATAGTATGTCCTGAATAAATGTATGTGTGTGTACTTATACGTGATATTTTAGGTACAGAGGATAGAGTTAATATAATTCCTCGCCATCGAATTGGACTCCAGATTGCCTTTGCCCCACAAAAAATACCACCCCAACATAGTAGAACATGTCCTTTATGGACCTGTGTGAAACTTTCACTAGACTCTATAGCTAGGAATGAAATGATCGATAATATAAATGAATTCCTGATTTGATGGGCTTCCCTGGTGACTCAGATGGTAAAGAACCTGCCTATAATACAGGACACCCGAGTTCCATCCCTGGGCTGGGAAGATCCCCTGGAGAAGGGAATGGCTACCCATTCCAGAATTCTTGCATGGAGAAATCCATGGACAGAGGAGCCTGGCAGGCTACAGTCCATGGGGTCACAAAGAGTTGGACACGACTAAGCACTTGATTTGACTAAGAATCATAAACTGCTAACTCATACCTTCGGCCAATTTTCTATTAAGGGTCGTTTTTCTTGTCAATTATCAAGAACTCTGTTTATTCTTTCTAGATTTTGACTATGCGATTTATCTTTCTTCATTCTGTCATCTCTTTACATGAGATGTAAAGATCTCATTACAATCTCTTTACATCTATATTATTCTCCATTTAAAAATTCTTAATTTTTATATATCTATTGTCTTTTTCCATATGTTGAGTACTTTTTAGCTTTATATGACTTTTACTGAGTTATATACACAAAAAATGTGCAGACTTTAAATGTATAGTTAGATGAGTTTGGAGAAGTGTGTACGTACCTGTAACACTACTGCATTAACGATATAAAACATTTCCATCACCCCAGGAAATTCCCTCTGGCCACTCATTCCCCACAAAGGCAAATACCATTCTCATGTTCATCACTGTAGGTTAGCTTCTTCCATTTCAGAAGTTCATATAAATGGGATCACACATTTCATGGCTGGTTTCTTTCACTCAATGTGTTTTTCAGATTTATTTATGTCTTTGCATGTACCAGTAATGTATGCTTTTTTATTGCTGAATCATACAACATTGTAAGAAACTGTTCATTCAGCAAGTTATAGATGTCAGAACTATTTCTAGGTTTTGGCTATTAGGTGTAAAGCCACTATTACATTCACATACAAGCCTTTTGTATGTGTGTGTGTATGTTTATCTTTATATAAATATAAAACCTTTGTCACATAAAATACAATATTCTAACATATATATTCATTTAATTCTTAGAAATTTTATTGCTGGCTCAAAGGGTAGGTGTATTTTACCTTCAAAAGAAACTGCAAAAGGGTTTCCTGAAGTGGTTTTACCATTTTACACTCCAGCCAGAAATGTAAGAGAGTTCTGGTTGTTTTGTGTCTTCATCAATACTTACTATTGTCCGTGTTTTTAATTGTGACCATTCTGGTATATAGTATCTCCTGTTGGCTTTAGTTTGCTTTTCCTTTGTGTCTAATAATGTTGAATGCCTTTTCATGTGCTTCTTGGCCATTTCTATATCTCTTTGTTCAGTAATAAAAAAGAGCAAATTACTGATGCAATTTGTTTTGCAATATGTCATTGCAGTTAACGTGCAAGTGACATAAATAAATCTGAAAAGCACATTAAGTGAAAGAGGGCAGCCATAAAATGTGTGATTCCGTTTGTATGAAGTTCTGTAATAGGAGAAGTTATGACAAACATGAGAACATGACACTTAGTAGTGTCTACTCAAGTCTTTTGCCATTTTTTTTACATTTGAATAGATAATTTATTATTTCCATTTTCCAGGTGTTTTCTTTTTCTATCAGAGGAGAAGACGAACTCTTAAGGACAGCTGTCGCTTGCTGCCAGCTTGAGGGCGGTCTTTCTCTGGTGGTTTAGTCGCTAAGGCGCGTCCGACTCTTGCAGCCCCATGGACGGTAGCCCGCCAGGCTCCTCTGTCCCTGGGGTTCTCCAGGCAAGAATACTGGAGCGGGTTGCCATTTCCTGCTCCATGTTTTTGTTTTAAATTAGATTGATTATCTTTTCGTTGTTGAGTTACAAGAGTTCTTTAGATATTTGGGGTGCAAGTTTTTTGTCAGATGTATACATATTGAAAATATTTTCTCCCACTTGTGGCTTATCTCTTCATTTATTAATGTCTTTTGATGAACAAAAGTTTACATTTTCGATGAAGTCTAATTTATCAGTTTTTAATAGACAATTTTTTAAGAGCAGTTTTCAGCTCACAGCAAAGCTGAGCTGAAAGTATGAGTAGAAAGTACAGACAGTGTTGCCCCACGCAGGCATAGTCTTCCTATCAACATCTCCTGTAAGAATGGTACATTTGTTACAATTTACATATTAATGATTATCACCTAATAGTTTCCATTAGGGTTTACTCTGAATATTGTACATTCTGTTGATTTAGACAAATGTATAATGATATATATCATAATAGCTTCTCAGAATACTTTCATGGCCCTAAAAAATCCTCTTTGCTCTTTCTATTCATCCCTCCTTCCCCTAAGTCCTGACAACCTCTGATCTGTAATTTTACGATTTCCATAGTTTTGTGCTTTCCACAATGTCATGTAGTTGGAATCATATAGTATATAGTCTTTTCAAATTTGCTTCTTTCACTTAGTAATATGTATTTGTGTTTGTTCCATGTCTTTTTATGGCTTGATAGCTCGTTTCTTTTTCAGTAACTAATCGCATTGTCTGGATATAGCACAGTTTGTTTAGACATTATCTACTGAAGGACATCTTAGCTGCTCCCAAGTTTTGGGAATAGGACATAGGTTTTTAATTCATTTGAGTAAATACCTGTGAGCACAATTATTGGACCATGGCTCAGATGGTAAAGAATCTGCCTGCAGTGTGGGAGACCCAGGTTCGATCCCTGGGTCAGGAAGATCCCCTGGAGAAGGGAATGGCAACCCACTCTAGTATTCTTTCCTGGAAAATTCCATGGACAGAAGCTACAATCTCTGGGATTGCAAAGAGTCAGGCATGACTGAGCGACTAACATACACATACGGTAAGAGCATGTTTAGTTTTATAGGAAAATGCCAAAGTGGTTGTATCATTTTGCTTTCCCACCAACAGTGAATCTTTGCTGGCATCTGGTGTTGTTAGTGTTTTGGATTTTGACCACTCAAATAGATGTGTTGGTGTCTCATTATTGCTTTAATTTCCAGTCCCCTGCTGACATATGATGGTGAGCATTTTTTCATATGCTTATCTGCCATCTGTATATCTTCTTTGGTGAAGTATATTTTCAGGTCTGTGGCTCATTGTTTTTTAATCATGTTGTTCATTTTCTCATTGTTAAGTTTCAAGTGTTCTTTGTATATTTTGGATAATAGTTCTTTTTTTATTCAAAAATTCAGAATGATTTATTTTTAAGCATTATATTAAAATGTATACTTGTAAGTGCACATATGACATTTTATGTATGTGGATTAGATAGCTCTTTGAAAACATGTGATATACCTCCTGGAAAATTACTTTCTATAAAAATACAGTGTGAAAATGAAAAGATCAATTCATGAGACTAAAGTTTTACATGGATACACAAAATGGGTATAGGTTTTCATAATCAGGAAGAGTATCCTTACTCTTTCCTAACTCTGACCTCCATCCTAGGGGATTATTGTGGGACAGAAGACTGTTGATTAATCAAGGACAGTGCTTTAAGATACTGGTTCCCAGGTGGCTCAGATGGTAAAGAAACCACCTGCAATGCAGGAGACCAGGGTTCAATGCCTGGATCAGGAAGATCCCCTGGAGAAAGAATGGCTACCCACTTCAGTATTCTTGCCTGGAGAATTCCATGGACAAAGGAGCCTGGCGGGCTACATACAGCCCATTTGGTTGCAAAGAGTTAGACACAACTGAGAGACTAGTATTTTCACTTTCACTTTCGTAGCCATTAGCAGTGTTGTGATAGTTTCAGGTGGACAGCAAAGGGACTCAGCACACATATACATGGATCCATTCTCCCCCAGACTCCCCTCCCATCCAGGCTGCCACATAACACTGAGCAGAGTTCCCTGTGCTGTACAGTAGGTCCTTGTTTGTTATCCATTTTAAATACAGCAGTGTGTACATGTGTATCCCAAACTCCCTAACTACCTCTTCCCTCATTCTTCCCCCTGGCAGCCATAAGTTTGTTCTCTAAGACTGTTTTATAAATAAGTTCATTTGTATCATTTCTTTTTAGATTCCACATACAAGGGATATCATACAATATTTCTCTTTCTCTGTCTAACCTACTTCACTCAGTATGAAAATCTCTAGGTCCACCCATGTTGCTGCAAATTCTTTTTGATGACTGAATAATATTCATGTGTGTGTGAGTGTGTGTATGTGTACTGCGTCTTCTTTATCCATTCCTCTGGGACAGAGGATTTTGAAATATTCCATGCCCAGGGAAATCAGCTGGTTGGTTTGTTTTTGGCAACTATTGGCCTCTATGATAGGCCAGCAGAACTTAAAACTGTCCTTTCTTCTCTCTAGGGAAGAAGTCTGTGTCCTGAGTACCCTTTCCTGCCCTAGGTTGTCTGCTTCAGATAAGGCCAGCTGGAGAAAGCTATCTCTGTATTATTTTCTCTGACGTATGAAGCAAAGTTGGGCAAAAGTAGAGTAGTAATTTAAAAACTACCTCCAGCATGGTCTGATGGACTGATCACTAGGTTATCAGCTCTGAGGTCTCACACAGGATTCAAAATTTGGCTCCACTATATATTAGCTGTGTGATCTTTAAGTCTCAATTTCTTTGTGACTTTGTTTCCACATCAGTCATTGAGAGATTATGCTCTGAGCCACAGGAAACCTTTTATTAGATCCTAGCCATCTTCTTCGGGCTGGAGAAAGGAGTGGATAATAGTTCTTTATCAGATATCTCTCTTGCAATTATTTTCTCCTAGTCCATGGCTTATCTTCTCATTCTCTTTGTAAATCCTGCCTATTGAGATCTCTCCAAGAGATATTTGTCTACCTCAAGTTTGAAAATATTCTCCTGTCTGTTCCTAGAGGCTTTATCATTTTAGCTTTTGCAAGTAGCTCTTTGATTCATCTGGAATTGATTGGGGGTATAGTATGAGGTAGGGATTGAGATTCATTTTTTCCCTCCCAGATGTCTCATTGTTCCAGCACAATATGTTGAAAAGTCTTTTCTTTCCCCATTGAATTACCTTGGAACTTTTGTTGAAAATCAATTGGCCTAATATAGGTATAGATCTGTTTCTGTAGACTGTTCTGTTTCATTCATCTGTATATGTATTCTTGATTATTGTGGTTTTACAGTAAGTCTTGAAATCAAGTAGGATAAGTCCTTCAACCTTGTTCAAGATTGATTTGAGTATTTGAGGTTGTTTACATTTCCATATACAATTAAGACTTAATTTGTACTTTAAGGAAACCCTGCTGTAACTTTGAGATTGTGTTGAATCTATACATACATTTGGAAATAATTACTATCTCAACAATATTGAGCTCTCCAGTTGATAAACATGGTATAGCTCTCCCTTTGTTCAGGCCTTTTTGATTTCTTTTTTGTTGCTTTTAGTATGGTGGTATTCCACATCTTTTGATACATTTATTCCTAAAAATTTATGGGTTCTAGAACTATTATAAATATTATTTTTTACTTAAAAATTTTAAACTATTTGTATTTATGGCTATACTAGGTCTTCATTGCCACATGCGGGCTCTTCCTTCGCTTCGTATGGGCCCCGTTAACCTTCTCAGTGGCTCGACCCATCCTCTACCCTTTTCTAACTGGAAAGTTCCAAGCTTTCCTCACTCCCATGTCAGTTATTCCACAACATTCAACAAATATGTGTTGAACACGTACTAAACACCAAGTTCTGGATATACACTGATGAACAAAACAGAGCCTTGTGCTTGCAGAGCCTATGTTCTAGTGGGGAGATACAGATAATAAATGTAACAAGTAAATTATACAGCGTGTTAAAAGATGACAAGTATAAAACTAGAATGGGTTGATGGGGATTAGGAGCAGTGGGTAAAAGATAGGGGAGACAGTTTGCAGTTTAGGTCAGAATTGGTCTTATTGAGCACACTTGAGTAGACTTGATGGAAGTATAGGATGGAAGGGGAAAAGCATTCCAGGCAGGAGGACCAGCAAAGGCCCTAAAGCAGGAATTATCTTGGTATATCAAAGAAGGGAAATGTCAGTGTGGCTGGAGCAGAGTGAGTACTGGAGAAAAATGAGGAGATGAGGTCAAGGGGTGAGGGGCAGATGAAAGATTGTGCAGGAACTGGTGAGGCTTTGTAAGGAATTTGGCTTTTATTCTTCTTTGGGAGATTTTGAGCAAAGGAGTATCAGGGTTTGAGGTGTAATTTATAAGAGTCACTGACTGTGATCACAGACTCTAGAAGCTGGGAGATCACCCGGAAGTCTATAGTAGAAATACAGAAAAGTGATAATGGCTCACAGCAGGGGCCAGCCATGGAGGTGGCACTAAACAGTCAGCATCTATCTAAAGGGCAGTCAATGCTTTCATGGGAGTGGGGAGAGTATCTTCTTCCAGGCCCTGTAGATTCAGTTTCTGACTCTCCCCACCTGCTCTGTGCCCTGGGAGACTGAGATCTATGAACTCCATCAAGAGTTTTCTTTGCTCGGCTTCCCATTGGGTTTGGCCAGAAGAGTTTCCCATTAAGTTTAGCCAAAAAGAGTACTGGCAAGGGATCTGAGGGAAGGAGGAGAGTGAGGTTTGGGGTACATTTCCTCGACTTCCTCCTTTCAGGCTTGGCTGAGCCCTCTACCAAGGGCACAACTCTAATCAGGCAGCCCACTCAGAAAAGTTACTCCTTAGGAGTGGATAATGGCTCCTCCCCTTGCCCATCAGGCCTGAGTGGTGACCACCCCCTGCTCTTGCCAGTGCCAGGGTACTACGCTGTAATGGGCAGCATTTTTCTTAACTCTGCCTATAAATCTGTGGATACTTCCTTTATTAAATTCCCCTCAAAACAACCACTCTGAGTGTGCCCCCTGTTTCCTTCAGGGACCTGACTGACAGATTGGATGCCGGTCATGAATGAAAAGAATGGTTCCTTTGGCTGCAAGACCCAAGGTTAACCAGGACCTCTTCTGAACAACTCTGTGCCTCAAACCTGATTCCCCTTGGAAGTACCTGAACTGTGCAGAACATCTAAACAGTGGAAGGTAAGAGTAAACACAGCCATTTTCTCCCACCCTCAGGTCTTCCAGGTGAAACCTGGTATAGAAAAAACACTGGACTGGACATTAGGAAGCTTCCTGGTCTGGTCTCTGCAGAATAACTACTTGAACAACCATTAGCAAATCCCCTGAGTGCTCCAATCCTCAGTTTCCTCATCTGAAAAACCAGTAACAATGAAACCTAACTCAGAGACCTGTAGGGGAAGATCAGATAACAGTGATGGACTCAACACCCTGTGATCTGCTGTGTGTGCTTGGGAGCTAGAGGCCGTGACTTGTATTACAGCCTTGTGGTTTATAAGCCACAGGACATTGAGGAAGTTGCTGAGCCTCAGTTGCTTCATCTGTAAAATGAAATGTTAATAGCATATCCTACTGTGCAGGGGTGTAGAACTTACATGAAATGAGTGTGCTTGGCAAGTGAGTATTCACTGTTAAATAGTCAACAAATATTAGATTGTTTGCTTCTCCCCTTCTGTGAAATGAGAGAATTGAATGCAATATAAAATATATATAGTAACTTTCTTTGCTGATGCTTAATCTAGGGGTGGGGGTTAAAATTTTTATTATGTAGCTTTTTAAAATTATACAAAAATGTGTACATACTAGAACAAACATCCATCTACCCACTACCAGGTTGAAAAATCAGCTTTACCAAGGTAGTTTGTATATTTTATATAATGATTTTCAGTGTTTTAACATTTTGAATAATTGGTATCATATTATGAATTCACCTGTAACTTGGTTTTCTTTCGCCCCTCAACAATGTTTCTGAGGTTGTCCATTTCACTACTGTGTGATGTCACATTGTTTGAATTTGCCACAGTTTATTCATCCATTTTTGCATCGATGGACATGTACCTTGTTTCCAACTTGGGGGAATACAAACAATGCTGCTCTGAACATCAGATAACTGGTCCTGTGTTCACATACATGGGTCCAAGTCTGAGTCTGTGACTCAGATGCTGGTATGAGTTCCAGTCCAGATGGGGGAAGTGAAGGGAGACTGTACTAAGGTTGGGAGTGGGAGGAGGAGTCCGGGAGCTGAATCTTATTTAACAGGTTCTGAGGCTTTGTAAGTAACAGCTCTTAGATTTTGAAGATTGAAGTGTAAATGAATCAGAGCCATATGGATTACATTTGCCTTGAAGGATACAGGATTTAGAGGGCGAAAGCAGTGCTTCAGGGCAAAGGTGTAGGCAGTCTGTGGGTTGTCTCCTTTGATCGCCAAAGACCTATATATACTTCCCTATCTCCCAGTTGTGTGCAGAGAAGAGCAAATGCTAGCTACCCAGGTGCCCTTTCCCCAGCCCCAAGAATCAAGTAGCCAGTGCAGCCCCCGGCTACCTGAAGGGGGGCACTGTAGAGCCTCAAAGCCTCAAGATGTTTAGTCCTAGTTCCTCCTTTGACACTGCTTTGCTGTGTAGCTTTGGGCCAGATGTTCTCCTTCTCCGGGCCTTATATTCCTTCTTTGCCAATGAAAGGACTATAGGTGGGATAGCATAGTAATTAAGAGCCTAGGTTTGAAACTATCTTCTAATTTCTTTTTGGCTGTGAGACCTTGGACAAATTGCTACTCAGCCTCTCTGTGACTCAGTTTCCTTGTCTGTAAAATGAAAATATTAATAGTATCTGCTTCATAGGTAGGTGTGAAGAATAAATGAGCTAGTAGTACACCTAGCAGGTGCCTGGCTCTTAGAAGGCACTCAACTGGTACCATTTTTGTTTTTTTTTTTGTTATAGTCCTTATCAAAGATCCATCCAAGTCTGATTTCCCCTGGCACTCTCAGGCAGAGATGATGAAAGAGAGCCTGAGAAATGAGAAAGGGTTACCCAGGGGCCGGGTATTTTCTGTTCTTGTAGCAACCACATCTCTACGTCATGTTTAAGGATTCCATACCAGGTTAAATGTGAATATATACACATATGCTTTGGCTTCCCAGGTAGCTGAGTGATAAAGAATCTGCCTGGCAAGCAGAAAGTGTGGGTTCGTCCCGTGCGTCAGGAAGATCCCCTGAGAAGGAAAGACAACCCACTCCAGTATTCTTGCCTGAAATCTCACCTACAGAGGAGCCTGCGGGGCTACAGTCCGTGGGGTCACAAAAAGAGTCAGCTACTAAACAAACAAACAAAAAAACACATATGCTTATAAAATGGACCATGCTGAGTTATAATCTGCTTTTTTCCCCCACTTCCACTGTCCCATATGTGTATTTTCCTGTCATTAATATTCATCTCTAACATTTGTCTATATCTGAACCAGCACACAGCAAACCACCATTTACCAATGGTAAATGGAGTGCTTACTGTACTCCAGGCAGTGTGTTAAATGTTTTCTATGTGTGTCCTCATTTAATCCTCAAAATAAGAGAACAAACCTGGTTTATAATCACCCCCATTTTACAGCTGAGGAAAATGAGGCTTAAAGAGACTGCATAACCTTCTTAAAATATCCCTCAAGTCCAGACCTGCCGACTCCTGCCCATAACTGCTCACTCACTCCCAGGCACGGCCTGGAGGATTGAAATACATCACGCTGTGACCCCTGCCCCCAGTTTTAGACACTTGGAGGGTTTTTTTTTTTTCTTCTGGTTTCTTACTCTTATCAACAGCACGTGATGAGCATTCTTGTAGCAAGATCTTTGCCCACATCGAGACTGCTTCTTTGGGATAGATTTCCAAAGTGTATGGGATGGGGTTTGGGCTTTTGTTTTGGAGATGAGGAGAAACAGAGGCTCCCAGCAGGACAGGAGGGTGAGCGGGAAGCCCTCTAGGAGGTGGGCCCAACTGGAAAGCCGGGATGCCTGACTAATCCACTGTGCACGCTGCTTTGGTTTATCTGAGGGATGGTTGCCCAAGCTCCCCAGGCTTACCCTGAAGCCCTTAGGAATCTAGTTTTTTTCCATCCTGGTTTTGCTGACTTGGCCGAAGTCCCTGCTCAGTGGATCAGATACAAGACATAGTCACACCACACACACACACACACACACACACACACACACACACACACACACACATACATGTACGCGCGTGCATGCTCTCTCTCTCTCTCTCTCTCTCTGTCTTAAACATTTCTCCAAGAACTGGGCATGAGGGAGATGCTTGCAGGAAAGAGGCCAATCTTTGGAAAGTTGGGGCGGGGGGGTCCTACCTTACTCAGAAGGAAAATTTTCTGGGAAAAACTGTTCATCAGATTTACATAAGTCAGAACTGGCCTGATTTCATTTAACATTTTCATAACAGCTTTGAAAGCTGGGGGAAAGTTTTTTTTTTTTGGTGGGGGGAGAAGTTGACATATTCATTGTTTTTAAAATCCCTGAGAAATTTAAATATATTTGAAGATGTAAAAATATTTAAAACTCTCATCTCAAACTGGGTGATGTAAGTCAGTGCTTTTCCACCACTGGGCATCTTCTTAGAATGCAGATTCTGATTCATGAGGCCTGAATGAGGCCAAGAGTCTGCATTTCCAACCTGCTCCCAGGTGAGGGCAATGTTACTGATCCATGGCCAAGTCTGCAAGCAGGGAGGAGCACAAGATATATTTGTTAAAACAGAGATTCTTCAGTTGTGACCTTATAACTCCAAAATATTCCCACGTCAGAGCAAGGGATCTTAAAATCATTTGGTCAGAGGCTCTGTTGACAGAGGGGGAAACTGTGGCCCAGTATGGGATGCGCCAAGCCCAGGGCTGGGGATCTCAGCCAGAGCATGGTTGGGGGCTCCAGGTTTCTACTCAACCAAGTCAGTTTTGGCTGTAGGACCAGCAAAGGCTCTGAAACTGGCTGTGTGTGAGGAACAAAGCCACCAGGCAGACCCCATGCCAAGCACCATCTGATGCTTTACATGCATACATGCTCAGAAAATCCTCACTATGACCCCATAGCAGTACATCATCAGCTCCATTTTACACTGAGAAACCGAGGTTCAGAGAGCCAAGCCACCTGCCTGAAGTCACAGCAAATGAGTGTGGAGTTAGCATGGGTGCCATGTGTGAGATCCCCCAGCACTGTCTCCCAAAGTCCTCCCTTAGCACCCACCTTCAGGATCTTCATCTTATTGTATCTGAACAATGGCTCCCTTTATGTCAAGGGAAAACCAATATTGCTTGAAAGAGACTGTGAAGTGAAGGCTCCTCTCTGTCCATGGGATTTTCCAGGCAAGAATACTGGAATAGGGTGCTATTCCCTTCTCCAGGGAATCTTCCTCACCCAAGGATCCAACCTGGATCTCCTGCTTTGCAGACAGATTCGTTACTGTCTGAAAGCCACAAGGGAAGTCACCAGGGAAAGAGACTATAGGGAAATAAATAAAACTGAAACAAAACAGTGTTATTGAAATCTAGCCAGATCTTAGCACCTTACAGAACCCAAGGCCTGCTCTCATTGTGAAAAGGGGAGATTACATACCTTAGAACCACATTGGAGACAAACTAGACCACACTGAGGGCTTCCCTGGTGGCTCAGATGGTAAAGAATCCACCTGCAATGCAGGAGGCCCTGGGCTCAATCCCTGGGTTGGGAAAGTCCCCTGGGGAAGGGATTGGCTACCCACTCCAGTGTTCTTTCCTGGAGAATCCCAAAGATAGAGGAACCTAGTAGGCTGCAGTCCATGGATTCCCAAAGAGTTGGACACCACTGAGCGATTAACATTAACACTAGACCACACTGAGACTTTCCTCTTGATGAAATCCAAAGGATTGAAAGAAAGTAGAAGAGAGAATAATTTAGTAGGACGTGATTCCACCTCTAGCAGTGCCCTGTATGAATTGCATTTTCTTTCTTCTCTCCACCCAACCATCTCACACCTCACTCACTATGCTACCTTTCCACCCTGAGCCAGGTGGCATCGGTCAGGATTGGCTTCCTGGAAGAGGAACCTGGACCAGGTTTCATGTCTTGGGAGGCCTAAGCCTGTGGCATCTCTACTTCAAGCTCCTTTTGTTTAAGGGGTGCCATCCTCTCTCCTCCTGGGGTGGGCCTAGGAGTCAGTCAGCAAGCTACCTGGAGCCTGGGCAGGCTCCCTCCCAAAGAGATGACCCACCAACCTATTTGCCTAATGAGACCACGTTGGAAAAATTGTTTGTTTTCATCCTGCTAAAAACAGCTTCAAAGTGACTCCTGTCTAGACTGTGCCAGGATCGATTATCAGATCCCTGACCTGATCGAAACCACAGGGTGACATAGTCATTCACTTTAATGCAATTAAGGCAAAATATAATAATGTATCCAGGCCGGGGACAAGACCAAGGCTCCCTGGAAGGTGGGAGGAGAAACCAGCTCTGGATAATTTCTTATTGGCTCCAAAGAAGTGCGTTTAGACTTTTCCTGTCTCTGTCTCCAAAGCTTGGGCTCCCTTGCTCTGATGAGGGTCACAAGTGAAGGTGTCCTAGAAGATGGGGAATCAGGAGGAAGCAGACTTGCAGTGGGATGTGGGTGGGAGTGGAGTGAGCACAATCTAGGAGGAGGAGAGCCAAAGAAGGAAGGTGGGAAGAAGGAAAAGATGACAGAAGGGGGAGGAAATGGATGTGGCTGGCTCAGTAATTCCCAGAATCCCTGACTAATCTCCAGTCCCAGGGAAATCCGAATAAGCCTGATGGGTCTTCACAGAGGATAGCAGTGGGAGAAGTTAATCCAGCAAGGCACCAGAAAAATGGGTTTTGACTTCTCAGGGAGCCACAAGAAGAAGGAAGATCAATGCAAGAGCCTTGGCCTGGTGATCAGATGGCACTAGGCCCACCTTGTAGTTTCTGACCAACACCGCAGGATTCTTGAGAGAAGCTGCCCACCCCAGGACAGGTAGGGAAGCCCTCAGCGCATTCTGGGGGGCACTCCACATGCCTCCATGGGCTTCTGTAACAAGGTGCCACAGACTGGGGGCCGTAAGCAGCAGAACTGTGTCCTCCCAGTCCTGGAGGCTGGGAAGTCCAAACCTGAGGTGCCAACGGGTTGGTTCCTTCTATGGGCTGTGGGGGAATGTGTCCCAGGCCTCTCTCCTGCATCGTGGATGGTGGTCTTCTCCCTGTCTCTGTCTCTCCACCACTCCGTGTCCAAACTTCCCCTCTTCACAAGGGTGCCAGTTGTATTGGGTGAGGACCCACCCTAAGGACTGTGTTTTAACTCTACTACCTCTGTAATGATCTTGTGTCCCACTAAAGTCATATTCTGAGGTGCTGGGAGTTAGGATTTCAGCACATGAATTTTAGGGAGCAGATACAGTTCACCCCACAGCACTGTCCATGGGGACCTTCCTCTGCTGCTGCCTTGCAGGGAGTGAGGGAAGAGACGGGGCTCTGGGAATGCTCAGTGCACCCTGCCAGCTGGCCTTGGGAAACCAAGGCCCCTCCAGAGGCCTCACTTGCTCTTCTGCCCCTACTGGGTGGAGAAGGACACTGATTCCAAGTGCTTTCTTTTCTGTGCTCACCAGACTTTCTGAGCTGGGAAACACCTTTGGAGATCACATGTGCTCTCCTTTGCCAAACTCAACTTTTCTGAGAAGCAAGAGCCCCTTCCTACCCCAGAAAGTACAGCTCTGTGCCCTTTCTTCTCCTTCTTCCTCCTCTTCCCCCATCCCCTCCTTTTATTGATTCTCAGAAGCTACCGTTATTTTATTGATTGTTGACAAGGCTTCCCCTTGTCACAGATATCATTGTGCAGACATTGTGCCAAGTGCTTTACCATCTTCTTCCCATTTTATACACCCCCCCCCACTAATCCTATAGAATAGGGTGGTTGGTAGTCCCATTTTATAGATGAATAAACTGAAGCTCAAAGACTTGGAGTAGGCCCCAGAGGACAGAGCGGGGACACTAATGGGGAAATCTCCAGAGGGCAGATCTCAGCTCCACAGAAGGAAGGTCTTCCTCATGGGCTATCTGGAGGGTGAGGAGGTCCCATCCATGACCCTGCCAGGAGGGAAGATCACGGGCCCTTAGAGTCTGGGAGTGAAAGGAATATGAGGGGTCCAAATGCCTCTTCAGGGCCCCGTGCAGAAGCTCCTCTTTAACACCTCAAAGGCTCAGCCTAGAAGAGTCCTGAGGAGGGAAGTAGGGACTCTGGCAAACCCTCCCAACCCACATACCAGTAGCCCAACTAGCAACTGATGAGCCTACAACAGGCACTCAACACATACATGATAAACAAGTGATGGGGCCTGTAGTAGCAGGGCAGTAGTCACAAAAATAGCCACCCTTGGTGCAGGACGCTCATCTACCAGGCTCCGGCGAGGATTTTCACCCACAGTTTTTTGTTTGGTTGTTTCAGTTTCTCCTCTCCCAAGCCCTACAGGGTCGGTGCAGTTATTACCCCAGTTTTACAGCTAAGAAAATTCAGACCCAGGAGGGTTTAGTAACTTGCCCATCTGCCTGACTCTGAAGCTCTGGACCATTGAATTAGTGGATCTCAGACCCTGGCAACAATAGGGGATATATTCATTTGACATTTCCAGCAAGCGCCTAGCACACAGTGGGTGCTTAATAGATACTTAATGAATGAACTAACCAATTCATTCATCAGACTTAGTCCACTGAGGTAGACACATTAACAAACAGCAAAATCTCTTTGGGCCCATAAGATTTCCCCAGCCCAGTGCTTGGCACACAGTAGGTGCTCAATAAGTATTTGTGGGATGAATGGCCGTCTGGCCCCTAATGTAAACAACTCTGCCCATAAATTTCAGCTGTGGGCACTTTGAAGTTCCCCCAGGGAACAGCTGCTTTTCTTGTTATCAAGGCCCTCCCTGCCCCCATCCTACCCTCTCACCCCCCAGCCCCCTGGGCCCATCCAGGCCAGGGACCTGGGGCCGCCAGAGCTGGGAGATAAGGGTGATGGATGGCCAGCCGCCTGGCTCCACTGAAGCCTGGGGTTTCCTGGGCGCGGGAGACAGTCTGGTGATTCCAAAGCCCCTCGGAATTCGAGTGGAGAGAGCTCACGGAGGGGGCGGGGGCAGCGTCCCAAGTGTCCCTATCTCCTCAGAGATGCTGGACCCGACAGGAGGTTTCAGCACCCCCCGGCCACCTTGATCTCTTTTCATGTTGACAAGGCTTCCTTTCAGCATGTGCTGGACACTAGAACTCATCATTGGAGCTTCCAATAGGAGTCCAGAGGATGGCGTCCCCCTCCATCCCACCCTCTCCCTCCCCCTAAGATGGGCCCATGATCTGGAGGCAGGGCAGCCCAGCTTCCTGCTTTGTGATCTGGGCTCTACCATTAATGGAGTCTTTGGCAAAAAAAAAAAAAAAGAAAAGAAATCATTTAACATGTTGTACACCTTAAACTTACATAATGTTATAGGTCAAATGTATTTGATACATTCTTTTAATGTATTTATTTATTACTTTTGGCTGTCCTGGGTCTCGGTTGCTGCTCAGGCCTTCCTCTAGTTGCGGCCAGCAGGACTGCTCTCTAGTTGTGGTATGCAGGCTTCTCATTGTGGTGGCTTCTCTTACTGGGGAGCACAGACTCTAGGGTGCACGGGCTTCAGGAGTTGCAGTTTCTGGGCTCTAGAGCACAGGCTCAGTAGTTGTGGCACACGGGCTTAGTTGCTCTGTGACATGTGGGATCTTCCCTGATCAGGGATCAAACCCATGTCTCCTGCATTGGCAAGCAGATTCTTGACCAGTGAGCCAACCAGGGAAGTCCTCAATACATTTTTTTTTCTTTTTTAACATTAATTTACCTCAATACATTTTTTAAAAAGGAAAAGAAAAAGAAATATCTGGCCTTAGTTTCCTCATTTATAAAATAAGTCATGGGGGCGGTGTTCCCATCCAGCAATGCCAAGATGGGATTTTAAGTATAATACCTAAGGGGAAATCAGCTGGGACTGCACACACTGAACACAGAGGCTGCTGCCTCAGTGATGAAGCTGGCTTGGTCTTCGATCCAGATAATAATAGTCATCAGTTCGTTTAATTCAAAACCTCTGATCCCCAAAACAAGATGCTTTCTAGCTTTGGGTAGATCATAGAGCCTTAACACATTAGATTGTGAATGACTCTGTGAGACTGAAATTTGTAAGTTCCTTTTTGTCCTTCCCTTCTCTCTGGACTCAAGTTTATTTTATAAACTTATTTTATAACCCTCAGTCCTGGACTACTTCTCCTTTCTTTCTGGAAGCAGCACTATCATTTGGAGATTCACCTCCCAAACCCTCCTCAGTACCTTTTTATGTATCTATCCACCTGTAGCCAGATATCCAGATTTATTCTTCAAGAGGTAGGGATTTATATCAAAGGAATCAGCCTACCCAGGTTTGAGTACTATTTCTACCATTCAGCCCTGCGGCCAGGGGGCCCATCTATGATGGGACATAAAGACTCATCTCATTACACCTAACTGGGGTTCAGCTCATGGCTGGGTGGTCCAGTCTTTCAGATAAGCTCTAAAAGGGCAGAGACTTGGTCTATCCTTTTCTCTGGTGATCCCCAGTGTCTAAAACAGGGCCTGGCAGGTATTACTCAATAGCTATGAGTGAAAGAAGAGATGAATGCATGCATGATCTGACACATGTAGCCCATCCTCTACTGGCAGTTGCTTCCAACTTCTCACCAACACAAGCCTTGTGTGATGAGCATCCCTGAATATGTCCTCCCACCCCTGTGTTCACTTTTGAGGAATAGTAACTTGTGGGGTCTCCCAGTGCCCCAGAGAGCACAGTTTGAAATCCTCTGATTGGGCCAAAGCTTTCATTCTGAGCATAGGGAGCCCAGAAAGGGCTGACCACTGGCCCCAAGGTCACCTAGCACTTTAAGAATTAAGTAGAGTCTCAGGGGGTAATTTGAATTTCTCTGCCATGTTGGACTCTCTTAGTATCTACGCTTTCTTTAAACCCCAACTCCAGCCTATCTCCCTCAGGAGGGTGACTCTAGGGACAGAAGTTCTGATTCACTGAAGACATAGAGAAGGCATCTGCCTCCAGAATCAGGGGATTTCATCCTGGGGTTCTCAGTCCCTATATCTAGTTGTTGAAGGATCTGCGTAAGTCATACTTCCTCCCTGGGTCTCAGTTTCTCTAATCTGTAATGCTGGCTAACAATTCTTGCCTTACTCTTTTTTTTTTTTCTTTACATTATCGTGTTGGTTTTGCCATACATTGACATGAATCCGCCATGGGTATACATGTGTTCCCCTTCCAGAACCCCCCTCCCTCCTCCCTCCCGATTCCATCTCTCTGGGTCATTCCCATTTGCCTAACTCTTGAAGTGAGGATGACAAAGAGTTTATGAAATAGAGAAGAGACATAGGCATCTAAGAGAGGGTTAGTTTAGTTTTACAATGTAGAATTTTTAATAATAATTTTCAGATTAAAAAATATGACAGGTTTCCACATTTATTAAAAAAAAGAA
The DNA here is from genome assembly GCA_007570785.1 of Antilocapra americana. Lineage (NCBI taxonomy): Eukaryota > Metazoa > Chordata > Mammalia > Artiodactyla > Antilocapridae > Antilocapra > Antilocapra americana. The sequence continues at coordinate 2,504,953 of ML661892.1, read as the reverse complement.
AAATTCTATGTCAGAGAGTGTTTTGCCTATGTTATCCTCTAGGAGTTTTATAGTTTCTGGTCTTATGCTTAGATCTTTGATCCATTTTGAGTTTATCTTTGTGTATGGTGTTAGAAAGTGTTCTAGTTTCATTCTTTTACAAGTGGCTGTCCAGTTTTCCCAGCACCACTTGTTAAAGAGGTTGTCTTTTCTCCATTGTATATTCTTGCCTCCTTTGTCAAAGATAAGGTGTCCATAGATGCGTGGATTTATCTCTGGGCTTTCTATTTTGTTCCATTGATCTATATTTCTGTCTTTGTGCCAGTACGATACTGTCTTAATGACTGTGGATTTGTAGTATAGCCTAAAGTCAGGTAGGTTGATTCCTCCAGTTCCATTCTTCTTTCTCAAGATTGCTTTGGCTATACAAGGTTTTTTGTATTTCCATACAAATTGTGAAATTATTTGTTCTAATTCTCTGAAAAAGACCTCTGGTAGCTTGATGGGAATTGCATTGAATCTATAGATTGCTTTGGGTAGTATACTCATTTTCACTATACTGATTCTTCCAATCCACGAACACGGCACATTTCTCCATCTGTTTGTGTCCTCTTTGATTTCTTTCATCAGTGTTTTATAGTTTTATATATACAAGTCTTTTGTTTCTTTAGGTAGAAATACTCCTAAGTATTTTATTCTTTTTGATTCGATGGTGAATGGAATTGTTTCCTTAATTTCTCTTTCTGTTTTCTCATTGTTAGTGTATAGGAATGCCAGGGATTTCTGTGTGTTGATTTTGTATCCTGAAACTTTGCTATATTCACTAATTAGAAAATTCTAGTAATTTTCTCGTAGAGTCTTTAGGGTTTTCAATATAGAGGATCATGTCATCTGCAAACAGAGAGAGTTTTACTTCTTCTTTTCCAATCTGGATTCCTTTGATTTCTTTATCTGCTCTGATTGCTGTGGCCAAGACTTCCAAAACTATGTTGAAAACACTCTCTGACATAAACCAAAGCGGGATCTTACATGACCCACCTCCCAGAATATTGGAAATAAAAGCACGAATAAACAAATGGGACCTAATTAAAATTAAAATCTTCTGCACAACAAAGGAAACTATAAGCAAGGTGAAAAGACAGCCTTCAGAATGGGAGAAAATAATAGCCAATGAAGCAACGGACAAACAATTAATCTCAAAAATATACAAGCAACTCCTGCAGCTCCATTCTAGAAAAATAAACGACCCAATCAAAAAGTGGGCCAAAGAACTTAACAGACATTTCTCCAAAGAAGACATAAAAATGGCTAACAAACACATGAAAAGATGCTCAACATCACTCATTATCAGAGAATTGCAAATCAAAACCACAATGAGGTATCACTTTACACCAGTCAGAATGGCTGTAATCCAAAAATCTACAAGCAATAAATGCTGGAGAGGACGTGGAGAAAAGGGAACTCTCTTACACTGTTGGTGGGAATGCAAACTAGTACAGCCACTATGGAAAACAGTGTGGAGGTTCCTTAAAAAACTGCAAATAGACCTGCCATATGACCCAGCGCAATCCCACTGCTGGGCATATACACCAAGGAAACCAGAATTGAAAGAGCCACGTGTACCCCAATGTTCATCGCTTCATTGTTTACAATAGCCAGGACATGTAAGCAACCTACATGCCCATCAACGGACTAATGGATAAGAAAGCTGTGGTACATATACACAATGGAATATTACTCAGCATTAAAAAAAAATTCATTTGAATCAGTTCTACTCAGGTGGACGGAACTGGAGCCCATTATCCAGAGTGAAGTAAGCCAGAAGGAAAAACAACAATACAGTATACTAACGCATATATATGGAATTTAGAAAGACGGTAAGGAGAACCCAGCATGCGAGACAGCAAAAGGAACGCAGATGTATAGAACAGACTCGTGGACTCTGTGGATGAGGGCAAGGGTGGGATGATATGGGAGAATGGCATTGAAACATGTTAATTATCATATGTGTAATCAATCGCCAGCCCAGGATTGATGCTCGGGGCTGGTGCATCGAGATTTCCCGGGGGGAGGGAGGAGGGAGGGAGGAGGGAGGGGGGTTCTGGAGGGGGAGCATATGTAAACCCATGGCGATATCATGTCATTGTATGGCAAAACTAATAAAAAAATTTTTTAAAAAGAAAAATTCTAGATATACATATATATTTTAATAAATTTGTGTAAATCCAGAAAAACTACCAGGAGTTACCCAGCAAATGTTATTTATCAGTGGCTTCCTCTGGAGTTCATAATTACAGAGGAAGTAAAATAGCTATTAACATTTTCTTGCTACACTGTGTTTTGTTTGATTCTGTGAAAGCTTGACAAAACAAAAGGTATATTTACATACTAAGAGCATGTGTTCATGCATTCTCAGTCATGTCTAACCCTTTGCAACCCCGTGGACTGTAGCCCACTAGGCTCCTCTGTCCATGGAATTTTCCAGGCAAGAACGCTAGAGTGGATTGCCATTCCCTTCTCCAGGGGATCTTCCTGACCCAGGGATCGAACCTGTGTATCCTGCATTCACAGGCAGATTCTTTACTACTGAGCCATCTGGGAAGTCCACATATTAAGTGGTGGTGGTTTAGTTGCTAAGTTGTGTCCGACTCTTGCAACCTCATGGACTATAGCCCACTAGGTTCCTCTGCCAATGGGATTTTCCAGGCAAGAATACTGGAGTGGGTTGCCATTTCCTTCTCTAGGGGATCTTTCTGACCAAGGGATTGAACCTGGGTCTCCGGTACTGCAGGCAGATTCTTTACTGACTGAGTAAACAGGGAAGCCCACATATTAAGTATGTAACCTCAAAAAATCAAAAGAGAAAAGATAAATATTGCTAATAGGAAAAAAAAGTAAAGCAAAGGCTGTAAGTAATCCATTTACAAAAGTAAAACTACAAATAGTTAAATAAGAAAAAGCCCAGATCTTTTTCTTGATCAAATAGATACAAATTAAAGTAACAGTGAAATGGTTTTTTTTTTTTTTTCACCTATCAAATTGTGAAGAGTGATATGACAGAAACAACTGAAAAGGTTTTGTTCCTGTCTAGGGAGAGGATAATCATAAGGGGATTAGCAGGAAGGTGGGGACACCCACACCCCCACAGCGATGACATGCCTGTCCTGTCCTGCTCCCCAGTGTTCTGATAGAGCCATCCTGAGGACAGGGGGAGATGACAGGACAGAGTTGCCTCTTCCTTCAGCTCCCCCCTCCTCCAGCTGTTGGCGTCTTCTGACCCTCACCAGGGACACTCCTCCTTCATCAGATCTAAATCCCTTCTTCTGATAAAAGAGTTCTGGATCCTGTGACAAAACCAGAAACAGCTGGGAAGGTGCTTCGTATGCAGAGACTGTCCCCTCCTCCCAAACGAATTGCTAGGTTCAGAACAGAGAATACCCACTGAGGGATCCATGGTCATCTGTGTGAAGCCTCTGAGCTTAGGCAGAACTGCCCTCAAAGACTTTATTTTGATGTGTTTGTAAAATGGAGACACACTGCCATTCTAGGGAGAACAGTCATCTGGTCCAACAGCCCCATATTATGAAGGGAAACTGAGGCTTAGGAGGGCTCATGAGAAACCCAAATCACCCAACTGATTGGATGGAGCTGTGTCTAGAGCCACAGAGAAGGAAATGGCAACCCACTCTAGTATTCTTGCCTGGAGGATCCCATGGACAGGGGAACGTGATGGGCTACCGTCCAAGGGGTTGCAAAGAGTTGGACACAACCAACAGACATGTCTAGAACCAAGGTCTCTTGACTCCTGGTTCAGTGCATTTTCTGATTAGATTCATATCTTTTAGTCATGGACTGAATCTGTTCTTTAATTCCAGTGTATCAAAATCTATTATCTCCCCGGTGGTAGCTAAAAATTCCACTTGTTTGCTTGGGGAAGGAAGTAGTTCTGAGATATTTTACATTCACAGTGGAGATCATGTATTTAAAAGGATAAAAGATACACTTCTGATAGTTATAATAAATAGCATTAATAGTAAACTGTGAGGACTTTCCCGGTAGTCCTGTGACTAGGACTCTGTGCTCCAATACAGGGGACCCAAGTTCAGTCCCTAGGGAACTAGATCCCACGTGCCATCATTAAGAGTTCAAATGCTACATCTAAAGATCCCGCATGCCTCCAAGAAGAATGAAGATTCCGCAGTCTGCTACTAAGACCTGATGCAGTCAAATAAATAACTACTTCAAATATAATAATAAACTGTAAACAACTCATCAAGGAGTAATACAATTAAGTCATTTTAAATAATAAAAAGTTTTAAATAAAACAATGAAAACACCCTGATTATACTGCATTATACAGATGCAAACACAGGACATTTTATTTGTTAACATTTTAATTTTTCGTTTTTGGCTATGCCTCCAAGCACAGTGAAACAGCAGAGTCCTAACCACCTGCCAGGAAATTCCCTACAGGGCGTTATTAACGTGCTTGACACAAGCCTTTGTCTTTGTTTTACTCAGCCCACCCATTTGACTGAGAAGATCTGCTCAGGGAGAGATGAAGGAGAGGTAGAAGGAGCACAAGGTAGTAATTCAGTCTCTGTTTATCACAGGATTCATGTCAAGTACTTACCGACCTGCCTTAAAGTGTGCCTTGGTGTTAAGCAGATTCTCCTTTTAAATTCTCAAGAACAGACTATGAAATGGTGGTGAAAAGTAGGACTAGGCAAAATTTTTTGGCTCTAAGTGTTTTTAGATAGTAAATGTTTTTAGACTTTACGAGTCGATGATTCCCCCACTGCTGTACCATGAAAGCAGGCACAGACAACCTGTAAATGAATGAACATTACCCGTGTTCTAATAAAACTTTATTTACAAAAACAGGAAGTGAGGAGGATTAGGCCTATGGACTGTAGTTTGCCAACTCTGGACAAGAGTTTGGCTAGAGAGTCAGGTTTGAAATGGAATCTCAATTTTACTGCTTCTTCATTGAGACCTTGAGCAATTGAAATATAATTATTTGAGCTTCGTGTGTAGAATGAGGAAAATTGTACCTGGTCACTCAGTGGAACACCATTCAGCTCAGGCATTTGTAGGTGCTCAGTATATGAAACCTAAATAGATAGGACACAGCCCACTGTGCTGAAAGAACCCTGGTTCCCATTCTAAATAAATCGCCCCATCAGCCATTAAATCTTGGCCAGCTATGTCACTTAGCAGCTCCAGGCTCTGTTCCCTCCTTCTGTAAAATGGGAAGAGACACACATTTATTGCCAGGACTTTCATATATACTCTCACTTAAGTCTCACAGTTTGTTACTGTCTCCATTTTACAGAGAGGAAACCGAGTCACAGAGAGGTGAGGGGTCTCTTCGTGGTAGAAACTAGATATTTAAACAGGGACTGTCCGATTTCAAAGGCTGAGGCATTTCTTCCCACTCAACTGTGTTGCCTCACTAGAAAACGGGAGGAGAAGAGGCATAGGCTTCATAAAGCCCTCAATCTGTACAGCCATGGACTCCAGCATGGTACCTGAAGCTCCTCCCAACATCCCTGTCTGACCTCTGCTTCCACAATACTAGCACGTGGGGGCTCAGTACTGCCCTAGACAACCCTTTTACTCCCTAGTCAGCATTGACTATGATAAGACCTTGAATTGAATGGATCTCTATCCCGTCAGTTCCGCTGAGAGTTTAAATTCTCTCTGAGAACCCCCAACTTTGTCACCCTTCTTCTACAGGATGCTTCCCCAAGACTCGATGATGGTTTTGTACCTCCTGACTCCAGAGCCTAGTTCCTACAATTTCACCTCCTCCCAGAGGACACGGCATGGAGGCCCCTGGTCTTCCTGCCGTCCCAGCCTAGGATAGCTCCAGTGAGTCTCTACCCCTGGAAGACTGTGGCGCCCAGAACTGCTTTTCTGCCCAGCGGGCTGAGCTGTCATGAAGGTGAGTCAGCGCGTGCCCATGATAACATCTACTCAGCCAGCCTGGGAGGCAGGTGCTTCTCCCACCAAAGGGATGGGTTTGGGACACAGAGGAGCCTGTTCTGTCCAAGGGCAGGGAGTGGAGGAACATGAAGAAAAAAAGGCTCCCCTTTCTGAGTACAAAGTTTTGATAAAGGAGGATCTTGGTCTGACTCTCACAGAAACGAGGTCTTCAGGAAATGGCATGGACAGGTCGGGTAGGAAGGACTTGTCAGGAAGGAGCAAGGCCGCTGTGGAAACTAGGGTGTGCTTTCTGAAGCTGAGAGGATGAAGAAGGCTGATGATGCTAATGTCATCATCCAGAAGGTGTTACTGTTACTGTCTCTATTTTACAGAGAGGAACCTGAGTCACAGGGAGGTGAAGGGTCTCTTAGTGATAGAAACCAGGTATTTAAACAGGGACTGTCTGACTTCAGAGGTTGAGGCATTTCTTTCCACTCAACTATATTGATCTCCCTGACCACTGGGGAGGGCCCCCTGGGCTGGAGCCAGGCTCTCTGGGTTCTATTCCCAATTCTGCTGAAGAACTCTTGTGACGATGGGCTGATCCGATCTCCTCTCTGGACCCCAGCTGACGCATCTGTGGGATGACCGGGTTGGGCTCGCTCAGCCTCTCTCAGAGACAGTATGATGTAGGAGTGGGGAGCTCAGAGCTCTGGGCTCCTGAGTCAATCTGGCTCCTCCTCTTCCTGGCTGTTTGACTGCAAGCAAGTTACTTAACCCCCGGAGCCTTGGTTTTCTCATCTATAAAATGAGATAATGATGAAACGCTCCATGTGCCTGGTCCCACTCAGCAAACAGGGGTTGTGGTGGGGGTTATCTGAGGGCTCACCCTCCTCAGCGTTCTGAGATTCCACAAGTGGGAGTGGGAGACACGGGTGCACGTAGGGGCAAGGCTGTTGACAAGACCCTGAATGACCCCCAGATCCAGCTTTGAGGGGCTCTGGAACTCTGGCCGCCTCTGCCACCTGCACGTGTCCTGCATGACCCTCTGGCCAGGCCTTTGCCCTCTCGGATCTCTCTTGCCAGTCAGCCCAGGGGCCTCTTCAGCTCCCTCAGTTCAGTCATGCTCACTCTCCAGGGCTCTGCTTAAGAGCCATCTCCCTCCCTCTGAAAGTCTTCCCAGACCTCCTCCTCCTCCTCTGATTATCTTACAGATGCTCTTTATTGATTTTGTTGTTGTTGTTGTTTAATGTTTATGTGTTTGGCTGTGCTGGGTCTTAGCTGTGGCATATCGGATCTTCAGTCTTCACTGACATGCAGGATCTTTAGTTGCAGCATGTGGGATCTATTTCCTCAACCAGGGATCCAACTCACGCCCCCTCCTTGGGAGCATGCAGTCTTAGCCACTGGACCACCAGGAAGGTCCCCAGATTCTCTGGTTGAAACCCATGCTTGGCAGTCTTAGATTTTGCGTTGTCTGGTGGCTAAGGCTGAGCTGTGGGAAGAGCTGGCTTATCCACTAGGCACGGTACTGAAAGCCCACAATATATTTCAAAGTCCATAGAAATGTTTCAATATCTTTTTAAATGAGAAGGAAAACATGAAAATAATAAGAATGAATATATAACAATGAATTCAGCCTGGATTATATTCATCTTTATACCAACACAGTGGTACTTTAAAATTTTTTTTGCTGGAGACAGGGACGCATGAAGGCAGAAGTGCCCAAGGCCTGTGAAAGTCCTAATGTGGCCCCCACTGCAAGGCTGTGTCTGGGTCTCACTGTGCCTCTGGGTCAGGCACAGATCTCTGCCCAGAAAGGCGAGACTCCATGAGGGCAGGAGTGGGGTTGTCCTGCTCAGCATCACCATATCCCCAGTGCCCAGCACACAGTAGCAGCATAAAATATGTGTGGCAAAGGGGTGGCATTGGGAGGGTGTGTGTGTGTGTGCGTATATGTGTGTGTGTGTGTGCGCATGCCTCCAACAGTCAGACCAGAGTCTTTCCTGCGTACCTTTGTTTCTGTCTACAGGCTGTGACTGAGCAAAATCAGGCACTTAGAATCACAGATTCTTAAGAAGTGAGAGTCGAAGGGACCATTTATTCCTTCCACAGACATTTGCCGAGCACTGATCATATGCAGTCTGTGTTCAAGACCCTGGAGACCACCACCAGGGACTCTCATGGCCAGTCTTCAGAGGGACTTCAGGGCCCTAAGAACCCCTGAAAGTGGACGTGAACCTTGGAATCTGCATCTGTAAAATGTCCTTCCTGGAGAGACTCACCGACAGCAGACTGCCAAACGGCCAGTGTCTCCAAAGTGCTAAGAGCCCGTAGTTCAAGTTCATCGCCCAACAGGCTTTTTTCAGAGTTGGGGAAATTGAGGCCTAGGACAAGAAAATGACTTGTTCAAGGCCACACAGCTAGTTGAGGGCAGAGGTGGGCTCCTGCCAACTTGACCTCTCCATGAGAAGACCCCTTCATTTGTTGGTAGAGGTAGATGGAGAAGGACCACAATCGCGCTGACTCTATGGATTCCAAGGAGCAGCCCCTTCTAAACCCCCACCCACACCCCCCACACACTCCGCACCATCTTTCACAACGTCCTCCAGGTCCACCCATCGGAGGCCTGGTTTGGAGCCTCAAGTCAAAAGCAGATAACCTCTCCCAGGGATGTATAAACATCTAGTGGGTGTCCAGGGCAGAAGAATGTGGAAATGGATTCTTTTCCCCCAGAGTACCGGACATCTCTGCCAAGACGGCTTCAAAGATTCTGTGACGTCTCAGATCTGTGCCTGAGGCTCTTTGAGTCTCCATCTGTGTCCCCCAGATGCTTTCTCACTGAAGGTGACTTCTGCAAGCTCAACAAAGCTGGCCTCTCAAAGCAGCCAGGCTCCCTCACGCCCTCTGCACATGCCTTTGTCCCAGCCCCATGCCTTCCATGGCTTGCAGCCCACAAGCCAGGGGTTTCCAGCTGTGGGCTGACCCTTCCTTCAGAAGGGCATTAGTTGAGGAACCTACAGGAGTTTTTATGTGGAGACAAGTGGTTTGAGTTTGAGGGGAGGGCATAGGGGAGCTAATTAGAAAACCTAGTTGTGCTAAATAGATATTTGTTATATCTTTTTTAGAGAACTAAACCTTAGGAAAACAGAAAAAAGTAAAAGTGTTACTCAGTTGTCAGACGCTTTGTGACCCCAGGGACTGTAACCCACCAGGCTCCTCTGTCCATGGGGATTTTCCAGGCAAGAATACTGGAGTGGGTTGCCACGCCCTCCTCCATGGGACTGAACCCATGGAGGACCCAGGGATTGAACCCAGGTCTTGTGCATTGCAGGCGGATTCTTTACCACCTGAGCCACCACGGAACAGAGCTTGAATTTAAGTAGCACCTTTTCTTTTCTTCTCTTCAGCTACAATTCGTTTCCAGGTTAAAAAAAAAAAAATACTCTCCACAAATTTGGTCAAAAGAATCAAGGAAAAATGCACTGAAAATTTGTCCAGATCTGGGGACCAGGGAATATGGCAGATGAGCACCGTGTGACTCTGGGGACTGTGGGTTTGGTCTCAGTGCTGAGCAGATGGGGGGGGCGCCGGGGGCAAGCACAGGGATGCATGGAGAATAGGACCCTGCCTCCATCCACAGTGTGACGAGTTGTTGCCAGAGTTTGGGAAGATAAAAAGATGATTCCCACTCCCATCTTTATACAACCTCCTTGTTGCTATTTGCCAGCTCAGCTTCATCTGGGAGAAGCCCAGGGATGGTTTCTGGATGTGTTTGAAGTGGGCTGGATTTCATTTTCAGAAATGGAGACTGTGTCGTTGAATTACATGGTGCATCGAGCATGGCCAGCCGTCTGTACACCTGCCTACACACATGTGCAAACACACACACACACATGGACACCCTCCCCATACAACCTTCTCCCCAGCCTCCCCAGATGGCCCTTCAGTTTCCTCAGAACTTGCAGAGAACTTGGCAAGCTCTTCTCTTGCAGAACTTCTAAGCTCAGCTCCACATCAGAATTACTCATACAAATGAAAATCTCCTAGGGTCTTTAAGAGAAAATTCACAGACCGCCTCACACTGACCACAAAGAATGACAGAACTAAGTGGATTCGAGCCAGAAACACTATAGAACCTCTCACAGGCCATGGTAAGAATTCAGTGCCTGTTGCTTGACCCAGAACATAGTGAGCGCTCAGGAGATTTTGTTGAAACCCATGATGGAAGGGAAGGAAATGCTTGAGGCTGTTACTTCCAGCCAATGCATCTTCCCCAGAACAAATCTGAGACTTTAAGGTGTTAGAGGCTGTTATGACATACCTTTTGGGGGGTCAAACAAGCAACTCAGAACCATAGGAATGGGTGGAAGGGATCATTTATTCAGTGACTAATTCAACTCCTATTCAGTGGTTATGTTACTAATTTTATGTTGTTTATTCGCAAAGTTGTGTCCAACTCTTTATGATTCCATAAACTGCAACGTGCCCGGCTTCCCTGTCTTCAGCATCTCCTGGAGTTTGCTCAAGCTCATGTCCATTGAGTCAGTGATTCTATCTAACCATCTCATCCTCTGCTGCCCTCTTCTCCTTTTGCCCTCAATCTTTCTAAACCTGTATAGTCCTAGACTCCGGGTTGGAAAATATCTGAGAAGTCCACTTTTCCTACTTATCCTAATGGATGGCCAGCTGGTGTCTTGAATACTCTAGCAGTGGGCCTCCACCGTCGATGCAGTGAGGAGTCGGAAAGCACAGTCTGGTGTTGGGCTGAAATCTGCCTTCCTGAGATGTCCACCCACCACTGACCCACTTCTGTCCTTCAGCACTTTTCAGTTCTGCTGCTCCCCTTCCCCAGGGGGCCTCTAAGTTCTGTGAAAACAGCTCTGCTGGCTGTCCGCATCCCCCTCCCAAACCCCAGGTATTTTCTGGAAAAGAAAAGAAAATCCTCCCATGTAGCTGTGGTTCAGATTAACTCCCAGGATGTCTGTGCTTCTGGTATTTCTATCTGGCAGAAGCAGCCGAGTTGTCCCCAAATCCTGAGTCCATGGGCTCCAGGGTCATACCCCCACAGCACATGGGAAGCCGGGGTCACCAGGTCTGTGCCATCTCCCTCTTGTCCAGGCCTCTCAAGGCCATGTCCAGATGAGAAAATTTTCCGTTTCAAAAAAAGAAGAAGGAAAGAATCTAAATGGGTTCCAGACAACCAGATTCCCCCACGGGCAAGCTGTAACCTTAGGGAAGCCCCTCTCTGGGGTCGTTTCCCCATTTTGTATGATGAATCGAGAGATCCTGCAGGGGAAGTTTCTGGAAGTAAAGTTAAGACAAAAGGGATGTGATATCTGAGTAGAGGCACCTGATGCTGCCAGACCCAAAGTCACCACGGCAACCAGTTTCTCCGTCTCTGAAGTTCTCCTTCACCAGAAAGGACTTGCCCTGTGCCTTCTGCCTAGAGGGGTTGGCCCTGCTTTTCACAAGGCTGGCCCCTCATGTCCTTCAGGCCTCGTCTTACACATCATCTTTTGAAGGCCTACCCAGGCCACCCCCAGGCAAATGGATCCCCTACACGCTGTTTCTTTCTTCCAGCACTGAGGTCACCGTCACCATCGGAGGTTACTTTATTTCGTGGTTATTTGTTTGTAACATCTGTCTGCTAGTAAATGTCAGCCCTTTGAGGGCAGGAACTCTGCCTTGTTTACCGCTGTACCCCTACTCCCTAGCACAGTGTCTGGTACACACATTGGGCTCAATATATGTTGAATGAATGAACAAGTGAATGAATCAATGAATAAGTGCATGCGCCTGGTTGGCAGTGCCCTATGGACCAGGCCTCTCCCATGAGCCACTCCCTTTTCTTCCCTCTTCCTCTGCCTCCTTCCTCCCCTTCCCTCCTTCCTCCCAGCCCAGCCTTTTCTTTGCCCTCATCTTTCACTTTAATTCCAGCTACCAAGTGTTTTGGGCCTATCCTTCCTTCTCCTCTCCACCTGTCCACTTCACATGTATCCTCAAGGCCAAGGCATGCGCTGCCACCACCACCTCCATGAAGCCCACCAGGATGCATGCAGGGCCCTCTGCCCTTTCAAACATCTAAACCTTGTATTGACCTGGTGCCCTGCCATTCATCTTGGACTTCCCTGAATGGCTTCTGGCCACAGCCCCTGGAGGAAGCAGAGTAGCCATGCATAAAAACAAAGCACAAAACACCCTCCACCTGGCGTAAAGTGTTACTAGACCCATTTTCCTGACAAGGTAACTCTGGATCAAAGTCTCTGTTACTCTGTCCAAATAGTAATACACAAGTGAGGAAGTGAGTGGGTGTGGGTCAGTCTCTGACTCTAAGTCCCCTGGCCTCCCTGTGCTCTACGAATTCTGGCCCACTGAAGGTTCACTGTTTTGACTTTTATTATGAAAATTTCAAACATAAACCGAGAAGAATAATACAATGGGTATCTATATGCTCACCGGGTATTTTGGGCCTTATTGTCCATTGTTCTGTCTCTAGGGTGAGTCTGCATGCTTATTTCTTAGACCTCAAATTCAAAGCACGGAGTTAATACCCTCCTTGTTCATTACCTGTTACCACCATCAGTGCCGGCTGCCTGAATTTTATATTCTTATTTTCTCTATTCCTTTTCATCCTCGTTGCCCATTCTTGTCCCCCACCTACTGACCTACCCACACAAACACACACAGCACATACAAGAGGAAGCATTCCATTGGTTTAATGTACCCATTTAAAAAAAATTTAAATATGCCTGGTTGTTTCGTAGATGTTTATTGTGATAAATAGATAATATAAAGTTTACCATTTTAACCATTTTTAAATGTACAATTTAAAATGTACAGTTTTAAAAATGTACATTAAATACAATTGAAATGTACAACTTTTAAAGCACAATTTAAAATGTACATTAAGTGCATTCATGATGCTGTGTAACCACCCCTACTATCAGTCTCCAAAACTTTTCCATCACCCCAAGGAAACTGTCCTCATGAGCGATAACCCCCATTCTCCCCTTCCCTTGCTCCTGGGAACCACTAACCTACTTTCTGTCTCTGTGAACTTGCCTGTTCTAGATAGCTCACGTAAGTGGAACCATGCAATATTTGCCCTTTTGTGTCTGGTTTACTTCATTTAGTTCACCTATATTATAGCATGTATAATATGCTATATTATACAAGATTATTATCATATTATTTCATTATTATTATATTTATATTTATATATTATTTACATTATTATATATTATTTCATAATTATATATTAGATAATACTATATTATTTCAAGGTTCACCTATATTACAGCATGTATCAGAACTTCATTCCATTTTTATGACTGAATAATATTCCATTATATGTATAAATCATCTTTTGTTTATCCATTTATTTATTGACAGATATTTGCCTTTTTTCCAGCTTTTGGCTGTTGTAAACATTGCTGCTATGAACATTGGTATACAAGTATCTGTTGCAGTTTCTGTTTTCAATTATTTTGGCTATGTATCTAGGAGTTGAATTGCTCGTCATATTGGAATTCAATGTTTAAGTGTTTTAGGAACTGCCAACAGTTCCCCACAGTAGCTGGGCCAGTTTACGTTCCCACCAGCAATGCACATGGGTTCAGATTTCTCCACGTCTTTGTCAACACTTGTTATTTTCCTAGTTTGGTTTGATTTTGGTTTTTAAAAATAGCCATCCTAAGAAGTGTGAAGTGGTACCTCACTGTGGTTTCAATTTACATTTATCTGATGACTAATGATGCTGAGTATGCTTTCAAGTGCTTATCAGCCATTTGTACATCATCTGGGAGAAATGTCTATTTGGGCCCTTTGCCCGGTTTTCAGTTTGGTTATGTTTTTACTGGTGAATTTTAGGAGTTCTTCATATATTCTGGATATTAATCCCTCATCAGATATATGATTTGCAAATATTCTCTCCATTCCGTGGGCTTCCTTTTCACTCTCTTAATGGTGTCTTTTGATAAACAAAAGTTTTTAATTTTGATGAAGTCCAGTTTATCTTCTTTTGTATGTGCAAAGCCTATGCTTTTGGTGTTACATTTTAAAAATAATTTGCCATGAAGATTTTCCGTCAGTGTATTCTTCTAAGAGTTTCATAGTTTTAGCACTTAAATTTAGGTCTTTGATCCATTTTGCTTAATTTTTGTACACAGCATGAGATATGGAGCCAACTTCATTCTATTGCATGTGGCTATCCAGTTTTTCCAGTACCATTTGTTGAAAAGACTGTCCTTTTCCCACTGAATGGTCTGGGCACCTTGGAAAATCAGTTAACCGTAGTTACAAGGGTTTATTTCTGGGATCTCTTTTCTGTTTCATTGGGTTCTATGTCTTTCTTTCATGCCAGTCTTACAACTGTTTTTGATTATTATGGCTTTGTAGTATGTTCTGAAATCAAGAAGTGTGAGACTTCCAGCTTTGTGCTTCTTTTTTATGATTGTTTTCGGCTATTTGGGATCCTTTGAAGTTCCATATGAATTTGAGGATGGCTTTTCTATTTCTGCATCAAAAGATACTGCGGAGGTTTTTATAGGAATTGTGCTGAATCTGTATGGGTGCTGTGTCACTGCTCTTTTTTCCACCCTGCTTTTAAGATCCATCCATGTTGCTGTGTGAACACTGGGTCTGCCTCTGTCCTATCTGCTGCTCGCTCATGGTTACCCATCCTCTGCCTTGAGGGACGTATGGTTCCTCCTGGTTTCCCTGGAGCATAACAAAGCTAACTCATAAGAATCTCCATGATATCTCCATGCAACACAGTTGTGCAGTTATCTGTGTGATATAATCGTGACTTGCTAACACTTACGGACCCTTTCCTAAATGCCAGGTGCTGTGTGAGCACTTTGCATGATTCTCTCATCCTATTAGTATAGTAACAACTCTATGGAAAATGCATTAGTATCATTGCCATTTTACGTATTGAGGGGACGAAGGCTCAGAGGAGGCTCAATTAGGAAACATCAGGGCCAGGATCTGAACGCACGCCCGTCTGGCTCCGGCACCTGTGAGCTGCATCCCTGTGCTCCAAAGCTGGGCCCCCTGGGGGACATCAGGGCCTGGCTTACAGTCGCTGCAGCTCCTCTCCATGCCGACTGCGTGCCTACTGCCCAGTGAACACCTGGGCCTCAGGGACCTGGGACCCAGAGAGGGGAAGGCACCAGCCCAAGCTCACCAACAGCAGCTGAAGGAGCAGAGTGAGGCCCGGAACCCAGGCGCTGTGACCCCTGCCCATCAGGGTGCTGCAGGCCAGCAGTCAGGAGAGGGGTCACAGTGCACACATCTCCTTCAGCGAAAGGCCCTTCTGGCAGCCCATAAATCCGGCTGGACCCTGCTTATCCTGTTTACTGGATTAGCGGACTGGGCGTCTCCCTATAAATCATCCAGGGTGATTTACGGGGAGGCCCTGGAAGGTCTAAAGGCCCAGCTGACGCGGGTCCCCGGGGAGGGGCAGATAAGTGCCGCCTGAGCCCGCTCAGCCCGCTCCCCCCACCTTCCCAGGGAGGGCTGGGAACGGGGCCTCTTGCTCTGCCACTCCCACCCAGTGAGTCACTCTACGTTCCTCTTCAAATCTGCTCCTCTTCTTCTTCCAGGCTCCTGGCCCAGTTTAAAAGTTCCAAAGACAAAGCTTCTGGTGCTTTTAGGGCCCGTCTCCATCAAATAGTGCAAAGTGAGGATGATGAAATATGATAGGCAAGCTGCGAAACAACAAAGAAGCCAAACTGTGAGGGAACTGAGGTTGCAAGCTGTATTAGGTAAAATGCAGTGCTAACTTAGACTGTGTGCCAGGCACCTCTACACCTTCATTCAACATGAATCATCATGCTGCATCACAATAGACCTGTAAGATGGGTACTGCGATTATCCCCATATCCCCACAGAAAAAACCGCTGACACACATGGAGGTCAACTTGACTTCCCCAGGGCCAAGGTCACAAAACATAAAGGAGTGATTCAAACCAGAAGACTGACACTGGAGCTGGGAGTTTAGTTCTTCCTTCTGCTCACTCAGTGTACAGGACGTGTGTTGGGGGTTGGGGGCATTGACTAAAGCAGTAAGTGGTGTAGCATTTAGGAGATGGACTTTGAAGTTGGAAAGGCCAGGTTTAGGTCTTAGCTCTGTCATTTACTAGCTTGTGACATGGATGAGTCATTTTAATTCTCTTTGCCTCAGTTTTCCCTCATCCGTAAAATGGGCTGATAATAGCAAGTCCCTCCTAGAAGAGCAGACCCCCTTCTGTGTGTTTTGAGTAATAAATAGTATATTAAAAATATGCTTTGCACAATACCAAACATGTAGTTAAGCATTCAATAAGTGTTAGCCAATGGATGAATCAATTTTTACCGTGAACCAATAGTAGAGACTTGGATTTATACAAGGAGCTCCAAAGAAGATGGAGCATTAGAGTGCAGAATAAAAATCCAAACTAGAAAGTGTGGTAAATTCTAATAGGAAGGACCAGAAACCTCATCGAGAAGGAGGCTGGGACTTGAGCTGTGAAGCTAACCAAAATTTCCTGAAACTATGAAAGTGAGGAATCACTGAGAGCTTCCTTAGCAAAAGTGTGTGGTGAGTGACGGAGGACATACTCTCAACTACCATCCCATACATGAATGGATTGCACTTGTCTCTCTGTATCAGTAAAGATAGCCTCTAATTCTTCATGAAGTCCCCCCCATGCCTCTCCATGACTGACTTGCTGTATAGATAACAGATCCCCAGTACATGCTGTATTGATGGATGGGTGGATAGGTGATGGATACACTGATGGATGAATGGGGGAGGAGAATGGATGGATAGATAGATGGATGGATGGAAACAGAGATGAGCAGAATGACTAGACAGGTGAATAGGTGGGTGAGTGGGTGGGTGGACGGACGAGAGTACGGTTGAAGGTCGGGACATGAACGATGTCTGCCTAGTTAGTTTCCACCTCTGGGCTTTTCCTCTGGGGTTCTCTCTGCCTGGATTATTCTCCATGATAACTCTCTTGGTTTAGCCCTCTCATTTCATTTAAGGATCTGGCAAATGTCACTTCCTCAGGGAAGCCCTCCCCGACTACCCAATCTAAAATAGAACCTTCTCTGACTATGTGCCCTCCTATATTTTTAAACAATTTTTATCACTCCGTAGCTTAGTAGATATTTACTTGCTTGTTTGTTCTCTCCCATCAAGTGTAAATTTAGTGGGAGCAGCTGCTTTCTCTGCTTTGCTATCTTCTCTATTGTCAGCACCTAGTACAAGGCCTCGCACACAGTAGGCCTTCTATATACCTTTTTGAATGAGTTGACCAGTGTAATAAGCAGCTAGGAGCAAATGTGGGGTTCAATCCTGGAAATTCCTGAAACCTCTTTGCATCGTTGAAAAAGTCTTCCATCAATGATAACACTGCTATTTTCTCTCATTTGTTTTCTCACAATTCACACATCAGAAAGGACTTTCTCACACATATCTCATTTGCTCGCCTTTGAAGTAGGCAGGAAATACAAGTTGTTTTTGTTTTTTTTTTTTTCCACAACGGAAAGGTCTTTGCAGATCACAAAGTGGTGTCAATTTTCAAATCAAAGGGTAGGAAAAATAAAGTGAAATTCTTCCCGTAAGCCTCTCACTCTCCTCCCTGCTCTGAGATATTCACTGTTGAGAGTTTGGGGCAGCAAGAGTGGTGACTTGAAGGACTTCCCTGGTGGTCCAGTGGTTAAGACTCTTGTGTTCCCAGTGCAGGGGGCTTGAGTTTGATTGCTGGCCAGGGCACTAAGAACAACATACCACGTGGTGCAGCCAAAAAAAAAAAAAAAAGAGCTATGACTTGAACACTGAGTCTATGTCCCTCTGACTCTGGAGCCCGTGTTCCCACCCTATACCTCTCACACCCCTTTGCTAGGTCCCTTCTCCTCAGGCCCAGCCCTGTCTTGCCCCCAGCATTTCTACTTGACTGAGGGGAAGGGTGCCACTGCCCTACACCTCTCTTCA
The DNA here is from genome assembly GCA_007570785.1 of Antilocapra americana. Lineage (NCBI taxonomy): Eukaryota > Metazoa > Chordata > Mammalia > Artiodactyla > Antilocapridae > Antilocapra > Antilocapra americana. The sequence continues at coordinate 2,487,060 of ML661892.1, read as the reverse complement.
GGATTTCCCTGCTTCTTCATGTGCTACCTTTCAACCATGACTCCTTCAGCCACCCATCCTGCCCTTTCTCCCTCCCTCTCTGCGAACTCTGAGGTCCACAAACATTCTCCAGTTTTCCTCATTCTCCAAAGAAAACCCTCCCCAGTTCTTTTTCTCCATCAAGCTACCACTTCCTCTTTCTCCTTTATTTCACTATCAGATTTCTTGTGGCAAAAGGATTCTATGTGTCTTTTCTAGCCAGTGTCCCCACGAATGACTTGGTCATTGGGCAGACCTGGATTTCAGCCCTCACTCTGCCACTGGGTTATGGTGTAACCTTGAGCAAATCACAGAACTTCTCTGAGCAGTCATTGACTGCTGTCTCCCCAACCCTAGGACAAGGCTGGCACCTGTGGGCTTCACATTAACTATCTGGTGGATGAGAAATTAATGAGTTCACTTCATTCACAAGGAGTCTTGCCTCCACAGCACCCTTTGCAGCTCCGGCCCTCACTACCTGTGACGGCTGTGCTGTGCTTAGTCACTCAGTCATGTCTGACTCTTTGCGACCCCATGGACTGTAGCCTGCCAAGTTCCTCTGTCCATGGGGATTCTCCAGGCAAGGATACTGGAGTGGGTTGCCATGCCCTCCTCCAGGGGATCTTCCCAACCCAGGGAGAGAACCCAGGTCTCCTGCATTGCAGGTGGATACTTTACCATCTAAGCCACCAGGGAAGCCCAGGAATACTGGAGTCAGTAGCCTATCCCTTCTCCAGGGTATCTTCCCAACCCAGGGATCAAACTAGGGTCTTCAGCATTGCAGGCAGATCCTTTACCACAGAGATAACAGGGAAGCCCACCTGTGATGGTTAATTTTTTTTAATTGGGGAAAAATATACATAACAAAATTTAACCATTTAAAACATATATATATATATATTTACAATTTTGACCACTAAGTACTTTCACATTTTTGTGCAACCACCGCCACCATCTACCTGCAGGACTTTTTCATTGACCCAAGCTGAAGCTGTACACCTAATAAATGAGAACTCCCCCTTTCTCCCTCTCCTCAGCCCCTGGTAACCACACACTCAGCCCTTCTGTCTCTGTGGATTTGACTACTCCGGGTACCTCATAGAAGTGGAATCATATAATGTTTGCTAATATAATCATCCTTTCTGATGGTTAATTTTATATGTCAACATGGCTAGTCTATGGTGCCCAGTTGTTTGATGAAACGCCAGCCTAGATGTTATGAATGATATTTAAATCGGAGACTTTGAGTAAAGCAGATTACTCTCCATAATGTAGGTGGGTCTCATCTCCTATTGGCTCTGTTTCTCCAGAGAATCCTGACTAATACACCGGGCCCTGCCCCTTTACATAGGCTTTATCCCCGTCTCCTTTCAGCCCAGACATCACCTCCTCCAGGAGGCCGTTTGGAGCAATGACCTGTGGGATGCGTGCCACATATGGCCTCATAGAGGGAACTTAATCCTTGTGAGCAGGGACCCTTTCTGCTCCTTGACTCAAACACTCATTCAGTTCTGCCCTCTTGCAGTGGCACTGGGATGGCTGGGCTTTGTGGGTGTAACAGAGTGTTTGTGAAATTCAGTCAATTTGTTCAATGGCCCCAGGGAGCCTTGTAAGGAAACTTACCCACATTTTAGGCAGAGCTCTCTTTGAACACTAGAATTTGACTTGAGGCAGAACCCCAGCTAGGGAGTGAAGCCCATGCCATTCTCCCCACACCTGCCGGGACTACCCTGCTCTCAGGCAAGAGCCAGAAAAAGCCTTGGGGACCACCTGCATGCAAGAGGCCCCTGCCCTCCCAGACATGGGCCGGCAGCTAGATGGAGGCACAGCACCTCCCCTCCATTTCTCCACCTTACCTCGGGGAACCTCTAGTTCTCCAAGTGGAAGGTATCAGGATACCCCAAGGATCCCCAACAGACCTGAGATCTGACAGCAGGGCCACTCTCCTGCTTTCTGAGGCCTAACAGAAGCCTTGACAAGGAGGAGGAAGGGCTGCCCCTGGGGATGTAGCCCCCCGACCCTGGAGGCTGGACCCGGCCATGAATGGGAGCTGGGTTTGGAGCAGAAGGTCTGCTCTTGAATCCCAGCTCCGCCACTTACCAGCTGTGTCACCTGGGGAAAGCCACCTCACATCTCAGACCATTTTCCCACCTCTGAAACAAGAAAATAATGCTTATCTCAGAAAGTACTCACAGGACCAAATGAGGTAACACACAGAGCACCTGGCACCTAGTAATCACTCCATAAATGACAGATATTATTGTTGATGCTTTTTTTTTTCACTATCTGTGTGACTTTAGGCAAATGGCTTAGCCTCTCTGTGCCCTATTTCCTGACCTCTAAAAACCAGGATTAAAATAACAATAAGTGCTCTACAAGGTGGCCATGGAGGTAATAATCCCTCAGTAGAAAACAGCTATTATTAGCCATTGATATTTATTGGTTTTTTAAATTATTATTATTATTATTTGGGCTGACCAACCAGGGTAGCCCCTTGATCCCTCCAGCACTGAGGAATCTGAGGCTCCGGGTGGAAGAAAAGCCTCACTCGAAGCCCCCTCCCCACCCCCACCCTCAGGCCCCTTTGAAGTCCCCAGGGGCCCTGGGGCCGTGATAAATGTCCCAGCCCTATAGGTTATGACTTGCTGCCAGATTTGACATTAACCATCATGCCCTGGCTGGGTGTTTGAAGAAAGTGGCTAAATGCTGCTGGGGCTGATGTGGGAGATAGCAGCCGAGGCTGGTCTTTGAAAGCCCCCTGGCCGCCCTGGCGAGAGGGAGCGAGGAGGCCGGCTCCTCTCCAGCTGTTTAGTCTACCAATCACGGTGGTGACAGGGAGTCTGTGCTGGTACGGGGAGGGGCCGCCTCCGGCCACTGAGGCTTTCCTTGGCTGGCTTTCTTTTGGTGGGGGTGGATACATGTGCCCTTTCACACCTCTCCAGTAAGAGCAGAGATGTTGGAGAAGAGAAAGGGTGCTGGACTAGAAGCCCAGGGTCTGGGCTCGGCTGCTGTCTTGCTTCCCCTCTTCTTTCCCTAAGAGAGGGAAGCATGTGCAGTGAGAGGCTTTGGAGTCAGCCAGCCCCCTGGCTCTGCCTCTTCTTACAGTGAGCTTTGACTTCCTTGGGCCTGGGCCTCAGTTTCCTCATCTGTAAAATGGGGATGAATAACAGCAGCTCTCTCTCTCAAGGGGTCTAGCATGGATTAAATAAGCCAGTGTGTGTAATGCATCTTGCACAGAACCAAGCACCGAGTAGGGTCTCAGCAGACAGAAGCTGACCACCAGTATCGGTTGGGGACACCAAAATAAAAAGCCAAGTCTCCTTTTCAGCCCCTATTGTGTCCCCAGAAACTTCGTCCCAGTTACCGGTTCACTCCACCCTTCGGCACTGGTTCGTTCCTTCAAATAACTTTCATCTGAGTAGAGAAGCATCCTAATTAGAAATAATAGCTACCAGAGCACTTGCTACATGCCAGGCACTGTGTAGAGCACTTTGCATGCCACAGCTGGTCTGGGAGAAAAGCATTCAATGAGATAACAAAGAACACTGCCTGGCACTTAGAGAGTTCTTAATAAACAGTAGCTGCTGTGACTTTTGAGCACCTACTCTGCGCCAGCCCGTGCCAGGAACTGGAGACCCAAAACTTGGTGGAGAGGGGCTCTGCCTTCAAAGCACCACTGGGACAGGCCCAGTTAGGTTAGGCAGCAAAAATCAATGTCCCTGTACTTAGAGCAATACAGACTTAGATCATACGCATGCTGCACGTCTGGTGCAGGTGGGCAGGGGTTTCTGTTCACCCAGTCAGTCATGGTGGATTTGCAGGATCACCAGCAAATCATACACTCACTTGGAAAGTTTGTGTTGCCAGCATTTTTTAAAATTAACATTTATTTATTTATGTGTTTGGGGCTGCACTGAATCTTCATAGCTGCCCTCAGACTTTCTCAAGTTGTGGTGAGTGGATGCTGCTTTCTAGTTGCAATGCGCAGGCTTCTCGTTGCAGTGGCTCATCTTGCTACAGAGCACAGGCTGCAGAGTGTGGGGGCTTCCACAGTTGGGGCGCACAGACTTAGTTGCTCCAGAGAATGTGGAATCTTCCCAGACCAGGGATCGAATCGGGTCCCCTTCACTGGCAGGCAGATTCTTAACCACTGGACCACCAGGGAAGTCCCACCAGCATTTCACTGGCTACAGCAAATCACATGGTTCTGCCCAACCTCAGAAGTGCCTGGAGGGAGAAGAAAAATGACTGCCCACAAGCCCACAGCCCAGGAGCAGAGACAGATATGTGAACGGCTCTCCCGCTGGAGTTACATTCTCACCAAGTGTTGTGGGAGCACAGCACAGGGGAGAAGAGACTTTGTCGAGGAGTCTGTGGAGGCTGCACAGCAGACGTGACCTGAGAGCCTAGGCCAGGCGTTTAGAGCAGTGGATGGTTCTTATTGATGCACTGGGATCTAAGACCCATGGCTGACCTTCAAGGATCCAGGAACCCCTGAACTGCCAAATCTTGGCTGTAGGTGGGTTTGTCCATTTTTCTGGGAAGAAAGTCTTAATTTGCATCATCTGAGACTTAGCTCACCAGATTCTATGCCCTTCTCCTGACATTAGCCTTTGAGGTGATAGTCTTAAAGTGTGACCTTCAAACCACCTGCCACAGAGAACCTGAGTGGTTGTCAAAACTGCACCCTGCCTTGACCAACTGAATCAGAAGCCCTGTGGGTGAGGCCCGGCAGTCTGCATTTTAACAAGTTCTTCAGGTTACCCTTAGGCCCCCTGCCAAAGACGGCTCTCCTCAGCCCAGTCAGGCATGTGAATGAGGCATGATGAGGGCTGCGTGGTTAACAAGACCCCTCTGTAGTGGAGGGGCTTCCCCAGTGGCTCAGCAGTAAAGAATCTGCCTGCAATGCAGGAGACACCGGATATTTGGGTTCGATCCCTGGATCAGAAAGATCCCCTGGAGGAGGAAATGGCAACCCACTCCAGTACTCTTGCTGGAGAATGCCATGGACAGAGGAGCCTGGTCAGCTACAGTCCATGGAGTCGCAGAGTGGGACATGACTGAGCCAATGAACACACACATACAAACTCTGTGGTGGAGGGCACTTTACAGTTTCCAGAGCCAATTACCCCACCTGATTCAACCCTCACAGAGACAAGGTGGAGTGGAGGGGCCCAGGTTCCCCTTCCCGCTGGCACACAGGAGTTGTTCAGTGCGTGTCACTGGGGAAAGGACAGAATGGCCTAAATATACACACTCTGGGGTCAGATGGCCTTAGGTTCACATCCTAGTCTTGATAGTTACTAGCTGGATGATCTCGAATGCCCTCAGGACTGCAGCTTCCTCATGTGTCCTTGGCAACGACAGTCTCCTTCACCTGGCCCATGGGACCGTGTTGGCACCCAGCACACCTTCTCTAAAGGGTGGCCAGAGGATGATGACTTTTAATACTTGTGTTGGGTCTCCTGAACCTTCCAGAGGTGAGCAGAGGGAGAACCAGACAGGGTTCCACTCCGAGTGCTAGAGGCAGGATGCAAGCCCAGGCAAAGTAGCCCTGGGAAGAACCTGACAAGTGTGTTCAATATACAGAGTCCCTGGCCTCTCCCAGTGGTTCTGATGCTGCAGGTCTGAATCAGGCCAGGAACTACATTTTAAACTGTTCCTGGGGATTCCAGTCCTCAGTGAGGTCCTTGGACCCCCGAACCCAGGTGGTTGGATGTGCAGGTTTGAAATCTCTGACAGGCAATAGGGGTCCTGGCCACACAGGACCTGTCCCCAACAGTGACACTGCCCTCAAGATGAGCCCTTTCCTGCCCACCTGTCTCTACCACGTCCTGGGCTATGTCCCCACTTTGTGGCCTGAGGCGCGGAGAAAGGGCAGCCGTATTTTGGGTGGGCGGTGGGGGGAGGGGTTGGAGAGAGAACTGACTAGAAGTCAGGAAATCTGCCGCAGAGCCGCTTCTGTTCCCTCTGTGACTTTCAGGCTCTCAGTTTCCCATCTGTATGTGAGGCTCCTCCCCTGAAGCAAGATCAGTGGGGGCACTCACGATACAGCTAATAAGACTTACCCAGGACACCCCCACCACTACCCAGGGCCCCTTCTGAAGCCACGCATCTGATTTTGCCTTCTCGTCTCTAAGTAGGACCCCATGAAATCCACAAGGGGGGCTAACCAGACAGGGCTTTGAAAGTGCCCACTGAATGCATGGGCTCTCATCCAGGAAACACGGGGGGGGGGGCAAGGCGAGGCCTCCTAAGGTGCTCCAGGAGCGCCCCTCCCCTGCTTGCTTGGGTTTCTCCACTTTGCTCCCAGCCGGAGGCCAGCCTGGGGGTTTATCAGCCAGGAGTGGCAGAGCCTAGTAATCAGAGGCTGCTCCTGGCCCAGAGGATTGACTCTGCAGACCCCAGGCTGGCCGGGTCAGATGCCTTGGCTACCAGCTTCGCCCCAGGGTTCTCAGCTTCAGATTGCTTGTAGCAGGAGGGCAGGGGGTTGGTATTGATGTCAGTGGAACCAGCAGCAGCCAGAGAGAGTACGGCTAAATAGAGCACCTCACTTCCCTGCTGGAGACCCTCCAGGGGGCATCCTCAACTGTAGAATAAACCCCAAACTGCACCCCTCCACGTGACCCTGCCCACCTCTCTGAACTCAGCTGCTGGGCCATGCCTGCCTTATTTTCCTACCAGACAGCATCCACCCCCATCCTTACCCCCACTCCCGTGCTCTCACCCTGGGACTGAGGCACTGGCTCTTCCTGTGCCTGGAACCCCCTTCCAAGATGTTCAAAAGACACCTCTTCCAGGCCTCTTCTCGAAAGTCACACCCCGAGTGGCCTTCCCATCCCAGTCACCCCAGCACCTCTCTTTTATTTTTTAATTATTTATTTTTTGGTATTATGTGGATCTTTTTTTTTTTTTAATTTTCTTTACTTTATTGCGTTGGTATTGCCATACATTGACATGAAACCACTGTGGGTTTACATATGCTCCCCTTCCAGAACCCCCCTCCCTCCTCCCTCCCGATTCCCTCCCCCTGGGTCATCTTGGTGCACCAGCCCTGAGCATCAACCCTGGGCTGGCGATTGATTTCACATATGATAATTAACATGTTTCAATGCCCTTCTCCCATATCATCCCACCCTTGCCCTCTTCCACAGAGTCCACGAGACTGTTCTATACATCTGCATTTCTTTTGCTGTCTCGCATGCAGGGTGTTTTATTTTTTAATCAGAGGTGGAAATCTATATCATATGCTTAATTATCTGCTGCCTCTGCCATGAGAAAGGGAGCCGAGCATCAGTCTGTAGTGCCTAGCACCTGATGGGGGCTCAGGAACAATTTGCAGGCTGAAGGGTTGAGGCTAGGAACCTGTAGACCACAGTCCTGGACTCTGAGCAGGAGGTGGCCAGGGAGACAGAGGGCAACTAAGCCAGGGGTCCCTGCTCTAAGGAGTCCATGAGGCAAAGCAGACTGGGTAGGTGTATTTCGAAAGGCAAGCAACAGCTATTGGTTTCACTGCAAACTCTAGGGACCAGCGAGCAGGCAGAGGCGCCACTGGCCATGTGTTGGGATGTGGCAGGGGGCTGGGGGGCTGGGCACTTGTTACAAGATGGCACCTGGACCACCTTTCCACGGGCAGGTAGGAGCAGAGGCACCCTTGGGCCTCAATGGTCAGGAAAGCCTTCCCAGGGGAGCTGAGTTGTGAACAGAGTATACAGGCACACTGGACAGGCAGGTGAGGCAGGGATGGGAATCCCAGGGAAGGCTGAGCATTGTCCCTTGCCCTCAAGTCCAAGACCCTAAGGTGGAGTGTGCTAAGACCCAGGGAAGCCCTGGACAGAGGAGGGTGGGCCTGCTTCGGACCCCCTGGTACTTCCTCCAGCCAAGCCAGTTCTGACTGCCTGTAGGAAACTGTCTCTTTAACTTGCCTTTTGTTGCTTTTATTATTATAATCATACTCAATGGCTTGCCAGGAGGACTCTGTTTGACTGTAAACTAAAGTCCCTTTGTTCGGCTCCTGGAGAGAAAGTTTGTCCCTGCCCACCTGTGAATAGAAGAGATTAACACACCTCTGCCAAAAGTTGGTCATTCCCTTGGAGATGTTTTGCAAGACTGAAGACCCTTTCACTTTACTTGCCCACTGCATCTCCCTCTCTATTCTGCCTTTTGACTTTAGTTCCTTATTGCTTCCTTCTCTCTGATCTATAAAAGAATCTGGCATCTAGACCTCAATAGGATAGTTATTTTGAAGGTGCTGGTCTGCCATCTTCTTAGTCTGCCGGCTCCCTGATTAGTCTCTCCCTTGTCTCAATACCTCATCTCTTGGATTCATTGGCCTATGGTGCGGTGAGCAGAGCGAGCTTGGACTTGGTAACACCCCCCATCCCCTCCTCACAGGCAGTTCTGTGCCTCAGCTCATCCACTGGCATCAGAGACCAGCTCATAGCTTGCCTCCAGCCCACTCCCAGCAAGACCTGGGGCAGCTCTCATTCCCTGCTTCCCCCACTTGTACTTGACCCTCTGAACTGGGCTTGGGCCATGGATCTGCCACTGCAAAACTGAGCGACCAGAGGAAGGTTAATTCAAAAGTGAATCTCTGCGTCTCAGTTTCCTCATCTGTGAAGAAATGGAAAACAAGATAACAGGAGGGTTAAACAGCTAATGCGGGGAAGGGCCCCAGCATGTGTCTGGCACACAGCAAGCGCCCCGTGACTGTCCCCAGAGTTTTGTCTGCTCTTTCCCCCCACTCAGACCCCGCGCCCAAAGCCCCCATGCCTGCGGGCCACCTGCCTAGCCCTGGCCTCTAGCGCCACCTACTGGCCACAAAGCAGAATGCCGCACCCTGCAGCCCCGGAGCGGAGGATGCAAAAGCCAGGAGTGCAAGTTCCAAAAGTCCAGACTCCTCGCGCGTCGCAGACAGGCCCCGACCCTCTGTGGGCCTCAACGTCCTCATCAGTTAAATGAGGATGGTAGCATCCCTTGGCCCCCACATCAGCTTTGTTTGGGCTTCAGAGAGTCTTTGGGGGAAGGGGGGGAAATGCTTTCCTTGGGGCACTGGCTAAGCAGTTCAGAAGGCAGATGCTCAGAGCAGACGTGGGGGTTCCTGAGTAGAGGCGGTCATACCCCCATCCCCTCCGGAGGAAGATTTGCGGGGAAGTGGCTGTTGACGCAGGACCGAGTCCTCTGGGAGAACCACCGTTTCACCTATCACAGGCACGCGCGTGTGCACACACACACACACACACACACACACACACACACACACACACAATCTCCCAGACCCAGATACCCGCACCCAGGAAGTTAATATCCTTTCCTGCTTTGATTTGTTTTCTGTTTCTCCACTCAACACCCCTCCTTCCTCGTAGAGTCAGCTCCTGCAGGGGCCACAAGGTAGCTGTTCCATCACCTTGTATGCCAGGCACCCCACACGGTACAAGCACACAGCAAGCGCTACACGACCACTTGTAGAGTTAGTAAACAGAACTACACTCACGACACAGGGGCACGCCCGACCCCAGTCACACTCTCCTCTCGGGCTCACACCCGTCTCTGTGATTTACCCTCTCCACTCCTGCTCAAACCAAACGTGTGATCACAGAAGTAGGCGAGCCTGTGAACTGTTTGGTGTACACACACACCCACTCCAGCGCATGAAATGTGCACACCCCTTGCACGCGGTGAGTGCATCTGGTTCCCATCCCAGTCTCCTCGCTTCCCTCCACCTCCAGTACGGAGGGCTCACCCTGCCCTTGTAAAGCGTGTCTAAAGCGTGTGGGGAAGGAGTAGGTGGTAAGTTTCCCTGAAGAATTCCAGTTCCTCACACCAGCGCCTCCTTCCTTCTCACTGGAGTGTGTTTCCCCACCCTCTGCTCACCCCTGTTCTTTAGTTTGTTGTTGGTATTCAGTTGCTAAGTAGTATGCGACTCTTTTACAACTGTAGCCTGCCAGGCTCCTCGGTCTGAGATTTCTCAGGCAAGAATATTGGAGTGGGTTGCCATTTCCTTCTCCGGGGGATCTTTTCCACCCAGGGATCTAACCCACATCTTCTGCCGATGGGAGTTTCTTTACTTCTGAGCTACCAGGGAAGCCCCACTGGGTGGGTGTCAAGTAGACTTGAGCACTTGGACAGTGACTGAACTTTCTTGGCCTCAGTGACTTCCTCTGAGAAATGTGACCAATAACAGTACTTCCTTCCCACTGGAATAAATGAGAATGAAAAGATGTAGTACATTAAACCCAGTAACACCATGCTTGACATTTTAAAATGCTCACAAAATGAGAGTTACTGTTATTCTTTAATATTAGAGAGTCTTTGATATGATTATTATTAGGATGCTATTGAGACAAAATAGCAGAGCTGGACAGGGCTTCCAGAAGCCTCTGACTTATATTAGGAACCCCCAAATCTTTATTCTAGTCTTGAATTCCAGACCCTTTTCTTCTGATGGCTTACAAGTATTTTAAAAAGAAAGAAGGAAAGAGAGAGAGAGGGTGGAAGAAAGGAAGGAAACTATAACTTTATTGAGATATAATTCACATATCCTTTTAAAGTGTACAATTTGGTGGATTTTAGTATATTCAGACAGTTGTACAATCACCACTATCCTTTTCTAGAACATATTTATCACCTCAGCAGTCTCATACCCATTTTCCTCAACACCTCCCAGACATTGGCAACCACTAATCTATGTCCTATCTTAATGGATTTACCTGTTTCATATAAATGCAACTATGCAGTAAATGATCTTTTGTGGCTGGCTTCTTTTATTTATCATGTTTTCAAAGTTCATCCTTGTTGTGGCTTGGATCAGTACTAAATTTTCTTCTTCTTCTTCTTTTTTTGAATACTATTCTCTTATATGGCTAGGGTGTTGACAGTAGTTTAGTCACTAAGTTGTGTCCGACTCTTGTGACCCCCATGGACTGTAGCCCACCAGGCTCCTCTGTTTGTGGGATTCCCCAGGTAGGAATACTGGAATGGGTTGCCATTTCCTTCTCCAGAAGATCTTCCCATTACATGGCTACACCACATAATATTTACTCATTCATCCCTTGATGGACTTTCAGAGTTGCTTCCACCTTTTGGCTATTGTGAATAGTGCAACTGTGAACATGGGTGTGCAAATATCTGTCTGAATCCCATTTTCCATTTTTTACTGTATTTACCAAAAAAATGGAATTACCAAAAAAGATCTTTACAACCCATATAATCATGATGATGTGATCACTCACCTAGAGCCAGACATTCTAGAATGTGAAGTCAAGTGGGCCTCTGGAAGCATCACTACAAACAAAGCTAGTGGAGGTGATAGAATTCCAGTTGAGCTATTTCAAATCCTAAAAGATGATGCTGTGAAAGTGCTGCACTCAATATGCCAGCAAATTTGGAAAACTCAGCAGTCGCCACAGGACTGGAAAAGGTCAGTTTTCATTCCAGTCCCTAAGAAAGGCAATCCCAAAGAATGCTCAAACTACTGCACAGTTGCACTCATCTCACATGCTAGCAAAGTAATGCTCAAAATTCTCCAAGCCAGGCTTTAACAGTACATGAACCGTGAACTTCTAGATGTTCAAGCTGGTTTTAGAAAAAGCAGAGGAGCCAGAGATCAAATTGCCAACATTCCCTGAATCATTGAAGAAGCAAGGGTTCCAGAAAAAACATCTATTTCTGCTTTATTGACTATGCCAAAGCCTTTTACTTTGTGGATCACAATAAACTGTGGAAAACTCTGAAAGAGATGGGAATACCAGACCACCTGACCTGCCTCTTGGGAAACCTGTATGCAGCTCGGGAAGCAACTGGACATGTAACAACAAACTGGTTCCAACTAGGAAAAGGAGTACATCGAGGCTGTATATTGTCACCCTGCTTATTTAACTTATATGCAGAGTACATCATGAGAAATGGTGGGTAGGAAGAAGCACAAACTGGAATCAAGATTGCTGGGAGAAATATCAATAACCTCAGATAGGCAGATGACACCACCCTTATGGCAGAAAGTGAAGAAGAACTAAAGAACCTCTTGATGAAAGTGAAAGAGGAGAGTGAAAAAGTTGTCTTAAAGCTCAACATTCAGAAAACAAAGTTCATGGCATCTGGTCCCATCACTTTATGGCAAATAGATGGGGAAACAATGGAAACAGTGGCAGACTTTATTTTTCTGGGCTCCAAAATCACTGCAGATGGTGACTGCAGCCATGAAATTAAAAGATGCTTGCTCCTTGGAAGGAAAATTATGACCAACCTAGACAGCATATTAAAAAGCAGAGACATTACTTTGTCATCAAAGGTCCATCTAGTCAAGGCTATGGTTTTTCCAGTGGTCACATATGGATGTGAGAGTTGGACTATAAAGAAAGCTGAGCACTGAAGAATTGATGCTTCTGAACTGTGGTGTCGGAGAAGACTTTTGAGAGTCCCTTGGACTGCAAGGAGATCCAACAAGTCCATCCTAAAGGAGATCAGTCTTGGGTATTCATTAGAAGGACTGGTGTGGAAGCTGAAACTTCAATACTTTGACCAACTGATGCAAAGAGCTGACTCACTGGAAAAGACCCTGATGCTGGGAAAGATCGAAGTTCGGAGGAGAAGGCAACAACCAAGGATGAGAAGGTTGCATGGCATCACCAACTCAATGGACATGAGTTTGAGTAAACTCTAGGAGTTGGTGATGGACAGGGAGGCCCGGCATGCTGCAGTCCGTGGGGTCACAAAGAGTCAGACATGACTGAGCAACTGAACTGAACTGAAGTGAATGGTAATTCTGTTTGAATTTTTGAGGAGCTGCCTACCTGTTTTCCACAGGGGCTGCTCCATCTTACATTCCCACCAGCAGTGTAAGAGGGTTCCAGTTTCTCCACATTCTCCCCAGTTCTTGGTTTTGATTAAAATAATCCTATTGTGTGTGAAATAGTTTCTCATGATAGTTTTGATTTTCACTTCTTAAATGATGTTGAGCATCTTTTCATGAGCTTATTGGTCGTTTCCATATCTTTTCTGGGCTACAAAGCTATAGAGAAAGCAGGATGCCAGTACCAACCTGCTCTCTCTATAGCTTTGTAGTAAAATTTTAAATCAGCAAGTGTGCGTCTTCCAACTTAATAGTTTTCAGGCTTATTTTGTCTATTCTGAGTCCCTTGAGCTTCCATATGAATTTTAGGATCAGCTGGTCTGTAAATAAACCAGCTTCAATTTTGTAGAGATTGCACTGAATTTGCTGGATCAACTTGATGGAGTACTATCCATGAACAAAGGACATCTTTCCTCTTGAGTCTTCAGTTTCTTTTGGGAATATCTTGCACTATTAAATTTACCCTTATTTTGTTTTTTATGGTGCCATGGTAAGTAGAATTGTTAATTTCCTTTTCCTCTTTCTCATTGCTAATATATAGAAACCCAATTGATTTTTGACTATTGAAAAGAAAAAAAGTGTATCTGAGGAGTCTGTCAAAATATTGATTCCTAGACCTGCCTCCATAGTCGGCAGTGAGGCTTGGAAATCTGCATTTTAACCCTCCCCCCAAGCAGCATGCTTTAGGAAGGGCTAGCCTGGTTCTGTCTGACATCGTCACTAATCTCCTTTCTGGGCTTTTTTTTTTTTTTTTTTTTTTTTTTTTTTTGACTGCATCATGCGGAATCCTGTCTTAATCACTAGACTACCAGGGAAGTCCCTCCAGTTGGGCCTCTCTGCACATGGTGTTCCCACTGTGTGCAACACTTTTCATCAAGGCTTCTATCTGGTTAAGATCTACTCATTTTTCAAAACCCAGCACAAAGGGCTTCCCTTGTGCTCCAGTGGTAAAGAATCTGCCTACCAATCCAGGAGACACAGGTTTGATCCCTGGTCTGGGAAGCTCCCACATGCCACCGGGCAACTAAGCCCAAGCACCATAACTGCGGGGCTTGTGCTCTAGAGCCCAGGAGCCACAACTATTGAGCCCCTTGTGCCACAGCTGCTGAAGCCCACGTGCCCTGGAGCCTGTGCTCGGTTGCAGCAAGAGAAGCCACTGCAATGAGAAGCCTGCTCACTGCAACAAAGAGTAGTCCCCACTTGCTGCAATTAGAGAAAAGCCCATGAGCAATCAAGTCTTCTCTGATTACCACCTCCTCCTAACTGGATTGGGCACCCACAGGATTCTGGGTTTCCCCTCTCTCTTACCATATATAACGTATGATTTTGATTGTTTTTAATTTTTTAAATTAATTTTTTATTGAAGTATAGTTGAAGTAAAATGTGATAGTTTCAGGTATACAAAGTGATTCCGATATATACATATATACATATATATTTCTATATCTATATAGAGATGTTTCTATATTTATTTCTATATAGAGATTTTCTACATCTGTAGATATCTATAGAGATCTATATTTATATAGAGAGATATACATTCTAGATATAATATATTCTATATAAAATATTCTAGATAGAATATCTCTGTATCTATAGGTTTATATATCTATATATAGAAAATATATGTAGCTATTTCTATAGCTATATATATTCTTTCATTTAAAAATTTTGTTTATATATATTTATTTACTTTTAAAATGCACTTTTTTTTTTGACTGCACTGGGCCTTCACTGCTGCACACAGGCTTTCTCCAGTTGCCACTCTCGTGGCAGTCTGCAAGCTTCTCACTGAGGTGGCTTCTCTTGCTGCAGAGCACAGGCTCTAGGGTGCACAGGCTCGGTAGTTGCAGTGTGCCCTCTTGTGCGTGGGCTCAGTTGATGCACAGGCCTGGTTGTCTCGAAGCACGTAGAATCTTCTCAGACCAGGGATCGAACCCAAGTCCCCTGCATTGGCAGGTGGGTTCTTAAGCCTTGGACCAACAGGGGCCGTCCTTCTGCCCATTTTTTTTATCGGATTGTTTTATATATATATATATTTAGCTGTATGAACTGTTTGTATATTTTGGAGAGTAATCTTTTGTTGATTGCATCGTTTGCAATATTTTCTCCCGTTCTGAAGGTAGTCTTTGTCCTTTTAAATTATGAGTACACACACACACACAAAAAGCCTGTGAATGCATTTTTATTGTAAAACCTGAAAATATTACAGGTGAGCCCTAAATCATCTTAACAATCAACCCAACTGTTTGATGTGTTTTTCCCAGATTTGTTTCAGTGCATTTACAGACATACGCAACTAGAGTATTTTATTTTACATAAGTGGTTTCATACTGTGCATATTGTTTTACAACTTGATTTTTCACTGATAACTTGCCTAGAAAACCCGTCTGTGACACTACCCACCACATTCCGTTCACCCACTGCAGAGCATAGCAGAGCATGCCCAGACCCCAGCTGGCTTCACCATCCTTCTATTGTTGAGGTTTCCCTTTCACACTTGTTCTCCATATTTCACACTAGATTGTCAGCTCTTTGAAAGGAATGCACAGTCTCTGGAGTCAGATCACCTGAGTTCAAATTCAATTCATGCAACCTTGGGCAAGCTCCCAGCTTCTCCACCGCATCTGTAAGATGCGGGCAGTGATAACATGGGATTGGTCTGAGTTACAGCACAGAAAGCTCTTAGCCGAGGTGCCTGGTACACAGTAGGTGCTCAATTAGTGTTTGTTAGATGAATCACCAGATGAAGGTGGCAAGCTGCAGGCTCCTTTGTGTGCCTGAAAACATAATGCCCCTAGAGAACAATGAAAAGTGCCAAGGTCAGTGGAAGTTAGGAGACAGATGGAGTGAGAAGGCCTTATGCTTTCCACAAGCCAGGGGGCAAGGAAGCTGCATTAGGAGGAAGCCCCTCAGGGTCAATGTACAGACCTGTTCAATGAGCATTGCCATGGGTTTCTGTACAGCCTCTAGTAGAGTCAGAGGGACCTACATCCATCAGGGAACCAGTATTTGCCTGGTGGCAAGAGGTCCAGCCTCGAAATGAGGCAAAATGCAGGCAGAAATGGGTTCAAGTCTTGGTTCTGCTACTGGGTGGTTGCATCGACCTTGGGAAAGTCACTCAACCTTCCTGAGCCTCAGCTTCTTCAGCTGCAAAATCAGAACTATGATGCTTACTTGGAAGGATGTCATGAGGATCACATGTAAAGAGCTTGCCTTGGTGCTGGCTGTATTGATGATGCTAAATTCGCTTGGCCTCTGGAGACAGCTGTGCCTGCAACTATAGCCGTCAACTCTCTGTTAACTGAGCCAGTTAATTTTTGCTTAAGTCCATCAGAGTTGAGTTTCTGTCCTTTACAACTCAAATAATATGGCTAATCCACAGAGGAAGTTCTGTTGTAAAGCCCCATGTTCCGATCCACTATTCATCTCCCAGCTCAAATGTAACCTGAGTAAAACTAAGGTTAATAAATAGGTGGTCACTTTAGAGTAAAACAAGGTCAGTGTTTCACCTTTCCAATCTCTTTCACCCTGGCCTTGGGGGAGCCCTTCTCCATAAATCGTCCCCACACATTCTTTCTGAGGATGTGATCTTTCTCTACCCCTAGAGGCATCATGGAAAGTAGGGAATAGGATAACTTTGGAGCCAACAGTGCTTAGTTTAAAACTCAGCTCTGCTGCTTGCTATCTGTGTGACTCGGGGAGTTACTTGTCTCTCTGCTGTCTGTGATTCAGTGAAAGAATAGGGGGTGGGGAGGGGGGAGGGAGAAGGAATGGTATCTATCTCAGGGAATTTTGACACAAACAATATACATACTAACACAAAGCCTGGCACATAGTAAGGAACATGGAAAGGACAGCTGTTATTATTGTTAATAAGAGCAAAGCATTTAGCACAGTGCCTGGCATAGGGTACTCAGGCACTCAGTTAATACTTGTTAAAATGAGTTAAATTCAAGTCAATGTCATAACAAATGGTAGGAGAGCAATTGTAATATATTTTTTCTTTTTTCAAAAAGTATGTTTATAGCCAGGACATGGAAGCAACCTGGATGTCCATCAACTGACGAATGGATAAGAAAGCTGTGGTATATATACACAATGGAATATTACTCAGCCATTAAAAAGAATACATTTGAATCAGTTCTAATGAGGTGGATGAAAATGGAGCCCATTATACAGAGTAAAAACACCAATACAGTATACTAACACATATATATGGAATTTAGAAAGATGGTAATGATAACCCTATATGTGAGACAGAAAAAGAGACATAGATGTATAGAACAGTCTTTTGGACTTCGTGGGAGAAGGTGAGGGTGGGATGATCTAAGAGAATATCATTGAAACGTGTATATTATCATATGTGAAACAGATCACCAGTCCAGGTTTGATGCATGAGGCAGGGTGCTCGGGGCTGGTGCACTGGGATGGCCCAGAGTGATGGGATGGGGAGGGAGGTGGAAAGGGGGTTCAGGATGGGGAACACATGTAAACCCATGGCTGATTCATATCAATGATGGCAAAAAACACTACAATATTGTAAAGTAATTAGCCTCCCACTAAAGTAAATAAATTAAAAAAAAAATACGTTTAGTAACCAACTGCCACCATGCAAACATATTTTAATAGAATTCACTATATTCCCCATGCTGTACATTACATCCCAGTGACTCATTTATTTTGTAACTGGAAGTTTGTATCTCGTAATCTTTCTCACATATATCACTTTTTGCCTTTTCTCTTTTTAAAATTGACATAAAATTGGTGTATAACATTCTATTAGTTTCAGCAGAACAATAGTTTCATCTTTGTATACACTACAAAGTGATCACCACTATAAACCTAGCTACCATCCATCACTGTATAGTCAACCTCCTTTACTTATTTCACCCACCCCCACCAACCTTCTTCCCCTCTGATAACCATCAATCTATTCTCATTAAAAGGAGTTTTGATTTATTATGGTTGCTCATTCATTTTGTTTTTTGGATTCCACATGTAAGTGAGATCAGTGGTATTTGTCTTTGCCTGACTTATTTCCCTTAGCATACCCCCTAGGTTCATCCATGTTATCTGCAAGATTTCATTCTTTTTTTAGCAACTGAGTAATCTTCCATTGTCTATACACACACCACATCTCCATCGATTCACCTATTGACAGACACTTAGGTTGCTTCCATATCTTGGCTATTGTTAATAATACTGCCATGAACATAGAGATGCATGTATCTTTTCAAATCAGTATTTTCTTTTTTTCGGAAAAATACCAGAAGTGGAATTGCTGGATGGTATGGTAGTTCTATTTTTAATTTTTTAAGGCACCTCTGTACTGTTTGCCATAGCGGCTGCACCAATTGATATTCCCACTAATAGTGCACAAGGCTTCCATTTTCCCCACATCCAAGCCAATACTTGTTATTTGTTTTCTCCTTGATGATATCCATTCTATCATGCGTGAGGTTCTATCTCATCACGGTTTTGATTTGCATTTCCCTGATGATTGTGATATTGAGCATCTTCTCACATGGTTGTTGGCCATTTGTATATCTTCTTTTGGAAAATGTCCATTTATTAATAGGTCCTCTGCTCATTTTTAAATAGGATTATTTGGGCTTTTTGTTTGTTGATATTGCATTGCTTGAGTTCCCTATACATTTTAGATATTAACCCTTTATTGGATATATGATTTGCAAATATTTTCCCTAGGTTGTCTTTTTTTTTTTTTTCCCTAGGTTGTCTTTTACTTTGTTGATGGTTCCCTTTGCTGTGCAGAAGAAGCTTTTTAGTTTGATATAGCCTGACTTGCTTCTTTTTGCCTTTGTTGCTGCTCTTCATTCTCAATGCATATGTTACAACTTTTATACTGTTGCCAAGCAGATAAAAGTACTTTTATTTCATCATTTTAAAGTGTCTTTTACCTGTTCCACCCGGAGTCTGACAGTTGTGGTTTTTAGGTCATGAAATGGAGGCACTCAGGAAAGAAGGTGAATGTGAAGGAAGGCTTAGCTATGCCTAAGGAGAACCCTGTCCTCTCCTGGGGAGAGTAGAGGAAATAAGGCACTCCCAAGGCCATTCAAGGCGAAAGCATCAGGAGTGGTGGAGCAAACTGTTAGTGCCCTACCTCCATTATCTGCTCTTCCTTTTACCTTAATAACAGAATTCCAATTTTCTACATGCCCAGTTGAAAAACTGAATTTCCCAGCCTACTTTGCAGATAAATCATTAAAGTCCTAAGCAAAAGCCACTGGGTAGGACTTTCAGAAAGTCTCTTGAAAGACAAGTGACTAGGGAGAGACTGGTGTCTTCTACCCTTCTCCTTCTAGTATAGAACCCTAGAACGCAGGTGTGATGGCTGGAGCTTTAACAGCCATCTTAGACCCTGGGGTAACCTTGAGGATGGAAGCCACGTGCTAAAGATAGCAGAGCAGCAGGAGTCTCAGTTCTTGGTATCATAGAATAGAGCCACACCAGGCAGTCTACGGATGTCTCATTATACAAGAAATTTTAAGATATAGTCAGATTTTTGTAATTAGAAGGTCAGCACAATTGTTTACAGACCAAGAAATGATGGAGGAAAGGGCCTAACAGAGCATCCGATATATACTGAGTAAAAGGATGAAATAATCAATTAGTGAGTAAGCTAGGGAGAGAGGGGGAAGGAAGGGAGAAAAGGAAGGAGAAGAAGGGGTAGGAAGAGAGGAAAGAAGGCAGAGGGGGAGAAAGGGGCAGTCTGTGATGATACAAGAGCATGGTCTGATCCAGAAGTGGGTCGAGGGTTTGAAATGTGGGGTCTTTTTAGCAAATTCAAGTCTAGACCTTCTCCATGACTCCCCCTCAGAACACCCTCTTGAGAGAAGCTGGGGTATCATTTTGTCAATGGGACTCACCAGGTTCTGGGGGCTTGACTCCCTCAGACTCAGATAAACACAGAGCTCGACTCAGACCAGAAAGGCCCGGCCCCCAGGTTCATGTCTGCTGCAAAGAGACCCCAGGTCTCCTTCCCTGTCTGAGTTACTTTCTCCACCTGGGCTCTGAGGCAGACCCTTTGGAGGGTCTCCACAGCTGTACTCACCCAGTAAGATGTCACTTGCCCCAGAGACTTTTCTGGGATAACTGGGTAGGCACGTCTGTCCCTTTATTCCTCAGGATGGCACAGGAAAGTTAATGTCCCTAGAACAGACACAGTAACAGAAGCTGGGACATGGGTGACACCATCCCGGGGCCACACAGCCAAGGAGGGCAGAGGCAGCATTTGGACCCTCGTGGGTCTGAGACCAAAGCTGCACTACCAGCTTCTGTATTCCATTCCCCTTCCAGACCTTTCTCCTTATCCCCTTCCTGAGTTAAGACCCTAACAAGAGGAAGCTGGGTGGGAGCTGGGGACAAGTCAGGGGTGCTCTGTGCCCCATCACACCCCCTGGTCCTTGTCCCCAGCCCATTCCCATCTCTGGCTCCAGTGCAGAAAGGCAGCCAGCCAGCTACACAAGTAGGCATCTCTGGAAAAAACAAAAACAAAATGGTAATAATTGGGATCCCAGTGGGTGCGTGGTCAACAGCTTCAGCTAGTTAACATTCCTTCGGGGGCATCCCTCACTTCAGCAGCACCTCATAAATGTCAGGAGGAGCTTGGGAGCTACCTGGGTTCCCCCGAAGCTTGGCTGAGGCTGGCACCCTGAGCCTGCCTACCCAAGGGGCTTCTCCCTGGGAGGAGAGAGGTGAGCACAGCTTTCCAGGGGCAGCAGGGAAACCAGAGTCAGTGCCCTCCTGGGAGTGCTGATCAGTGTCCCAGGGGCAGGAGAGATTTTTGGCAATAACTGGAGAGAGTGTCTAATCACCTCCCCAGCTTCCCTCCCTGGACAGCTGCCTGCTGGGACAATGGGCAAATGCTGGCCTGGCTCAGCCTGCAACAAGTCCAGGGACAGACCACAGCTGCTGACCACAGAGATGGTCATCTGGGTGAGAGGTGACTTAGGAGTGTGAAAGCCTGACGGAATCTCCAAGGGAGGTGGACACAGAGGTCCAGGGAGGGCCCAGACTAAAGCAAGGTCACTCAGCAAGGAACTGCCCAGACAGGGTCAGAAGCACCCTGCCTGCTCTTGGTGCCACTCCCCCAGGGAAACCTTGCAGGTTACTTGCTTGTGTACCAGGGGATGCTGGGGTGAGGGCCAGCCAGGTCTGGGATCAGAGGGCAGAGAAGCTAGCCACCTGCTTCACTTCTCAGAAAGTTAGATATTCTAGCATGGGGGTGGGGGGGGTGTGTGTGTATGACAAACAGTTAAAACATAAAAACTGTTGAGGGCCAGAAGCCACTCGAGGACAGAGGGAGAGTCTGATCTTCTGTTGTACTCCCCACTCTCCGCCTCCCCACCCTCGGCCCCCACCCCCGACACACACCCGTGGACTCAGCACGGAGCTGGTCACGTGCGGAAAGTGGAAAAGAAGTGCCTCTGACAAATTTGTTCTCTCTGGCTAAGAGAGAGGGCGCTCTCCCACGCCTCGTGGGTGGAGTTCGGGATCTTCGCTGTCCCTGCATACCTCCTTTTGGGGAACCTTGGAAAGTGGGGGGATTTCTCCGAGTCGGTGTGTTTGAGCCGCCGGCACGACCGTGGCCTCGGTTGCTCTTGGGGCCGCGGGCACCTACCGCACCAGCTCTGAGCCGCGCGGGTGGGCATGAGAGGCGCGCTAATAAATCCCGCCAGGAGGGGGCGGCAAACACCAAGCCCTAATGCTGGGATACGGGACGGTCCGGATACCCGAGAATCGCTCACCTTCGGGCGGCTAACCCGCCACGAGGGGGCCTTGGATCGCGCGTCTACTGACTGTCCCACAGCTCTTCGGGCGCACGCCCCAGAGTTTGTGGGTGGGGGTGTGGATGTGGGTGTGGGCTCCCCAGAGTTTGTGTATGCTGCTGAGCGAGGTGAACGCCCCACGAAGGTTCACGGTCCCGAAACTTGAGAAAGAGATGACGCATTCGGAAACTGGTTTGGTGGGAAGAGGAGGGCAGGGAGTGATGGAATACCTGGGCAGGCTGCTGTCACACTGAAGAGCCTCCCATCAGTTACCGCGCCTTGGGACACTTCTTGTCTGTGTGCCTCTGTCTCCCCCTAGTGAAAATCAAGGGAGCTTTACAACCTTTTTTTTTTATTATTGGTTTTGCCATACAATGACATGATATCGCCATGGGTTTACATATGCTCCCCCTCCAGAACCCCCCTCCCTCCTCCCTCCCTCCTCCCTCCCCCCGGGAAATCTCGGTGCACCAGCCCCGAGCATCAACCCTGGGCTGGCGATTGATTTCACATATGATAATTAACATGTTTCAATGCCATTCTCCCATATCATCCCACCCTTGCCCTCATCCACAGAGTCCACGAGTCTGTTCTATACGTCTGCGTTCCTTTTGCTGTCTCGCATGCTGGGTTCTCGTTACCGTCTTTCTAAATTCTATATATATATGCATTAGTATACTGTATTGTTGTTTTTCCCTCTGGTTTACTTCACTCTGGATAATGGGCTCCAGTTCCGTCCACCTGAGTAGAACTGACTCAAATGAATTTTTTTTTTAATGCTGAGTAATATTCCATTGTGTATATGTACCACAGCTTTCTTATCCATTTGTCAGTTGATAGGCATCTAGGTTGCTTCCATGTCCTGGCTATTGTAAACAATGCAGCGATGAACATTGGGATACACGTGGCTCTTTCAATTCTGGCAGCTCTAGAAAAATAAACGACCCAATCAAAAAGTGGGCCAAAGAACTTAACAGACATTTCTCCAAAGAAGACATAAAAATGGCTAACAAACACATGAAAAGATGCTCAAATCAAAACCACAATGAGGTACCACTTTACACCAGTCAGAATGGCTGCAATCCAAAAATCTACAAGCAATAAATGCTGGAGAGGATGTGGAGAAAAAGGAACCCTCTTACACTGTTGGTGAGAATGCAAACTAGTACAGCCACTATGGAAAACAGTGTGGAGGTTCCTTAAAAAACTGCAAATAGACCTGCCATATGACCCAGCAACCCCACTGCTGGGCATATACACCAAGGAAACCAGAATTGAAAGAGCCACGTGTACCCCAATGTTCATTGCTGCATTGTTTACAACCTTTTTAACAAGAAAATTGTTTTACTTTTCTGGCCCTCCCTCCCTCCCCCTCTTCCTTCCTCACGATTGTTTCACCTTGTAGTTTTATTTGTTTTTCCTCCGTTACTGTTAAATGGCCATCAGGAAGGAAATGGAGTATGAGACGACAAATAAATACTAGAATTTGTCTGGTTCCTGGCAGAGTTCCAAGTCATACTACTAACTTATGAAACCAAGCTGTTGAATAATATGAACACGTAACTCCATATGTGTACACACACATATATATGAATACAAATGGTCTGAAAAGTTGGGGGAAAGATCTGAAAGGATGTACACTCAACATGATGACTTCTGGGGAGTGGGAGGCAAAGAGATTTTAGCTTTACCTATGCAGATGACACCACCCTTACAGCAGAAAGTGAAGAGAAACTAAAAAGCCCCTTGATGAAAGTGAAAGAGGAGAGTGAAAAAGTTGGCTTAAAGCCCAACATTCAGAAAACTAAGATCACGGCATCTGGTCCCATCACTTCATAGCAAATAGATGGGGAAACAGTGGAAACAGTGTCAAACTCAATTTTGGGGATCTCCAAAATCACGCAGATGGTGACTGCAGCCATGAAATTAAAAGATGCTTACTCCTTGGAAGGAAGGTTATGACCGATCTAGACAGCATATTAAAAAGTAGAGACATTACTTTGCCAACAAAGGTCTGTCTCGTCAAGGCTATGGTTTTTCCAGTAGTCATGTATGGATGTGAGAGTTGGATGGTGAAGAAAGCTGAGCGCCGAAGAACTGATGCTCTTGAACTATAGTGTTGGAGAAGACTCTTGAGAGTCCCTTGGACTGCTAGGAGATCCAACCAGTCCATCCTAAAGGAGATCAGTCCTGGGTATTCATTGGAAGGACTGATGTTGAAGCTGAAACTCCAATGCTTTGGCCACCTGATGGGAAGAGTTGACTCACTGGAAAAGACCCTGATACTGGGAAGGATTGGGGGCAGGAGGAGAAGGGGAAGACAGAGGATGAGATGGCTGAATGGCATCACCGACTCAATGGACATGGGTTTGGGTAGACTCCGGGAGTTGGTGATGGACAGGGAGGCCTGGCGTGCTGCAATTCATGGGGTCACAAAGAGTCGGACACTACTGAGTGACTGAACTGAACTGATAATGTTTGCATTGTTAGATGAGATTTCACTACCTGAAATTAAAAATTACTGAGTTGCTTTTCTTATCCTGAAAGTAATTTATGCTGCTTGAAAAAAGAGTAGTAGCCACCATATAGTTAAGTTAAAAAAAAAGTCAGTTATGAAGTAATACATATGGAATAATTCCATTTCTTAAAATAATGTATGCACATACAAAGAAGGCTGAGGAAATAAAAAATTTTACCGAGAATTACTTCTGAGTGATAGGGTGAAGGCCATTTTTATTGTTTATTCAGTCGTCTGTACTAGCATGCATGCGCGGTCACTCTGTTGTGTCTGACTCTTTGTGACACCATGACTCGCCCACCAGGCTCCTCTGTCCATGGAATTCTCCAGTTAAGAGTACTCCAGTGGGTTGCTATTTCCTTCTCCAGGGGATCTTCCCAACTGAGGGATCAAACCAATATCTCCTGTGTCTCCTGCATTGGCAGGCAGATTCTTTACCACTGTGCCACCTGGGAAGCCCAGTCTATAGCAATATTATCAGTCTGTTGGTTTGTTTGTTTGTTTTTGAATGGGCCAAGTCTCAGTTTTGGCATGTGGGATCTTTAGTTGTGACATGCAGAATCCTTTGTTGAAGTAGGGTCCTCTGAATTGGAAGCATGGAGTCTTAGCCTCCTGACCACCAAGGAAGTCCCTGTATAGCATTTTTAGTAGTTTATGAACATACCGTGATTTTTTTTAAACAATTCCTGATTGATGGACATTTAAGCAGCTTTCATTATTTTCCTATTACAAATGATGTGATAAACATCTCTCATTACGTAAGCGGAGAAGGCAATGGCACCCCATTCCAGTACTCTTGCCTGGAAACTCCCTTGGACAGAGGAGCCTGGTAGGCTGCAGTCCATGGGGTTGCAAAGAGTCGCAGGCAACTGAGCGACTTCACTTTCAGTTTTCATTATCATGCACTGGAGGAGGAAATGTCAACCCACTCCAGTGTTCTTGCCTGAAGAATCCCAGGGACGGGGGAGCCTGGTGGGCTGCCGTCTATGGGGTCGCACAGAGTCAGATACCACTGAAGCGACTTAGCAGCAGCAACAGCATTACATAGGGCTAAATTCTGGAAGGAGAACCTCTGCATCAGAGAACAGCATGTGGCATTTTGATGTGTGTCTTACCAAACTGCTGCCTCAAAATGTTTGACTCACTCATTCTCAGTTCCTACTCCACAACCTCCACACACTTAGCAGCAAAGAGTATGTGTTTTCCCACTTAAACTCCAACACTGAAAACTGCCGTTCTGAACTTTTCCGGTCTGATGGCTATAAAAGGCTATCTCATTTTACACTGTGTTTTTTTCATGACCTAAGTGGTGAAATAGACAAGTTTTCCTTATGCTTTGCCATCTCTTAATATGCATTCCTGGGATGTTACTCTTTTAATTATATACAGCGAGTCTTTATACTAAGTCTTGCTATGTGATAGAAGTGTCCCTTCTATGGAGAAGGAAATGGCAACCCACTCCAGTATTCTTGCCTGGAGAATCCCATGGACAGGGGAGCCTGGTGGGCTACAGTCCATGGGGTCTCAAAAGAGTTGGACATGACTTAGCAACTATACAGATATATAAAACAAACTAATGGTTAGGTTATCAAAGGAGAAACAGAAGTGTGATAGGACAAATTATGTGTATGGGATTAAGAGATTAAAAACTCCTATTTATAAAATAGCAGCAAGTTTATATTGTATCAGATAAAGAATTATGGCCATTATTATCTAATAACATTTGATGGATATAATCTGTAAAATACTGAATCACTGTGCTGTACACCTGAAACGTATAATATTGTAAATCTACTGCAATTAAAAATTTAAAATAAAATTAAACAGGTGAATTTTTCAGAGAATTGTTAAGATTGTATTTTCTGGGTGGTACAAACCACCAGACATTTAGTAAAGGGAGTTTCTGTGAAAAAAAAAAAGAAGTGTCCCTTCTGGCTCTTCTAGTTTCATTCATGTCTTGCGTATTGTTTACTCATCCAGGTAACTCTGGAATAAATGTATTTGACTGCCTCATGTAAAACAATAGGAATAATGAGTCCTACCCTTCCCACTTCCTAAGGCCCACTGGAAGAGTTCCAGAAAAACATTTGACTTCTGCTTTATTGACTACGCCAAAGACTTTGTGTGGATTACAACAAACTGTGGAAAATTCTTCAAGAGATGGGAATACCATACCACCATACCAGCCTCCTGAGAAATCTGTATGAAGGTCAAGAAGCAACAGTTAAAACTGGACATGGAACAACAGACTGGTTCCAAACTGGGAAAGGAGTATGTCAAGGCTGCATATTGTCACCCTGCTCATTTAACTTTTATGCAGAGTACATTATGAGAAATGCTGGGCTGGAGGAAACACAAGCTGGAATCAAGATTGCCAGGAGAAATATCAGTAACCTCAGATATGCAGATGACACCTCCCTTATGGCAGAAAAACTAAGAAGGACTAAAGAGCCTCTTAATGAAAGTGAAAGAAGAGAGTGAAAAGCCTGGCTTAAAACTCAACATTCAGAAAACTAAGATCATGGCATCTGGTCCCATCACTTCATGGCAAATAGATGGGGAAAAAATGGAAACAGAGATTTATTTTGGGGGGCTCCAAAATCACTGCAGATGGTGACTGCAGCCATGAAATTAAAAGACACTTGCTCCTTGGAAGAAAAGCTATGACCAATCTAGACAGCATACTAAAAAGCAGAGACATTACTTTGCCAACAAAGGTCCATCAGCGAAAGTTATGATTTTTCCAGTAGTCATGTATAGATTTGAGAGTGGGACTATAAAGAAAGCTGAGCACTGAAGAATTGATACTTTTAAACTGTGGTGTTGGAGAAGACTCTTGAGACTCCTTTGGACTTAAAGGAGATCCAACCAGTCCATCCTAAAGGAAATCAGTCCTGGGTGTTCATTGGAAGGACTGATGCTGAAGCTGAAACTCCAATACTTTGGCCACCTGATGTGAAGAACTGACTCCTTAGAAAATAACCTGATGCTAGGAAAGATTGAAGGCAGAAGGAGAAGGGGACGACAGAGGATGAGATGGTTGGATGGCATCACCGACTCAATGGACATAAATTTGAGTCAGCGCCAGGAGTTGATGGTGGACAGGGAAGCCTGGCGTGCTGCAGTCCACGAGGTTGCAAAGAGTCAGACACGACTGAGCGACTGAACTGAGTGACCTTTCCCACCCTCTCAAAGCTAGTGTGAGAACCCAGTCAAACAACATACGCAAAAGTGTTCTATAAGCTGTAAGGGTAATTAATAACAACAGCTTCTTTTCAGCTTTTGTTGGAAACCAGGTTCGGCGCTAAGTGTACAAATGCATCACCTCACTCGGGCCACACCACAGCCCTACAAGGCCTGTGCTGGGGCTAGTCCTATTTTGCAGATGAGGAAGCTAAGCCTAAAGGAGGCTGAGTGACCTGCCCAGTGTCCCAGACCCAGAATGACCACCCGGGTCCCACACCAGGCATTCTCGAGTTCACTCCCTCAACCCATAGCACAAGGCAAGCAACGCAGAAACAATAACCACAAAACAAGAGTGGAAAACCAGGACCCCAACTCCTAAGGTGAAGTAGCCACATGTATCTATGCACAGCTCTGCAGTGAAACCTTCTGTGACTAGGGCCAGTTGCGGGCTCTGTCCAGCCTCCATCCTGACAAGCTTGGCCAGGTCCCTTGACCTCACTAACCTGTCGTTTCTTGAGGACAAAGTGGGATTAATGGTTCTGGCCACCCTGCGCTGGAGACAAAGTGAGATTATGCCTATAAAAGTGTTAACACAATGCCTGGGATGCAGGAGGAAGGATTTTCCTTAAAAAAATAAATGTGTCACCATCTTACCCATATTTGTTTGTTTTCATTCATGTTTTTAAATTGGGGTACCGTAGGCTAAAAATATGAAAAGCTTCACTCATTTGCACAGGCATCATGCTACTCTCCTCACTATTGTTCCAGTTTTAGTGTACGTGCCGCCGAATTGAGCTCCGTAATAAGGACGGTAAAGTGTGGCCTTTTCTCCTTCCAGCTGTGGCGCCACCAGCGAGCTCTGTGATCTGGACATTGGCCAACCTTTTCCTTCCTGGGTTTCCTTCTTTTGTAAGTGGGATTGATAGCAGTGTCTACCTGGGGATCTTGTGTGTGGGTTTATTGAGAGTGGGTGCTCCCGGGTACAGGAAATGCTGGACAATGTCGCTGGTCAGGTGCTCAGCTGGGGGCTGGGAGCTGCAGAGGGAAGCCCCAGGGGGTTCCTCGGGAAGAGAAGGCATAAACAAGGGGATGTGTGCAGCTAAAGGAGCCAGCTGGGAAAGGAGCAGCCCTTGCAGCAAAGGACCCCTGTGGGTCTGGGAGCCTGGCAGACGACCCCAGGCCAGACTGCCCAGCTTGGTGTGACCCCTTGCTGCTTTCCCTTTGAACCTCCCTGGGCCTCCTCTGGGTCCATTTCCCCACAGCCACACTGAAGCCCTCTTTGCAGGCTGCTTAACCCCTCTGGACCTGTTTGCTCAGTGTTAAAATGAGAAATGGAAACTTCTTCCTCCTGCTGGGGACTATGGACCCTATGGGTTTAGCTAATAGATGTGTAGGAATTAGCATAAAAGAAATCACCCTGAAGGTATTAATCTCCTTTCTCACCCTGCAGCCTTAGACCCATCTGTTCCTAGGCCTAACAGGGCCCAGTTTCTTTCTTTTTTCCTTTTTAATATTATTTATTTTTGTCTGAGTCGGGTCTTAGCTGTGGCTTGGGGGATCTGTCATCCCAGCGCGCCGGCTTCTCTCTGGCTGTGGTGCTTGGGCTGTGTGGTTGTGCCCCACAGGCTCCCGAGCACCGGGACTTAGTAGTTGTGACCCATGGGCTTAGTTGCCCCGCAGCATGTGGGATCTTAGTTCCCTGACCAGGAATAGAACCCGAGTCCCCTGCACTGGAAGGTGGATTCTTAACCCCTGGACCACTAGGGAAGTCCCAGGGCCCAGTTTCTTATCTGAAAGATGGAGGCAGATGTGACAATTATGCATGAGGTGTTCCATTGCCATGTTCATTCAGCCAGTGAATTTTGGGATGCTGGGTGCTGCGGGAGTCCCGGTCGTGCTCAGGCAGACCCCATCTCCTTCTCTCTGCTTCCTCCAAGCTGATGGGCAATCCCACTCCAGGTGGGAGGTTCCCACTGCTGAGCCAGGCACCAGAGAGCCCCAGAGAGAAAACTCAGGACCACAAGTCATGAGTTTTACTGATAGAGCCGCATTTACCTACCCACACAAGATACACTTTGTTTTGAAATTATCTCTTTGTATCCAGGTTAAATTGTAAAGAGTTCCTTTTTTTTTTTTTTAATGGAATGATGCTAATCAGATGGGGTAGTTGATTTTCTAAAATGTCCTTCTTTGGAGAAATGAAAAGCTGGTGACTCTGGCGTGGCAGAACGGTTCTAGAGTGGCTCCCTGGGATCCCAGTACATAAGCCCTTGTCTAAGCCCCTGCCTTGGGGGCTGGGCTGGGCCTGGTGACTCACTTCTGAGGCTGGAATACAGCAGCAGTCACTTCTGTGATTCAGTGGCAAAAGATGGTGACTTCCATCTCACTGGGTGACTCCTGCCCCTGCCTTCTCGCCATGTATGTAGGCTTTGATGAAGCAAACCTTGACGTCAGAGAGACTGACAGGGTGGCCAGAAACTGCGGGTGGCCTCTGGCCAGCAGCTGGGAGGATGTCAGTCTAGTAGTTAGTGAGGACAAAGCCCGCCAGCTGCCACATGAGTGCAGAAGCAGACAGCGCCTCAGTGGAGCCTCGAGATTCCTGCAGCTGGGCTACAGGGCTCAGACTAGGGGGTGGCAGCTGAGACATGCAGGGGCATATGGCTTTTCAGTTCAGTTCAGTTCAGTCACCCAGTCATGTCTGACTCTTTGCAACTCCATGGACTGCAGCATGTCAGGCCTCCCTGTCCATCACCAGCTCCTAGAGTTTACTCAAACTCATGTCCATTGAGTCAGTGATGCCGTCCAACCATCTCATCCTCTGTCATTCCCTTTTCCTCCTGCCTTCAATCTTTCCCAGCATCAGGGTTTTTTCAAATGAGTCAGCTATTAGCATCAGGTGGCCAAAGTATTGGAGTTTCACCTTCAGCATCAGTCCTTCCATTGAATGTTCAGGACTGATTTCAGCACTAGATAAACAGTACAGCTGAGTATTTTTTAATGTTCCTGATCTGTAGGGTTCAAACTTCAGGTGCCTAAGGTGGTAAAAACAGGTCCTCACAATCCCTTTTCAGATAAGCATGTCAGATGGTGTCTTAAGGGTTGGAGGCAGCCTCAGGACACACCTGGATTCTAATTTCAGTCTTCTCTCTCTTTAGCTAAGCAGCTTTGAGCAAGCTACTTTGACTTCTCAGTCTGGAGTTCCTCAGTGACATGGGTATAATGTTGCTTTCATAAATAAGATAACATGTGTCAATACCAATAATTACCATTTCTAGAACTTTCTTTGGTGTTAGAACCAGTGTTAAATTTTACATGCATGATAAGGATTAGTTGCTCAGTTGTATCCAACTCTCTGCAACCCAGTGACTGTAACTTGCCAGGCTCCTCTGTCCATGGAGTTCTCCAGGCCAGAATACTGGAGTGGGTTGCCATTTCCTTCTCCAGAGGCTCTTCCCCACCCAGAGATTGATCCTGGGTCTCCTACATTGCAGGCAGATTCTTTACTGTCTGAGCCACCAGGGTGCAGCGTGCATGATTGTATTTTTATCCTCACAAACATATAGGTGAAGTTGTTATTACCTGCCTTCATGAGATGATAAAACTCAGACTCATGAGGCCTGGGACCACTGAAGCCTCCAAGGTGTTGGATATGTGTATGTCCCTGACTTTTAATAGAAGGTCCTGGATAAATAGAATGAATGAGTGCTTTCTCACTTATGACCACTAGGTGGCAGCAAAGACAGGCAGACGTGTTCACCACTTAAAACTTATCTGAAAATTAGATTCCTGAAAACAAATTTGTTGAGCTGAAAATCGACTCCTACCTTATTATTTCCCTAAACATTTATGGAATGCTTGTTATGTGCCAAATGATTTACAATAATTAGTTGTGTCAATGCTCGTCACAACCCTATGAGTTCTGCTATTACTAACTTAACACAAGAGGAGACTGAGGCTGAGTTAAGTCACTTTCCAAGGTCACACAGGTAGAAAATGGCATGTTTAAGTTAATCATTTGGTGTGACTCCTGCTAGAACTTTCCCATGCCAGTGTACCTGAGTTGCTGTTCACCTTTATCAAGGAGAGAGTAGTTTTGTTCACCTAGGTGTTTTCCGAATTCTGTGCATACTTGTTATCTTGCTTTTTTCACCTTCCAGTGAACCTTAGAAACATTTCCAAGGCGGTCCCAAGCCTTCTGACATTCGTATCGTATTCCATAGTGAGTTTGGATCATAAAGTGTCCAGGCAGTCAACCCCCTGTGGATGTGTGTCTGTGTGTTCAGTTGCTCAGTCGCGTCCGGCTCTTTGGGACCCATGGACTGTAGAATCTCGTGTCCATGAGATTCTCCAGACAAGAATACTGGAGTGCGTTGCCATTTCCTCCTCCAGGGTTACCTTCCAGACCCAGGATGGAACCTGACTGTTACGCTCTTACAAAAGAAGAAAAGCTTCTATAGACATCTGTGAACAGATGTCCCTGCGGCTGCATTTGGGTCCCGCAGATCCCGGAGAGTGTGATCCTGGTTTGTGAGTTGTGTGTGGCTGTGTGTGTGGAGAGATGTTAATTGCCCTCAGGTGGGCTGTGCCTGTTTCATTCTCACCCACAGAGTGTGGGAGGCAGCCTATCTCCCATGGCAATGCCAACCTTGGGGGTAATCAATGTTCATGCTTTTACCAGGTTAATATAAGAAACCTTTGGTAAATATTTTGTTAATAGACTCAGGTGCCCTCAGCTTCCCCTTTCCTTCCAGGAGAGCAGTCAGAAGTTGAGTGACCAGGAGTGTCCTGCAGGGGGAGGGAAGAGATAAGAGAAGAAAATGGCCCCAGGCCCCTCCAGACCAAGGCTCCAGCTATGCACAAACCCCCTGAGTGAGTAGGAGGCACAGACATATTGAAAGGGGCCACTTATTAGGTTTCAATGTGCAGATCCCAACCAGACTGGAAACTCCTAGGCTTTTGTTAACACAGTAGGGTGGTGGGGAGAGGTGGAAGCAGGATTTGAAACAGGTGGAAAATTCCTCAAAGATGAAACCAGACGGGCAGGACCTGACGACCCCACCTATGATCTGGAGACCCTGGGAGGGGCGCTGCCTACAGTCCCCTTACAGCGGAGTGGAGGCTTCCAGAATGCGGCGCACACTGCCTGCTCAGTTGCTTCAGTCGTGTCCAACTCTTTGTGACCCCGTGGATGGTAGCGTGCCAGCTCCTCTGTCCATGGGATCCTCCAGGCAAGAATACTGGAGTGGGCTGCCATTTCCCACTCCAAGGAATCTTCCCAACCCAAGGATAGGAGGGAGCTGTCACTAAAATGAGAGACTCGTATGTCAAGTGCCTGCCTCTCCCCTGACAGAACCATGCCTCAGTTTCCTTTGTGTTCTCCATACCCTTTTGCTAAGAGCAATGATTTCTCCCATTTTGCAGATGAGGAAACTAAGACTAGGGGAAGCGGCTGCACCCAGTGACACAAATGAGGTGGAGGGCAGTACAGGGTACTCCTAGGCTCAGTGGCCATGAGGGTGCCCCTGGACCAGCAGCAGAGCTGGCAGGAGCGCTCCCAGGGAGGGAGGGTAAGCTTTTTTTTTTTTTTCCAATCTTTTAAAAAAGTTTTTTGGCCTCTCTGCTTAACATTCAAAAAACTAAGATCATGGCATCCCATCCCATCACTTTAGGGCAAATAGATGGGGAAACAATGGAAACAGTGACAGACTTTATTTTCTTGGGCTCCAGAATCACTGCAGATGGTGACTGCAGCCAAGAAATTAAGACGCTTGCTCCTTGGAAGAAGGGCTATGACCAATCTAGACAGCATATTAAAAAGCAGAGGCATTACTTTACCAACAAAGGTCCGTCTAGTCAAAGCTATGGTTTTTGCATTAGTCATGTATGGATGTGAGAGTTGGGCCATAAAGAAAGCTAAGCACCAAAGAGTTGATGCTTTTGAACTGTGGTGTTGGAGAAGACTCTTGAGAATCCCTTGGACTGCAAGGAGATCAAACCAGTCAACCCTAAAGGAAATCAGTCCTGAATATTCACTGGAAGGACTGATGCTGAAGCAGAAACTCCAGTACTTTGACCACCTGATGCGAAGAGCCAACTTATTAGAAAAGCCCCTGATGCTGGTAAAGATTGAAGGCAGGAGGAGAAGGGGATGACTGAGGACCAGATGGTGGAATGGCATCACCAACTCGATGGACATGAGTTTGAGCAAGCTCCGGGAGATGGTGAAGGACAGGGAATACTGGCGTGCTGCAGTCCATGGGGTGGCAAAGAGTTGGACATGACTGAGCGACTGAACAACAACAAAGCATGGCATGTGGAATCTCGGTTCCCTGACCAGGGATCGAACCTATGCCACCTGCATTGGAAGTGGAGTCTTAACCACTATACCACCAAGGTAGCCCCCAGAGAGGGCAAGCTGCATGTCATCTCCCTCCAGCCCCTTCTGGAGTGCCCGCCCCTCCTCCAGGACACAAAGGTGCAGACTCTCACCAGCTGAGGCCCTCCCCGGAAGGCAGCATCTGACCTTTGAACGTGTAAACAAGCCTTGGCCTTGCTCGGGGTGACCAGCTTGTCCCTGGGGTCTGCAGACTTGGGCATGACCAGGCAGGCACGTGCGCATGTGCTCAGGCTGCTGGACCTCTGCTTATCGGTTGGAGTTGATTCTGGGATCCCAAGAACATTGTGTCCGCCCCCATGTGGGCTCATACACGGGGGGCTTTCAGGGATGTTTTCCAGGCCCAGGTTACTTCCTAACAGAGGACCAGGTTGGAACCAAAGAATCCTGGGGAACTTTGAGGATCTGAGAGGGACTTACACCCAGGGCTACACAGCAGACAAAGTCAGATCCACAAACAGACCAGGCTAGTCACACCTTCTCTGGGTCTTAGCAGCCTGGTCCGTTCAGTGGGGAGAGGTCCACCAACATCCCTGGCTCACAGCCCCCCTCCCTGCCGCAGACCCTGACCCCACTGGTTCTCACCACCCACCCCTCCAAGTCCTCTTATCTCCAGGGCCCCGAGGCTGCTGATTCCTGGGACTAGGCCCACCCTCCCTGGGGACACCAGATGGATGGCACTGAAGGGGCTGTATGGGCCTGATATGGTGGCCCCTGGCCTTTATCAGTGGGGCCCAGGGCTCTGGCCAGGTACATGGGCCTGTCTGGAGGAGGGAGAAGTGGGGAGTAGATGCCCAGCTCCTGTGCAGACAAGATACAGGATGGGGACTTTCTTTAGTAATTAAAAAAAAAAAACAAAAACCCTATATTGCTTTCTCTGATTAGAAAGGTTCAGGCATGTTACAACAAAAGTAACAGAACAGAAATAGATGGTATTGAAAGTGAAAGTGCCGTAAATCTGTTTCCTGTGCATAATCCCCAGGCCTAGTTTGGGGTTATCGCTCCAGATTTTTGGGGCACACAGACTAACCTTGGCAATTATTTACAGGATTGGAGTAATGGTAGGTTCCAACCCTGCATCTTCTTGGCTTCGTAACTGTTAACTTCATCTCTCTGAGCCTCAGTCTTCTCATCTATACAACCTTGCACGCATGTTGTCAAGATGACATTGCACGTGAGGCGTGCAGCTCAGGCTCAGGGCCCAGAGAGCTCTCCATAATCATCAGTGTCTCCTGCCTTGTTGTGTAACTGCCTTTGTTTTTCTTTTAACAATACAACATAGACATCTCGCCATATTGGTGCCAAAGATATTGCCCACTCCTGACAAATTCAAAGCTTTCTTTATATGTGTGAATTATCATTTATTTTTTGATCAGTTTTATTGTGGTATGATTTACATAGGCTAAAATGTACCCATTTTAAGAGTACAATTCAGTGAGTTTCACAAATGTATGTACATTCATGTAACCACCACCATCATCAACACCTGGAACATTTCTGTCACCCCCAAAATTCCCTCATGCCCTTTTGTAACCACTCTCTTGTCCTCATACCCAGCCCCAGGCAACCAATAAACTATTTCCTGTTCCTGTAGTTTAGATTTCCTTTTTCCAAAAATGTATTCATTTACTTTTTGGCTGTTTCAGTTCCTAGTTGAGGTACACAGGCTCTTCCGTTACGATGCGGACTCCCTCGTTGTGGCTCAGGGCTCAGTAACTGCAGCTGGCATGCTGGCTCAGCGGTTGAACCCCCAAGCTCAGTAATTCCATGGCTTGTGGGGTCTTAATTCCCCAACCAGGGACTGAATACTGCACTGCAAGGTAGATCTCTAACCACGGGACCACCAGGGAAGTCCTCCGGAATTTCACTTTAGTGGACAACACCACAGGCACTCTTTGGGGCAAGGCTTCCTCACCAAGCGTGATGTTTCTGAGGTTCGCCCACGTTGCTGTGTCCTGAGTTCATTACCTTTCATTGCAGAAGTGTTCTACCGCTTGGATGTGTCAGTTTGGGTTTCCCTTCACCTGTTGAAGTACATTTGGATTATTTCCGTTTGGGACTATGCTCTTATTTTCAAAGCTGCAGTGTGGGAGGACATCAAGGTGCTTTTCCAGGCGTTCACTGTTACCTTATACTGTAATGAGCAGCCCTACACATCTCTGTGGTCATTATTGCCAGAGGAAGCTAGAGGTATAATAGGAAAGAATTTTTTAAACAGACCCTTTTGTTCTAGCTGGAATCCCAGAGGCCCAGACACGGCAGGCCATGTGCCCCAAATCACCCTGTGAATCTGTTACTATGCAGAGGTCAGAATCCAGCTCTGCCTTTACCCACTTCTCCCTTGCACAGAGTAGGGTGAACACTCTACAAGGAACACCCCCAGTGTGTGCCCTCACGACGATGATGGTGATGGTGGCAGTGATGGTGTCAGTGTTCACCACCAGTGCTCAACGCTCAGAAGTGTCTCAAGTGCTTTGCATGGATCTCCTCACGTTAATCCATAAAATACCTAACAGAAGGAGGTGAAATTATGGTTCCCATTCTATAATTAAAGAAAACGAGGCATGGAGAGGCTAAGCATCTTGCCTGAGGTCACAGAGCCAGGAAGTGGCGGAGTTGAGACTTGTACCATGCAGGGGAGTTCCAGAGCCACTATCCTCAAAGACACATTGGCCTTAAATCCCTGCTGAGCAGGGAAAGTGGGCTGTGTCACTGTGGTACAACCCGAATCAGACATCAGGCAATCTGGGCTTTGTGTCCCCAGCTTTGCTGTGTGGTGTGAGCAGTCCCTTTCTGTCTCCGAGACTCAAGTTCCCCACCAACAAAAAGGGAAAGGGGGCAGTTGGGTAAGGTGGCCCTAGGATTGCTTGACAGTGTGGCTCTAGACTATTTTCTAGAGCTGGGAATACAGGAAAAGAGAGAGCTAGAGCTCATGGCTTCGATCTCTGAATGAAGTCAGGAGAGGCAGGTGGTCTAGGTGCTTTTCTAGGCTGGACATTGAAGGCCTGATCTCAGGACACAGTGGCCCGGCGGGTGACCTGAGAAAGGATCTGGCCTCTGTCCACTGGGGCAGGCACTGCTGGCTCTCCGGTCACAGCATATTTCAGTGCTGACTTGGGCGCCTGAAATCCATGGAGTCGGCATCAGCAGACACCCAGCACTCGGAAGCACTGTGTTCCTGGTTTTGAGCCCTCCTTCACCCTCCAGCCACCTATCTGCTCACTGCCCTGGCCCTGGCCCTCAGGACCCATGCCTCTCTCTCCAGCTTCAGTTAAACCATGTGCACAGCCCTGTCCTCAAATTTATAGCAACAAAGAATATATACACTATCCACATTTATTGAGAACTGTTATAATTTACATGAATTAATATTTAATCTTCCCGAAGACCCTATGGTGCAGGTAGCATATTATCATATTTTGCAGAGAGGGTATCTGAAACTCAGAGAAGTTGAGTGCTTGGCCCCAGGGCAAACAGATTGCACAGCTCAGAGCCACGGCGTGGGTCCAGGCAGGGTGTTCATGAGCACACACTCTTTACCACCTCACTACTTCGTTCTCCCTACTTAATGGCATCCCACAGCCTCTGGCTCCTTCCTGATACCATCCCTCTTACAACCATCCCTGTCCATCAGCCAGAGGCTGGAGAACAGTTTTGCTATTAAGGACACAGTACCTTAGAGGTGATAGACTTGGGTTCAAATCCTGACAGCACCACTCACTGGTTGTGTGTCTTCGGGGGCAAGCCTCACAACCTCGCTGAGCCTCACCTTGCTCAATCCATGATTGCATGCCTGCTGTCATGTCCGACTCTTGGTGACCCCACAGACTGTAACCGGCCAGGTTCCTCTGTCCATGGAATTTTCCAGGCAAGAATACTGGAGTGAGTTGCCATTTTCTCCTCTAAGGGATCTTCCTGACCCAGGGATTGAATCAGTGTCTTAGTCTCCTGCATTGGCAGGAAGGTTCTTACCACTAGCGCCCCCTGGGAAGCCTGAGCCTCACTTTGGAATGACAACCAGACCCACTTCATATAAATCAGGGATGTAGACCAATGGTTCTCAAAGGATGGTCCAGGGACCCCTGAAGATCTCCAGGACACTTCCAGGGGATCCCTGAGGTCAAAGCTGTTTTCATTGTAAGACTAAGACCTTTTGCACTCTCCTTCTCTCACGAGTGTACTGTGGAGTTTCCCAGAGGCAACATGTCATGTTATTTCATAGCAGATTGAACGCAGACGCAGATGTGAGAATCCAGCTGCTCTCTATCAAAGCAGACACTAAAGAGATTTGGAAAAATGTAAACCAGTGCTACTCTTCACCCTATTTTTTTTCTAAAATATGGTTATTTTTCATAACATAGATTTATGTTAGAGTGCTTAGTTATTTTTACACCATTGATATTTATTAAGTATCTCAATTTCTATTTCTGATACAGTAAATGTTGATAGACATAAACACCATAAGCAAAAATCTTTGGGGTTCAGTGATTTTAAGAGGGTCTTGAGACCAAAAATTTGAGAATGGTTATGTGAGTGAAAGGCATCGGCTACATTTGTGGAAGGAGGTGCCCTTGACCTTGGACTTGCTAAAATGCATCATCCTTTTTCTCCAGGGCTGAGTATAGAGGTCATTACTGAACCACAGATGGCTGAACACTGGCCAAGAGAGACATGGTAGACCTTGGCCCTGGTTCCACCATGACTGGTTGCCCTGTGACCCTGACGAGACCCTGAAATGCTCTCAGCTTCCCCTTTCTGCACCTAAAGGATAGGCATGGTCAGCCAAGCAAGTTTCTCAGGTACCTTAGATGGATCAGGTATGAGCAGTTAAGTCCTAAACCTGCCAGCCTCAGGGTTGGAGCTTGAGAACCCCAGTGGGAAGTCACACTCTGCCCCTAGCTTGGGGAGTAAGATTCACTATGGCAGGGTCAAGAAACAGGATGCGAATGTGGGGAAAGCTAGCACTGGGGTCACCCAGCCTGGGTTTCCAGCCCCTGCAAACCCCAGTGCAGGGCCCACAGCCTCACAGCACCTCAGTGATGGCATCTGTAAAATGGAAAGGTTGAACCCTGGCAGCTGATGTTTCAGCTAGAACGCAGGAAGCCCTCGGCATGCAGGCTTGCTTTCCCTTGCTCTCCTCACCTTGAAGGCACCAGAATGCCAAGGTGAGAAAACCAACAGGAGGAAGAGCTGAATTGGGAGCTACATAGCCTAATCCAGGTTCTGCCAACATCCTGGATGACCTTAGGCAAGTCCCTGCCCCTCTCTGAGCCAGAGATTTAAAGTGGCCACAGCCTGGGGGAGCTCCAAGTTGGCTTCTGCCTGCCCTGCAAAGCTGGTGGCTGGTAGGAGATCTGGCAGACACTGGACTCTCGGGGCCTCTTGTCCCAGCTGAAATACCATCCCCCACATCCTTGTCCTTCTCCAGAGGGCCAGGCTGTTCCCAAGTCACTCAACCAACCTTTACTCAGCACCCATTCTCACCAAGCCACAGGGCTGACTGGAGTCCAGATGTTTTCTCTTCTTTGTATTGCATTCCACTTTATCCGAATTCCAGAAACATTCACTTGGGGCTCAGGACTGGGCTAGAGATAAGAGAAATGAAGTGTGCTCTATGTCTTATAATGAGCCTGGGGCCTTATTAGATGAGGTATAGTTTATTCATTCATTCATACATGCATTCATTCAATAAATATTTATTGAGCACCTACTCTATACCAGGTCCTATGCTATGAAGAAAGCATACACAAGTCTTGCCCTCATGGAAATTACAGTTTAGCAGAGGAAGCAGACATTAAATAGCTAAACACACAAATATATATATTCTTATACATTCTGATGACATCAGTGGAAAAAAATAGCATGATATGGAAAAGTAGGAAAGATCTTTCAGGGGGGATTGTGAACAGCTATTATAAACACAGACTTTGAGGACAGTGGCATCA
Organism: Antilocapra americana; assembly: GCA_007570785.1. Taxonomy (NCBI): domain Eukaryota; kingdom Metazoa; phylum Chordata; class Mammalia; order Artiodactyla; family Antilocapridae; genus Antilocapra; species Antilocapra americana. The sequence goes on along the minus strand of ML661892.1, from coordinate 2,447,357 downwards.
ACATGAAAAAAGATATTTTTTCATAATGACAAGTCTGGAGGTGTTGGTTCAGCAGTTCAGGTATGGAAGCCTTAACACCTCATGTTTCCAAGATGGCTGCTGGAAAGTCAGCCTTCACATATGTATTTCAGACAGAAAGAAGGAAAGATGGAAGAGCAAAAGGGCACACCTTGATACTCTATCCCTTTTGAAGGCACCTTCTCAAAAATCTGTACATCCTTTGCTTATATCTCATTGTCCAGAACATAGTCACATAGCTTCACCTGGAAAGGAGACTGCTAAACAAAGAATTGAGCTGAGCATCCTAAATGAAGTAAGAATCCTGTAAGAATTAAAGAGAGACAAGATAGTGAGTTGGTGTATTAGTTTCTTATTGCCACTGTAACAAAATACCACAGGCTTGGTTGCTTAAAACAGCTGACATTTGTTCTCTCAGTTCTGGAGGCCAGAAATCCCAAATCACTATCACTGGACTGAAATTAAGATGTTAGCAGGGCTGCACTCCCTCTGGAAGTTCTAGAGGAGAATTCACTCCTTACCTTTTCCAGTTTCTGGTGACTGCTGGCACTCCTTGGCTTGTGCCCACACCACTCCAGTCTTCAAGGCCAGCATCTTCAAATCTCTCTGCTTCATCTTTGCATTGCCTCCTCTTTGTATAGGTGTCAAATCTCCCTTTACTTCTCTCTTACAAGGATATGTATAATGGCATTTAGGGCCCTCTTTGATAATCCAGAATAATCTCCCATCCTGAGATCCTTAATTTAATCACACCTGCAAATGTTAGCCTTTTCCCAAACAAGGTAACATTTATGAGTTCCAAGGAGTAGGCCCTGGTACCTTTGGTGGCCATTTCTCAACCTACTATATAGCAGGTGACATCAGTCCCTGTTCCCAGGGACCTCATTTAAATGGAAGGGTCAGAGAAACCCTCTCTGAAGAAAAGATATTGCACCTGAGATGGAAAAGATGCATAGGAGTTAGCCTGTGGAAGCACAGGGAAGAGTGTCCTAGAGAGAGGGAATGGCATGTGCAAAGGCCTGAGGTGAGAAAAAGCTTGTCATGTGATGGTGGGGCTGGAGGGCACCAGAGAGAGATAATCAGGGGCCCAGCAGCCCAGCAGCCATGGCAGGTGTTTTTATCTTTACTGGTTTTTGTTTGTTTGTGTTTGGTTTTTTTGGCCTCGCCCCATGGCTTGCGGGATCTTTAGTTCCCCGATGAGGGACTGAACCCAGGCCATGGCAGTGTCGAGTACTAACCGCTGGACTACTAGGGAATTCTGGATTTTTTTAAAAGGTCACTCAAGCACCTGTTGGAGAAGGGAACAGCTACCCACTCCAGTATTCTGGCCTGGAGAATTTCGTGGACAGAGGTGCCTGGGGGGCTACAGTCCATGGGGACACAAAGAGTCAGACATGACTGAGCGACTTTCATTTTCTTTCAAACACCTGTATGGAGACCGATGCTGTTGTCACAGTCCAGGTGGGAGAGAGGGTAGCAGCTTGGCCAGGGCCATAGTTGGTTGTTGGATCAGAGAGGTCAAAGGGTTTGGTGATAGACTGGATGGGATGGTGCTGCAGCCTTGATACTGAACCAGAAGAATTCAAGGCTTTTCTCAAAAAAAAAAAAAAAAATGCTGTGTTTCTATAGTTGAAGGAGACCTTAGAGACATTTTCTAGTCTGGGAAACTGTATCCCAAAGAGGGACCTTGACTCCCTCCTGCCATGGGGAAAGAAGAGCAATGTGGGGACAGAAATTCATTCAATGATACAAAGAGAGAGGGCCCAGAATGGCACCTGGACCCCTGAGAGACTTCCTGCAGGAGATGGAAGTTTGATCAGATCTAACAGAAAGGAAGGGGAAAGGGGGGTGTTGTGATGGAGCTTTTTTCTTCCAGGTTTTTTGTCTTGCCTTTTCCTTCCAACTTGGGAGCCCTTGGGCAGGGTATATATTTGAGTATGTTTACCAAACCCAGGAGCTGTATTCAGGGCAGGATAGTGTGAAGGTCATAGGGAAGAGCAGTGACCTTGGACAAACCATTCTCTTTCTGAGCCTCAGTTGCCCCATCTATGAAATGGAGTAATAATGGCACCTACAAGGCAGGATTTGTCTGAGGATTTGGTGAGGTAAAGAATCACCAAGAAGCTAATGAAGCTAAACTTCAGGGCCCCTCACTTGCCCTGCCACCTCCCCAGGGAAGGGCCCTGGAAATGCATCCACACAGTGATCAAAGGGTGTGTAGTCAAAAAAGTGTAGGACAAAATTCAACAGAGATGTGTCAGACAATTAATAAAGTGTTACTTTATTATTCTGGATTTTGTGAGGTTTATGGACTTGGTAGTTGTTGGGTTTTGTTTCATTTGGCCATGGCTTGCAGCTTGTAGGATCTTATTTCCCTGACCAGGGATTGAACCTGGGCCATGGCAATGGAAGCCCTGAGTCCTAACCACTGGACCACCAGGGAACATCTGACAGTGTTTTAAAACTTTGCTGTTTGCTGTGCTTTCTTTTCATGTGCTAAGTAAACATTTGAGTTGCACTAATTCTATATTTATAATTTTGGATTTTGTACTCTTTTCCTTAAGAAGTCTCCTAAGATTGTATGAGCGTTGGGTTTCACTACACCTGTGCCTGTTGGCAGGATGGCACTTGCTGTCCTAATCCACCCGTTGGTGGGCTGAGTAGGCATGTTGCTAGCAGACCTGCCTGGTCTGAAGCATGAAGGTGAGCAAAGAACAGTTGCCAGGTACCCTTCTCTTCCCACCTTCAGACTGTTTCAGACTGAGCTCCATGAGAGCAGAGATCTCTTCTTATTCCTCACCAGACCCACCCTCCACACTCACCGTAACACTTGGCACGTGGCAGGCCTTCAGTCCAAAGGAGGTGACTGAGTGAACATGTGACATGGTTTCTGGGAGACAGGAGTTGGGGTCCAAACCCGAAGGTGCAGCAGGGTGTGAGCAGGCAGACCTGAGATTTCCCAGGGGCTCCTGGGCAGGGCTGACCCCGGACCAAGGCCCCGGAGGCTGATTCAGAGGGGCGAGGAGATGAGACAGGTCTGGCCTTGCCCTTGGCTGATGAGAAGAAAAAATTCTACCCCCATCACCAAGCCACAAAAGCTCCTCTCAGAGAAGATCTCTCTGACCAGGGCCACCACGTTCCTGACCACATGCTACAGGGACCTGAGCAATAGCTCCTCTGCCCCCTGACCTCAGGCTGAATTTCAGATCCTGAGCAGGCCATCCTCTGGTTCCCAGGGCAAATTACTCAGGAAGTGACACCGGAACTGACAGGTTATTTAATCTCTCTGGACATCAGGTTCTAGGCAATGTGTAACTCTGAGCAAGTTACTTCATCTTTCTGAACCTCAGCGTCCACATCTGTGAAAGGGGGCAGTAAACGTTATCTATCTCATAGGGCTGTGGCGAGGATTAAGTGGGATAAGCCCTGAAAAGCATTTTGTGCAAGGCTTGGTACATAGTAAGGGCTCAATAAATATTATTTATTGTTATTCCTTAATCAATGTTTTCATTGATTCAAGGTAAAATGAGAAAAATAAATTATGGGTGGAAAGCTCAATTTGTTATTATCTCCATTTTCTTCTATTTGTCTTCTTTTTAAATCCTCACTAATGTACTAATTTTACAATAAGAAAAAAGGAACAAAAGTGGTATATAAATTAGAAACACCACACACACTATAAACACATACACATAGAAAATAGCAATTATCCTTCTGGGTGGTGAGAATAGGGCAGTTTATTCTATTCAAAGTAACTTTTCCAAATGTTTTACAATGAATATGTATTTCTTTTACTTAGTAAGTTATTGGAAAATAAGAATAAAATTATATTCAGCTCTCATATCATAATAGATAATTCTGTATTCTTAAAACCTGTTGTGGGCAAAATTTAAAATGAACATCCCTGGGGGATTTCCTGGGTGGTCCAGTGGCTAAGATTCTGTGCTCCCAATGGAGGGGGCCCAGGTTTGATCCCTGGTCAGGGAACCAGATCCCACATGCTGAAACTAAGATCCAATGCAACCAAATAAAATAAATAAAATATATTCTTTTTTAAAAAAATGAACATCCCTGTCTCCCATTTTCTTTCCTGAAATTTCACCAGTCTGTGATAACCACCCTCACTGTTCTAGATCAATGATGGTTTTTTTTTCAGCTACACTGGTGTTTTTCGGCACTCTCTAGCTGTGGTGAGCAGGGCCTCCTCTCTAGTTTTAGAGTGCGGGCTTCTCATTGTGGTGGCTTCACTGTGGAGCATAGGCTGTAGGCTCAGTAGCTGTGGCACACGGGCTTAGGATTAAACCTGTGTCCCCTGCATTGGCTGGCGGTTTTCCAACCACTGGACCGCTAGGGAAGTCAATGACCTTATTTTAGAGAGGAGGAAACTAAGACCTAGGAGACCAGCAAGCTTTCCCCCTTTTCATCCTAAGAGCATAAATATAAACATAAAATATAAACAATAATATCATAAGCATCCAAGTCTTCCTACTCAGAACTGACAGCTATTAAAAGCTTATTATATCAGCTTATCCTGTATGTTTATTTTAAATTACAAATAGAGTTGAAGCCCTACTTGTCAGCTTCATTCTCTGTCTCAGCCCCTCCCGAGGCTCCCACACGCCAGACCCCCACAACCACCGTCGTACGTAGCACCTGTAGTGTTGTTCAGCGCATGTGTTTCTAAGTTACATAAATGGTATCACACTGCACGTATCATTCTGCCACTTGCTGTATTCCCCACTCAACATCATGTTTTCAAGGTATATCTTTATAAATATAAACTCTCTTTATCATTTCTCCTTAGTATTTAGTATCCTGGCTGGTATAGCCCTTCTGCTTTGAGGTGTGTTTAGGTTGTTCCCAGATGACTTTCCAATGTCACACAGGAGTCAAATGCCCTTTCTACTGCCCCAGAGCACAGACACACAGTCACACCACGGCAGATGCAGAATGCAGAGCTCCACCCATGGTCACCCCAGGTCCATCTCCCTAGACCCACTCTTCTCTGCTCTCCTTATCTCCTAGAGCCCCAGAGATTCAGGGCCAACTCAGCTTCAGGGTGTGAGTAGGAGCGGTTGAGAGGTAAGGGTCTTTCTTCCAGGACAGAAGGCTAAGACATCCTTGGGCGCTTCTGATCTAGACTCAGTTGTTCCAAAACATGGTTCTGATGGTCTGACTCTAAATGGTCAGGAGAAGAAAGGCCTATGATGGTTGTCTGTGCTGTTCCCCAGATAGTCCCGTTCTCCCTTCTCAGGGCACACAGTAGGATGTACACCTCCACAGACTTACATATGCCTGTATGACTTGCTTTGTCAAAAAAAAAAAAAGAGGAAATAAGCAGACCCTTCCAGATGAGAGCTTTAAGAGCCAGTGTACCAGACTGCCTCCTCTCTCACTTCCTGGAATGGCTAGTGGCAGAATTCAGGTTGGTTGTTGCTCTATAGATGAGGAGCCTGGAGTGAGGACAACACAACCTCACAATGGATGTTTTAAGGCACTCTTCTGGGGTTGTCTGTATCCTGTCTGTTACAGGGCTGTCTCAGGAGTGCCGGGAGCTGTGAGCCTGTCCTTCTGATAAACCTGGGTTTGCAGACTCCAGCCCTCTGGTTTCCCAGGAATGTGCTACAGAGGAAAGACAGGTACACCCTGGGGCCCTATTGGAATAAGGAACTTCAGCACTGAGAAAGCAAGGGATTCCCAATCCTTATAAAAAGTAGAAGGGCATTGAAGCATGTTAATTGTCATGTGTCTAATCAATCGCCAGCCCAGGATTGATGCTCGGGACTGGTGCAGCGAGATTTCCCGGGGGGGAGGGAGGAGGGAGGGGGGTTCCGGAGGGGAAGCATATGTAAACCCATGGTGATATCATGACATTGTATGGCAAAAACAAGTAAAAAAAAAAATAAAAATAAAAAAAGTACTATGTGTTAGGCGATAGCCTTAAAGTTTCATTTCCTAGTTGATGTCCTTGGGCTGGTGGAGGGTTCAACAAAGTATATGCGTCAAGTACCTGGCGTGGCCCCTGGCATGTGGTGAGCTCGGCAAAGGCCTGGACAGCAAAGGCAAAGGCCTGGACAGCCTAGACAAAGGCCTAGACAGCAAAGCTGCTCCTTGATGCCTCATTGTTAATAGCAAAAAATTGGAAACTAAGTATCCAACAATAGGGGAAATAGATAACTAATTATGCACTGTCCAGGTATTACTAAGTAGCCAAAAAGGAAGCGAGGTAGACATGGGTTTGATACCTAGGTTGGGAAGATCCCCTGGAGGAGGGCATGGCAACCCACTCCAGTACTCTTGCCTGGAGAATCACATGGACAGAGGAGCCTGGTGGCCTGTAGACCATAGGGTCACAAGGAATCAGCCATAACTGAAGCGACAGCCCACATGCAAGCATATATACTACTCAGCAGCCAAAAACAGAGGAAAAGGGAAAGAGGTAAAACCATGTAGAGTCCATCGTTACAGACTATTAGGTGAAAAGAGTAAGCTCTCCAATGGTTTGGTTGGAAACAGACAGACTTGGGTTTGAGTCTCAGCTCTCCTAGCTGTGTGTCTTAGGCAAGGTTCTTAACTGCTCTGAGCTTCAGAGACTGACAGTAATAGGCGCTCAATAAATGTGAGCTATTATTACTTTTATTGTCACTATAAATAACAAACCTATGGGTCAACATTAGCAGAGTACCTGACTCCCGTTATCATCGCTCTGCCACCCAGAATTTCATCTCCCTAATGATCCTGTGAAGTTGACCTTAAACCCCTTTATACGTAAAGGCACTGAGGCTCAGAAGTTAAAACGCCCAGTCTCCAGATCATCAATAAGGGAGTCAAGATTTAAATCCAGTTCTGCCTGGTGACAGGGTTCATACGTCTTAACCACTGCACCCGGCTGGCACCTGGAGGAAGTAACACATTTTCAGTGTCATGGTATCATAGTACTTCACTTCTGCAGGAGTCATTCTGGGACACTGCAGGAGCCATGCCCCCAAGAGGACCTCACAGGCAGGTCCAAATACAATGAAGCCATTGGATGAGCAGCTCTCAGCTTTTTGGTATTCACAGCCCAGTTTGAATAATGGATTTGATTTGAAATCCAGAGTCTCCCATACAGTAGTAAACAAACAGGTTATATGTGCAAAATAGATAGCTAGTGGAAAGCTGCTATATAGCTCAGGGAGCTCAGCTCAGTGCTCTGTGATGACCTACAGGGGTGGGAGAAGGGGTGGGTGGGAAGGAGGTTCTAGAGGTAGGGGATATCTACTTATATACATACATACGGCTAATTCATTTTATTGTACAGCAGAAACCAACACAACATTGTAAAGCAATTATACTCCAATTAAAACACAAATGGGCAATGATGACCACTATCATAGCTGCCTCCAAGATGGCCCCATGATCTTTACCTCCTGGTATTCACGTCCTTGTATGGTGCCCTCCCACACTGAGCAGGGCTGACCTGCGTCAGCAACAGGTTATTCAGGAAACAATGACGAGTACCTTCTGGAGCTAGGTGTAAAGGACAATGTGGCTTCCACCTTGCTCTCCCTGACTCCATGGTGTGAGGACACTCAAGCAGCCCTATGGAGATGTCCACATGTTGAAGAGCTGAAGCCTCCCACCAACGGCCATGTGAGTGTGCCATCTTGGAAGCAGATCCCCTAGTTGCAGTCAAGCTTTGCGTGACTTCAGACCTGGCTGACATCTAGACTACGACTTAATGAAAGCCTCCAAAGCCAGTGCCTCCACAGCTAAATCATCCCTGCATTCCTGAACCGTAGGAACAGTGAGATAATATTTGTTTTAAGCCACTAAGCTTTGGGGTAATTTGTTACATAGCAATAAATACACCATCACAGTACAAGGAAAAACAATGCCTTGAATATCTTCAAAAGAAAACAAAATGGTTATCGTGTGGCTCTCTCTGCCCTCCTTGGCACATGCACTGGAAGAACTAACCCTTCCACAAGGCCGTCCTCTCTTATATACTCACCTGGCCTCAGTCTCACAGCTCCTGGTAAACACACCACCTTTCTCCAGTACCAGCTCTAAAACGGTGCTCCCCTCCATCCCGTCACTTGTAGCAAGTTAATACCTTTCTGTACCTCCCTACAATCCAATTCAAACAAAAAGCACTGGAAGAATATACACGCTGGCTTGTAATAAAAATAAACTTTACACACAAGGAAAAACTTGGCAACACCACTTGAAGGTCATGAGACCACAGCCCCACTCTGTTAGGTGATTTCATCAAAAGCTGAAAAGGGAAACTTCACTCATTTTGAGCCAAACTCCTCCTATTGTCCAAGCCCCTCACTGCCTTCTTCTCCAGCCCTCTCAGATTTCCAGGGGTCCCCTAGCTAGAGAGGAGCCTTTCCTTCCGATGGTGAAATCTGCTTTGGGTGGAAAAGCTCCATGTAGACAGGCTTTGCAGGAACAGCACTTTGGTTCAGGTTCATATTAGTTCAGTTGCATTGGGTCAGTCATTTAACATCATTGAACCTGAACTTCCTCTTCCCTGCTGAGACTAACAATGGTACCTTCCTGTAGAGCTGCTGAAGGGATCAAATGAGAAGAGAACCCTGGGCAGATTAAGTGCCTGGCAATGAGTAAGTGTGCATTTGTATTTCATAGTTAATCAAGAATAACAACAGTAATGGGAACTGTTATTTATTTCAGGGCTTACTACTACATGCCTAGCATCCTTTATATGCACTATCTCATTTCATCCTTCCAGGCTGGGCCTCTCTAGGATCCTCATTTTATTTATTTATTTATTTGGCTGCACCGTGCGGCATGTAGGGTCTCAGTTCCCCAACCAAGGATCAAACTCAAGTCCCCTGTATTGGAAGCATGGAGTTGTAATCACTGGACCACTAGGGGAGTCCACATGGATCCCAGTTTTCAAAATGAGGAAGCTAAGGCACAGAGAGTGAAGTGCCTTGCTCAAGATCACGCAGGTTCAGGCAATGACACATCAGAACCCTCACCTTTGACCATTGGCTCTGCAGCCTCCCAAGAGGGTTGGGTACAGGGCCCTGTAAATATCAGGAACACCATAAGGATTGGAGGACAGGAAAGATGGTGCAGCAAAGGAACACACAGTTGAGAGGTGAAGAGAGTTTCCTGAGTGGCAGCGTCAGGCTTGACTCTGGAAGTGGAAGGCCTCTTCAGGTGTTACCACCTTGTCTTGTCTGTAGCCGGAGTCCCAGCCCGGACATGGGATAGTCCTACTCATGGCTCCGCCTTATCCCTTTGGGTACCTGCTTTGGCCGCAAAGCAGTGTGTACTCATGAAAATCAGGTTCTGCTGGTGGAAAAAGTCAGGCTGTTTTATTGTAAAGACGAAATAGCATAAATATGATAGCATCACATGGGGCCAGCTTTGGCCCAATTCTGAAGCACCGTGTCCTTCTCACTGAACCAGGAAAACAAACTCGCAGAACCAGCACTGTTCACAGCTTGGGGCAGAGAGAGTCAGCTGGCGTGGGGCCCACTTATTCCTGGCTCTGACCCTAGGGAAGCCCTGTGACTTGGATGATAATAAGAGCTATACAATGCGGAAGACCTGGGTTTGATCCCTGGGTTGGGAAGATCCCCTGGAGGAGCGTATGGCAACCCACTCCAGTATTCTTACCTAGAGAATCCCCATGGACAGAGGAGCCTGGCGGGCTATAGTCCACGATGACGCAAAGAGTCAGACAGGACTAAGCGCAGCACATACAGTGGTAAAGAATCTGCATACAAGAGACATGGGTTACCTATGTGGAAGTGAGGATCATCGTGAAAGAAGAGGAACCACTGAAGCCACCAGACAGGGTGCAGATCAGCCTCTCAGAAAACATTTATTGAGGGAGGCAGGATGGTCTAGTGGACTGGTTCCCAATTGCGTGATTTTGTCTTCAGGAGACATTTGGAAATACCTAGAGGCATTTTGGTTGTCACAACTGGAAAGGGAGGTGCTGCTGGCATCTGATAATATAGATGCCATTAAGGGACTCAGTAGTGAAGAACCCACCCGCAAATGTAGGAGACGAAGGAGACCCAGGTTCAATCCCTCGGTCGGGAAGATCCCCTGGAATCGGTAATGGCAACCCACTCCAGTATTCTTTTGCCTAGAGAATTCCATGGACAGAGGAGCCTGGCAGGCTACATTCTGCGGGGTTGCACAGAGTCGGACACGACTGAGCGACTAAGCACAGCACACACATATAGAGACCAAAGATGATGCTGTAGAGTCTACAGCAGACAGGGCAGCCCTGTGACACTGAACTGCCGACCCCCAGTGTCAATCCTACCGAGGCTGTGAGACTCTGCCTGGTCTAGCAGTTGAGCGGTCATGTAGCCCCTGGACTCTGAGGCACCCTGACTAGCTGTGTAGCCAGGAACAGGTACTTCACCTCCTTGGTGGCCCCCACTATAAAACTGGCGATACTCATTTGAACCAATGTCAATTCACTGCTTTCAGGGGGGAGGCACACAGTAAGTATTCTATAATATTGCCGTTATTGTTATTTATTTTTTACTTTATTGGTGTATAGTTTTGTTTTGTTTTGGGCCGTGTCATGCATCATGTAAGATCTTAGTTCCCCCACCAGGGATTGAACCTGTGTCCCCTGCAGTGGAAACATGAAGCCTTAACTACTGGACCACCAGGGAAGTCCTTGGAGTATAGTTGATTTACAATGTTGTTAGTTTCAGGTGTACAGCAAAGTGATTCAATTATACATATATTCATTCTTTTTCAGATTTTTTTTCTCATATAGATTATCACAGAATTTTGAGTTCCCTGTGCTATACAGTAGGTCCTTGTTGGTTACCTAGCTTATATAGTAGTGTGTGTATGTTAATCCCAGTCTCCTGATTTATCCATCATCCCTATCTTTCCTCTTTGGTCACCACAAGTGTGCTTTCAGTATGTGTAATTCTGTTTTGTAAATAAGTTCATTTGTGTCTTTTTTAAAAATTAGATTCTGCATATGAGTATATGATATTTGGTTTCCCCTGTCTGACTTACTGCACTCAGTACGATAATCTCTGGGTCCAAACACATTGCTGCAAATGGCATTATTTCATTCTTTTTTAATGGCTGAATAATACTCCATTGTATACATGTACCACGTCTTTATCTATTCCTCTGGCAATGGACATTTACGTTGCTTCCATGTCTTGGTGACCGTAAATAGTGCTGCAATGAATGCTGGAGTGCATGTTATCTTTTTGAAATATATGCCCAGGAGGGATGTCAGGATCATATAGTACCTCTATTTATAGTTTTTTGAGGACTCTCCATACTGTTCTCCATAGTGGCTGCAGCAATTTACATTTCCACCAACAGTGTATGAGGGTTCTCTTTTCTCTACCCTCTCCAGCATTTATTGTTTGTATAATTTTTGATGATGGCCATTCTGCTTGGTGTGAGGTGATACCTCATTGTAGTTTTGATTTGCCATTCTCTGAAAATTAGCAATGCTGAGCATCTTTTCATGTGCTTTTTGGACATCTATATGTCTTCTCTGAAGAAATGCCTGTTTATATAATGTCATTGTTGTTAATGACAGAGGGCATACCTCTGCAGAAGAGCACTGACAAGGTAGACAACAAGGAGGTCCCAAGAGAAGCAGACTTGAGACAGCAGAGGAAAGCAGAGGAGGCCCTGAGGACCAGGAGGAAGACCTATTCTGGCGTTTGAGGTCACTGTGTCTTGCTTCAGCCTACACTGCTCACCCTGCCCCCCATGGCTCTGGAGGGTCACTGGGCCAACGCACCAGGGGCTTTTCCTACCTCCAGTCTCCACCCTCTGAGGACCACCTCCTCCAAGAAGCACCTAAATCAGCCTAACCCTTAAGAATCACAGACTGATTATCACAGACTGACCCAATAGGATGGCTACAGAGACACACCCAGACTCATTAGTCACATCGGCATAGACTTAGAAAAATATACACATGCTCTTATCTAAACACATAAGCAACCTTAAAGCACACTCTGGCCCTCTTCACAGACTCACAAATATATTCCCATACACTCATTAACACACATACACAACCATAATTCAATGTCACTAAGACACACAGAGTCCCATATACACACACACTCACACATACAACACTGGCACACAATAGCAATACATACCCAAGTATTAATATATGTAGTCACATTCACAAACCCACAAGTTAATTTCCATTCACATATTTAAATACAAACCAAGGAAAGCCCATAGATCTCATACACACACACACACACACACACACACCTGTTTAACAGTTAGGCATATAAAAACACCTGTACATATACACAGAGATACCGTCTGAGCACACATACTCATACAATGTGCACACATCCAGCCATCAACGTGCTTATACCCATAAGATACATATGCATACATCATTCAAGATACATATGCATACATCATTCAAGATACACATGCAGATTCATATATACATCCTCGGAAACAGCACACAGACATACAAAACGACATTTAAAAAAAAAAACCTGTCTTCTCTATACACACAGATATGCTCCTGTACCACATTTCATTCATTCATAATCCATATCATAAAAAAATTGCTAAGGAAACTTCCTGGGGCCACCTTCCAAATTCATCCTTGCCTCATAGCGACTGTGTAGCCCAGCAAAATGTTCCAATAAGTCATTTCTGCCTTTAAATTTCCACTTGCGGGCAGGCGGTGTGGGTTTTCTCTCCGCCCTCGGATGCAGGGCTCCGTCTCTCTCATCGCTGTGCTTTTCTGACTGCCGTCCCGCAAGGCCTCCACGGGAGGTGCTCACGAAGGGGCCATGTCTAAAGGTGTCTTTCCCAGCACTAATCCAACCGCGGCCGCGGGTAGGTCCGCAGGCGTGGCTGGGAACCGCGTGCCAACAAGGACATTCAGGGATGGGGGACGAATGCCGGAGCTCACGACCTGCCCTTCGGTTTCTCGCCCCCTCGCCACCCGCTCCTCTCTTCTGCTCGAGGGCCCCCGCCCATCCCTTAGGCTGAACCCTCGGCTTCCCCGGGAGCAGCTCCCCTCCCCCACCCCGCCTCCCCCACTGCTCCGCCTTCCTCCCTTTCCCCTCGATCCTCCGGCCTCCTCTCTCCCCTCCCCCTTCGTGGGCCCAGCCCTGCCCGTCCCTCTCCCCTCCCCCGCCCCTGCTCCTCCCTCCCCGGCTTGGGCAGCGGGAGGCTGAGTCATCGCTGCGGCGCTGCTGGGAGAGCAGGCGAGCAGGTAGGGAGGGTGTGAAGGAGGAGAAGCTATGCGATCCATCCCGGCCACCAGGGACAGGGCTGAGTCCCGGCGTGTAGTCCTCTCCCGGAGGGGCCTGGGAAGGGGCATGGGTGGGGCCCAGGATCGCGGTCCGGAGAAGCGACGGGGCCCCAGAACGCGTGGATTCCGCCGCCCTGACAGCAGCATTTTGAAGAGCTGCACGTGGGATGGAATCATAAACTTCTGAGTAACGTGAGGCGGCATCCACGTCAGGCATCGCAAACTGGCGGCCCACAGGCAGATCATCTGGCCTGCACCTGATCTTGATTTGGCCCACTCAGTGCTGTTTGTTTACATTTTAACCAGATGCCAATATTTAAACACCATAGGATATTTCATTGGGCAAAATTTGATCCCCAGCTCTTTAGCTGGGAAAAATTAGTATATATGCCAACACTGGACCTATATTTCCCATGACAACAATAGCCTAATACTGAAGGGGGCTGCCTTTTTGTAATCAAGGCATGGTATTCTCTAATTTGCCACAGCCCCCACTACTTATTTCACCTTAGGCCATTGAGCTTCCTTTCTGTTACCTGCCAAACCCCAATTTAGTGATTCCTAATCTAGTCCTTCTGCCCATTTCTCAGATTGGAGTGCGGAAATGGAAGTGGGAAATTCCCAGTGACACAACATCTGGCCTTAACACAGGAGGAGAATCCAGCTTTCCCTCACCTGCTAATCTTGACCACCACACCATTCTGCTAATCTTGTCCACCAAACCATTCTGCTTCCCATGGCATGCAGGCTTAGAAAAGGAATTGGTGTGAGAAAAGTAGTTTCCAGAAAACGATCTGGTGATCAGAATGGACCCCATATAGAAAATGTTTTGGAGAGTGATTAGGAGAAGGGTCTAATGACTTCAGGTTTCTTTATGAAAGCAGACCCATGCTAAGGAATTGAGCAGAAGCAGAGTGTTGCCTCTCTCTGGAGGTGATGGCAGCCTCTTGATCTTTCCCTTGGAGTTGGAATAGGAGACAGAACTAGGGCAAGTGGATGGATGGCATAGTTGGCAGTTCTGGCAAGTTTGGTTATTATAAGTAGTTCTCAAGTCACTAGAGACTTGGCCTTTGAGACACTAGACTGTTGTATAAGAGCTGCAAAGGCAATATGCCAGTGAGTTTTGATTATTCTATAGTGTGGTGTTTCTCAGCCTGGAGGTATTCAAATGAATCTCGTAAAAGACGAATTGTGATTTAGTAGGATTAAAGTGGAACTGGAGCCCCTACATTTCTGACAAGCTTCCCGGTGATGCCAATGCTGCAAGCCCCCAGACCCCTTTGAGCTGCCAGGCTCCCAATTCCTTGTGCCTTCTATTTATTCCCAAGGGTTTTTGCTACAAGGCAGCCAGGAGGAAGGGCTTAGAGCCAGAACTTGGGAGTCCCACCCCACCTCTTGATAGCCAGGTAGCCTTGGGTAGGCTGCTCATCCTCTCTTTGCCGCAATGTTCTCATTGCTCAATTGGAATCAAAGAACGCTTCCTTAGGAGGGTAGGGAAGGAAGCGGGAACTGACGTGTGGTCCCAGCACAGTACATGGCTCATGGTAGGTACTCTGCAAGGTAGTTTGTGTTATTATGCTCTCCGTGGGGTCACCCATGGGCAGTGACACCCATAAGCAGCGTGGTCAGAGAGGGGAGGATATGAGACATTCCAGGATGAGGATCAAGCCCCTTAATGTAGTCTTCCAGGCCGCGAGTGGTGTGTGGTCATTGCCTAGCCCACCCAGCTCCCTGTCTATCCAGGCTTCAGTCATGCTGGCTGCTTATGAGATCTTTCAGCTTTGGTACTTTGCTCAGAGGCCTCGTACACGCTGTTCCTCATGTCTTAGCTGCCTGGCCCCTTCTTACCTTCAGTCTCAACTCCTATGTCTCTTCTTCAGAGATGCCTGCCTTGGTCCCCCCAGCCTTTAAAGGAAGGATTTAAGGGGTGTGTTCTGGTCGATACCTAGATTCTTAGAGCAGCTTTTTGTATTATGGGGATGGTCGAAATAGAGGAGGAATTAAACACTGCCCCCACTATTCTACAAATGTCTCTTTGCAAATTAGAAATAAGGCACAACTTTGGGAGCTCCTTGATGGCCTTGTGGTTAGGATTCTGGGCTTTTACTACCATGGCCTAGGTTCAGTTCCTGGTTGAGAAACTGAGGGAAATGACTCCTAGGAGTCGCCCATTGAGGCCAAAAAAGAAAAAGGCACAGCCTGGGTGGGATTTCTGCTCTCACCCATCCTTCCTGCCCGTTACCTTAGAGCAGTATATAAACTGGGCAGCCTTAGGTGGCAGCTAGTGCTAATGCTTCCCTGAGCAGCCCCGTGACCAGTTTAATCCCCTTGCCTGGATTAAGTTCCTTTTAGAAACTCTCTTAATTCCTTAAAACTCATCACACATTGAAATTAGGTGTCTTGAGAATGACTCATTTAAAATCTAGCCTGTATTAGACTCTGTATTCCAAGGCAAAGACTCTCCATCTTGCTGTAGGCTGTATACCCACTGCCTAGCCTGGTGCCTACAATGAAACAGGTGCTCCATAAATATTCATTAAGTATAGTTGACTCTTGAACAACACACGTTTGAACTGCATGGTCCACTTAACATGTGAATTTTTTTTTCAATAAATGCTACAATAGTACTATATGATACACAGCTGGTAGAATCCAAGCATGCAGAACTTCAGGTAGAGGGCAGCTATAAATTTAGGTGTGGGTTTTCCATTACAGGGATGGTCAGTGCCCCTCAATCCTGCATTGCTCGAGGGTCAGCTGTATTTTAGGAGCTCATTATCTACCAAGAGAGACAGGGCTCATCAAAATAACCGTGGCCTGAGATGAGGACTAAATGGGGCAGGAGGTGTCACTTCTAGCTGAGGTCATCTGGAAATGCTCACAAAAGAAGTGGTGTTTCAGCTGAGCCTGACAACATAGGGGGAGTTCCTGAGACCCACATGAGTGTGAGAGGGTTCTTGGCAGTGAGAACAGCAGAAGTAAAGGTACGGAGGGCGAAAGTGCAATACGTGCCTTTGACAGGCCACAAATTATGAACATCAGAATGGTCAACTATGTCTTGTGAATTAGCTTGCAAATATTTAAAAGTCAAATAAAGATCCAGGTTTCTCGATTCTCTTGAAAGATCCTACCAGGCAATTGGTTGGCACCAAGAAGTGACAGCCCCTTAAAAAAATCTGCTTTTGCTCCTGTTTGCCATAGTCCCCACATTCCCCTACTGCATTCTTAAAATATATATACTTGTATTTATTTGGCCACCTCAGGTCTTCCTTATGGAGGAATCTGCATGCATGCTCAGTTGTGTCTAACTCTTGGGACCCTATGAACTGTAGCCCACCAGGTTCTTCTGTCCATAGGATTTCCCAGACAAGAGTGCTAGGGTGAGGCGCCATTTCCTCCTCCAGGGGATCTTCCGGACCCAGCGCTCAAATCCACATCGCCTGCATCTCGGGCATCGCAGGCAGATTCTTTACCTCTGAGCCATCAGGGAACACTGGCTGTCTAGTTGAAGTGTGCTGGCTTAGTTACTCCGAAGCACGTGGGATCCCAGTTCCCCAACCAGGGATCTAGCCCACATCCCCTCCCTTGCAAGGCGGGTTCTTAACCACTGGACCACCAGCAAAGTCCCCACCCATTGCATTTTTACACCCAGCTCTCTTCGCTGATTACTCTTCCTTCCTGGCCTGGCTGTGTGGCTGGCTAGCAGATTATTTGATGGGCTTATGGGAGTGGTAAGGAAAAGTGGTTCAGATCGTTTGGGTCCTTGAAAGTGGAAGTGAAGTCCCAGGGTGTGTCCAACTCTCTGCGACCCTGTGACCCTGTGGACTGTAGCGTACCAGGCTCCTTCATCCATGGGATTTTACAGGCAAGAATACTGGAGTGTGTTGCCATTTCCTTCTCCAGGGGATCTTCCAGGGATCGAGCTCAGGTCTCTTGCGTTGCAGGCAGACTCTTTACAGTCTGAGCCACCAAGGAATTCTATATGGGTCCTTAAATGTCAGATTAAAAAAGTAGGATGATACCTACCCTAAAGGAAATAAGGAGCCTTTGAATATTTTGCGTTTTCAGGTTCAGTAAAACTGTGAAGGACTTAGGAAGATCCTCTGGACTGTAAAAAGAGGTGGTGTTGGAGGCAGGGGACCCGGACGAATGCTATGGATTCTTTTTTTCAAAACTGATGAATAACAGGCCTCCTGGCTAATGTAGTATACTGGTGACTGCAGGGATTTCAAGGGTCTTCAACTCCACAGAGTACAGCAGGCCTGAGGAGGACCATCAGGCAAGAGGTTAAGTTCTGGAAACCAAAGGAATGGGGAGCTCTGTGTGAAGCTTTCAAAGAGAAATAAAAACAAACAGGGACTGACTCATGGTTGGAGAACAGGTACTTCCAAAAGGCAGAATTTTAATCTTAAAGGTTTCTGATGACTCACAAGTAGATGACATCCAACTTGCTTTTGCTTAGCCTTGAATACATTATTTTTCTTTAAAAATAATTGTACTTTTTCTGTTTATGAAAATAATATATACTCACTAGAGAAAAAAGGGAAAACATAGAAAAATAAAACAAAGTTAATAATCAGCAGGAAGTCCTACCAGCACTGTAAACATGTTGGTGGATTTCCTTATGTTTATTTTCTTCAGTGTATTAATGCCTTTTTAAACAAAGTTGGGGTCACATTTTGTATATAACTGATTGCTCTTTTTTTTTTAACTTAAAATGTATTTATTTATTTGGGGTTGCCTGGGTTATAGTTGCAGCACATGGGATCCTTGATCTCACTGCGGCATGCAGCATCTTTAGGCATGTGGGATCTAGTTCCCTGACCAGGAGTCTTACCCACTGGACTAAAATAGTATGAATTTTTCAGGCTTCTTTGGTGGCTCAGTAGTAAAGAATCTACCTGCCATGCAGAAGACAAGGATTCAATCCCTGGGTAGGAAAAATCTCTGGAGGAGGAAATGGCAACCCATTCCAGTATTTTTGCCTGGGAAACCCCATGGAGAGAGGAGCCTGGCGGGCGACAGTCTTTGGAGTCACCAAAGAGTTGGACACAACTTAGCAATTTAACAACAATGTGAATTTTTCACCATGAGACTACATTAATGCATCTTCTTATAAAAGTTAGAAAATCCAGAAAAGAGAAATACTGTATGTTAGCATCATTTTCCTGGTTTATGAAATACGCTTTGAAAAAAACATTTTGCTTGTTTGTTTCCTTCCATTCTCAAAGTATAGTCAGAAATCTGACTTTTTTTCATGTTGCAAACTCATATTACCACCCTTATTTTACTGAAGAAACTGAGTCACAAACATGAAGTGATTTACCCCAAATTGATTAGCTAGCGGCTAGCGCAGGGTGAGACTACAACACCCCTGCACCTTTGAGTCTGGCTTAGTGCTATGACGGGAAGGTGGCGTACACAGGTTGCCCTTCTCCACCTCCATTTTGGTTAGTTTACATATTGCCAGCTGTGGTTTTTTTTTTGACCTGTGATTTGATTTTTTTGGTTGAAGTATAGTTGCTGTACAATACAGTGATTCATAATTTTTAAAGGTTATGCTCCACTTATAGTTATTATAAAATATTGGCTATATTCTCCATGTTGTACAATGTATCTTTGTAGCTTATTTTATGCCTAATAGTTTGTACCTTTTAATCCCCTAACCCTAAATTATCCCTACTCTCTTCCTTCTCTCCACTGGTAACCACTAATTTGTTCTCTATATTTGTGAGTCTGCTTCTTATTAAAGATTATATTCTCTATTTTGTTGTATTGTTTAGATTACACATATAGGTGATATACAGGGTTTGTATTTTTCTGTTCGACTTATTTCACTCATAATGCCCTCTAAGTCCATCCATGTTGATGCAACTGGCAAAATTTTGGACTTTTTATGGCTGAGTAGTATTCCATTTGTCTTCTTCATCCATTCATCTGTTGATAGACACTTAGGTTGCTTCCATTATCTTGGCTATTGTAAATAATGCCAGGTGTGCTTTAAATTCTGGGAATCAAAGAGGCTTTAAACTGAGCACAGTTAATCTGAGTGTATTTCATGGAAGAAGCAGATTTTATGCAGCATCTAGAAAGTTTGTCCAATGAATGGATAAGTCAATGGCAAGCACCCACGCCTACTGGTCCCCAAGTGAACAGTAATACCAGCCTTCATCTTGTGGCAAGCCTTAACTAAGTCCATTGAACACTACCTATGTTATTTAGTCCTCACACTCAACTGTGTGAATCACTGCTGTTTTCACCAATTTAAAAATGAAGAAATAAGCACAGAGAGGGGGAGTGACAGGCTCAGGGTCACACAGTTAGTTAGTAAGAGGAAAGAGGTTTGAACATAGGTATCTTGGCTCTAGAACAATTCTGCATCCAGTCCACATGCCCTACCTGTCCCAAGGCTGAGCAGCAGGGCCCAGGCTTTGTACTTCACCATCACCCCCAATCAACTGGTTGTACCTGAAGGATACAAAGGCAGTGTCAGGGGTACCATGCTGTCTTGGGGGCTGTGGCCCAGAGGGGTACCCAGAACCTTCCGAGAGGATTCCCACAGTGGGAAAATATAAATAAAAAATAAAGGATTTCCCAGAGCACTTGGCACCCCATGACTGATCCTCAGCAACTGTGTCTTGATTCTTCAGTTCAGTTCAGTTGCTCAGTCGTGTCCGACTCTTTGTGACCCCATGGACTGCAGCATGCCAGGCTTCCCTCTCCATGACCAACTCCCAGAGTTTACTCAAACTCATGTCCGTTGAGTTGGTGATGCCATTCCACCACCTCATCCTCTGTCGTTCCGTTCCCCTCCTGCCTTCACTCTTTCCCAGCATCAGGATCTTTTCCAAGGAGTCAGTTCTTCGCATCAGGTGGCCGAAGTATTGGAGTTTCAGCTTCGGCATCAGTCCTTCCAATGAATATTCAGTACTAATTTCTTTTAGAATGGACTGGTTGCATCTCCTTGCAGTCCAAGGGACTCTCAAGAGTCTTCTCCAACACCACAGTTCGAAAGCATCAATTCTTTGGCACTCAGCTTTCTTTATAGTCCAACTCTCACATCCAGACATGACTACTGGAAAAACCGTAGCTTTAACTAGACAGACCTTTGTTGGCAAAGTAATGTCTCTGCTTTTTAATATGCTGTCTAGGTTAATTCTTCTTAGATTCTGAAATAAACTCCACCATGAGAGAACAGAATCTAGAGGACAGCTTGAGTCCTAGTCCTGCCTCTGCCAAGATCTGACTGTGTGATCTTAGACCAGTCACTTTCCCTCTCTCGGTCTCAGGGGTTAAATGATCCTGTCCTTTCCCCTGGTCTTTGCAACTTGTATTTCACTGCTCTGTGGTCAACAGAATGCTCGGCCTTAGGAGTGACTCAGTGGAAACCGGAGCTATTCGCTTGTGCTCAGGGGTCCGTGGGTGCTGGACCCACCCTGCCCTTTCTCCTCACCCAGTGTTTGCATGCAGGAAGACTCTCAGATGTCCTCAGAGAACCCAGCCAGCCTCATCCCCTGGGGCAGGGCACAAGACAAGCACAAAGTTGGAGGAAGGACTTGAATTCCTCCCAAAGATCTCTGTGTCCCAGAGCCCCACTCACCCAGGGGCACTCAGCTCAGCAGTGCCTCTCTACCTTTACTTGGCAGCCCAGGCAGCGAGTGTTCTCAGGCACCGCCATGCCAGCCCCGAGGAGGAAACCTTTGCTGGCTCCCCACTGCCCCAGGAATAACATACAGCCTCCTCAGAATGGCAGAGAAGGCCTGCCTCCATGCACCCTCAACGTGCCTCTCCAACTCTTTTGCCCTGTCACCTTGTCTTAATACAGAGCTTTGCAGTTTTAAAAGCAGAGGCCCCTGAATTCAAATCCCGAGTAGGCTTGTTGCTGGCTTTATAATCTTAGGCAAGTTACCACATATCACTAAACCTTGATCTCCACACCCTTAAAATGGGGGTGGTAGCACCCATTCCACAGTACTGTATGAGAAATTAAATGAATCACTTAGCAGTTTCCTGGAACATAGTAAACTCTAATAGGCTTTAAGTGTCTATTGTTATTATATGACAATCCTCAACCACATATGGCTACCATCACCTATTTCCTGAAGCTCATCACTCTCTTTCCCACCACTGTCTCCATATCTGGAAAGCCCTTCCCCACCCCTGTTCTCCACCTTGCACACCCTTGCAAGCCCTATTCAAAAGCCATTGCCTGTGAAGACACTTCTGTCTTCCCCTTCATGCCTTCTCTGACTATCACCACTTTAACTCAGGGGCCATGCTTAGTGTCACCTGTGGTGAAACAACCAGCATTAAACACCTCTCAGTGGGATGGTGACTGCAGCCATGAAATTAAATGATGCTTGCTCCTTGGAAGAAAAGCTGTGGCAAACCTAGACAGCATATTGAAAAGCAGGCACATCACTTTGCCAACAAAGGTCCATAAAGTCAAAACTATGGTTTTTCCAGTAGTCATGTATGGATATAAGAGTTGGACCATAAATAAGGCTGAGCACCAAAGAACCGATGTTTTCAAGTTGTGGTGCTGAAGACCTTTGAGAGTCCCTTGGACAGCAAGGAGATCAAACCAGTCAATCCTAAAGGAAATCAACCTTGAATATTCACTGGAAAGATGGATGCTGAAGCTGAAGCTCCAATACTTTGGCCACTGATGTGAAAAGCTGAGTCACTGGAAAAGACCCTGATGCTGGGAAAGACTGAAGGCAAAAGGCAAAGGGGATGACAGAGGATAAGATAGTTATATAGCATCACTGACTCAATGGACACAAATCTGAGCCAACTCCGGGAGATAGTGAAGGACAGGGGAGCCTGGCTTGATGCAGTCCATGGGGTCCCAGAGAGTTGGACATGACTTAGTGACTGAACACTACCACCACCAATAGGATGCAGTAGACCACACAACTCAATCTATTTTTGCTTCTGCCAAACATATTAAGCCTGAACCTAATCCCGTCTTTAGAGCTGGCTTCAGTTTAGAAGAATTTCAAAACTGGGAATAGAAGAACACAGTTATATAACTTACAAGAAGCAATGACAAGTCCAGAATGTGGGACAGTTTATAAGACAACTGATGGGATGTTAAAAGTCAACGCTGTGAAAACAAAACAAAAGCATATACACTGGAAGAGAAGGTTCTAGATTCAAAGAGATCCTAGAGTCTAGCAAGTAAATGTAAGATGTGATTCTTGACTATATCCTGGTTCTTTTAGTTTTTTAAGCTATAAAGACTGTATTTTTGGACAATGGGCGAAATCTGCCTATGAACTGGGTATTTGATGATATAAGGAAATTATTAGTTTTGTGAGGTATGATGTGTATTGTGGTTATGGAGAATATTTTTTGGAAATGCATGCTGACATGTTTAGGACCGAAATGTTAAAATATCTGCAGTTAACTTTAAACTGGTTCAGCCACAAATTTAATATATAGTAAGATCAAGTAATAGAGAAGGAAATAGCAGCCCATTCCAATATTCTTGTCTGAGATATACCATGGACAGAGGAGCCTGGCAGGCTACAGTCCATGAGGCTGCACAAGAGTCAGGCGTGACTGAGCAACTAAACAGCAAAGATGAAGTAAATATGGTAAAATGTTGACAGTTGTTGAATTTATGGGATTATGTGTAGGTATTCAGATGATATTCTTCCTACTTTCCTGTATGTTTCAACATTTTCATAGTAAGAAAGTTTTTTTGTTTTTGTTTTTTAAAAACTGTTCTTTTTCCAAGGCTCCCACAGAAGGTGTGGGGCCTTTATTAAAGAACAAATCACAATATATGGGGGTGAGGTATGCCAGTGAGTTCTGCCATTCAGATCACAGGTTACAAACTCTTGGCAGTAGGATCCAAAGTCTGGATTAACTGTATTTCTCAAGTGCCAAGTTCATAATAAATACTCGATAAACGTTTGTTGAATGAAGACTTTACTCTTGCTACAGTGCATGACTCATCAGTAAACTTCATCTTGGGAATTGCTAGAGTGAAAATGATAATGACAGACTTTCGCCAAGCAGTTACCAGGTGCCAGGCTTGGTGCTAAGCCTCTAACATGCATCATCTCCTGTAATTGTCACAACAGTCAGAAAATCATCGATCTCATTTTACACATGAGTAAACTGATATACAGAAAGGTGAAGAAACTTGCCTCCAAGATTACTCAGTTAAGAATGGCAGAAGCATGTGGTTCTGATCACCACACACTGTTGCCCTGTCCCTCTCTGGCACCATCCTGTTGGCACAGGTAATTGCATAAGAACCTGTTTTAGCACCAACACCTGCTGAACTAGGAGCCCTTCAAAGGCAGAAGAAAGAAAACGTGTTCACACAAAAACTTATATACAAATATTAAAAGCAGCATTATTCAGAATAGTCAAAGAGTGAAAACAGCACACACGTCCATCAGCTTGATAAATGGATAAACAAAATGTGGTCTGTCCAGACACTTAAATATTGTTCACCAGTAAAAGGGATAAAGTACTGATACAATCTACAACATGCATGAACCTTGAAAACATTTCACTAAGCAAAAGAAACCCATCGCCAAACATATTATTTCATTCATGAAAATAGAATGTCCAAAATATACAAATGCATAGAAAGTAGATTAGTGGTTGATTAGAGCTAAGGAGGCAGAAGGGGATTGGGAGGTGAAGGTTGCATACTGCTAGTATATCAAAAACAATTGAATTTACAATTTAAATGGGTGGTGAATTGTATTGTGTAAGAATTATATCTCAATAAAGCTGAAAAAAAAGAAGAGGAAGTATCTTAGGCACCAATGAATCTGCCAAGCTAGTTGAGTGAAAAAAATGAATGAATGGTTGTTTCCCTTGCAGTGGACAAAAATCTACCATATTTCTGAAGTCTAAAGTTAATTTTCTTGACAGCCTTACAGGGATGCTCACTCTTAGCTTCCAGGAACCCATTAATAAACTAATAAGAAAACTGATAATTCAATAAATAATTCCTGAGGTTGCCAGCGCTACTCCAGAAAAAAAAAAAAAAAAAGAGAGAGAGAAATGCAAGGATGATTTCTTTCAGATACAAACTGTGGGATTGCAGAGCAAGGAGCCGCCAGGATGTTCTGTCTGGGATGGGCCCCTGGAGATCTGCTGTGATCTGTTTCCACTTGGCAAACCTTGATTCATTTATCTGGGCTCATCTGACTGTTCCTGTGGGGTTTTTGTTTTTTTTTTTCTCCTAGCCCTGGTCATTCAGAAGGACAGTCGTAATAAAAGCTCCAGGATAAAATACCTCACAAGGTTCTGTGGAAGTGATTTGGAAGGATCCAAACACTTCAGTGGGCGTCAGCTGGCAGGGAGGGTGCTTGTTCAAAATGCTGATGCCTGGCCTCGTCCCTAGAGATTCAGATTCAGCGTGACCAGGGTGGGGCCATGGAAACTGCATTTTAAATACAGCATCTGCAGTGTCCTTGATACAGGGTATGCCTGGCCATATGAGAAACACTGACCTAATAAAACATAGACAGAAGGAAATAAAGTGTGTACATTATCTCAGGCAGAAAAGTGGGTTTGCTTAGGGATCTTAGAGATCATGGGATTTAGACGTTTTCATGCTCTGCCGCTGAAACTCCTTAGGATTCCATGGAGCATTTGGAGGGGCTCTTGGGCTGGTGGAGGTACAGAGGCTTAGATGTGTCTACCTCACCACATGCCCCCTTTAAAAGCTGTATTTAAAATTTTTTTCTAAACTAAGATATTTGGTTCTATTGCTTGAAAAACCACCAGTTGTGCCCTATCCCACATATGCAAGTGGAAAAACTGAGGACTAGAGAGGAAAACATCTTCCCAGGGAAGTGGAGTGACAGCATACTGATGGCAGAACCAGGCCTTCTCTTCCAGCCCCAGGCCCTTCTTAGTAGGGAATGCCAGTTTGGACACATCCTTTCATCTCAGGATGGCTTTCCCTTTCTGCCTCCAGCAAATCCCACACAAAGACAGTAGGGCCCAGACTAGGGTAAGAGGAATGAGACATCCTTCCTCTAGCACACAACATAGGGTGGTGCCCCAAAATTCAGAAATCAAGACAAATAACATTTTGCCAAAAAATTCATGATGAACAAAATACCAAACTTTTACATAAAAGTAGACTCAGTAGTGGAGAAGGAAATGGCAACCCACTCCAGTATTCTTGCCTGGAGAACCGTGGACAGAGGAGCCTGGTGGGCTGCCGTCTATGGGATCACACAGAGTCGGACACGGCTGAATCAATAGTTCTGATTTTTCCTTTTGCCCCCAAGCTCCAGTATGGCTCTCTACAGCACTATTACTCGTCATGCTTTTATTTAAAATTTTGGTATCTTGTTCATCATGGATTTTTTTGGCATTAATTTTGATTTTTAAAATGTTGCATTCAAGTATTATTTATCTAGGTTGCTGTTTTTTTGTGTTGCCCTTAACTTGGTGCCTGAGGCAGGTACCTCACTTGCTTCACCCTAATCTGGCCGCTACAGAACAGATCTTTTGGCAGATAGCTGAGTAAAGGCCCATTGTCCTCTGGGGATCCCTCCAGATCCTATCACTTTATTTGTCTGATGGAATTGATGTTTCTTTGGTCTCATTGTGACATTGCCCTTGTCATTTAACCTGCAGAGAGGTTTGTAATCTGTGGGGAATGTTTGTTTTGCTGACTCAGCAACATATTCCTCCCCTCTGGCAAGAACAACTCTTAAATTGTTGGGTACCTCCCCTCTCCTTCTCTGAAGCTGATTCAGCACGGCCTAGAGGTGGGCATGTGACTCAACTCTGCCAATCAGAGCCTTGCACCCCTTGACCCCCCCAATGATTGGTCAGGAATGATCATGTGATTTAGTTACAGCCAATGAGAATCAATTCTGGGAGTCTGCTCTGAACTTGGGGAAAGGGAGCTGAGAGGTAACTGAGAAGAGAGGATGTAAGCCTCCTCAGGGAGCATCTCTGAGACAGAGAAGACTGCAGCGTGGATAACAGCAGATAGAGACAAGGAAGAAACATCATGATAATATTACTTGAGCTCCTGGACCCAGCTGTGAGCAAGGCAATTCTCCACCCTGGACTTAGGGGAACTGTGGGCCACCTTTTGCCCAAGTCAATTTGAGTAGTGTCTCTGTCCAGAGTAGTATTTCTGTCACGTAGATGATGCATTCCTTCCTCCCTGCAGTCTGACCTGGTTGCCCGGGGAGATGACGCAGAGAAGCCCAGACTTCCATCCTGAAGATCTTTATGAGGTGGTGGTGTCCTTCATCCAGGGGCAGCCTTGGAAGACAGAGTATTGGCAGGAACAGCGACTCTCATCACATTACTGAGCACTAGTGGTGTTGTCAGGTCCTGTAGTAAATATTTACACGTCGATATATTCATTTTGTCCTATAACAACTTTATGAAGTAGATCCCATTATTAACTCCAGGTTGAAATCCAGTCCATCCACCCGCAGGGCACATGTCCCAAATCACTAGCTAGAGGCAAAGGGAAGGCCCTGGTTAACCAGCAGGTGAGCATACTTCCCATCATATGTGTTGCTTTTGTAAATGGACAGAATTTGTAGGTGACAGATTCTTTCTAAGAACAGCTGAGCCTGGACATTAGCAAGTCCCTTTACCTCCCCCATACTTTCCTGTAATACTGTTGGCATCGTGAAGTAAAAAACCTTAGGCCAGGTTCCTTTGACCTGGTAGTGAAGCTCAGTGCCTCAGGCATCACAGGCCTTGGAAATCAGCAATGACCCATATGAGGAAGGATCTAAAAAAGAATGGGTATATGCACACGTATAACTGGATCACTTTGCTATACACCTGGAACTAACACAACATTGTAAATCAACTATACGCCAGTAAAATAAAATAAAACAAAAAATTAGCAGGTGGGTCGACTTACTGACTGTGGCTGTCTTTGCTCTTTTATTCATTTAGCAAAGATTTGAGTGCCAGCTGTATGCCAGATCCCATTCTAAGCACAGAGGATACAAGTAGTAAATGAAACTGGGGGCAGTTCCTGCCTCCAGGGAGCTGCCAGTCTTATCAGGGAGGCTTGTATGAGACAAATCATTGTGCATGCAATTATTACAAGTATGATAAGCACTGAGAAGGAAAAGTTCAGGTTGTTAATGTGAATGCGCAACAGAAGCCTCTTAAATCCGTTGGTAGACTAACTAAGCAACTTTATTCATTGGATAGGTGTTTTTGGATTGAGTGCCAGTGCTAGGCACCGTGTTTGGTACTGAGTACTGGGAAGGGTGGGGAACAAGGCTCAGCCCACAAGGATCCCGCCATGCACAACAAATACACCATCTGACCAGCTGTCACTCCCACCTGCAGACTGTGAGCTGCTGCAAGTTTACAGCTTTGAAAGCCACTTGAAAGAACAATGCCACTCCTGCTTCCACAGGTAAATATATTTGACCTGTTCCATTGGCCTCATATTGGTCTTACCATGTCTTTCTCTGATCCCCTGTGGCTTTTGCTCTCTAGGGTTGGAAAAATCAGGACAGATGGTCATTGAGCTTACTGAGAATGTTTTATTGTGCTTTGTAAAAATAGGCTGAAAAACACATGATTTCACTGGGAGAAGAAGGCATCAGGAAAGGGAAGGAACTTGGGGTTGAAACTTGATGGGCCCCATGGCTCCAGCCTGCTGGAGACAGGAGCTGGGCTTTGAGGGCAGGCCTTTGGTGATATTTCTGGCTGCCTGACCCCGCGGCTACAAATGGAGTGTGTCGCCCAGCTCACCATGGGGAACTTTCTGGATGGCTTTATTATTCAGAGCATATGGTGCTTTGGCTTCAGGTCGGAGACAGTTTGCGATTCTGCAGAGCTGGGAATGGGGCTCTCAGTAGCAAAGGTGAGTGTGTGTTTGTGTGGTTTTAGATATAGGATTTTTGGCTCAGTCATTCTTAGAGTCAGCCTCCCTGCAAAGCAGCCAGAATCACTTGGGTCCCAGGGCCCTGATCCAGGCCTGAAATGTGACAGCGTGGGGAGAAATGGGAAGGGAATGGCCTCCAACTGTATCCCTCCTGGACTAAAGCACTTAGAGGGTGGGGAATGCCATTGATTTTTTAAAAATTAATTAACTAATTTAATTTTGGCTGTGCTGGGTATTCATTGTGGTCTGTGGGCTTCTCTAGTTGTGATATGTGGACTCAGTAGCAGTTCCTTGACTGGGGATTGAACCCAGGCCCCTGCGTCGGGAGTGCAGAGTATTATCCATTGCTCCACCAGGGAAGTCCCCACAGTTGATTCTTTTCTGTAGCTCCCAAGTCTCACACCCTGGGACAGGTGTCTTGTGTCTCATATATTAAGGGCTTGCTATTTGCCAGGCATTCGTTCGTTTAATCTTTACCACAACCCCGTGAGGTAAGTTTTGTTGTTATTCTCATTTTATAGGTAGCTAAGGCTCGGGGTAGTAGAGCAAGATCCACACAGATGATAGAGCTGTGCTACCCTGTCCATGTCTCAGCATGGCCCTCAGAGAGCAGACAGTCAGCAGAGTGGGTGAGTGGTGAGGATTCTCTTACATGTGGGTACTTGGGGAGGGGCCTTAAGTAGAAAGCAGCCAACTCCTGGGACAAGCCTTCCACTTGGTACAGAGCCTTGACCATCTCAGCTCAGAGAAGTATGGCATTAATTACTTTGAGAATAACATAGACTGTAACATTTTGTCCCCTTGCTAAGGCTTTATTTTATATCAATAATGATATAAATACATAACCAATCTATTGAGATCTTATTTCTTTTTTTTTTTTGAGATCTTATTTCTTTTCAGTCACTGAGTCAAGAGATTTTTGTGTATCATTTTATTTAATCATCACATCAATCCATGAATAGGTATTACTATCCTTCTGAGAAAAGAGACATTAAATAACTTGGGCAAGGTTATAGCTAGTGATTTACAGAGTTAGGATTCAACTTAAGGATGTGTGGCTTTGAGATTTGATTTCTTGAGCATCAGAGACCTGTCTCAATTCGTAGTTCCTCCATGAACTAACTGTGTGCCCTTGGCAAGTCAGTTCACTTTTCTGGACCTCAATTTCCACATCTGTGAAATGGGTAGGTTGGGCTAGATGATGTGTTAGGCGCCTTCCAACTCTGATATCTAGACTTTGAACCCTTTGAGGGAAATCACTCCCAAATCCTGAGCACTTAGCAAAAAGCCTGGCCCAGAGCGGGCCCAGGTCAACATCTGTTGAGCTAAATCTTTCCTGATATGCCCCAGCTCCTAGCTCCACAAGTAGTCACCATCCCCAAACCTGTGTATTTCATAGTATTTCATAGAGATATTTGCAGGAGGGGATTTTGGGCAAGTCAAGTCATCCCTGTTAATCATTTCCTTATCTATTAAAAAAGGGCAACAGAGATTGGACTATACTCTTACCACAGCAGTTTTCTTTCTGTTCTCCAAACACACATGCTCAGAGCTTTTGCATTTGTAGTTCCCTGTGCTTGGAACATTCTCATCCAACTCTTACAATGCTTGGTTCCTTGTCATTACTCAAGTCTCACCTTTAATATCACCTCCTCAGAGAGAGCCTCTCTGACCACATAATCTATAATAGCCATGGCCATTACTTAATCATATCAGCTCATTTCCTTTCTTCAGGGGACTGTTACCTATTTGATCTCTTTACCTGTTTAGGTCTAGCTCCCCTCTTTCTAGAGTCTAACTCCCCCCTCTAGAACCTAAACAAATAAACAGATCAAATATGTAATAGTCCCCTGCTTACCTGGTGGCTCAGTGGTAAAGAATCCACCTGCAATGCAGGAGATCCAGGTTTGATTCCTGGGTCGAGAAGATCCCCTGGGGAAGGAAATGGTGACCTGCTCCAATGTTCTTTACCTGGGGAAACCCCATGGACAGAGGAGCCTGTGGGCTTCGGTGCATGGGGTCATAAGAATTAGACATGAGTTAGTGACTAAGCCACCACCACCACCCCTTTTTTTAGAATGTGAGCTCAATAGGTGTAGAATCCTTTTTTTTTTTCTCCCTTTTATTGTTTTTGCCATACAATGCCATGATATCACCATGGGTTTACATATGCTCCCCCTCCAGAAACCCCTCCCTCCCCCCTCCCTCCTCCCTCCCCCCCAGGAAATCTCGATGCACCAGCCCCGAGAATCAATCCTGGGCTGGCGATTGATTAGACATATGGTAATTAACATGTTTCAATGCCATTCTCCCATATCATCCCACCCTTTCCCTCATCCACAGAGTCCACGAGTCTATTCTATAATCTGCGTTCCTTTTGCTGTCTTGCATGCTGGGTTCTCGTTACTGTCTTTCTAAATTCCATATATATGTGTTAATATACTGTATTGTTGTTTTTGCTTCTGGCTTACTTCACTCTGGATAATGGGCTCCAGTTCGGTCCATCTGAGTAGAATTGATTCAAATGAATTTTTTTTTAATGCTGAGTAATATTCCATTGTGTATATGTACCACAGCTTTCTTATCCATTCGTCAGTTGATGGGCATCTAGGTTGCTTCCATGTCCTGGCTATTGTAAATAAAGCAGCGATGAACATTGGGGTACACGTGGCTCTTTCAATTCTGGTTTCCTCGGTCATAATCCTTGACTTTCAGGTTTACTGATGTATCCGTAGGCCCTGAGACAGTCTGAGCAGGCACATATAGTTGCTGAATAGTAATACCTATTGAGTGCATGAATTCCTGGTAAGTGAATAGATAGCCTAGAGAGTCTCCAAAGTCCTTTTTAGCTCTAAATCCAAGGATATACAACACAGTGAATGTAAACTCACATGCAAGCATGACTGTACCATTTTACAGATTTGGAAACTGAGGCAGTAAGTGATTTGCCAAAGGTTTCACAGAGAGGGCAGTCGGTGGTGTGATCTAGAGCTGGGGTCCCCAACCTCTGGGATCTAAAGCCTGATGATCTGAGGTGGAGCTAATGTAATAATAATAATAGAAATAAAGTGTACAGTACATGTAATGCACTTGAAATATCCCCACGCCATCCCCTACCTCTGTCCCAATGGGTGGAAAAATTGTCTTCCATGAAACTGATCCCTGGCACCAAAAAGGTTGGGGACCATTGGTTTAGAGCATCGTGTGTGTGTGTTCTCAGTTGCTCAGTCATGTCCAACTCTTTGCGACCCCATGGACTGTAACTCAGTCCCGCTAGGCCCCTCAGTTCATGGGATTCTCCAGACAAGAATACTGGAGTGTGTTGCCATGCCCTCCTCCAGGAGATATTTCTGACCCAGGGATCAAACTCACAACCATGTGGGAATTCAAAAGCAGGGGATTCATGTTTGGGTCCTCACACCATTCTACTCTGTCTACCTTCCTTACAAGATCCAGGTGAACTGAACAAGCCATTTACCTCTCCTGGTACAGTTTTTCCATCTGAAAGAGAAGGCGTACTGTTAACTCTAGTCAAGTATGACTGAAATAATGAAGCTTCCTAAACTGAACAGCACTAAGTATTCTGCAGAATGTTGGGCCTCTGTTTACTCCCAGGTTATTCTCAGAGTTGTGGATGGGAGAGGGGAAGGAAGCCCAGGACCAGGGCTGTGGAGGAGGGGCGAGCCGGGTGGGGCGGGGTTCGGTGGTTGGCACAGTTTGTTTACTTCTGGGTCTGCCCCTAGCCTCGCAGCCTTCACCTGCTCAGGTAAAGAGGTAGGGGGAGCCTTGCTCAGCCAATGAACTGCTTTTATTCTCTTAAAGGCACCCAGCAGCTGGCACGAAAACCAGCCCTGCGACCTAAAGAGATCCCAGGGCGGATGCCAGGAGGCAACTGTGGGGCTGGATGTAGCAAACCCCTCCATGGCGACCCCGTGACCTCATGTCCTGGAGGGTGCTTGCTTCAGGGCGGCCTCCTCCACCTTACCCAGAGCCGGCTTTCCAGGAGGCGCCCACGCCTAGCTACCCTGGCAGACTCCCAGGGAGGAAAGACAGCGTGGCCTTGGCAGCTGCCCGCCAGGAAGGAGCCCACAGGTGCCAGGGAGAAGCCATTTCCTTGCCCCCTTCAGCAGCCCTGGTGAGTCCTGATGCTCTGACCTTCTTGATCCTCAGCACAGAAGGGTATGGTAGAAAGATGCCTCTCCCGAGGGGCAGAAACTGTGGGTGCTAGTCCCAGTCCTGCTGGGTGACCTTGAGCAAGTCACTCCAGCTCTCTGAACTCACCTGTCCCGTCTGGGGAAACGTGCTCCCACTCCCGAGTAAGCTTGCCCCCTTGATTACTTTCCCCCGTCACATGCCTTGTTTTGAAAGATTTTTGTCTGCCAAGCTGCGCCTGTTATATAATAAGTCGTTAATTGGTTTTTCCCCTTGTGTGTTAATTGGGGCCCTATCACAGCCGATCAGTGTTTTCTGGTCAGCAAGACCAAACCCTGGCAGTGCCACTGAGCTGATGTAAGTTGAACCATGGCAAAGAATTGTGGTGTTTTAGTCTGTCTGTGAGATCTTATCTAGAGCCAATATTTGATTTTCATTTGGCCTCTTGAAATAGGAGAAAGAGGGCACAGTGAGTAATTCCAGAGAATGGGGACCCTAGGTGGGGAGCCCTTAAATCTAGCATGCATGGTATGTGGGGGTACCAGGTAGAAACACTGCCTTCACACCCCAGGTCCAGCTTTGATCCCTGCTATGCTGCCTCCCACATGGAATGCATTCTTGAAAGTGGGATCCTTTGGCCTGAAAACGTCCTATGTGGGGTTGGGCTGTTCCCAGGTGTCCCCACACTGGGTTCATTCCCCTGCTCTGACTGAGATTGGAGATCTCTGAGTTAGGGAGCCAAGGTCACCCTCAGGCCTCTGATGGGGATAGCCAGGGGAATGGTGATGGGAACAAGTTAACATGAGCACTGGGCCTGGAAGCCAGGACCGTATACTGTGAACACAGCTTGTGCTGGGACAGGAGACCCGGCTAATCTGCACTGATTGTCTCTGTGACCTCAGGCTAGTCGCCTAACCTTTTTGAACCTCAGTTTTCCCAGTTATAAAATGGTGATTATAATCTTGACAATGCTCACCTACCAGGATTAGAGCCAAATAATATTGTGTATTTCACAGACGCTTAGCTTCTAGTCTTTAAAATGCATCCAGAATTCAGAGATTAAAAGAACCACAAACATGCTTTTTAGAATTGATACAACAGAGTAATGGATGTTTTGTAAAATGTGACCTCCATGATAAAGAATTGTTTCAATGATGAGGGGATTGTGATTGCTTGCTATTCAAGTCCTTTTCCTTTTGAAAAGTACCATTTATTGGGACTTTTTTAAAAGTAGGCTCATAAACAGAAAGCAGAGGGAAACAGCTCATTGAGTAGTGGTATTTTCTAATGATTCCTGGAACTGAAACCCCGGCCAAGAATGTGGCCCAATGTGGGAAACAGTGTGATGCGTGGTTAGAACATGCACTTTGCAGTTAGACAATGTTGGGTTCAAATGCAGACCCAGAGACTTACTGATAACCTTGGGTGTAAATCGCTATGTGTTTCTGTGCTTCGATCTCTTCTAAATTCTAAAATGGAGTAGAGGGACTGTCACAAGTCCTGGCTGATGTTGTTCTTGAGGGGGGTTTAAAGTAGGACAAGGACTCAGCACCCACATACATGTTCCACTAGAGCTGCCCAGATCCAGCGGGCTCCTGATCCTTGGAGATTCAGGTGGACTAGATACACTGATTCAGGGCAAGACATCGCAGCCAGCTCCCCACCAGGGGCTCTGATCACCCTTGTCACCTTCTGTAGCAGCAGGAGACTCTGGAGACATGCTGGATGAGTCAGCATATGGAACCGGTGAATTCCCCCGACTGCATAGGGTGCTGCTGCTCCTTGCTCTGGGGGTCCAGCCAAGGTCCGGGCCCCTTCTGTTTGGTCACTCTGTTCTCCCTGTCCTGAGACTTCTTGCTAAGCAAATCAGTCATAGAGAGTGAAGTTTAGGGGTCCTGACAGTGCCTCCGCTCCCAGCGAGGCTGCGGGAGGGTGAGGTGGAGTGAGAATTGGAATAGAAGCTCCTCAAGAAAGGGAGAGGCAGTCCTTCTTGTCCAGCTGGGCAGGTGGTGTGTGAGAGTGTGCACATGAGCTAACACAGTTCAAGTGGAGGGGCTTGCCTGGTGGCTGTTGGTGGAGATTCCATCTGCCAATGCAGGAGACATGGGTTCAGTCTCTGATCACGAGGATTCCACATGCCATAGAGCAACTGACCCTGTGCGCCACAACTATTGAGCCCGTGCCCTAGAGCCAAGGAGCTGAAACTGCTGAGCCCGAATGCCACAGCTACCGAAGCCTGAGCACCCTAGAGCCTGTGCTCCACCACAAGAACAACGCTGCAATGGGAAGCCCACATGCAGTGAAGAGTAGCCCCTGCTCACCACAACTAGAGAAAAGCCCATACGGCAATGAAGTCCAAGCACAGCCAAACATAAATAATAAAATTATTTTTAAAAATTGACGTTGAAAAATTCTGGGTGTGAAGGCCCCCAAGAGGTCATGTCAGCCAGCCCCCTGCTTGGGGCAGGAGTCTCTTCTAACCAACACAAGAGGTTGCAGCTGTGCTCCAGGGAAGCCTCTTAAACACCTCTCCTTGGTAACCAGCCATGGCATCTAAAACTCCTCCCCAGGGTGTGCTTAGGCTGTGTGTGTGTGCATGTTTGAGGGCACTGGATATCTGAATTAGACTTCCATGGACCCCGAGTGCTCAAACCTTGCAGAAAAATAAGTTTGAGGTTGAAGTGACTGGGGTGCAGTGGGGGGTTGAGAGTTTCTGCAGTCACCAGGAAGCTTAGAGGCACTTTGGAGGAGCTACATTTGTGGGGTGCCTATTGTGATCTAACAATTATGCTAGGTATTTTAATTTTATTACCGCGTTTAATCCTTACAGTAGAGTGCTTTATTATTCCCATTTCACAGATGAGAACACTGAGGCTCAGAGAGGTTACAGATCTTGAGTGAGATCGCTCAGCTAACAAGTGGCAGAACTGTGACTCAGACCTTTGTACCACTACATCAAGAGCCTGGCCCCTTAGCCGTTCTACCAGTAGTTGCAAATCAGGCCAAATACTGAAGTTTACAGGTGCATTTTGTTTGGCTTACACAGTGTTTTGTTTTGTTGTAACATTTTAAAAATTTAGATGCCAACATTTGAAAATGCAGCTATTTAACATGGGAATCTAGACTCCGATTTCTCTCTGAAGATCAGAAGGAAGACGTGGCGCTGTGTGTCCACGTTCTCATATGCCAGCAATCAACTAGACCTGCTTATCAGCCTCTGCCTTTAAACAGGGCATGTTTGCCACTTCTAGTTTGCCACCATTCCCTGCTCCTTCTTCTCAGTCCACTTTCTTGTTTATGGCCAGCCTGGCCCTACAGGCCTGTGGGGACCTCGGGTGTGGTCCTAGCACTTGACCTGGCTATGGCTTTAAGTAAGTAATGGCACCTACCTGGGCTATGGCTGTAATCTGATCGAGGTGACACTCTGAAATAACATCCTAAGTGGCTTTCTGTGCTGCTCGGGGGTGTGTGTGTGTGGGGAACCCTAACTCTCTGGCACATCCACATCTTGGTGGCCTGGCTGAGTCTGTATGCCTTATACCAGGGGTGGCTGATGTTATTTGCTCCTTGTAACTATCATTCCACTGTATTATGTCTGATGCTCCTGCTGACACAGGACATTTGGAAACAGGTAGGGCCTGGTGGAACCAACCCCAGTGTGATGCCCATTCCTAACACTTTGATCAAAGGATCTGACTTCCATGTGCCTGTTTCTGTTTCAAGAAGCCAGTTTGAGATTTCAAATTCTGAGTATCTTCTTCTGACTCTATTTTTGCTATAGGGTGTGCAAAAGAATATCTACAGCCCAGCTGAGAATGTATTCTCTTTTTCTGTTACAACACACACACGCACACACAAGGGTCAGAAATAGCCATGCTTTGTAGGTCTCCGCATCTGTCTAGTGTCTTGCTCAGATTTCTCTTTTTAAAAATATTCATTCATTCATTTGGCTATGCCAGGTCTTAGTTACAGCATGAGAACTCTTAGCTGTGGCATGTGGGATCTAGTTCCCTGACCAAGTATTGAACATGGGCCCCCTGCATTGGCAGGGCGGAGTCTTAGCCGCTGGACCACCAGGGAAGTCCTTCGTTTGCATTTCTGAGATCCGATCTTTAGAGCAATGGAACAGTAGAGATGGAAATGTGCAGATCATCTAGCCCAATAATAGCAAATATATTTTACTTCATTTGTGAATTCCTGTCAATCAGTAGAGCACTTGAAAGGGCTTCTGAAGCTACATACGAGCATGGAACGATCATACCCTGAGATCTGTCAGCAGTATCTACTGTGGACATGGCAAGGGGCTGTAGTAGTACTTATGCCAGAAATTATACAGGTATGAAAACCGGGCTGGGAACAGGAAGTGAAAGTGTGAAAGAAAGTGTCAGTCATTCAGTCATATCCGGCTCTTGGTGACCCCATGGGCTGTAGCCCGCCAGGCTCCTCTGTCCATGGGATTTTCTAGGCAAGAATACTGGATGGGTTGCTATTCCCTTCTCCAGGGGATCTTCCTGACCCAGGGATTGAACCCAGGTCTCTTGCATTGCAAGCAGATTCTTTACCATCTGAGCCAACAGGGAAACCCAGGAAGGGGAGATGACTTGCTCAAAATCACTCAGCAAGACAAGACTCACTTCCAGAAGCAGGAGCTTTCTTGGCCTGGAAGCCACTGTTGCTTCCACTATATTAGCTCAGAGAAGAAACCTGAGAGTAAAAGAGATGACAGAAGCAAGCCGAGGACCCTGGAGTCCCGGCTCCCTCAAGAAGTCTGGCTGAGTTTGGGGCTAAGGAATTTAGTTCTGTCCCACTAGACTGAGCCCTGCCTGATGACCTGTTGGCTTCTGCTCCACTTCTCAGAGTCCCCTTGCTCCTGCCCTAGTTTCCTGTCTCATTTTCCTCTGGCTCAGAGAGTGCACATTGTCTCCTGAGATCCCAGGTCCTACATGCCCTCTTTTGACAATGAACTCTCCCACCCCCTCTATTCTGGAAGAGAAGTCCTAGGACGGGGTTCTTCACCTTACTGATTCCATAGATTCCTCTGGCAATCTGGTGAAGCCTACAGGTCCCTTCTCAGAATGTTTTGAAATGCATAAAGTAAAATACATAGGACTATGAAGGAAGCCAATCATACTGGAATATGGTTATCAAGATATTTTTTAATTGTTTATGATATAATATGTACTTTATTAATACATTTAAAATGAAATTGAGCATTAGATATAATAACTATTGTAATTTTAGACTAGTGATGAGCAAAATGAAGTTTTGAATGATCTAACAGTTGTAATGTGATACAAAAATATCTGTGACTTCTCTTGGCGACACAATCACAGGAACCATCAGTATTCTTGGGGCCATTGCCTACATTCAAAAGGACCTAAGTATTTAACTTGAATTAGAGTTTAGTGAAAATCAAGATGGAAGTTTTCCCATCCAAGCTCAGAGACATCTGAATTCCATCTGTGCCTCCAGGCTGAAACTCCTTTGCTCTGTTCTAGGGAGTCTGCTGGTTCCATGGTTTGCAAACTGTGGGCCATGGAACCCTGGAGACCCAAGGAGTATCCCAGAGGCTGCCACACAGTGGGGCAAAAGCAGGACCATCAGCCAACCAAATAACTCTGACTCCACCACCTCTGCCTTGCCTGATTAGATTTGTTATTTGAATTCACTTTGATGGTTCATTTGAGTTCCTTTTGAAAAAAAAAAAGTGGGAGGGATTTATCTGATCCTGTCTTCAGGTCAAAAACCTTCACTTGGCCTCATCCACCTCTTCTTGTGACAGGAAGCAAAGCCAAAGCCTAGCGCAGTGAAGGGTGCTGGAGGCACACAACGTCTGGTGGCAGGGTTAGGGCCGTGGAGCCCGAGGGGGTGGAGGGAAGCAGCTGGGCGGGGGTGAGCTTCCTGCTACCTCTGCCTGCAAACCACTTCAGAGCAGCAGTCAGCTGTGGCCACAAGTCAGGAGACATGAATTGAGGGTCCTCTATCTGACACAACCTCAAGTTTCTTGGAGATAATTATACATTGATTTTGAAAGGACAAAATGAGAAAAAAAATGTTTTAATTAAGTATAGTTGCTGTTCAATGTTATAAAACTTACAGGTGTACAAGATAGTGACTCACAGTTTTTAAAGGTTGTACTCTGTTTATAGTTATTCCCCTGTGTTGTACAGCATATGCAACGCTCAGTCATTCAGTTGTGTCTGACTGTTTGCCACCGCTCCAGGCTCCTCTGTCCATGGGATTTCCCAGGCAAGAATACTAGGAAGGGTTGCCATTTCCTTCTCCAAGGTATCTTCCCAACCCAAGGATCAAACCCACATCTCCTGAGGTTCCTGCACTGGCAGGCAGACTCTTTACCACTGAGCCACCTGTGAAGCCCCCTGTACAGTATATCCTTGTAGCTTATTTTATACCTAAGAGTTTGTACTTCTTACCTGTCTACCCATTTCCCTCTTCCCACTGATACCCACTGGTTTGTTCTCCATGTCTGAGAATCTGCTTCTTTTTTGTTATATTCACTAGTTTGTTCTATTTTTTAGATTCCACATATAAGTGATATCATATAGCATTTGCAAAATGAGGAAGTTTTTGTTATTAATTTTTATTGTAGTATACTTGCTTTACAGTATTATTTTCTGCTATACAGCAAAGTGAATCAGCTGTACATATACGTAGATCCCCTCTTTTTTGGATTTCCTCCTCATTAGATTGCCACAGAGCACTGAGTAGTAGGTGGATGTCAATCCCAAGCTGTCAGTTCATTCCACCCTCTCTTCCCTCCTTGGTATCCATATTTTTTTCTCTTATGTTTGTGTCTCTGTTCCTGCTTTGCAAATAAGTTCTTTTGCATCGTTTTTCTAGATTCCACATGTAGGTGATATTATATGATAGTTGTCTTTCTCTTTCTGGCTCACTACATTCTTAGGACAGTCTCTAGATCCACCCACGTCTCTGCAGATAGCACAGTTTCATTCCTTTTTGTGGCTGAGTAGTATTCCAAAAATGAGACCATTTTAAGAAACATAAATAACTACTAAAGAGATTTTAATGTATTTATCTCTAAGCCTGAGACTTTTTTCTCAACTCTCCCTCAGGGCCTTTCTCCCAATTCCAACAAACTCTTTCCCCGACACAGTGCAATCCCAGCCACCCAATCACCTCATCTGCCAGTTGACCTCTGCAGTTCCTCCCTTTACTGTCCTGTGTCATGCCCTCTGGCCTGCATTTCTGTAACCCCCCTCCACCCCCCGCCCCAGTCTCTCTCTCTGTTCTAGTCTGCCTTTCACGGAGCCCAGACACGTTCTGACTGTAAGTTCTGACCGTGTCCTTCTGCTTCAAGGCCTGTGATATCTCTTCACCGCACACAAGGCCAAGTCTTGCCTCCAGAGTATGGCAATCCAGACTCCTCAGGATCTGCCTGCAGCCTCCATGCATTCTCCCTTTTCCAGCATCCCTACCTCCTCCTGCTGGGGGGGCTGCTGCTCTGTTGTTGGGGTCTCCCCTGCCTTCTGCATGAGCCCAGATGATAGTGCAAGCCCTGGAAGCTGTGGGAAGATGCAAGAATTTGGGAAACTAGAGGCTAATGTGATGGGCAGGTACTGCAGAACATGCAGAGGACTCTGAGGCATTCTGCTGGTAGGGGTAGGGGCAGGTGTGGCTCTGTCCAGGCAAACAGGTTATTTTCAGAGAGCAGCCAGGAAAGGTGCAGAGAGTTGAGAGCACACTGCCCAGTCAGGGAGAGTCAACCATTTGCTATGCTTATCTGAACCAGAGGCAAGAACCAGGTCACCAGGAACAGAATACAGCTAAGATTAATAGTGTCTCTGATTCTTAGACGGTCAGAGCTAGAAGGGACCATGCAGATGTTTCCTCTAGTCTAAGTCCTTTCCGCTTCAAACAGAATGGTTAGGCCTGGAAAAGGGGTATGGCTTGCCCAGGATCACATGAGTTTGAGGCAGAGCCCTGACTGGAGCTGCTGTCTGATTTTCTTCCCAGTCTGCATGTCCTAGGCTTCTGAACTCCTACCAGGAGACTGAATAACTGGCCCAGGACTGATTTTCCAACGGTGGCTTAATGTGTCATTTCTAGGCAGTATGCTGCTGGCTCTTAGCAGGGGTTGTCAACACTTTAACCCAAAGGTCCCCAGAGACAGGTTACCTTATTATACACGTTGGCTCACTTTAATCTTGTCAACAGCACTATCTTGAGTATCTCCTATTATTATCATTGCCACTTTACCAGATGAAAAGCCTAAAGCTCCAAAAGTTCATGGAACTTTTCCAGGGCCACACAGTTGGTAAGTGGCTGAGTGGGATTTAAACTCAGGCCTATGTGACACCCAAGCCCACGAGGCTCTTGACCATTCTATTATAGTGCAATATGGCAGAGTGGGGAAAACTATTGTTCTGGTTCTAGAGTCAAGCCCCCAGTAGGCCAATGAATTCTTAATGGACTTTAGTCAGGGAACCCTTGGGCAAGTCTTCTCTGGGCCCAATATCTAGATATATAGAAAGGAAATTCTGTCTACAGTTTTTTTAAATTTATTTTATTATTATTGATTTTTGGCTGCACTGGGTCTTTGTTGCTACACACAGGCTTTCTCTAGTTGTGGTGACCAGAGGCTGCTTTTTGTTGCAGTGCCTGGGCTTCTCATTACAGTGGCTTCTCTTGCTGTGGAGCACAGGCTTTAGGGTGTGCTGGCTTCAGTAGTTGTGGCTCATGGGCTTAGTTGCCCTGTGGCATGTGGAATCTTCCCAGACCAGTGATCAAACCCATGTCCTCTGCCTTGGCGGGCAGATTCTTAACCACTAGACCACCGGGGAAGTCCCTGCCTACAGTTTAAAATTATAATATTGAAAGCAACTTACAAACTGTTATCCATTTATTCAATTAGTGTCTATTAAGAACTTAAAGCAAGTGAGGACTTGGCACTACAGAGAAGAATAAGGCATGCTTCCAACCCACTGAGAACTATAACATAAATGTTGGGTGAACAAGGGTCTTTTATTTCTAATAATTATGGTAGCTGATTGAGGATCCACCCTCCTATTGGGAATCATTTATCATAGCTGAACAAAACAAATATGTGTATGTATGTGCATTTGAAGGCAATAGAGAACTACCAAAATAAGAATGACCTGAGAGGCAACGATTCCAAAGGTAAGGGAGATGCTACTATTCAGCTGCTCCTTTGTTTCTCAGGAGATGGCTAAGCATCTGAGCGGGGCATCTGTAATTGTTATGAAGCTGGGGTATATAAACTGAATTTCAGGATCTACCAAGGAGGAATGTCCCTAATAAACACTCCAGGCTTTCAAATGTAACCCCCAAAGGGCTGTGGCCTAGGAGTTGAAGTGAGTTAGAAATTGACCAGCCCCAACAAAACTGAAGACTAACATCTAATCAATGAAATCCTTTATATGACTTAGGTTTAAATGCCTCCCAGAAACAAAAGTAAAATCTCTCTGAAGGAAGATAATACTATCAAAGACCTCAAATTTTCCTATAATTTTAAAAATATGCAGTATTAAGCATTCAATCACAATTTACCTGATGTCCCAGCAGACAAGACCAAGTCACTAAAAACCAAGAAAAAATAATATGCCAATCAAAATAGGCCCTCAGAAGATCCACATGTTGGCGTTTTAAGTCATGGACTTTAAAACATGTGACTAATATGTTTAAGACATTATATGACAAGATGGAGAATTTCAATGGAGTATTAGACTCTATCAAGGAGAATTAAATGGAAATTCTTTTATTTTGCCATACTATGTTGGGGATCTTAGTTCCCTGACCAGGGTTTAACTTGCACCCCTTGCAGTGGAAGGGCAGTCTTAATCACTGGACAACCAGGGAAGTCCTAGAAATGGAAACTCTAAGCCTGAAATACAGTAACTGAAATTAAGAACTTAAAAGATGGGGAGGGGTGTTCTAGAAGGGAAACACATGTACACCCATGGCAAATTCATGTCAATGTATGGCAAAACAAACACAATATTGTAAAGTAAAAGTCTTTATTGGATTTGTTACAATAAAAAAAATTTAAAAAAAAGATAGTGTAAGTTTACTGTACAGCTGAATACAGCTAAAGATGACATTAGTGAACTGAAAAACAGGTCAGTAGAAAATATCCAAACTATAGCACATGTAATACAAAAAAGAGACATGGAGCATGGTGAGAATGTCTAAATATGAATAATTGAAGTGCCGAAGGGAGGCAGAGAAAAATAAATAGGGAAAAGATGAAGAAGGAGGAGGAGGAGAAAGAAGAAAGGGAAGGAAAGAGGAGGGAATTCACCCTCTGAAAGTTGCTGAAAATGTGCCTTCTCAGTTACCAGAAAATTCATTCATAGAGAAACATCTCACTAGAGACACTTTACTACAAAATCACTTGACAAGGATTCCTGAAGAAGCTGCTGGCTGCTGTGACCTGCAGGAGGAGCCTGATGCAGGAGAAGCTGTCTTCTAGAGGAGCTAAGCATGGGAGACTCACATGCAGTGAAGGAGCCCAGTGAGCCTTCACACTGAAACCAGGAAGCAAAAAAACCTTCGTTACTTTAATGTCTCTCCAGTTCCTTCTGTTGACAAAATTGAGCACCCTGCCAGCTGGCAAAAGAAAAGGATATTTAAAGGGCCCAGATCCATTTTTCTAGAGCAGACAAAAAGTATGAAAGGCCATTTGGACTATCCAGTGTCAGTCAGTCT
This sequence comes from Antilocapra americana, assembly GCA_007570785.1. Lineage (NCBI taxonomy): Eukaryota > Metazoa > Chordata > Mammalia > Artiodactyla > Antilocapridae > Antilocapra > Antilocapra americana. Next base: position 2,404,344 of record ML661892.1, on the reverse strand, counting down.
CCATGACTACAAGTGCATGAGTGAAATTAGATGGGACCAGCAGCACTATTGAACTGAACCCAGCCCAAACTGCTAACTCTTAGAATTATGGGCAAAAAGATGTAGCTGTCTTTAAGCCCTAAGTTGTTTTATTTTTACTTTATTTACTTTTTTATTACTTTTGGCTGTGTTGGGTCTTCATTGCTTTGCTCAGGAATGCTCTAGTTGTGAACGGGAGCTGCTCTTCATTGCAGTTCCCAGGCTACTCATTGTGGTGGCCTTTCCTGTTGCAGAATACAGGCTCTAGGCATGTGGGCTTCAGTAATTGCAGCGCACAGGCTTCGTTGCTCTGTAGCATGTGGAATCTTCCCCAACCAGCAATGGAACCTGTGGCCCTGCACTGGCAGGCAGATTCTTTTTTTTTTTTTTAAATTTAGCCACGGACTTTATTGTTTGAATATTTGCAGCTGTTATTCTATACACAAATGTTAATTTCTTATAAAACTCTGTATTCCATATTGCTAGGTCACTTCACTCTCCATTTTATGCCACATTTCTATCAAGAACTATTTCCCCAAATCACAATCTGCCTGATTGTGTGTTGTTGTTGTTCAGTTGTTAAGTTGTGTCCAACTCTGAGATGCCATAGACTGTAGTCCACCAGGCTCATCTGTCCATGAGATTTCTCAGGCAAGAATACTGGAGTGGGTTGCCATTTCCTTCTCTTGGCAGGCAGATTCTTTTGAGATAGTTTCTTCATGCAAAATACTGTAATTCCAGTGTCACAAACAATCTTGATTGTTTCCCAGTTCCCATTCTTGAGTCTTTGTACTGTTCCCTTTGCCCAAAGTGATATTCTTGGCCCTGTCTAATGAATGTGTTTTCCTGCAACTACTTAGTGAATGTTTTAGTGACTTATAGCACATATGTAGACAAATACACAAGTACAAAAGTCAGAGATGCACAGTTTGATACATTTCACCCAGTGCTTATACTTTATAAACTATAATCAGATGCCCCCCCCACCATGTTTCCTTCCAAGCCTGAGCTGTGTAAACACTGTTCTATATGTCTTATACCAGGGTGAGTTTTTCCCTGGTTTTGACTTTATGTCAATAATCATACAGCATATTTTATTTTGTGTCTGGCTTTTTTTGCTCAACATTATATTTGTGAGATTCATTCACATTGCTTTGTGTAATTATAGTTTATTTTCATCACTGTATTGTTTTCAATTTTGTGACTATACTACAGTTTATTTATCCATTCTATTGATGGATATTTAGGTTGTTTCCAGTTTGGCCCTATTACAAATATGTACTGCTGGCATTTGCCTTTTGGTGAATGCGTGTATGTATGTGCCTCTTATTTATTCATTTATTTTAGCTGCGTTGGGTCTTCGTTGTGGCATGCCGGGTCTCTGGCCGTGTACGGGCTCTTGAGCGTGTGGGCTCAGTAGCAGTGGCCTGCCCGGCCCTCTAGTTGGTATGCTGGCTTAGTTGCCCCCTGGCATGTGAGACCTTAGTTCCTCAACCAGGGATCAACCCCTTGTCCCCTGCGTTAGAAGGCAGATTCTTCACCACTGGACCACCACGGGAGTCTCACGTATGTGCTCTGGTTTGTTATTTTCAGGAGGTAGAATTATTGGGTTATGAAGCATCCTCATACTATATTAAAACTTTAACAAAATCAAAATATAAAATGGCATGCAAGGCTTCCCTAATTGGTTCAGTGTAAAGAAGCCGCCTGCCAATGCAAGAATCACAGGTTTGATCCGTGGTCCAGGAAGACCTCATGTGGTACTGAGCAACTAAGTCTGCACACCACGCCTACCGAGCCTGCGCACTGGAGCTGCAGCTACTACGCCCGTGTGCCTCAACTACTGAAACCCCCTCGCCTAGAGCCCGCGCTCCAAATGAGAGCAGCTGCGGCAATGAGAAGCCCGCCCACTGTGACTAGAGAGTAGCCCCCGCTCACCCCAACTCGAGAAGAAGCCCATGCAGCAGCGAAGACCCAGCACAGACAAAAATAAATAAAAAATTTTTAAATGGCATGCATAGATTAACAACCATGTGGAAAGAGGAAAAAAGCAAGCTCCTATGCATAGAGTAAAAAGATATTAGAAGAGAAAAATAAAATGTTGACATGGTTTACAAAGGAAATAGGGGGGATTTTTTTCTTCTTGACATACCGTCCCAGTAATTGTGTAATAACCATGTATTCTTTTATAATCAAAAGAAACATTTAATCATATTGCTCTCCAAGACTTGCCCAAATGCCGCCTCCTTCTAGATAGCCTTCCAAGGAGCATAGCCAGGTGACCTTAGCCAGCCAATGTCTTGCTTCCTGTTTACACTGCTGAGGAAAAACCACAACGCAGCAGGAGCACAGTGCCTTACCTAGAGAAGGTGCTCTCAAAATGTGTGATCCTTTCCCTGTAGTCATATAAATTTAAGCAGCAGCTCACATTTCTCAAAAAGACTACCCCAGTTTTCCAGTAAGCAAGGCAGGGACATGAACCCAGATTACTCTATCTGTTTTCACCTTAAAAGCACTTGATGCTGAAAGGGTTAAGCAATAGGTCCATTGTCATTCAGCAAATCATTGGCAGAGGCATTCTAAACAGGTCATTCAAGAAAGAGAAGTCTAGTGCAAAACATATAATCCACCAAGTATATTTTGAGCGGAGCAAAGAGCAGAGGAGGAGATTAAGAAAAAAGCATTTGGAAACCTCAGCTTTGTATTACCAACTGTGTAACTTTGAGCAAGTTAATTTACTTCTCTGAGTGTCAGTTCCCTCTCCGCCACACTGGAGGGATGATGGTGGACTAATTTATAGGATGACCAAGGGTTCGACTCTGATGAGGTGGTGGTGGCTGCTGGAATTGCTACGTTGAGAAAGATTCTAAGGACAAAGCTAGGCTTAGTGGGGAAGAGTGTTATAACTGATTAATTACTTCTGCCAGGAGCAGGGGATTTGAAATGAATATTATGTATATTAGAAATTTGTCTTTCCTGTACCTATTGCTCTTTAAGATCTTTTCCAGCCCTATGTTTGGAGTCTCCAGGCTTAGATCTATTCATGTGTTTGGTGGACATAATGTTCATCCCATAAGCAATTCTCTTAATTCCAAAGGGGAAGGAATTTTAATTATCTCTGCAACTATAGACTTTGTCTCCAGCAATGTATGTGATATATATTTAAATAATCTGTAAGACTCTCAGAGATCCTTAGAGATGAAAATGTCTGGATACAAGGTGTTAATTATATAATTGTAATCATTCTTTTGAGATAAATCATATTTGGCCGCCTTTCCTGTCCACACAGTGCCCTCCCCTCTGATTGAAGTTGGTCCCAGGAAGTGAGTGTCTATCTTGATTGGTTGTAGTGGGCAGTGGAGTCCGTTTATAGGTGAAGAAGGGGAATGTCCTGGGTATGATACCAGAGTCCCAGACCAGAGTCTGGCTCATTCATTACTCTGTCTAGACTCACCCGGAATGTTACATGCTTGGGATTTCTGTAGGGAGCTTGACCTTTACTTTATCTTTGAAAGAAATATCCTATAACCATTGGGAAAGGTATTGTTTAAACAATTTAAGTAACACAGAAATTATATGTTTGTGGCTGACAAAGGCACTCGTAAATTGGACAGCAGATAAGCACATCCTGCGGGCCTAGCAGAACAGTCAGGCTGTCAATAACACAGGCTTTGAAATCAGACTGCTGTGAGTCTGAATGTAGAGCCGACATTTATGAATGAATTTGCACCACTTAGCCTCTGTTTTCTCATATGCAGAATGGGCTCCATAATAATACCTACTTCAGAGGGTTATTATATGACATAAGTCATGAAGAGCACAAATGTCTGGCATAGATTAAGTCTGCCCTATATAGGAAGTATTACTACTGATATTATGTTTTAAATAATTATTAGGACTTCTTTAGCTATCCGGTGGTTGAGACTCTGGCACTTCCAATGCAGGGGGTGTTGGCTTGATTCCTGGTTGGGTAACTTGATTCCTGGTTGGCATGTGTAAAGATCCCACATGCTGCATGGTGCAGCAACAGAAAAAAGTTATTAGCAGTGATTTCTAATTACATATGAAATAAAACTCAAAAATGCAAATTTAGCTTCTATAAGCTTTGTAGACATCAAGACAGGGGCTGGAATGGGGTGGAGTTTTTTATTGTTGTTTTAATACTAACAGAATGCTCATTAAAAAAAAAGTTAGAAAATTATATGGTTGGCCAATTATACAGGTTGGCCAAAAGAACAAATCAGTACTCAGAAATAACCATGATAGATAACCTGTTTATTTTTTGGTGTATGTCCTCATGATAATGACACACATATATTAGAACAAAAAAGAACACTTGACACAGGCAGTATCACACTGAACAAGCTTTTTATAGACAGATGTTTTTCAGTGAGTAAAGCGAGGTCTACAGGCAAATGTACTGGGTTTTTGTTTGTCTGGGTTTTATTTTTCTTACTGTTTAAAAGGCACCTAACATAACAGTTTCTACTTTAAAGTATACAGCTCAATAGTGTTAAGTGTATTCACATTGTTGTAAAACAGATCTCTGGCGTTTTTCATCTTGCAAATCTACCCACTAAACAACTCCCCTTTCCTCCTTCCCCCAGCCCCTGGCAACACCATTCTGTGTTCTGTTTCTGTGGGTTTGACTGTTTTAGCTGCCCCACATAAGTGGAATCATAGCGTATCTGTTGTTTTCTGACTGGCTTATTTCATTTAGCATAATGTCCTCAAGTTGCATTCATGTTGTAGCATGTGGCAGAGTTTCCTTCCATTTTAAGGCTTGATAATATTCCATTGTATGTATGAATCGTATTTGTTTATCCTTTTCTTCACTGACTGATTTTGGGGTTGTTTCTACCTCTTGGCTATTACAAATAACGCTGCTATGAATATGGGTTTGCAAATAGCTCTTTAAGACCCTGCTTTCCATTGCTTTGGATATATACCCAAAAGTGGAATTGCTGGATCATATAATAGATACATTTTTAATTTTTTGAAGAAGCTACATACTGTTTTCCATAGTATAATAGCTGCACTACTTTACATTCTGATCCATACATTCTCATCCATGGTGTACAAGGGTTCCGATTTCTCCACATCCACTCCAACATTTATTTTCTTTTTCTTTTTCAATAGTAGCCATCCTAAAGGGTACAAGCTGAACATATGTAATATTTTAACACAATTCTAGACAGAATGTTTAAAATTCTCAAAAGTGCAAATTTCGATACTGAGAAATGTGGAATCTTCTTTTTTATGTATAAATGACTAACAACCTTTCTGAAACTTATACTCTCGTCAGACATTCTCTGCTTTATGGATGAGCTTCCCATCACTCCAAATTTTAGGATGTTTCCTTATCAAAGGACCATTATTAGTTCTGTAATACAGCAGGGCAGCCCCTGGTTCTTGTTTTCTTCTCAAAAACCAAGCTACTTCCCACTGTCTGTCTCTTTGATCTCCTCCAAGCCTTTAATCTCCTCCTCCTTTTCTGGTTCCCACCCCTGCCCTCTCCTCTTAAATGAGGTGTTCTCCATTGTTCCAGCTTCCCAACCTGTTCCAACCCCTTCCCCTCAGCCCTCCCCACCCAGGCCCTGAAATATCCCCTGCTTCATTCTCACCCTTGTCTCTGGCTTCCGACCCTTGGTTAACCTGCTCCAGGAAGCTGCTCAGAGGGGGTCTGCCTGTGTGTGTGTGTGTGTGTGTGTGTGTGTGTGTGTGTGTGTGTGTGTATCTAAGGTGAGATACTATAAGTTATCAGTCCCTTCACAGATGTGGTTCCCACATATGCATCTCACCATATTGAATATCACCCTATTGTAGAGACACATTCTTTTTTTTCTCACATCCTGACCCATACCTGCCAGCCAGCATCTAACCTGAACCCTCTGAACAGTCAGTTGTTAAAATGCCCAAAGAAACCGTGCTGACTCCTATGTGCTATCAATACCTTCCTAAGGCTTTTCTTGAGCCCGTTATATTATATATTGTTTTTGCCATAAATGCTGACCTTAGACCCTCATGAAATAGGACCCTGCCAAACTACTTTCTCTCTTTTTTTAATTGTGTTAAATTTACAACAATACGCTGTACAGATTTTTTCTTTTTTTCTTTTTACTGTACAGATTTTAAATGTACAATTCAATGAGCTTTGACAAACACAAACCTCTCTGTGAATTAGAAGATTCTGATACACAGTCACCTAATTTAGAGAAATTGCAGGAGTCCACAGAACTGTTGGAAAGAGCATAGAGTCTGGAGAGACCTGGTTACCAAGTCAAGCCTTTGGCATTAACCAGCTGCGTGACTTTGGGCTGCTGCCCTCGCCTCTCTAGGCCCTGGCTGTTTTCCCGTACAATGAGGAGGCTGTCTTTCAGTCCACATGACACAGCAGGTACTGGTCAAAGGTCACAGAAAGCTCCTGAGAGTATGCAGAGCTACTGTGTCCTGCTGATACTTGCAAAGTGAACGCACCTCGCCTGGATCCTGCCAATCAAATTGCTGAAGAAGAGAAAGTGAAGAAATAATAATTATATAATAACAGTAAACAAAGATGGCAGAAATCAGCCAAACCAATCCCTGCATCTTGTAGGAATGTACCAAGTGCCTGTAAGTAAACCCTTCTCAAATTTGTTTGCTCTGGTACATTAATAAAAAAAGATTCTGAGGGGATTAGCTTCAAGTTCACAACAAGTACCCAAAACACACTGTTTGCCAAATAGGCTGAGTTTAGCTCTTTTGAAGCTAATGTGCCTTGCTGAAAGAGTAAAGGGCTTCTCTGACGACATAAGAGATGTACTATCACTTTTTGACAGCACGTTTCACTTTTCAAAACCTTCTTGTCTATTTCTCATTTGTTCTATATGGGTTCTGTGACAAGAAAGCAGGACAGAGACTATTCCCTCTCCTTTTCTCAGGTGAGGAAGGATGACGTGAAATGTTCTCATAGCCACCAGCAAGCACACCCCTCTGATTTCTCAGCCTGTGACTTTGGGCTGTGCCCCACCGTCTCTATTGCAGACAAATCAACCAACCCAGAGAACAGAGTCCAAGAAGAACTAAAAACAATAATAACAACAAGAAGAACATTCATAGGTGGCAGTTAACAGTTACAGACAATTTATTGCCTTCCTATTAGATATTAACACTTGTGATTCTCCCAACAGCCCAGTGAGGGTTCTCTCTGTTTAACAGAAGAGGAGGTGGAAGCACAGAGAGGGGCCCTGGCTTGCTCAGGCTCACAAAGCAAGGAGGTTGCGGAGCTGAGACTCTGCCCAGGCCTCCTGGCTCAGAGCCCTAGCCCTTGGCACCTGTGCTCTATTGCCTGCTGTTTCACTGTGCTGCTGAGGAAAAAGCTTTCTAAAGAGAGCTGTTCATTGACAAGATGCACAGCTCTGAGAGCAGTGAGGCCCCTATTCTGGGCACTTGAGTGGAATCAAGGTGATGGCGATCATTACTGAGCAGTGTTTACGGCAGGTAGGGTTGAGGCAGAGGGCTGGTGGGTTGTCCTGGAAGGTCCATTCCTACCAGAGAGTGTAGGCTTTGATGAAATCTCTCACAGATCTCAGTCTTTCAGTTCATGACATTGACAAGTCCTCCTGGCTCTCAAGCTCCTGGATTGAACATCCTCTCCCAGCCTGTCCTGCCTGCCAACCATCCCCTCCTCATGGGCACTGGGATCAGTGAGCTGTGAGAACAGGTGGCTATGCGTGGATCATCCTGGAAATTTGACAGCATGGTCTTCAGCCGAGGGACTAGGGAGGAGGGACAGCAGAACAGTAAATTACAGGGTGTCCGCCGCCTGATTAAATCAGTGCCTGTGTCCAACAGTATGGAGATGCTGCATACCAGGCTCACTCCTGGGCCCGAGGCCCAGATGTCAGTCACAGAACCACAGTCAGAGTGCCAAGCGCTCTCTGCAGTCCCTCATCCAGCCTCTGCATTTCACATGTGGGGCTACTGAAGCCCAGAGCGGGGAAGCAACTTGCCAGAGACCACACAGCATTCCTTCAACAATATACTAAGGGTCTACTATGCCACAGACTGTGCTTGGGAACACTAAGGATGAACAAAATAGCCACAAGCTCCAGGCTCACAGAGTTTACACATTAGTGGAGGAAATGGGAAAAAGCAGGTACACGCATAAAATCAGAGATTGTGTGGTCTGTGTCATGAAGAATATGAAGTACTTCAGCCAAGCTGATCAAGGGCAGTCTCTCTGGGAAGGGGCCATTTCAGCTGAGGCTTGAAGCATAAGTGTATGCTGTTTGTGTGTCTGTGCTTCGGGGATGTGTTCCAGGCAGTGCCCTCTGGGCAAGGATGAGCGCCCCGTGTTGGAGGTGCTGGCACAGGGCAAGGGCAGGGGAGAGGAGCAGAAAAGGGAAGTCTGAGGTAGATGGCGTCTGGAGCACATGGTATCTTGTGGGCTGAGATGAGAGGCCTGGAGTTCATTTTCATTGCACTGTGAAGCCATGGGAGGGCTTATGCATGACATGCTGTAACATTTCCTGCTTTTCCCAATGCAGGTGCTCCCTGGGAGCCCTGTCACCCTGGAGGCTTGCAGAAAACCCACCAGGCCACGCTATCGGTGCAAAGTGAACCGGGCTATTCTTTGTCTTTAGTGATCGCTACACATTCTATCTGCATTAGGTAATTAGGAAGGAAGTGAAGTGAAGGAAGGAAGTGAAAGTCGCTCAGTAGTCTCCAACTCTTTGCGACCCCATGGACTGTAGTCCATGGAATTCTCCAGGTCAGAATACTGGAGTGGGTAGCCTTTCCCTTCTCCAGGGGATCTTCCCAACCCAGGGATCGAATCCAAGTCTCCTATATTGCAGGCGGATTCTTTACGAGCTGAGCCACAAGGGAGGCCCAGGTAATTAGGGCACTCAGGTTATTTGAAATTCCCTATTCTGTCCATGTGTCACAGATCCAGAGATTCAGGTGCTATGGGACGTGGTGGGGATTGGCAGACCTCTCTGATGCAGTGAATGTCACTGGGACAGGCAGCCAGGCAGCTTTACTAGTTTATACAGCCTTTCCCCACCTCATTCCTACAGCTAGCACTCATCTTCTTTGCCATAGACGTGTGAAATGTTAGAAATTGCTATTAAGACTGCTCAGATGTAAAGATATTTAGTTCCAGATGGCTATGGTTAGACAGGTAGAGTTCATACTTTGGTAATCATACCTCCTTCCTGTTGCCTTGTGCAGTGTGGAGTCTTCAGGGATGATGACACAGATCAGTAATCCAATCAACAGACAGTGACAGTGTGACCACCTGAGTCACGTGACCTCATCTGAGATAAAAGGGCACTTATTTCTTCCCTCTTTGAAACCAAGGAAAAGGCCTGAGGAAGTCTTGGCAGGGAAACTCATAAACCTCCCTGAAGGTCACAAAATGCCAAATTAATCTGCCTTACCCCCTACCCTCCCTTTTAATCTAGATAATTCCCACATTTCAATTTTAAGTTCTAACTCAAGTTAGGACTTAAGCCACTTCCATGAAGTCTTTCCTGACTACCTTTTCCGTGTCCCTCTGGTCTGCGCTCTTCTCTTCCTCCCCTCATTCTCTTAAACGTGTCTGTACCATGTGTTTAGTGACTGGCGTGGGATCAGCCTGTGTAGGGATCTAAATGCAGGTCGTTGGCTGGGAGGAACAAGCACCAGAGGAGGCTGGGGCGTGAGGCCTACTAGTGTGTGTTGGGCCCATCTAATCACAGTTCAAGTCAATTAAGAAAAAAATATTTTGGGGGCCAAACAAAGCATGTCTATGGGCTGAAGTTGGCCAGAGGGCTGGCAGCTTCCAACAGCTAGAATATTATCTGGAAGAGAAGCATTGCATTTAGAATCTTTAGAAGTTCTGGAGTTGCCCCCGACTAGCAGCCTGAGTCCAGATTTCTGAGCCTCAGTTTCCTTATCTATACATTAGGGTAACACTGTCACTACTTTCTTCATGAGATTTGAAGAATGGTTGCCTTGACTCTGTGCCAGTGACCACCATCCTTTTTACAATAATCGCAGACATTTATTCAGCAGTTACATTTGTCAGGAACTGTTCTAAGCACCTTACAAGCGTTAACTCACTTAGTCCCCACAGTAACCCTAAGAGGGAGGTGCTGTTAGCATCTCTATTTTACAGATGAGAAAACTGAAGCAAAAGGAGGTGAAAGAGCTTGCAGGCAGGTGCAGAGCTGGGACTGTAACACCCTGACACAAATACTGGCTCATGTAATGTTCTCTGAATTTTATGAGGCAGGTATTTCACTTTTCACCATTTTATAGCTGGAGACACTGAAGCTCAGAGAAGTGAAGTAACTTGCCTGGTATCACACAGCTTGAAAGAGGGCAAACCTGAACCTGAACGCAACTCTGATCCCAAACCCTTTGCCCTTTTTTTTGTGCCAGAGGTGAAGGACAGGCAAGTTATCTGTGAAGAGCACAGTGTGCTGACGTAGTGTTCTGCCCCAGGACAGAAAACACGTATTGCCCTTTCTTGTTTCTACTCCAGTCCCTAGCTCAGGGTCCTTCTGTCCTGGAGCACAGTTATGATCATGTCAGGAAAACTGCTTTCTGCCTTCATTGTGACTGCTGGTTTCCACTTGTCCCCATGAACTTGGATGTTTCTTGACCCTGGAGTGTTTAAACATAGTTACCTTCCTTTGGCTATGGGAGTTTTGCATTTTTGATGTTTGCTATCTCTCTTTCCGGTGGTGTGGTGCAGGGACCTAGAATGGGATGGGAGAGACTGAAGTTCTCATCTTTATTCTGCTGCCCCAGCATCCTGGAGCAAGTCATTGAACTTCTATGGGGCTCAGGGGACAATCACATCTGTCCTCTCTCCATGAAAGCCCTTTCAGAAATGCAGTGTGGTACAAATAGATGGTGGGCTGCTGAGAGGTAAGGCATACCAAAAGTGCTTAACAGATGACCCTCACTGACTATGTGGAGGGGATTTGCAATAATGTGGAGACAATGCTCATAACACAGTGTTAAAAAATAAAGCTGTGGAATATGCAGTATGGTCTCAGTTATGTAAAATACAAACAGAAAAGAGACTAGAAGAAAATATACCAGCTTGCCTGTGATTGCCTCTGGGTTGTGAGCTTATATGTGGGCTCTGCTTTGCTAGACTTAATTTTTTTTCCTATTTGCAAAAGTTAGCCCATGTTGTATTATATTTTATCATTTTAAAGTATATATGTAATTTATATGTTTTATACATACTTTATTATATATTATACATTAAAGTGTATATATTAATTTATATATATATATGTATAAATAAATGTATAAGTTTTAGTACCTGGCCCTTGACAATGTTGCTCTAGTTACCAGAACATTGAAGTGATAAGGTGTGATCCTGCATCCATTCATTCATTCATTCCCTTATCCAGAAAACACACATAGGGCTTGCTGTGTAAAGGCAGCAGTGAAGATTACTATAAGCAACACTAAGAAGAATGGGGTATAATCCTTGCCCTCAAGAAATATATTATAATCTAGATAGAGGATAAGGCATATTCATCACTAGCCATAATTGAAGATAAAAAGTACTAAATATTTTAAGGAAATTGTCACTAGGAGTTAACAGTGGGGGAGAAATCTATTCCAGCTATGGAGGTTAAATAAGATTTTTGTAAAGAAGTTGTCATTTTGTCATTCACTGAGCCTTGAAGGACCAGTAGGATTCTAGGTATGTGGAAACGGAAAGGCATCATTGGTGATAATCAAAGTCACGAAAGGTAATATTTACTTAGCACATACTATGTGCCAGGCATTGTACTTTTAAACTACACACATTCTCCCATTTAAGACTCACAGAAGTTCTATGAGGAAAGTAGTATTATCATCTCCAATTGACAGATGGGGAGACTGAGGCTTAGAGAGATGAAAGATATACTCCTGAAGTCACGAGATGGTCAAGCTGGAATTCACACTCAGGATCTCACTGTGAACAGCTTTGTCACAGAGAAAGTACATGAATAGAGGCAGAAAAGCATGGGGCCCATAGGGAATTAGGTAGGAGCTTTTTGAAAACATGGACCTTGTGTGTCTTGCTCACCTTTCCATGTCCAGGGTCTGGACAGTAACTGGCACATTGTAGATGCTTAGTAAATATTGGTTGAATGAAAGGATAAAAGAAACAGTGAGTGGTCGACTGTTGCTGGCATGTAGGCTGTGTGGTTGAAAGCAGTAGGACAGGCAGGCATGTGCACTCCAAGATTTGAAGCAGAGGCAGGGCCCATCAATCAAAGAACCAGAGAATTGCTCAGGAAAGCATTGCAGGCTGCATGGCAGGAAGGAGAACAGTTAGTTGGTGGGGAAGCCCTGCAGGAGACCACTTAAGAAAGTTCAGGAACACCAGGGAGAGGAGTGGGAATGGAGGAAGAAGCTGTGTAGGTAGGATAGATTAGAAAGAAGCCGTGGGATGCTGCCTGTCTCTAACTCAGAGTGGGGAATACATTAAAAGAAACTTGATTTTCTATCAGACCTTTACAAATCTATTCTCCGTCTTTTACTAACCTCATGGGGTGGCTTGGGCAGCCTCTGAGCCTACTCCTCATCTGTAAAATGGGGGTAATCATACTTATAGGAACCCTGAGGGTTATTATGGAAACAGTCGGACTTCCCAGATGACTCAGTGGCAGAGAATCTGTCTGCAATGCAGGACATGTGGGTTTGATCCCTAGGTTGGGAAGATCCCCTGGAGGAGGAAATGGGAACCCACTCCAGTATTCTTGCCTGGAGAATTCCATGGTCAGAGGAGCCTGGCAGGATGCAGTCCATGTGGTCGCACAGAGTCAGACACGACTGAGCGACTGAGTATGCAGGCCTGGGGACAGTCAGTACTCTCCCCTTCTCCTTATCCCCTTTACACTGTGACTACTGCTGTTTGCATCTAGTTGACGAGAGGAGATTGAGGCTGAGCCTCCTCTCATAAACTGAAGTAAATTTCTTGGCATGTGCCAGAAGGTCCAAGAGTCTTCAGGTTTTGGAAAACATTCCCTAGCTAATACTGTCTGGCCAGTGCCCCTCCCTTGGTCACCCCACCTACTCTTCCATGTTGATATAAAGAGGCCTCAAGCCTAGGAGCCCCCGATATCAGAAGAAGATAAGTGATAAAGCCCAAGATCTTTCAGAAACAAAAGGCCCTTTGGAAAATCAAACTCAAAGAGGAATAAAATGGAACATCCAAGCCCAGATAAAGGAACCACCTCTCTTTTACCTATGTTCCCCTCCAAAAAATAGTTTCAGGGAACTTGTATCTTTCTTCCTACCCATGTGCCTGATGGGCAGGTATTACGCTTCCCATTTTGTGAACAGAGAAATGGAAGCCCAGGAATGCTCAGGAGACTGCTCTAATTCCTTCAGCAAAGCCAGGGACGGGCCCAGGTTATAAACCAGGTCTGCTGTCTCTAGTCCCTGGTTCAGCCTCCCGTCTCTCTTTTAGAAAGCTGTCAGCACCAGGAAGCAAATAAGCACATAATTATAAATAGGTATTTGGACGCACTTTATTATTTTAATTTTTTAAAGTTTTATTTTCTCTCTGTGTGTGTCTGTGAGTTTTAAGCCTATGATGTGTTCAGGCTGTGGGCAAAGCACTAGTCTGATCCTTATTGCTTTCTGCCTAAAGCACATCTTTTTCAACTTCTTTTTTTCTCCTGAGATCACTTATTGCTTAACTGCTTGGTCCCTCCAATTAGAGTTTACCTTTTGGAGAGACAGAGTTCAGCTTTTTTTAGTATCTTCCCCAGTCCAATGTATTTGATGAGTGCTCCACAAATAGCCATCGATATGGCAATGGAGAGAAGAGAGGCAGCCTTACAGTGTAGTGCGGGGGGGATAAAAACAGGCCTGGGGAATTAGCTGTGGCTCAGATGGTAAAGCTTCCGCCTGCAATGGGAGAGACCTGGGTTCGATCCCTAGGTCAGGAAGATCCCCTGGAGAAGAAAATGGCAACCCACTCCAGTACTCTTGCCTAGAAAATTCCATGGATCGAGGAGCCTGGTGGGCTACAGTCCATGGGATCCCAAAGAGTTGGACATGACTGAGTGACTTCACTTTAACTTTTGAGACCCTAGGCAGCCAGCTGACTTTATTTTTCTGAACTTCAATTGGTTTCATTTGTAAATGAAGATAATAGCTTCAAGACCAAGCCTAGAGCCTGGCACATGGTAGGAACACAGTAGATATTTGCGGGAAAAGCTAGTATTTATCTCATTAGGTTGTTGTGAGGATGAAATGAGATAAAGTATGTCAAGTATTAACATTTATCATAGAACCTAGCATATAGTAGTTACTTAATAAAAGTAGCTATCTGAACTATTTGATCAATAATATTTAAAACTGAACACATGCATATAGAATGCCATAGTAGGTCAGGAATCTAAAAAAACAAAAACTGAATTCAAATTGCAATTCCATCATTTCCAATAGAAAAGGCTACTGCATTTAGGATCAGAAGATTCAGGTATGAGACCTGACTAGCTGTGTGACTAGGTATGGACTAGCTGTGTGACTTTGGTTAAGTAACCTGACTTCTCTGATCTTCAGTTTCCTGAAAAACAAGGGGACTGAGTAATCTTTAAGATTCCTTTTCCCAATTTAATAGCCTCAGTGTATGATGTGGTCTCATGCCGGTTACCTTGTCTTCCTTCCATGGTCCCAGTTTGCCCATCTGTAAAATGGCCTGTGGGTGTTAGGAGCCCCTCTCTGGGGCAGAGCAGGCCTAGGGTGTGGATCTCAGTGCTGCTCCAGCTTCCACATAGGGCCTGGGGCTGCTTTTTCAGCTCGGACTGATGCTGGGTAACATGAACAAGTTACTTGTCCACATAGAGCCCTGCTCTGTTCACAAAGCAAACCCTCTACCTCCAACTATAGGAATATAGAAAAGAATGACCAACAAGGACCATTATGTCCTCTTTTAAAAAGTTCAGAGATAGTCTAATGTGAATCCTCTTCAGGAAATAATTAAATAATTTAAAAAATTAAATAAAATAAAAAATAGTGCATGCTAGTGACAGTGTACAATAGTTTGCCTTCTGATTAAGGGTATATATAATGTAATGACAAAGAATCTGTTTTAATTCATCAAGAGCTCTTTAATCATTTAATCATTATCTTTCTTGTATCTCTTTTGAAGCACTGGCCTCAGTCTCTATATATAGCACTTTGACTGACATTGTCTCACTTGACTCTTCACAAAAGCTGAGAGGTTAGAAGCAAGTCAAGCATAATTTACCCCCGTTTTTCTACCAGGGAAGAGGGGTCCAGTGAAGTGCTGAGAGCTGGCCATGGTGTGGACACCACAGTATGGAAGAGTTGGGGCCACACATCAGATTGTCTGGTTGTCCCCACCAGCACCTCTCCTCAGTGGTCCTGGTTACAACAACCCTACAACTAGGGGCAGTTTCAAAAGGCTGATTTTCAATAAGCCTTCTCCTCATCCAGCAGGTCATGTGTTCTAATTCTTTCGGAGATGGCTGACACTCTTGGCTGTTATGTCTTGAGCAGGTTTCATAGCCAGCCAGAGGCCAGGACTTCTCCAAGTGAAATGTAGGACCACAAGCACCAAAAGGGTTCTTGCTAGACATGCAGTTTCTGGGTCCAATCCCAGATATGCCTGATTCCAAATACTTAGGAATCTGCATTCAAGGTTTTCCTTCATCATCCAAACTAAAGTAACTGATCTAGTAACCTATTACCATAGTAGTTACGTACGAGACAAGCTCTTGTTCGTAAGTTTGTTTTACTGTCTCTTTCTCCATCTTAGACTGTAAATTCCATTAAGTCCTTGTAAGCCTTGTTTATTTCCAAGCCCTGTTCCTAGAAACCCCCCACAGTAAATATTTAATTGAATGTGCAATAAAATTTGAAACCACTGTCTTCATTTTACAAAAGGGAAACTGAGACCCAACTAATGCACAGTTGGTAAGGGGCAG
Source organism: Antilocapra americana (assembly GCA_007570785.1). Classification (NCBI taxonomy): domain Eukaryota; kingdom Metazoa; phylum Chordata; class Mammalia; order Artiodactyla; family Antilocapridae; genus Antilocapra; species Antilocapra americana. The sequence goes on along the minus strand of ML661892.1, from coordinate 2,388,382 downwards.
GATCAAGGGCAGGATAAAATCTCAGATCTCCAGAGTCCCAATTCGGCGTTGGTTCGTCTCCGCCCCAAGCAATTCTTATAAAAACTGAAGTCCATTTGTGGGGGAAAAAAAAAAAAGACATTTCTTGCCCATAAATACTCGGGTTTTCAGGGCTAGGCCGGGTTGGGGGCTGTTGGTAATTCCCTACGCACTTCCTAGACGCCCGATGCCCCCAAGGGTTAAAGACCCGTCTCCTAGGCCGGGTGTCGAACCCAACTCGGGACAGTGACCTGGCCGGGGCCGCCTGGGAGGAGCCGAGCACAGTCCGCGGAGGTGAGGCCGGCTCACCCAAGGTCACCCAGGCGGGGCCTGGAGGGGCCAGGCCTATGGGACGGAAGTGAGGCGACAGCACCCCCATCCCATCATCCCGTAAGCCTACGGTGATATTCATGGCTCCTTCCCCGGATTCTGAGGCACCCAGCCTAAAGAGCGCGAGCAGGCCCCGCAGGCCGCGTGGCGAGGTCCCATGTGCTCCACCTGCGGACGCTCTCACGCGCTGGCTCTTTAAGACACTTCCCCCTCCTTATAGCACCCGGTCTCTCCTCCCGGGCTCGCTGACCGCCCCCCCCCCTTTCCGAATTGCATCAGGCACGTGCTCGCCCCCGTCCGGTTTGAGTACCCCTCACCCATCGGCCGGGAGGTGCGCCGAGGCTTTGGAGGCCAGGGGCGGGGCCAGGGGCGGGGCCGCGAGGCCCTGCGCGCGCGCTCCCGCCGCCTCCGCCCGCCCGTCGCCCAGGGCCAGCCCTGGCGGGCGCGCCCCCGTTGCGCCGTCCCCTCCCCTTGCTCGCTGCGTCGCGAGGCGCGCGCCCGCCCGCCGCCCGCCGCGGATCGCGTGGTCAGCTCGGCTCGCCGTGCCTCTCCCCCGTCCGTCCATATTGCTGCAGCCCCCGTGCCGGGAAGCCCGGGCCGCCCCGGGGGCGGGGGGGAGGGAGGGACGGGACGAGAAGCCTGCCAGGCTCGGGGTGGGGGCTCCTTGCGAGGAACGGGCGGGGGGGGACGCGCGCCGAGGAGGCCTGGACCGCAGAGTGGGGGGCCTTCCTCCCCCCCCCCCGCCCCGCCAGCGGGCCTTGGATCTACGGCGGCTGCATCCGACCGGGAGGGGGGGCCGCGCCTAGCGTGAACCCCGACCCTTCTCCGCCGGGACTGGGGCCCAGCGCCCCGGAGGAAGGCGTCGCGGGCGCCCTGAGAGCCAAGTTCGAGGCGGGGGAGGCAGCCTCGGGCGCGCCCGGCTTCTCCGGGGGGGCGGGCGCGCAGATGGCCACTCAGGTGGAGCCGCTGCTGCCGGGGGGCGCCCCGCTCTTGCAGGCCGAAGAGCACGGGGGTCTGGTGAGGAAGAAGCCGCTGCCGCCGCCCGAAGGCAAGGGCGAGCCCGGGGCGAACGACGTCGGAGGCGGCGAGCCGGACGGCGGCACCCGGAGACCTCGGCCGCCCTGCGCCAAGCCGCACAAGGAAGGCACCGGGCAGCTGGAGCGCGAGAGCCCGCGGCAGCCGCAGCCGCCCGGCGCCGAGGGCCTGGCCGTCAGCGACGGGGAGGAGGGCGGCGGCTGCGAGCCGGGCGCTGGCGGAGGAGCTGCCGGAGCCGCGGGCGCCGGGCGCCGAGACTTCGTGGAGGCCCCTCCGCCCAAGGTGAACCCGTGGACTAAGAACGCGGTGCCGCCGGTCCTGGCCACCGTGAACGGACAGTCTCCTCCAGGTGGGTCTCTGTTTGGGATTCCGGGACCGGGGGCCTCTTCCGGGGACATAGGCGTCCCTTCCCCTAGCGGCCTCCAGGGCCCGGGGGTCCGCCGCTGGTCGTGGTGACTCGGGGTTTTTTCTTTCACCAATTTCTCCTGGCTAATTCATTAGGTCGCCGTGCCCTCACCTTCCCCCCTACCCCAGCACACCCGGGAACCTGCCCTGCCGGAGGGCCCGGCCTCCGGGAGGCCCCGGCCACCGCCTGGGCCGCAGCGGTTAGTGGGCAACGGCGTGCTCCCGGCCTATCTCGCGGGGAGAGAGGTGGGCGCTGGTTTCGGCCAAAGCGGCCCTCTCCGCCCTCACCGCGTGTCCGTGTGAGAGACGGTTTCTTGCCTGAGCCTTCCTCGGGAACCCCCCCCCCCGGCCCGCCGCCCCGTGTTCCTCGTTTTGGTAGCGTTGCTATCGTCCCCGTGTTGTAAACGTTTAATAGGTGTATGTCATAGGCAGCCAAACGCCCGGCGATGAGTGCATACCGACCACACGGATTCGGGATTTAAAAGTTAACAAGTTTGTTCTCGAGTCGACGGTGTCAGGCGGTAGAATGGCCGTGGGCGACGGCTCGAGGGGTCGGTTACGGGGGGAATGGGGCGGAGAGGAAACCCAACGTGTCATTGAATTCGGTGCTTTCCCTCGCCTGATCCCGGGGACCTTCCGCCTCGAGAGGGAGCCGGATGGCGAGCGTGCGGGGCGTCCAGTGAAGGCAGCTGTGAGGCGAGTAAGGGGGCCTGCGGCGACGCGAGGGGCGTGTGGCGGCGGCGGAGGGAGTGGCCGGGCCGGGCCGGGCCGGGCGGGTGACAGTTGGGCGCCCTGCGCCGAGCCGCCGGCCCGCGGGCTGCTCGCGGCCCCTCGGCCGGGGCGTTCGGCGGCCGCCGCGGCTCTCGGGGCGGAAGGCGGGTGCGGGCGGCGCGGCCGGGAGTGTGCGTGTGCGCGGGGGTGAGTGCGCGTCCCCCCTTCCCGGCATTCCTCCGCAGCCGGGGCAACGTGGTGCCTCCCCGCGCGGCGGGCGGCATGTGACCGCCGAGCGGCGCGCCCTCCCTCTCGGTCCTCGGCTCCCGCGGGTCGTTTCGGACCCGGCCCCTCGGGGGAGGTGGGCGTGCGGGAAGTCCCCGCGGAGCCTCGTTAGTGGGGGGAGGGGGTACGGAATCCGGAGTCTCTGCTGGGCCTTCCTTTGCCGAAAATAGATCGTCGGGTTTGGTGGGGGGCGCGCCCGTCCTGCTCCTGGTGCCGGCGCGTAGAGACACCCTGGGGCCGGATTCTTAGGTTCAGGATCTTCTTGCAGTGAGCCGGTATTAAAACCCCAATTGGAGCTAGTACGCTGGCCTGTGGCCATAGCCCTACGGCTTTTTCAGAACCCCTCCCCTTCTGCTTGAGACTGACTGGTTTAAACCATCAAAATGGGGAAAGTTGAAAAGGCAGCTTAATGCCTTCACAGTCAAGGGAATAGAATCCCTCGTAGTCCCAGGGAAACCAGAACACCGAATTCTGAAAATGGCATGTTGTAATTTTTATTTCTTTTTAAGATTGCTTCATTTGGGGGAGGGGACCTTTGGCGTTTACTAATAGTACCTCAAACCGTGTTCTCTTCCTTTTGCCCTCCTCCCCTTCCCCCCCTTTTCCTTCCAGAACCCTCTTATGCAAAGGGCAGTGCTGAAATCTCCATTTTCTTGCAAATCCCTCCTGATCCACCCACGGCGGGAGGAAAAGCAATTTGAAGACACTCTTTGGTCCTCCCCCCTCTTTAAACTCAGAGGGGTATAATCATCCTCAGGAGAGAGCACTCCTCAGAAGTTTAAATGGGGCTACTCACTCTGGCTGCTGCTGTTGCTCTACTAATGGTGAACCTGCCTTGTGGGTTTTAAATCAGCCATGACATCAGGTGGTGTTGGATGCCTGAGCTGGCATTTTGTGCAAGTCTAGGGGCCCTTGGTAGGGTGTGTCACCGGGGTTATTGATCGTGGGAAGAAGACAGCTTGGCTGGCATCTCGCCTTTACCTCTGAGTAGAAAAGCTAACTTACTTTAAGTGCCCAAAGCAAAATTCTAAGTTCGGTAGACTTATTCTGTTCTTGTTAGGCAAGAAAGTGTCTTGTCTGCTCATTAGTTTTGAACCTTCAGAATAGTCGTCGACAGATGAACTCTAGTTAATCCAGTAGCTTCTTTGTTTAAGCCTGTTGTTAGGGCTTGGATACTTTTTGAAGGAGAATTTTGTGGTCAGGGTAGATAGTGGCCCTTTCTTTGAAATTTACATAAATCACTAAGGCCCCTTTCCAGCCCTGATTTTCTTTGGACAAGTTTAAATGTGACACCAGTGGAGTGGCAGTGTGGTCTTGGGAAATTTTGTGTTCTGTGATGCATATGTTTTTGGTGCCTCCTAAGTAAGCCAAAAGCTTTCCAAAGCTTGCTGCAAACGCCTATTTTTAGCTCTCCTTTTGGCTCAGATGCTAGTATTTTAGTTCTTTAAGACACACACGCAGTAACTAGTAATAAAAGATGTTTTGTGATATCCCCCTTTTCTTGTAGGGTTCTCTGTTCTGGTTTAAGTGTCTGTCTTAGTGGTTTTAAGTCTTGGGATTTGCATTTTGGCTTTTTGTATTTCCCTCCCCTAGAATGTTTTGAAAACGTTAAAATTTCTTGTCTTTATCCTAGCCACAACTCTTTTAAGTATGAGAGAGGCAGGATGTCTCATTTACAAGAAAAAATGAGGGACTTCGTGATGGTTTAGACTCCCCACTCAGTGGAGGGGGCCCAGGTTCAATCCCTGGTCAGGGAACTAGATACCATGTGCTGCAGCGAAGATCCTGTGTGCCGCAACTAAGACGTAGCACAGCCAAATAAATTTTTTTTTTTTTGATGCAGAAGATAGCAAAGGTTCTGATGTCAAAACTGCTTGGGTTCGAATGCCAGCTCTGCCAGTTGCTTAGCTGTGCTTCATTGGACAAGATACTTAACCATTCTGTGCCTCAGCCTCCTGATTATATTCTAGAAATAAAATTATTTATCTGTCTCAAGGGAGCATTGCGAGCATTCACTGTGATGGTACATGTAAAGTATTTAGTCTGGTGCCTAGCATGTGTTTGCTGTTATACTGTGTCTGGGAGACTGAAACTTTGGGATTTCCTGGGACTTGTTCTGGGTCTCCATTTTCTCCACCTGTAAAATTGAGGGGGTTGGAGAATGGTGTATTTTCCCTTTCTGGTATTTTATCACTACTCCCTGAAGTATATGGGATATGTCTCCTTAAAAATAAAAGACTTGCTTCTCCACAGACATGAAGGACATAGTATGGATAATCTTAAAGGTTGATGATCCAAACAATTGCCTTCTTTTGCTTTGGAATGTGTTACGACGAATGTTTTTAAAATAAAATTTAATTTATCTGCCTTTCGTAAAAATTAGCTTTTGGCAGAGTGTACATGTGCTCTTTAGGGCTGTGGGCAAAGATGAGTCTAACTGAACTAAACCTTTGCTGTGTTAAAAGCTTTTTAAAAATTGCTGTGGCTGGTATACCTGTAGTAGGTGGAGACCCAAGAGTGCATTATCCCCACAAACTTCCAGCACCCCTACCAGGGAATAAGTGGGTGGATTGTGTGACACTTCTAACTTTGTGTGGTAAGAAAATGAACCATTGCTGTGATCTTTTTCTTCATTTCTCTTTAAAGGAGAGTTGGAGTCAGGATCTGCGACTTGCATATTTATATTCTGGGTATCATTTCTTTTTTTCTTCTGTGTCTCTTTGAAGTATAGCTAACTGGTGGCATGAAATAAAAAAAGGATTATAATCCCAGCTCACCCATGGCAACCCCAGGAATCTTGTGCCACACTGAACTGGCCCCAAATAAACCTCCACTCCCAGTCTCTTGTTTCCTTCCTGCGTTTGGGCCCTTTCCCATCTTCCTTCACCCACCAGTCCCACAACTGGTGTAGTAGGTGGGTCATTGATGGGGATCTAGGGTATCAGTCAGTCTTCACTGCAGGAAGACTTCATGATGTCAGAGCTACTTCAGACCCTGGCTCCTTCCTTTCTCACCACTAGAAGTGGACTCTGTGGAATTGAACAGTCTGTAATTTTGAATCCCAACTTTGCTCCTAACTTCCTGGGCAGTCTTGGGTAAATAACTCTGCCAGTCTAAGCCGTTGTTCCTTCATCCTCAAAATGGGAATAGCAATAGTAACTGATTCATGATTATTTTGTGTGATGTTTAGCTTAATGTCAAGTACAGAGCATCTGATAAGTGCTAGCTGTAATAAATCATCACTATTATTAGGGGTGTTCATTTTGCTTGTAATTCTGCTTGTGTCCAACTTGGAGGGCATTAGCAACCCCCATACTCTCTCTGAGCCTATGTTTCTTCATCTGTAAAATAAGGGAATTGGAATAGATCTAAATGTCTTTAGTTTTTTTAGTATCAAAAGCACTTTTTCTCTGATAAACCCCTTACCCACAAAAGAAACCAAAGTAGAGCTTTTTGATTTGTTTTTAATTGAGGTATACTTGAGATATACAAATACATAATATTTATGTAATTTTCAGGTGTAGAGCAGTGATTCACAATTTTTATAAAACAGAGCTTTTTATATGTGTATGTTTATATCTGCCATTGTGGTTAAGAATTTCAGTTTTGAATTCAAGTTCTGTGAAGGCTGGAGACACTTTTCTGGCTTTAGGAACCTAAGCCAGTTGCTTGAAGGTGTGTATCAGAGCAGCCTGTGTAGCTGCCAGGCATTAGGTGCCTTATAGTGAATGTGATAATAGAAAGTATACAGTGCTGTCTGCAAAAATTGTGTCTGCCAGATAAAAATTGAACCCACATCTAACAGAAACATAGATCTGTGAGGATAGAGGAATACGTTGATGGACCATGAGGTAGCAGTTATTCACTTTTTGAATGTAACAAACTACAGGACAGATTATTTTGTTAGTAAATAAGTGGCGTTAAAAATACACAGCAAGGACTTCCCCTGGTGGCGCAGTGGAGAAGACTCCCATCTGCCAATGCAGGGAACATGGGTTCAGTCACTGGTCCAGGAAGAGTCCACGTACCGTGGAGCAGCTGAGCCCGTGCGCTGCAGCTACTGGAGCCTGCGCGCCATGGAGCCTGGGCTCTGCAACGAGAGACGCCTGTGCACCGCAGCAAGGGTGTAGCCACTGCTCGCCGAAACTAGAGAAAGCCCACTTGCAGCAGCGGAGACATAGCGCAGTCATAAATAAATGAATGAATAAAACTAGTGAATGTGACAGAAAGAAATGGACTCACAGAGAACAAACTAGTGGTTACCAGTGGGGAGAGGGGAGGAGGGACGGGCAATGTTGAGATAGGGGATTAAGGTACAAGATTAAGAGATACAAACTGTTATGTACAAAATATGCTGCAAGGATGTGTTGTACAAACACGGGATATAGCCAATATTTTATAAGAACCATAAATGGAGTTTAGTCGCTAAGTAGTATATGACTCCTTGCGACCCCGTGGACTGTAGCCCACTTGTCTCCCTCCTTCTGACCATAGGGTTTCCCAGGCAAGAGTACTGGAGTGGGTTGCAATTTCCTTCTCCAGGGGATTTTCCTGAACCAGGGACCAAACCCACGTCTCCTGCATTGGGAAGTGGGTTCTTTACTACTGAGCCACCAGGTAAGCCATAAATGGAGTGTAACTTTTAAAAATCATGACTCACTATATTATTCACCTACAACTTAACATATAACATTATTGAACATCAACTTCAATTAAAAAGTAAATAAGCATTTTTAAAAGACGGAACTGTTATGGATGAAGAGTTGAGACGTCAGTCAAATGCCTTCTGTGGATCTTGTTTGAATCCTGATTCAAACAAACAGATTATATAAGAAGAAATTTTGAAAGTTTAGATTATGTTAAGGAATTGTTTGTTAAGCATAATAATGGCATTATGGTTGTTTTTATTTGTTTTAAACTCCATAGCTGGTTATATTGTACACCTTTTGGTGAAGAACTGTTATATTAGTCTTTATAAATGAGGGCTTAAAGCTATTTCCCTATAGTTCTGACCACTTTCTTCTCTTGTAAAGAAAGCACACAATCAGGACACCCTCTGAAGGGGAGAAGGGAAGAGGCCTTCCCCAGGAACCTGTCCCTTGTCCTGGGCAGGGTGTTTGAGTTTTACACTCACTGGAAGATAATGCCTGCTGGGAAGGGAGAGATGCTTTGGAGGTGGTTTGGGGCCCTGGGCAGGTATGGGGTGGTGTCTGCAGTCCTGAACTCTGAACCTCCCTGGGGGGTGGAATCTCTTGGCCGACCCGCTGCCTCTTTGCAGTGGGACCTAGGCTAGAGTAAGCATTTTAGAGCTGTTACTCAGCACTCTTTCCCTCCCTTTGGGAGGGAGAGGAGGCGGAGCAGTGGACCTGAAACCACAAAAACCTCTTTAACATGGAGAGCTTGGCTGATGGGACTGCCCTGTTTGCAAAATCCAAGACAATCTCAAAGCGGGTAATTAGGCTGTTGGGGCCTCCAGAGGGCTCCCAAACCTCCCTGGCTGGTCTGGAGTGATCTAAGGGAGTGGCCAGGAGAGGACAGCCTTACTTGCTAGAGGTTCATAGAAGAAAATAAATTTTGATACCTGGCTAATAAAAGGACAGGAAACAGGGTGAAGGAGCAGAGGGGTAGGTGATGGGATTTAAATCAGAACATGCTGTTTTTCTTGTTCACAGAGTGGGACTAACCCCTATGTTGAGGTTGTTCTGAGGATCGCCTTGATACCTCGTTATGGGGTAGCCCAGTTCATGACTTGAAATGTCCCACACAGATGTAAGTGGTTTAGATTCCGGAAGATGCATTCCAAAGCCAGGTTCAGTAGACCCTTGAACAATATGGGTTCACGCTGCATGGATCCACTTAGGTAGATTTTTTTCAGTAAATACTGTAGTCCTACACTCTCTGCTTTGACTGAGTCCATACTCACGCAGAACTGCAGATGAGAGCAGCAGCAGATACCTGGCATAGCCTATAAACTTATAAGTGGACTTTTCACTGAGCTAGAGGTTGGTGCCCTAACCCCTGCGCTGTTTGGGGATCCACTGTATGTGTGTCAATATTTTGTGGTAATTACCCATTCATTCTGAGGGGTTATCCATGCTTTTGCTAAGTGAGGATTGATAATTTGGAGTTAGCCTAGGATGTCTCCATGAGGGATTTGCCGAGAATCAGAGGGACAGTCTTAATGGGCTCTTTTTCTCTGGCTGCACCTTTGGACTCACAAAGCCTTAGGTGTGAAAAGTAAGGAATGTGAGCTTTTATGATGAACTTTGTAAAACTGTCCACATAAATCTGACATACAGTGAGGAGCTTCACCACCTTCAGTTTGAGGTGTTACTGGTAAACCCAGCTGAAGCCTCCATCTGAGGCCTGGTGTTCAGGGAACTTGGTATAACCCTCTACGTTTGATGTGGTAACCACCGTCCTCCCCTCTGGACATACATTCCAGCAACTCCAGATAGCCTTTTCTTTTCCTTGCTTTAAAATGAAGTTCCAAGCGTTTCAGAGGTACTGAATTCAGTTCCATAGTCGCCGGGAGCCATCTCGATACATGGTCCACCTGAACTCTGGATGGTTTTAGTCTCCCTTCGACATACACTAGCTTATTGAAACTCTTGATAACCCCAAGATAAGTAATAGTGATACTGCAGTTATCCTTCGAAATCTTCTCAGCAGGCACTTTTTTTTTTTAACCCCGCTTCACAGATGAGGAAAGTGAGCCTCAGGAGAGGTTAATAAGCAACTGTCCTTCTCATTGCTCAGACTGAAAACCTTGGGGTCATTCTTGCCACCTGTTTCCCTGTCACCTTATATCTCATTTACTAGGACATCCTTTGGCTTCTAAAAACTGACCAAAGGTAAACAGGTAACTGCAGTGGGGCTAAAAAGAGCACCTGCTGAGCAGATTACAGAGGATAATTGCGATACCACTGTTACTTCCTTTGGGGTTATCAGGAGTTTCAGTGAGCTAGTGTGTGTCAGAACAGGTCAGCTGCTAGCCTGGTCCATATACCATTGCTTCTCACCTGGAAGTTTGCAGGAGCCTCTAACTGGTGTCCTGTCACTCCTGCTTTAAGTCCTTTCACAGCTTCTATAGTGGAGTAAAATTCAGAGTCCTTAGAGTGTCTTCTTAAGCTGACTCTCCAGACTTCCCCTTGCCCCAACTCCATCTTTCACCACTTTCCCCCTCCAACGACGTGACTCTCTGCTTTTCCTGGAGCGTGTTGTACTTCAGGGCTTGTATTCTTCAGTGCTGTTCCCCCGGATAGCGCGTGGACCATGCCTCACTTCCTTCAGGTTCCTGTTCCATTCCCTGGGATGGAGAGGCCTGCCACACCACCCTGTATGAACTGGCAAACTGCATGCACCTTATGCTCTGTCTCATCCCTCTTACCCTGCTTCAGTTTTCTTTTTAGTTTTTATCACTGTTGGATAAGGGTCTTTAGTACTTGACCACTGTGTTATTTCCAGCACCTGAACATGCCTGGCACAGAGTAGGCCGCTCAGTGAAGATTTAATTAGTGAATGAATGGATGAATCGCATACTTTTAGCAGCATCATTCGTATTTTTGAGTCTGGCGCAGAGGATACCATGGTGAATAATAAAAAGTTGTGTTGACAGAGAGCACACTCTCGATGCAGTATGGAAGATACTGTGTAAGAAGGCTGTGAGATTCTTTGGGAGTGCAGCAGGAGGCACCCAGTTCAGTCTAGGTCAGAGTAATTTTTCTAGCGGAAGCAGTGGCTAAACTGAAATGGGAAGGACAGGTAAGAGTGATCTGAGAAAAGACATGAAAAGAGGACTCATTCTTGATTGGGCAAAGGCCCTGAGGTTCAGGGAGCTGTGTAGTTCTCTGTGACTGTGGTATAAATTCTGATTTTAACTGGAAGGCAGTGGAGAGCTTTAGAAGATTTTAAGTGAGGGTCAGATTTTTATTTTAGAAAGTTTGTTTTGGCCATGTGGGAGAACCTCTTAGGTTAGGAATAGGTGATTTGGGGTTTCCTATCTCATCCTTTGCGGCAGGGTTCTCAGATTAAAAGGGAGCAGACTTCTGAGAAATTCCTGAAGTGTAGGTGTAGGACAGTTATCTGTTGTCATCCTTCAAGGGTAGGGAGCAACTCCAGTGTATGGGATTTCTCTGACCTTTCAGAAGGCCAGCTTAGTTGGAATGCAGTTACTGGTGACTGGCCTAGGCTGAGTCCATGCTTGAGCCAAGAGCCCCATCTTGCTTGCACTGCTGCAGCTGTTTAGGCGGGAAGAGGAGGTGATGGCCCTGAAAGTAGTGGCAGGGGGACAGGCTTCCATACAGGAGTCCCCACCTCCACCTGCGAAAATACCCACGAAGCGGAATTTCTAGGTCCGCACCTAGACTGTCTGCCACCAGCCTCTCTGCAACTTGGTTCGGTGGGCTTTGCCACACGTAGCTATGTGCACAAGGTTTTCTTCCCATCAGAGCCACCTCCTTTCAGCTGAATTCCAGCCATTTTTACACCTGAGCTAACAGTGGGTTTGCATCTGCCCATAGGCAATGTGAATTTCTGAGAACACTGGGCTTTTGGGAGCCAGGCTTACCCTGATCTGTGGCCAGCTCTGTCCCTAATGCTCTGCACCAAGGGGCTTAGATGTCCTTATCTCCTTTTCAGAGGAGAAGGAGTATTTACAGCTGCAAGGGACCCCAGAGGTCCTTGAATCTAACTAAACCGTTCGTTTACAGGTTAGGTACTTCGGGCCCAGAAAGGTCACAGTCAGTTCAGAGTACGGCTGAGACTTGAACCCACGTCTCTTTGCTCCTATTCCGGTGTTGTGTTCACTCCTCTGGAGGAAGAAGTTGAGTTGGGTGGGAGAGCGTTGACTTTGTAGTTCTCCAGTTTGAGTTAAGCCCAATCACCTGCCGAGTGAGTACCTTCAGATAGGTTTGTAACTTCTGGCTTCAAGAAATGAGGTTATAACTGGAGTTACAACTGGAGCAACTGTGTCCTAGGATCACAGTGAATGAGCGCTAGGAGAAGGTGTGTGCTCAGCTGAAGCCTGGCAAATAACAAGTGACGACCGCTCCAAGAGTTTTGATGGTTCCTCTTTTGAGGTCTTGAATTTGACCCAGGTCTTCGGTTTGCTAACAGAGGTCAAGTGCTAAGTCTTCTGTCTTCCTGGGTCTTCTCTCCCCCTTTTCCCTGCTGTTTGGTCCTGGGGATACACAAGAAGGCAGCCCATATCACTTAGAGCCAGCTCTTCCTATCTGCCCTAGGCTGGTACACAACTTGATCGTGGAGGGGAATTTAAGGAGTCACTGGGAGGGCTATAATCCTGCCATGAGAGGCCCACATTGTGGCACTTGGGAGTGCCCTAGTGGTAGAATGTTGGTGAGAGGACAGCTCAGGTGCTTTGCAGTGAAACCCTCCCGCTCCATCTTTGGTATCTTTCTGCAGCTTTGGGTTTGCTTGAGGGAGTGGAGGTCTCCTTGCTTTTCCTATTCTTCATATATCTTTACAGTGATAAGACAGAGAGAGGCCAATTATGTGGATGCAATAACCTAGTCTGGGTTTTGTCCACAGTGGAGCTGAGTGTAGGGGGTGGAGTTTGGACATGGTGAGGGCCCCTTTGGGTATGGGAGGCTAGATGCTACTTCTGGGGAGTGGGAGTGAGACAGGAAATTAGGAACACATGGAGGTGGTTGCTCACTGTGAGGCATATCCCTTACTGTGAAGAGGGGATGGCTGAGAAACTAGGATAATTTTTCCCAGACCATCAAAGCTTGGGGTGGGTGGCAGTGCGGTTGTTCTAAAGTACAGCATTTGAACAGACCTGCTTCAAGTGGCCCTACAGGTGAAGCCCTGATGGCAGGTGGGAGGTGGAGGGTCAGTAGGTTTTGACTCTGGTCAAGTAAGTAACTTTTAGCAGTGCCCTCAATGGATTCAGCTGCCACTGTAGGTCCTGGGGTTCCTGTTACGTTGATAGTACTTAAAGAGTTTGGATGGCAGTTTGCTGTAGGGTTCTGCAGCTGTAAATTGGCAAAGTACTTTTCTAGATTGATTGATTCTGAAAACTTTTGAGCACTTGTTAGGTATCAGGCTCCAGAATTCAGTGGTAAACAAGACACAAAAGCCATGATGAGACTTTTGTCTTGAAAGGTAGAAGTTACAAATGGTGATTCACTCTGCTTACCACCTCAAATCTAGTTCAGCCTCCTGACAGAGTTTGATTACCCTTCCATTTAAAAACAATTTAAGCATCTGTGTTTTTTTTTTTTTAGGGGTAATTTATTTATTTATTTATTTATTTATTAATTGTTTTTGCCATACATTGTCGTGATATCACCATGGGTTTACATATGCTTCCCCTCCGGAACCCCCCTCCCTCTTTCCCCCCCCCCCCCCCCGGGAAATCTCGCTGCACCAGCCCCGAGCATCAATCCTGGGCTGGCAATTGATTAGACATATGAAAATTACCATGCTTCAATGCCCTTCTCCCATATCATCCCACCCTTACCCTCATCCACAAAGTCCACGAGTCTATTCTATACATCTGCGTTCCTTTTGCTGTCTCGTATGTTGGGTTCTCGTTACCGTCTTTCTAAATTCCATATATATAAGCATCTGTGTTTTAAAATCAAGAAAATGTATCTGGAAACCTAGAGATTTTTTTGGTTTCTTTTTTAAAAACTTAAACTCTAAATATACAAAAAAAATGAATTGTCTACTTTAAATGACTCAATAGCATGGAATGTGAATTTTATCAATAAAACTGTTACAGAAAAAAATGAGAAGACCTGGCCACACTGAACCTCTGTTCCTTTACGACGCACACATCCAGCGGCAGGATCTAGCTTCCTTTGAGTCTAGGACACCTGTGTGAGGCCTGTGGGCTCAGACTCTGGAGAGGGGATAGCAGTCTGTCGAACCCACAAGCTGAGGCATGTCCTTATTGGAGAATTAGAGAGGAGAGGGTGGGGCAGAGTTCACGGGCAGGAATTGCAGTCCTGGAGGAGGTCTCGTGATCCACTTTTCTGAGGGAGAGTGGATATGATGGGGAGACGGGACACACTGGGCATTTTGGCCTGAGGCCCCAGGGCAGTAGGGGAAAGCTTTCTGAATGCTGAAGAGTGGGCTTGCCAAGGAAACACGGTTATGTTAGGCCCCGGTGAGACTTCACTCCCTTTCCAGCATCTGTGAAATGGGTGTAACATCCTAGTTAACTTTCTCCAAGGCCCCTTCTAGCTCAGATACCCTTTGGGTATGAGAGCAGCTAAGGCAGATGTTACTGCCTCAAGCGGAATGGGGAGGATGCTGGCTAGAGGCCTTGTGCCTGCCTAGTCATGATCCTACTCTTCGGGCAGTGGACATAAAGCTCACAGGAGCACTGAATTCACTCTGGGGCACCCGACACCGAAAAGAAGCTTCTCTACGGCAGGAGTGGGTGTGATCCCTGTAGGATAGGGCAGGAGGATTGGGGACCAGCTTTCTAGTCTCAGGGGTTTGACTCATGTGCTGAGACACCTTGGGCGGCTGACTGAACCTCTTTGGACTTCCTTTCCCTTTTCTGTAAATGAAAGCGGTCAAGCCAAAAGACTTTTCAAGGTCCTTTCCCACAAGATTAAGTTCTGTGTATCAAACTGGAGGTTAGGTCTCTGGTTTGAGGTAGATTTTATCTGATGGAGATTGCTTTCCCCCCATATGATTGGACCAGCTTTAGAGTGTCACCCCCAAGATCTTGGCCAAGGCTATGGGATTCTTCTGCCCTAGGCTCTTGGGGAGTCTTGGGCCAAGGTGAGTGCCCCAGAAAGTGGTGAGTGCCCCCATCAGTATGCACACAGTGGTGGCGCATCCTTGGCGGGAACGTTGTTGAGAAGATTCTGATGTCCTGAACCTGGTTAGGTGGAGCAGTTGCTAGGACTCCCCTTCTGGCCCTGAGACTGAGAGCCTCTGTCTGGTGGAGGCCACAGTACAAGCATCAGCTAGTGCAGTGAGACGGTAAACCAGCCCATCTCCAGAGATTGTCTTTTTTTTTATTTAGTGTGTATGTGTGCGTGTGTGACACAATTAGCAGATATTTTATGGTAAGGAGGTGTGATTTTGAGAATCACATGAGACTGTGATTTCCTCCCATAGATATTTGGTAATTTTTTACTCTGAGATCGTATACGTCTTCCTCACATACAGTGCCACTTCACTGTCATCTGCCTATCCATAACCTTTCCTCTGAAATTATACACTGGCAGATCAGATAAGCATCATATGCCACTCATTTGCCACAGAGGGTTTCAAATATCCTGTTTTAATTTGTGACCCACCTGGGGGCCTCCGGGCTTTCCTCAGAATATGAGCTCCTGCTCCAATTGTTCACCTCGTTCCATAGTATCGGGGCACCTCTGGCCCCTGAAAAGGGGGAGGGAGTCCCTGAAAGGACACCTGGCAAGGGAGGCCTGAATGCTGTTCCCCTTTTAATTTGGGGAAGTGGGACGGGGGCTGCCAAGGTGCGTGGGCTAGAGATAGGGAAAGAGATTATTTCATTTAAAAAATTTTTAGAGGTTTATTTGAGCCCAAATTGACACTGTAGCCTAGAACTATTTTATTTAGAGCTGCTTTGAGGGGAGGGAGGTTTTGGCCACTTGGCATGCAGGACCTAAGCTCCCCGACCAGGGATTGAACCTGTGCCTTCTGTAGTGAAAGCACTGAGACCTAACCACTAGACCACCGGGAGAGTCCCCTCAAGAGAGTCTCCTGAGTATTCACGCTTATCTAGAGAAGTGCTGGGACTTGAGCCTAACCTTTGTTTGTCTGGAAAGAACTAATTTGGCTGCCACCAAAGTGAAAATCACTCATTTAACTCATTTATTTCAGTAACCTAAGTGTTAGACCTTGGAAATACTGATGGAAAACAGAAGAGGCCTGCACTCATAGTTTACATGCTAGTGGAGTGACACCATAAGCCAGCAGGTAGTTCTGGTTATCTGTTAATGCCTAACAAGTCACCCCAAAACTTGGTAGTTTAAAAAAACAGCCCTGGAGAGACTTCCCTGGTGGTCCACTGACTAAGACTCTGCACTCCCATTTTAGGGGACCCAGGTTCAATCCTTGGTCAGGAAACTAGATCCCACATGCTACAACTGAGAGTTCGCATGCTGCAGCTAAAGATTGCATATGCCACAAGGAAAATCGAAGACCCTGCGTACTGCAGCTGACACCCAGCTCACCCAAATAAATACAGAACAAAACAATAAACGTGCCCTGGGTCCTGGTGCGCGTGTGACCTTGTGTGCTTCCTCCCAAGAGTGGAGATTTTGTTTTCCCCAGCCTTGTGGGATTTCTGAGATCAAACTCTGTGGGTTCCTTCTGTCACTGCTGGACTCCCAGGCTGTGAAACCTGACGTGGGGCTCAGAACTTTGACCCTTGTGACAGACTTCTGTGGTATAATAGCTATCCAGTTTGTGGACCACCCACCTGGCAGGTATGGGGTTTGATTTTTGTCTCGATCGCACCCTTCCTGCTGTCTCCTTGTGGCTTTGTCTTAGGATGTAGAGTGTCGTGTTTTGGTAGGTTCTGGCAGGTTTTTTTGTGTTGGTGTGGATGGTTGTTAAGCATTGGGTTGTGATTTTGGTGTTTTCTAAGAAGAGGTCTCCACTGAAGATTAACTAACCTGTCACGCTACTTATTTCTTTGATGGTGGTTGGACTGCACCTCACAGGCCTGCAGGGCCTCTCTTGCCCAGCTTCAAGACCGAAGAAAGAGCCTGGAGTCAGCAACAGTAGTCGGTGGTTTAATGGATAGAGGGAGCTTTCTTGTCTGAAGCAAGATCCTGGAGCCACACCTCACCGTGTGGTGCATGTCATGGCAAGGGCACATGGCTGTCTTCACTGGGGTGTTAGGGAAGAATAGGGAGGCTACTAGTTATATCAGAAACAGCCCTTTTATTCACTTATTTCTTGGGGTAGGAGTTGAACATGGCTTGCCAAGGCAGTTTTTCTTTTCTACATAACAGGGATAGAAGTGGTGGGTCCTGGTCTACAGAGCCCACCAGCGCTTCACTCAAAATGTTTGGAACTTTTGACAGGGTGATTGGAAGGCTGGATTCATCTAGAACTGGAGTGCCTTCAGGTGTCCTCTCCACCACTGTGATTTCCTGGTAGTAGGATTTAGTATACATACATAGTGGCTTGGGGCTCTCAGAGAGAGTAGAGTGTTCCAAGAGACAGGAAGTAGATGCAGTCAGTATTCTAAGGTCCTGGGCCCGAGCACTGGTACAGGATCACTTTTGTCATACTGTGTTGGTAGAAGTCACAGATCCCTCTGAGAAGGAAGGGGAGGGAACATGGGTCCTGCTTTTCAACAGGAGGAATGTCAGTTTGCTGCCATCGCTAGTACTACTTGGCAGTTTCTGATAGTGGTGAGTGCTGTGAAAGAAACAGTAACTTAAGAGAGAAGTATTTGAGGTTGTGTGGGTGAGGGTAGCTTCAATCAAGGTGTCAGTGGTGTCACCTCTAAGGGTGGGCCAAGATGGGATTGATAAGGAGCTTGTGATGAGGAATAGGAGGTGCTAGGTGGGGATGAGTTTAGAGTTTTCCAAGGAACTGACCCGAGAGCCTTTTGGAGGCCAGCTTAAGAAGTTTGGATGCTGTCCCAGAAGCAAGGGAGGAGGTGGCAGGAGCTGCTTTCTCTGTTCTAGGGAGAGTGGGTTGGGGTGGGGTAGAAAGGCCAGGTTAGAAGCAGGGAAACCCCTGGAGAAACTGCTGCAGTCATCCAGGAAAGAGATGGAAAGGAAGAGATGATGACATAGTGCCTTGGGCCATTTGACTAACTTAATGTCCTGTCCTTTCCTCCTCCAGACTAGGTCACTTTAAGAGGAAGTTTCTGATTGCTGTTTCTTACTTCCTCCTCTTCTCTCATACTGACCAGAAGTCTCTTGGCCCCAGAGCCAGGAGGAGTGTGAGTGTTTTCCAACTTCCCCGCCCTGTCCCAGGCCCCATCCTCGATGGGGAGGGGGAGTAACATGGACTCAGGCATGGTAAGACCTAGAGATGGGGAATGAGCCCGATGTGGGCTCTCTGTGTGACAGTTTTCCGTTCCTGATTCCGTTCCTGACTTGTCGGAAACTACAGTGGCTTTTTTATTTCAGGTAAGAACTTCACGGTGGGGTCAGAGCGAACTGCCAGAGCTGAAAGTCTGGAGATCCCTTTTCTGATTTCAGCCCGGCTCTCACATTTCTCCTGGCTGGGCCTTCGACTCTTGTATGGAGGGATTGGAGCCCGTGCTCATGAATGCATTGCCCATCCTTTGCTGATGTGCCTTTATTTTGCCCTTGGGCTTAGCCAGGAGTCTTTAAACCTGCCTCAGGGGTAGCTTGCCTTGTTGAAGACACATGCCCCAGGGAACCAGGCCAGGTTGTCCAGAGCTTCCACTTCTCTCGTGATGAACAAACTTCTAAGACATCACACACGTCTTGTTCATTATCTTGGTTAATATTCACATCCCCGTGGGATCTTCCTACAGTCCTGATCCTGTTTTACAGACCAGAAAACCATGGTTCAGAGAGATTCAGTAATTTTGCCCAAGGCTGCATAGTAGTTTGTCAGTAGCTGGGATTCCAGCCCATGGCAGACTGATTCCAGACTTCTGCCTTACTGACCATCTGGGTTTGCATTCTCCCGGACCACAGAAGTATACATACTTCACCTGAAAAAAACTTTCTGGGAGAGAGAGGACCCAGGACCCACACAGATCTTCAGACAGCAGGAATCTCTGCGGGCCCTGGTGGCCCAGCCTGGAGGTCCCAGCTTTGCCTGCCCTGCACCCTTAGTGGGTGTGAGCCAGGCCCTGGAACTTCTGATTCTGCTGGGGAGCCTTGGCCCTTCTTCCCTCAGGAGATGTTCCTCTTCTGCTCTGTCAGGCGATGTGCAGACTGCTGGGAAGAACCCTGCTGACCTGTGGTTTCTCGGGCGGGGTCTCCCAGCCAGTGGGAGGGGTGGGGACCACTTTGCTGGCATTGGGAAGCTCTCAGGCTCTGCGTTATCAAAAGGGATGGGAAATACTATTATATGTTGGGTCTTTTAACTTCTTTTGAAGGGAAAATCTTTTCAGCTTATTCAAGCAGCACCAGTTCATTGTAGGAATATGTCCAAATGTGTTTCAGCCAAAATAAATCCCTTCATCATCTGTTCTACCAACCGCCATGAATACTACTAAGCAACTATACCTTTTTAGATCAATTGCTGCTCAATAGAAATACAGTAGAAGCCATGTATATAATTGAAAACTTTGTAGTAACCATATTTTTAAAAAGAAAGATAGGTGAAACCAACTTAATATAACCCAGCCATGATAATCACAGTATTTTCGTTTCAGCATATAATCAGTATAAAAATTATTCTTTATACTGTCTTTGAAATCTGGTGTATCTTTTATACTTATACTAAAGTGCTTACTTCTGAGTTCAGACTGGCTACATTACGTGTGTTCAGTGTCCACATGTGGCTAGTGACTCCTGTATTTGACAGCGTATTTCTAGCGTTTTTCTCGAGTCACACACATGTATATTTTGAATATATTATACATGCACAAACCTTTTAAAAAAAACAGGGGTATAATATTTTATGGGCCAGAATTTTCCCCCAACTTAGAAAGAGGCTTTCAGAGGCACGTAGGACCCTCAAAGCAGCCTTGGTAAGGAGGCTCCCGTCTTTATGGTGAGGAAGGTTAAGGAGCCGGCCAGTGCTTCTATTTCTGCCGGTGCAGATGCACATGCTCTGGTTCCCTGCTGGAGCACTGCTCTTCCACTGCCCCTGTAGGCACCAGGGAGTTGATCTGCACCCTGGGTGTGAGCGCGCGCACACCACTCTTGCTGAGGGAAGCAGTCCCACACAGGGGAAGCTACTGACCAAGGCTGTTATATACGGTGCAGTGTTTAAAGCCCAACACTCCAGTGCCCAGTTCATTGCTCTTTCCATCACACTCAACTGACTTCCGACAGTTACTGCTTGGGTTTGCAATTAGCCAAAGCACACAAAGTCAGTAAGAGGTGGGCAGAGCCCTCCACTTGGGTTTGTCCTGGGATGTCCCCAAAGCCCACAGCACATCCCCAGTGGAGGCTGACCAGCAATGGGACAAAAACCAGCAGGGCCAGAGTGAGTGCAAAAGGGAACATGCATGGATTGGCCTGGGTGAGGTAGTCTCTAAATAAATTGATTAGTTTGTCGAACCGTGCTGTTGCCGTAGTGCAGGGCTAGTTTCACCCCAGACCACTTTTGTGGCAAGAACCTGATTTCTTAGCAGGTCTGAGGTTTGTAGGAGCCTTGTTTTCATTTTTTTTTCTTCTTCCCCCACCCCCAAATCTTGGCCTCAGATTTTCAGCCTGTAAAGTGGGGCTGCATTCTGGGCCTATCACTAGCCTGCTTCTGGCCACCCCTTCTCTCTTCATAGGAGGGCTGGGATGAGCAGCATCCCATGGGTTGGGTTTCAGATAAAGGTGGTCAGATTTCTGATGATTGGGGTTTTGAAGGCTAGGTGGATTCAGGATATCCTGTCTTCCCGTCCCGTTACTGTAGCACCCAGCAGCCCTGAGCCAGGCCTCCAAAGGCTGTGAGGGGTCTGCTTTTCAGGTACCAGGAGTTGGCAGGTTTGTACTCCTGGGAGCTCTGAGGCGCTGAGGTGGGACACTGTCCAAGGTGGACTGCCAGAGCTGAGGATTCTAAGCCACCATCCTTGATTACTCCTGGGGTGTAGTCTTATTCATCATGTCCTTGGTTGGAACAGTTGGTACTGCCTTTGGTTAGACCTTAAAACTTTACGAAACACTTCTTTATTCTTATCTCACAGTGCCCTTGAGGTGGGTGGTAATTGGCCTCCTTTTAGAGAAGGAGAAATTCTTTCTCTGTAGGGTCATGGAGATGAAGGGAATTGCCCAGGGTCAGAATTAAAAACTGGCAGAGCTAGTCCTCCCACCCCTTTAAAGCACAACAAATAAGGAAAAAATCTAGGAGAGTAAAAAAAGGATAAGCATCAGTCTATTATTAAGTAAGATATTGCAAGGGAGACATTTAGCACAGCGACAGTCATACTTAAGGGCTTGATAGTATTATAGCTCCATAACCATATGTGGAAGGATACTTGACTTATCGAGTTGCCCTAGGCATAGCAGTTTTGTCTGCTGAGCAGGAGAAAGGAGTGTGAGGGCAGTCTGGAAATGCTGGACTCCTGGCTGGGAGTGAAGAAGCTGCTGAGGTTCTCCATTGGCTGCAGCTGGGTTTCCAGTTGCTCTGGGATGCTCCCTGCCATTCCAGGTCTCCCCTGTCCCAGCCCCTGACTTGTTTCATCACTGCCTTTGTCTCCCTGAGGTGGCAGCTCTTTGGAGATCCTAAACTTGAGGAAGGTCAGAGTGCACTTTGGCTTTAGAAGCCATCTGATCACTTCTCATTTTGCAGAAAGCTGAGGTCATCTGTTAACCAAAGTCTCCTGGGTAGCACCAAGGAAATCAGGATGCCTGTGCTAGTTCTGTCTTCTTCTGCCTTGTTTCTTCAAGGATAGAGACATGCGAGGCCCTTCAAGTGGTTGGTGCTTTAGGAGTGGAGGTTAGAAGAGGACTACACCTGGAAGCATGTGCCCCAGGGTGACCTAGTGCAGATGGCTCTGACTCGGTCCTCCAGACACAAGCCTTCAGCTTTCTTCCCTACACTGGGCCAGCTGTTGATACACCCTGAGCCTTGAGAAAGCCAGGGAAAACCTGCCCAAATGGAGGAGGTATTGCTTAGAAATGCTCTCAATTTCCTAAAAACAGCACCCCCGCCCCACCCCTGCAACCCCGCCTTACTCTTTAAGACAGAGCTTAAAACATGGTTCTTGGAGGGATGAGGGGCACTAAGAAACATCCAGTATTAAGTACCTAATAGGCTCACCAGTGAGTGAGATGAGGTAGAGAAATTTGTTAGTAGTCTTAGCAGAGATACCTAAACTTCCAAATAACAGCTAACACAAAACGAAGACTTATGTGCTTCCCCGAGTACTTAAAAAACAGCAGCTCATTTAATCCTCAGAGTCCCAGTAGGTTAGAAACTTCCCATTTACAGAAATCCAGTGTCACTGAGATGGGAGTGGCAGAGCTGGAACTCTGGAGCCCAGGCTCATTCTTAACCATTGCACTGCCCGGCTGCTGGGGTGAAGTGGAGGGGGGGATCTGGGCTGGCCTTGGGGATGGAGCAGCCCAGTGAGCTTTCCCCAGAGGTGTCCGTTCTGTAACTCTCACTTCTGTTTATGCACTTTGTTTTTCCTGGGCCTTGCCTTACTCTGTGAAAGAGGCCAGATCTAGGGGTTGCGGGTCTTACCTGGAATGAGGACGCAGTGGTCCCTGGAGGGAAAGTGCATTGAATCCACCACCACCCATGGCAGCTCTCAACGTCAGTCATCAGTTTCTTGGGCTGGATCCTTGGCAGTCTTACGCACCTCTATATCCACAGTACGTAGTATGGGCTGAATGGTTGTTGAGATGAAGAGCATTTTTCAGTGGTTACCAAACTGGAATTATAAATACATTTGTGACTGCTGTCCCTTCTCCTGTTCACAACAAACGTTGCTAATTGATCACAGGCTTTTCCTGAGTCTGTTTACTGAGGTTCCTTGTACAGCATCCCAAGCAGTTGAGATCAACCAGTTGGAGGTAGAGTTCAGATTAAGGCTTTATATAAACTGAGCCCTCAGAGGATAGGGACTGTCTTGTTTACTGTTACTTCTCTAGTGCCTGGCACACAAAATCCCTCATGTCACTGGTCACGTTTCATGATAGAGTGGCAGGAGCCCAGGGCTGACATCTTTAAAAACAAGTTGATGTTCTTGGAACAAACCGGGAAGTTCACTGAGTCTCAGTTCTGTCTTATTGTGTCATCTGGGGAGAACCGTGTCCATTCTTCCTACCTCAAACTGATATTGTGAGACTTAGATTCAGTGATGGCTGAGGGAGACCTTATGAACCGATTAGTCACCAAGGATACAGAAAGGGTAATTTACCTGAATGGGTAGCTTATGCTCTCTCTTCAGCTCTCCCTTGTGCCCTGAAGCAGGGCCTACATAGAACCTCTACTTTTCTACTTCCCTTTCTCTCTACTCTGTCTTTTGTCCTGTGGGATCTCTGCAGTTTCCTCCATCCTCCCCTTTCTCATCTGCTGGAGGAGGCAGAATTCTGGGCTTGGTATAGCCAGAGCCCAGGCTTTTGAGTTATAGACTGCCCTACAGCGTTGCCTTTGCAATAAAGAGTCCTCGGATTCCTGGCTGTGCTTTGCCCCTGTCCCTTGTGCTAAATGGCATTATCCTTGCCTGGCAGGTGAGCTTATAGGTTCAGAGAAGTGGATTCTGGTGCTGATGGCTTCAGTCCCTTGTAGGAAGGGTCTGCTTGAGCTGGAGCCCTTTGGGATCTCAACCAAGTATCTGTCTCTGGCAGTACTGAGAGACCTAGGTAGCCTGGGCTTTCAATTTCAGATTCTTGGTGTCAGCTCCTGTCTCACTGTGTGACCTTTGACTAGCCACCTGTCCTCCAACAAAACTGGAATAGCTTCACCCTTGGGAGGATTCGAAAATGCACAAAAGGCCTACAGCAGGAGGCCTGAGGTAAATGCTTAGTAAGTGGTAGCCATTGTTATTTAATGGATCCAAGCCTCAGGGCACTGGATGAGCGGAAGAGCAAGGTTTAGAGGGAGAATGGAAGCTGTAGGAAAGAGGCTGACAGGTCCCTTTGGAGCCTTCATTCTCCTTCTAGCACAGCCATAGGTGGAATCTCATTGTGAAACTGAACCTTGAGCTCAGCCCAGACTGACTTGTGTGAACTCACCGCTGTTAAGACACTCGGCTCACTTGTGGCTTCTTGGCCTGACTGGTCCTGGTTCCTGATGCTGGAGGTTGGATGGTGGTAGAGTGGATTAGCACCTTGGTGCATCCCTCCTCTGACTGCTCTCTGTGTGTGCTTAAAACTCGCTTCCTCCTGCTCTTCTGAGCTGGTTAATTCCTGTCTGCACTCCCAGTCCGTAACTGTGAGACCCTGAATTGGCACTCGGAGACCAGAGGTCCCTTCCTGCCAGTCTCACTCATTGGCGGCTCAGTTCTCAAATACTAATTGGCCTCAGCATCGCACAGGAAACTTGTTAAAAATGCAGATGCCCATGCTTTACCCCTCTCTGCAAACTGCTTTTTGGAGCTTGGGGGAAGTCAGGAATCTGCATTTAACTCAGGTCCCCCATATTCTCAGGTGTTCTTAGCTTATGGAAGTGGTGTTGCAGTCCTGCTAGCTCAGGGTCCCCGTTTGAACAGTCGTGAGGGTGAGGGGTTTGTATACAGCCTTCTGCTTAGGTACTCCAGAAGAGCGGGAGGTCAGGTGGAAGAAGGAGACTTCAGTTCCATGTCACTAGAATAGTTCTGCAGTGTGTTTTTCTTTTCAAGACATTATTCAGTATTTAATACAATATAAAAAGAAAAACACTGAACAAGAACCCACGTACCCACTACTGTTTCTTAAGAAGCACACCCTGATTCTAAAATGACGTGATTTAGTTACTCAGTTGTATTCGACTCTTTGTGACCCCCATGGACTGCATCCTGCCAGGCTTCTCTGTCCATGGGATTTTCCAGGCAAGAATACTGGAGTAGGTTGCCGTTTCCTTCTCCAGAGGGTCTTTCCGACCCAGGGATCTAACCGGGTCTCCTGCGTTGCAGGCGGTCTCCTGCATTGCAGGCAGATTCGTTACCAACTGAGCCACCAGGGAAGCCCAGTCAGTTCTAAAATACTAGTACTAAAAAATCTCCCAGGCCTCGAAAGCAAAAATAAGCACATGGGGCCTAATCAAACTTAAGAGCTTTTGCACAAGAGGAAATCATAAACAAGACCACCTGTGGAATGGGAGAAAATATTTGCAAACAGTGCAACTTGCAAGGAGTTAATTTCCAAAATATTCAGACAGCTCATACAGATTAACATCAAAAAAGAAACAACCCAATCAAAAGAGTGGGCACAAGACCTGAATAGGCATTTGTTGAGAGAAGACACACAGATGGCCAGTCGGCACATGAAGAGATGCTCAGCATCACTAATTATTAGAGAAATGCAAATCAAAACTACAATGAGGTATCATATCACATTACACCAGTTAGAATGGCCATCTTCAAAAAGTCTACAAATAATGCTGGAGAAGGTATGAGGAAAGGGAAACCCTCCTACACTGTTGGTGGGAATGTAAGCTGGTACAGCTACCACAGGAAAACAATATGAAGGTTCTTAAAAAACTAAAAATAGACCTACCATATAATACAGTTATCCCACTCTGGGGCACATAGCTGGACAAAAGTATATTTCGAAAAGATACACATAACCCACCCCCTGCCAATGTTCATAGGAGCACTATTTATGATAGCCAAGACATGGAAGCAACCTAAAGTGTCCATTGACAGATGAATGGATAAAGATGGTACAACCATAAAAAATGAAATACTGCCTTTTACAGCAACATAGATGGACCTAGAGATTATCATACTAAAGTAAGATAGACAGACTAGTATTATATCACTTTTGTAGAATCTAAATAAATACAAATGAATTTACTTAAAAACGGAAACAGCCTCACAGATAATGAAAGCAAACTTGGGGGAAGGAGAGAGATAAAGTAGGAGTATAAGATTAACACACTGCTATACCTAAAATGTGATTCCCAAGGTGGCTCAGACGGCGGTTAAGAATCTGCCTGCAATGCAGGAGATCCAGGTTTGATCTCTGGGTCCTGGGTCAGGAAGATCCCCCTGGAGAAGGGAATGGCATACCCACATACAGTATTCTTGCCTGGAGAATCCCATAGACAGAGAAGCCTGGTGGGCTGCAGTCGATGGGGTCACAAAGAGTCGGACATGACTGAAGTGACGTAGCATATATAAAATAGGTAAGCAAATAAGGATTACTATATTGTATAGCATAGGGAATTATGTTTGATATCTTGTAATAGCCTATAACGGAAAATAATAAAAAATATATATATATATATAACTGAATCACTTTGCTGTACACGTGAAACTTTAACACAGTATTGTAAATCAGCTGTGCTTTGTAAAAAAAAATTTAAAAATACTAAATGCAGTGTTGTGTTTCTGAGTAAGCTCTGTCAGAATTACCAGGTGAAACTCATTTGGTCTATAACTTCAGGTATGTCCAGTGAAAACCTACCTTAGAATTACTAAGCAGATTCCTGGTTCCACTCTTCCTGAGGAAGAGTCTCTGGAGGGTGGGACCCAGGATTCTGTATTTTGACAAGCTCCTTGGAGATAATTTTTTTGCATCCTGAAATCTTGCCCAGGTCATTTATAGCAGTGGTTTCAGAGGTAGATTGTACCCATGGAAAACTGGCTTCATCCAAAGTTGTGGCTAGGGTGATCAGTGAATGTGAATGTGAGGATGTTAGGAGTGCAGATGACTGGATCCTCACACCTCATGCATAGACCTTAGTAGAGAAACTGAAGCCACCCAGAGGGGAATTCTTCCAGGCTCCAAGAACAAGGGCTGTAGTGCTGGTGCGAGGACTGGTGTCAGTCTCCCGACCACTAGCCCCACGCTCTGGACACTTGACTCACTGTTGTGGAACATGGGCAGTGGTTCTTTCCTATTGTGGACAGATTTAGCAATTAAAAATACATGATCTCCAGTTAAATTTGATTTTCAGATAAGCAGCAAATTTTTTAGTATAAGGTGTCCCAAATATTGCATGGGACGTAATTTAAAAATTTACTATTATTTACCTGAAATTTGCTAAATCTGGCAAATTGTAATCTTTTAAAAAATTTTTATTAAAGCACCAGATTCAGTAATTGACTCAGATTTTATAAAATAATTATTTTTAATAATTTAAAAAATGCATTTAAACATGCATTTATGGTAGTTTTCTGTTTAATTCTGCCCTTAATTTAAGCTGTTAAACAATGCTTTGAGCTGACAGCCACCATGAACCCTTTTCATAGTTTCAGAAAATGAGAGGTTAAGTCTTACTCTAGGATCTTCCATGCAAGGTGCTTTTCTGCTTCCTGGTGAACCTGCTTGCTTGGCTTTCATTCCTCTGTGGCCCTGTTAATGCCTATCGAGTTGCAAGCCGCATGAAAAATTGGTCAGATAAGACCATCTCCCCTGGCCTTATGAGTTCCTTATTTTGATGGCAGCTAGTGGTTAGAGCATTCTCACGTGGACTCCCAAGTCCAGGATAGCTGCTCTGTCCTGCCCCTTAGCCCAGCGGCCTACTTGGTGGGGTAGATGGGTAATGTAGGGGTCACGTCTCCTCTATATTTGCTGAAGTGGGGGGAGGGAGTGGAATAGGTCACCAGTGAGCAAGAGTGTGGAGTCTGCTGGTGGGGCAGCCTGTCTCCTTATCCACAGTGTCCCAGTTGGGGTTTCTTACATATGAAGAGGCCTCCAAGGCTGGCCCAGACTCAGCTGCAGAAACACGTCAACTACTTTAGTCGGGAGCAAGGCCAATCTGGCTAAATTGGGTTAGGGGAATTAGTCTTTCCAAGCACTTCAGTTCCCCATGTGCTTCTGGGACGGTTGGCAAGTCTGTACTCTTTCTGCTGAAGTTTTCCCCTTACCAAGTGTGCCCAGCCTGCAGGGCTGGAACTGTTAGGATCCGAGCATTTCAGAGAGCAGGAAACTGAGGGTCAGTTAGGACGCCCAGCCTGCCTCACTGGATAGATGGTTGGTCAGACCCTCTGGGGCCCGCCTGCTGCACATCTTCCAGAGGGGCCGAGAGCCTTCCCTGGAGAACTCAGGTCTCTGGTGAAAGTGGAGCCCTGCTCCCAGATTCGCTTCAGCCAGGGCACCCCTCCTTTTCTGTCATATAGTCCAAGTCCATGTGAGAAGCCGTTCTTAAAAGCTTCTGGGTCTCAATAATATAGGTATCATCAGTGGGTGTGGGGAGCAGTACCTGGAATGCTTGGGTCCCTGAGGCCCTACCCCCCAGTCTGTGAATTAGTGTGGATGTGTTGTTGAGTGGCTTGCTGACCTGTAGGAAAAAACTCTGAATCATAAGGCAGAAACACAACAATTCACTGGTCACTGGGCACAGCCTGGTCCCTCCTGGGCCTCAGTTTTCCTGTCCATACAATGGCATGAGTTCTCAAGTCCCTTCCAGCCTCTCGCTACAGTGACAGGGATAATCTAGAGTAGTTTCTTAGGGGCTCTGAAGCCTCTTGCAGCAAAAAATGCTTTAGACTTAGGACAGTTAAAATGAGTTTGTGTTACCTTAGGTGGTAGGTGACCACAGGCACAAGGAAAAAGGAGCGTTGATGTCAGCAGCCTCCTGCTTAAGGCCGATGGTGTCAGTGGGGCAGCAGAGCATTGCAGCCTGCCTGAGGGTTGGCTCTGAAATCCGGGGCCTGGATGATGGGTCTGCTCCTCAGGGCTTAGGAGAGCAGTGCAGCAGCCCACAGGCTGGATATAGCTTGAAAAACTTTGGTTTTTCAATGTGAATTCATTAGCAGTATTTAGAAAGCTGAAAATCACTCTTCTACACTAAGTTTATTTTTCTGTATTTCTTGAAAACTCAGGTGCTCTGGCAGCAAAAGCTTGTGTTCCTGTGTGGTGTGGCGACTGCCCTTGAGTGTGTGCTTCCCAGCTCGCCATGCCAGCCAGCCAGCCTTGTGAGTTACGATGTAGCCTGGGGCCAGGAGGCTCACGTCTAAAGTCTGGGACCTCTGGGAGTTCCATTCCTGCTTTGTTGCTGCACACTCTGTTCTGTTTTCCACAGCTGATGTCTGGTGTTTGGGTTGAAGCACACCGCTTCCAACTTGAAGGAGAACAGGGCATAGGTCTAGGCTCCAAAAGGGCTGCAGCTGCGAGGCTGCACAGCTGTGCTGTTCAGACATAGTGCAAAGAGGTAATTAGCCTCTTCCCCCAGAAAAGAGTGCTCTGGAAGTTCTTTGAGGAGCACTCATACCCATGTAAAATTCTTCATTCAGCAAATACTTATTAGGGCCAGCCGGGAACAGGTTCCTGGGTTCCAGGGGCCAGTGAGCAATGCAGAAAGATGCCTACCCTTGTGGAAATCCCAGACATTGCCTATATAGGGCATGTTGCTGGCTGGCGAAGCCCAAGGTGGAGTCAGGCTGTACCTGGGTTTTAGTCTGCCTAAGGCCTCTCGGAGCCTCAAGTTTTCTCATCTATAAACTGGGGGGTCATCATCACCTTAGCTGTCTTCTAGCGTGGTTGTGAAAAGTAAATGAGCCACTGCATGTGAGCAGTTTGTGTGGATAGTTTATGGACTCAGTAACTGATTAGTCTGATGTGGTTGAGGTGCACACAAATGCAAACATTTCAGGGGCTAATAATGAGTGCTCTGAAGACCCCACATGATAGACTGAATTAGAACTTGATCCAGAGTTGCTAGTTGGGCAATTAAGAAAGGCCTTGAGAAGAATTTATGCCGAGATCTGTGAATGTCACACAGTATATATATATATTCTGTGACCCTGGGCAGGTCTCTTCCCTCAGTTTCATTTTCCAAGCAACTGAAATGTTTTTTTGAGGCAGTTACACGAAATAGCACAAAGCAACTTAGAGCAGTTTTTGGCGCCTTCTCAGCACTTAGTAGAAGGTGGTTATTAGGATTACTATTCTAACTAGAACCAAATGTGCTCTTCAGAAAGGCTAGGTCAGGGAGCTGGCACTTGAAGGCCTGAGGCTTCACTGGCTGCTGGTATATTTCAGCTGTGATGATTATTAATTAGCTTTGGGGCAGGACTTCAGGGACTGGTACTGGGCATGACCACAGCCACCCCAGGGCGGCAGAGTCTGTGTCTGGGCAGAGAGAGAGTCACCGCAGGCTAAAGGGTCACCGCCAGCTAAAGATAGTTGACGGGCTGGGCTGGACCAGGCAGCGTCATGTGAGCAGAGCCCGATGAGCTGGGCTGCTGAAGGTTTCCTCTCTCCTCTCACTCCTTGCCATAAGAGCACCCTTCAGCCCCCTCCTGTGTTTCCTCTGCGCGTCTGGGGGAAATCAGGGTGGGAAAGCTGGTCAGAGAGAGCTGTCTGAAAAGTGGTGGCAACAGCAGGAATCAGTGAACAAGGTGAGGATGGTTAACAAAGCTTTTTTTTTTACTCTTTAGATGAGTGTTCATGCCGGGTGGTGGGGTTGGTGTTGGGATCAGTGGGGATGGGATGAAAAGTCATTGGTCTCCAAACTCCTCCTCTGTGACCTCACCACACCCCCAAGCTGGATGACAGCTGAGAATACATCAGACTTTTCTGACTCTGCCCCCAGGCTGGCCTGGGAGGAGCGGGCACAGGTGGGAGATAAAATCTAGACTCCTGTTGGCATTGCATGCTCCGTTAATGGTTTCTCTGCCTTCCGCAGAGGAGGGTCCCAGGCTCTGGAGGGTCCTGGGCTCCAGCTCAGGCAGTTGTAGGGGCAGAATCCATGTCAGCTGGACGCCTGTCCCTGCTCCCCACCATCACTCGGGCAGAGGTAGGAATGGGGAACTGGGGGGTGGCCCTAGAGGCAAAGCCTCTTCTCTTACAGGCCTGTGGGGGTGCCAGATAGGTGTGTTTGGGGGCAGTTTCCCTTGCTTCTCTCTGGGTGGGGAAGAAGGGGATTGTCAAGTTGCCAGTGTTCAATCCTAGGAATGTTGCTTGCCTTGCTCCATGACCTTAGCTTTCCCTGTAGTAGTCGTTGGTTTTCTCCAGAGTGTAGGGTGATTTGAGGGCCTGCCCTGTTGACCACGATGAGGAGGTAAATTGGACCCTCCTGCTAGTGGTTGAAAGCACAGGATTTAGAGTCAGATTGCTGGACTTCAAAGCCTGTTCTATTGCTTGCAGGCTGTGATCTTGGTAAATAACCTTTCCACCATGTTCCTTCGTTTCCTCATTTGTAAAATGAGACCAGTTAGAGGAACTGACTCAGTGTTGGAACCGTGCATGGCATCTCATAAGTGTTCGCTGTTAACATTATTACGACCACAGCTTGGTGCTGCCATCTCTTCTGTTCTGATGGGAAGCCTCCTTGGTTGAGATCTTACCTTCTCTTCCCTCCCTCTAGATAGGAATATCCTGTGTTCAGTTGAGGAAGGTGAGGGAGGCCCAGGGAGGGTGGGTGATAGGGAGGGTCTCTGAGATTATACAAGTGAGGAGTATTGGAGTCTAGACTAGGTTCCACTGGGACCCAGCAGTGCCTGTGACACTTGTTTCTCTGCCTGGGGGAAGGCTCCAGCTAAAGGCTGAGGATTGAGGCCATAGACTCAGGAACTAGCCCTTGGAACAGCAAAGCTCAGCTGTATTGCCAGGTCCTGAGCAAGATGTCAGAATCACTGCTGTGAAAGCAGCCTGGTACCTGCTGTCAAGGGGGGTGGGGTTGAGAGTAGATAAGTCACCAGGCAGCTGACACGGCACAGTGAGTACAGAGCCTGGGCGGTTCACCTGGATCTGGTTTGTCTCTTCAAGGACTGGACCTAGTGGCTGTGGAAACAGGTCAGTGGATGGGTACGAACGCCACTGATGAAGCCCCTAGAAAATGACTTTGCTCCCCAAGGCAGAAGTTCTTTGCACTCAGGGTAAATTCAGCCTTTTTAGATACTTTGCTAATCTCCAGGAGATGATGCCAGCCCCAAAATAAATGTTTGGCCTTCCCCTATTCTCTTGGCACTAAGGCATGAAATCTAGTAGTTCCTTCTGGCCAGCCCCATCCTTCAGGCCTTCTCCCATCTAGCCCAGCCCCATCTCACTTTTCACCTGCACTCATCCCTCAGCTTCACTTCCAGCTTTGCCCTTCCTGTTACCAGTCTTTATTTATTTAGCTGTACCAGATATTAGTTGCAGCACTCAGAGTCTTCAGTCTTGTTTGGAGAGTGGGGATCTAGTTCCCTGACCAGGGATCGAATCCAGGATCAAACCCTGGATTAAGAGTGCAGAGTTTTAGTCACTGGACCCCAGGGAAGTCCCCCCTTATCAGTTCTTTGTTCTATAACCTGATGAGTTTGACTCGTATCTGCATACCTTCCCCCCAAAATCGTTCCCTAGTTTCTTGCTAGTTCACCAAGTCCTTGCTCCTTAAGACCTACATCTGCCCCTTTTAGGTAGCTCCTTGCCACCCCTTCCCAAAGGGCCAGCAGCTTTAGGGTCTTTGTGGAAACAAGAAGTGTAAAAAATACAGTTGGGATGTATCCCTGATTGCGCAGTGGGTAAGAATCCACCTGCCAAATGCCGGGGGCGTGGGTTTGATCCCCGATGCAGGGGGAGCCCACAGGTGGCGGAGCAACAGAGTCTGTGAGCCAGAACCGTTGAGTCCGCGCTCTAGGGCCCACGAGCCACAGCTACTGAAGCCCCCACACCCTAGAGCCTGTGCTCTGCGACAAGAGAAGCTACTTGAGCACGACTGGAGAGTAGTCCCTGCTTGCCACGCACAGCAGTGAAGATCCAGTGCAACCAAAAGTAAACAAATGAAAAATAATTTTTTTAAATGGACTTGACCTTTGAACAATACAGGTTTGAACTGTGTGGGTCCATTAATATGTGGTTATTCTCACTGTAAAAGCAGTACTGCATGACGTGCAGTTGGGTTTTTCGACGTATTGGGGGTGAGTGCTCTTAACCCCTGTGTTGTTAAGGGTCACCCATACTTTGTGTTTTTACTTGGGTTTATAGCAGGTGTGTTTGGGCTTAGCCTGTTTGTAGGCTGACAGAGACTCCTTGAGGCCAGGTTCTCTTCCTCTTCTGTGCTGAGAAAAAGGTGGAGTGGCTGAATTTCTTCAACTGAAAGGAACTTCAGGCCTTCCCTCTGCTCTTCCTTCCTCTGGTGTGGCAGGGGTTTGTACCACAGCCTCCCTGGGGACTGAGGCAAATTTCCCCCCCTTCCTTTCTCTCCTGGGGAAACCTGCCCTGGAGCCAGCCCCTCCGGGGCCGGGGGGTGGGGGTGGCAGAGTGGGCGGGATGCAGTGTGTGGAAGAAGAGCCAGGCTTCGGGAGAGGAGGGTATTGATTTAGCTCCCCTTCTCCTCGCCACTCATGGTCTTAAGTGAAAATAGTGAGTTTGCTAATCAGATAGATAGAGCTTCACGAAAAATCTCCTGGTCTCCCTGTCCCTCCCCCACCCCCCCTCGACTGCACAGAGAGATTCTGATGTGCTTCATTTAATACACGAATGAAGTGTGTGTTTGTAGAAAGCCCCTTGACCCCCGCCTGGAACAACATTCAATACTGGCTCCTAGCAGACTCCATTTTCGCCTCTTCCCTATCCCGGCTAGCCCCTTGTTGCCTATAGAGAAGGGAGACACAGAGCCGCTGCCTGTCATCCTCCTCCCCGAGTGTTGGGCTCACCTTGGCCCACCTCACCACACCTCTGCCTGGGAACCTCCCCCTGACATCAGTGACTCTACGAGGAGATGGCAGGATGGCACTCTGAGAGTGCACCAGGAAGGCTTTTTGACCCATTTTCCCACCAGTAGACACATGGAATCTGGTGAGCTGGAGGGAGCTGAGGCTTCTAGTCCCCATCCATGCTCTTTCCTCGGGAAGCCCCTCATTACCCTCTGGGGGCCTCAGTTGCCCATCTAAACGGAAGGAATCAGAGCTACAGGCCTTTTTGCTGCTCTCATGTCCTACAACTGTTTTCTTGGGCACATGCGAGGTGGTGAGTGTAGTGTGTCCTGAGCTGGGCTTGGGTCAGTGGTGGCTGGCACTGGTGCTGGATATAAGAACTGGCCTCTCGCACAAAAGGTTGGTTTTCATTGGGAGCCATTTTCGGTGCTAGGCCCTGTATATCGTGGAGCTGTACTGTGAGTGCCCACATTTGTACTCACGCGCCCGCCCCTGGTGGAGGTGGAGAGTTGGGAGGGGACCCAGAAAAGGACATCCTGCCCCCAGGGCCTGACAATAGCTCATCCGAGGCCCTGCAGGATTTTAACAGAGCTAGGGATTTTGCTTAAAGGTAGCAGGGGTTCTCTCTCCCTAAAGGACTTCTCTGTCTCTCTGGGGGATTTTATTCTCCCTTAGAGCAGGGGCAGCCCGAGGCCCTACCTGAGAGCAGAGCCAGGAGCCAGGGTACTGAGGGTCCTTGAGATAGAGGGAGGCTAACTAGGGACGGGGCCTTTTCAGCAAACTTTACAAAGGGCTGGCTGATTGGTTTTCCTGGGTGTGCCCAGAGAAGCCACATTCCCCTGGTCAGCTTGGGATTAGTGAGGGAGTAGGGAATCAGTGGGGTCTTTTAGTGGTAGCAGGACACTCCCATTAAGGAGAGCCTGAACTTTTATCAGTACTTTACCATTTGTGATCTTGAACAAGAATAAGACAATGAGCCGACCAAACTTTGCCTTGAACTTTTTCAGGTTCTTCAAGAGCACTTTGCCCTCTGAATCTGATTTCCCATTCCACCTTCGTGATAATGACGTTGATGATGCCGGCCTTTTGGCCTGCTCTTGTCCTGGTAGCATGCAGGGAGTGTTTGGGGGATCTGTAGGCTGGGTCCCTGGAGAAGTGGTTACTGCCATAGCTCATGTGTAATCGAGGGAGCTGATCTTCTAACAGCTGCCTCTGTTGGTCCTGGTCAGGGAGCTATGTGATATTGGGCTGCTCGGGGCCAAACTGGGAGTTAGCAGGAGAATCAGTGTGGAGTAAGGAGTTCCCTGGGCCTACGGGCTCCATCCTCTTGGAACTGAAAGAGATTTTCTGGTTCTCCGCTGCGCAGCATTGGGAATGGGGGATGGCTGTGGGTGGTTACAGAGCCCCGGTTCTCCTTTGGCATGTGCAGTGTCTTGAGGCAGTGGCTCCAGTATGGGGTGGAAGCCGAGAATTCAGGGGCCTCACAGTTAGGAATCAGGCAAGGACTCTCTTCTCATTAAGGGAACATGCGACTGATCAATAAGTGGAGCATTCCTTTTGCGACCAGCTGGACACATTTCTCTGCTTAGGGACTGGGGGCAGCTCTTGTCCTGGCGGGGCTGGCCAACAATGGAGGCAAAGGGATGGGTGAGCAGAGCCCCACGTTGTATCTTATCCTGTGTGTCTCTGAGAAGGAAGAGTTCAGAAAACTCCTGGTCTTCAGAACCAACTTGGAAAAAACAAGTGTAGGTGGAGAAAGGACCAGATTTATTAGAGCCACTTCCTTAAAAAAATTTTTTTTCCCCCTTTTTAAAAAGCCCTTGGGCTTTCCTTGCTGGCCAGTGGTTAAGACTCTGTACTTCTATTGCAGGGGCTAGTCCTGGTCAGGGAGCTATGACCTTGCATGATGTACAGCCAAAAAATAAAAATTAAAAGTGATAAAAATAGAAAGCTCCTCTCTGCCCTGGTTGAAACTACTGGGGAATCCCAAACAAAATTAAATCACTATAAACATACTACTTAAGTCCTGGTAATATTTGGTTATATGTCTTTCCAGAGTTCCTACTATGTGTATTTGTATGTATACCTTTTCAATTTATTTTATAAAAATAGGATTATAATTTTTTTCATTTACTGTGTTTATCTTTTCATATCAGTAGAGATCATTATCATTTTAAGAACACTCTGGAAGTTGCTCAACTTTTATTTAGCCAGTTCCCTACTGTTAGACATTATTTTCAGTTTTTTTGAAATTAGAAATAGGTCTTTCAACATCTTTGCACATAAGCCTAAACACTTGTCTAATTTGTATCATTAGGATAAATTCCTAAAGGTGGAAACATTGAGTCAGATGTAGGGGGTGATGGTCTCACTTTTCCCTTGGAAACTTGGAAGGCAGGCGCATCTTCCCGTCGGTGACCACAGATCACTGAGGACAGAGCTGGCTCTGATGCATAGGCCTTAGAAGAGGTCTTGGACTTCTTGATTGCCCACTTAGGGTTTTGTCTTGCCTTCCTAAATCTACTCACACAAAGACTTCTAGAATGTTTGAGCCAGAGAGTCTTTCAGATTCCTTTATGGGGTCTGCTATGATTCAGGAGCCCTGAATTATAGAGTAAAATCCTGCCATGGACCTCAGGTCTCCAGGCCTCAGTCCACCTTACACAAGAGGGTAAGAGCTGTGAGAGACCAGTGTTGAATTCCTGGGGTTTTGGCTGCCTGCTTCTTCCATGATCTCACTGTCCATGATTTCTTCAGAAAGTGGAGTATGAGCATGTGTCCTTCTTCTGTCCACCTCGTCTTCCGTCGGTGGGAACCTGCAGGTTGCTTGGTGGCATGGGACAGTGGTGAGGGTGAGGAGCTGCTCGGGGCCCTCTCTGATGGGTGCTGTATAACCACCTCTCCTTTCTTGCTTCCACAGAACATTCTGCCCCGGCCAAGGTGGTGAGGGCAGCGGTTCCTAAACAGCGCAAAGGTGGCAAGGTAAGAAATACGAGTTGGCAACCCAGGGGTGGGGGTGGGCTTCCTGGGTGGAGGTGGTAGTCTCTTTTCTGTTGTAGTGAGTGCTTCTGGGCTTCAGGGAATTTCTGGATTCTCTTTGAAGCAGAGGCACTTTTTCTGGGTCTTTGTTGTGGATGGTTCTCGTGGACAGACTGGTTTTGGCTCATGATCTCTTGGTGGAGCTAGCTCTATTTTGGATGAGGGCCTGAATGGTGGAGGCAGGGTCACCCTGGAACCCTCATAGAATGTGTCTTGCAGGTTGGTGACTTTGGAGATGCGATCAACTGGCCAACACCTGGAGAGATAGCCCACAAGAGTGTGCAGGTGAGTCTGTCGGGAGGGATGGGCAGGTTTGAACTCTGTCTACATGTTCACATTTGGCCTCAAGCTTTCAGAGCCTTGGGTGTTAGTTTTCTGTTTTTTGAAAGGTTGGATGGTTGGAAAATATGGGCAACATTGGAATAGCTAAGAATCATCCTTTGAGCCCTTGCAGTGTGACGGAGACTGCCAAGTGCTGTTTTTCCATCATTTCATCTAATCCTCAGTGGCTCCTAGATAGGCCCTTCGGTAATTCCCATTTTACAGATGAGGCCACTGAGGCTGGGAGGGGATGGTTAATCACTGGTCCTTGATGGCTGGAGATTGAAAGTCACGTGTGTCATGTTCTAAAACCTGTGTTCTCCTCTTTGACTGCCTGTGAGTGCAGCAGAATGGTCACTAGGGCAAGTACCCACCTCCAGACCACAGGTTATGGGGCTGCTTACATAGCTTTCCTAAGTCCCAGCAGAAGGTGGACCGCTGGTCAGTCCTTTCCTCCCCAGCATCTGTTTTCTGGGCTGACGGCAAGGTCCCTCATCAGCTTGGGCCACTGGACTTTGTTCACAGGCAGGATTGGTGTAGACAGGCCAGAGGCCCGTGTCTCCTCCATCCCACAGGTGATTCAAACTAAATGGTCCTGTTGTAGGGAGTAAAGAGCTGGCCTTTGCAGGCCACAGCCCATGTCCAGGGGTTATCTCTCTCATTTAGACTTAAGGGACCTGGAGAGGCAGGTTGTCCTCTGCCTCTCACCTGTTTGACCACTGTTCCCAGCAAAGGCATGTCAGGTGTGAAAACAGGGCTATAGGATGCATCCACGCCAACCTGCATCATGTGCCCCAGTGACAGGGGGCTCCTTTCCTTCCTGTCCCGAGTAGCTTTTGATGCACATAATCTCCCTGTTCCTCTGCTTCCTGCCGCAGCCACAGGCCCACAAGTCTCAGCCTGCCCGCAAGCTACCACCCAAAAAGGACATGAAGGAACAGGAGAAAGGGGAGGGGAGTGATAGTAAGGAGAGCCCGAAAACCAAATCGGATGAATCAGGGGAGGAGAAGAATGGGGACGAGGACTGCCAGCGAGGGGGACAGAAGAAGAAAGGTGAGTGACTTGGAGCAGGACTTGGGAGAAGGTAGCAGACAGAATCAGGAAATGTGAGAACTCAAGGGCTGCAGGAGCAATTTCAGGAGCCCCCCAAAAGTGCTTGAGAGTCTGATGGGTGTAGGCTGCTGGGCGGGCAAGCTTCCTTCCAACTCTGTCCATCAGTTCTTTTGCTGTAACCATCATTGGGAAAGCCCTATCCTCAGCACTGGGGCTCAAGCAGTGCAGAAGACAGGGGGTCCCTCCCTCACTGTGTTCTTTGTGTCTGTTGATGGACTGCTACCTTGTTTTAGATTTCATTTAAATACAGGAGATCCCAGTGCTCTGGCTGAAATGGCTAGGATACAGGTTTGGCTGCTGTCATACGTATCTAGAGGGACAGTGGTTTAACCAATATGGAAGATCATTCTTTCACTTGAGAGCTTGGCAGAAGTAGGCCAGGCCTGGAATGGCAGCTCTTGGATTCCTTCTGTCTCGCTGTGTGTTGCTCTTCTCATCCCAGGTGACACTCTCCTTAGCAGGATGGGGAAAGGGGAGAATAGTTCCCTGCTTTTTAGGGACGCACCCTAGAATTGACTGCTTCCACTCAGCTCTCCTCGGCATGTATCTAGGGGAGCTTGGAGGTGTGGTCTTGATTCCAGGCTGCCATGTGTCTGGCTGTAGAGGGTGTGCTCTGGAGAAATCAGTGTTGGGAGTCAACCAAGAGTGTCCATCACACTGAAGGCCGCTGCCATCTGTTTCAGAGATGAAAATGAGGTCTAGTGGGGGAAAGGCGTTTGCCTGAGGTGACCAGGGGGGCAATGAAAGTCCTGCCAGGGACAGAGGATTGGGGGTAGAGATGGGCAGGAGGGGCCTCTCCTTCAAGCCTTTCTCGTGCCCATGCTGTCCTCCAGGGAACAAACACAAGTGGGTTCCGTTGCAAATAGACATGAAGCCTGAAGTGCCGAGGGAGAAACTGGTCTCACGCCCTACTCGTCCTCCAGAGCCCCGACACACCCCCACCAGCCGCGGGGAGATCAAAGGTATGCGCTTCCACTATGGAGGGCCTGGCAGGGGCTCACCCTCAGGCCTGACCTGATGCCCCCTCTCCCCATAGGGTCTGAGCCTGTCACCTACGTGCCCGTGGCCCCCCCCACTCCAGCTTGGCAACCAGAGACCAAATCGGAGCCTGCCTGGCATGACCAGGATGAGACATCGAGTGTGAAGAGTGATGGGGCTGGTGGGGCGCGGGCTTCCTTCCGTGGCCGTGGACGGGGGCGTGGTCGCGGACGGGGACGCGGACGGGGTGGCGCTCGAAGTACGTGAGGCCCCTTTGGGCTCCGGGATGCCTGAGGGAGTTCAGTGAGGGCGGTGGGCGGGGATGTCCTCTCCCTCATGGTGGTCCGTTCCCCCCGTAGCCCATTTTGACTACCAGTTTGGCTACCGAAAGTTTGATGGTGCGGAGGGGCCTCGCACCCCCAAGTACATGAACAATATCACCTATTATTTTGACAACGTCAGCAGCACTGAGCTCTACAGCGTGGACCAGGAGTTGCTTAAAGACTACATCAAACGCCAGATGTGAGTGGACAGGCGTCTTCCTTCTGGAGATGTGGGTGGGGTTGAGGGGTGCCCGAGGATGGAGTAGGGCTATGCAGGCTCTTCTGGGGATCACAGTTTTTGCTGCCTCTGGCTGGAGGTGAAAAAGATAACTTGAGAGAACTGTACTGTTTTAAAAATTAATCAGTTAATGTTTTTAAAAGAAAATGTCTAGATTCTGTTCCCTTTGGGCCTCTATTTGTGATGGCAGCGTTGTCAGAATGCTAATAGACACTTACTGAGTCCTCATTGGAGGCTCAGTGCTCAGCTTTATAGGCATTCTCTTACTTAGTTCTGGAGATACCTATTTAATTTTTATGAGCTGGGTTTTATCCCCTTTTTATTGATAAGCAAACACGCCCAGTAACTTGCCCAACTAATAAGTGTCAAGGCACAGATTCAGTCTGTTTCTGTCTGACTTGCAAAACCTTAACTCCTAACCTCTCTAATGGACTGTCGGTCCAGTTGGGGGAGCCATATACAAGGAAAGAGGTCATTGCAGTAGAGCGTGATGAGTGGTTTAGGAGCAGAAGAGAAAGTGACCACCAACAGTATTGGGACTGGGTATTACAGGATGAGGAGCTCTTCAGGTATTTCAAGAGGCTGAAGGGCAGAGGGAGACAGTTTGGCTCCCTAGCCATGGCTCCCAAGGTTAAGGGAGCCATGAGAGGGGAACATCATCTCTTTCCAGCTTTTAAGATTGTAAGTTCAGAGGGATGGGGTTGGTCAGAGGCTGTGTGAGGTTCCTGGAATGCGCAGAACCAAGAATGCATATTCACACATGATGGAGCAGTCACACTTCTCCCCTCCACCTAGTGAATACTACTTCAGCGTGGACAATTTAGAACGAGACTTCTTCCTGCGACGAAAAATGGATGCTGACGGTTTCCTTCCCATGACACTTATTGCATCCTTCCACCGAGTGCAGGCCCTTACCACTGACATTTCACTCATCTTTGCGGTACGTCTCCCTCCTTGGGGCTGGGGTGGAGGGGAAAGAAAGATCCTTACTTAAGGAGCTGAAGTTTGGGTCAAGCCCAAGAACCCCAGAAGAGTCCTTATCTCATTACTTGTGCTAAGGCTCCGAGGCTCGGCCAGCCCGTCTCCCCTCTCCTCTTTCATCTCGCCTTCCTCCCCCCACTCCCTCACCCCTTTATCATGGAAGACATCAGATATGGAAAATGTACAAAAGTCAATGCAGTGGTGTAATGAGCCTGTTACCCAGTCTCAGCAGCTATCAGTTCATGGCCAGTCTTCTTCCATCTATCTCATCTGTTTCCTTTCCCAGGTTACTTTGAAGAAAATCTCCAGTAATCTAACATTTTATCCATGTTTTAGTTAATCTATCTCTAAAAGATAAAGGCCTGTTCAAGAAAAGTACTCACTATATCCTTACTGCATGTAAAAATATTAACAATTCTTTAATATCACCAAATATTTGTTCAGTTGCCAATTCACCCCCTGTTTCAGAAGTTTTATTTCAGTAGTTTGTGAATCAGGATCCAGATAAGGTCAATACATTGTCTTATGATGTCTCCTCCTCTCTCTCTTCCCTTGCAGTTTTTTGTTGGAATGCTCGTAGAATTTTCCGTAAAACACAGTGGTACCATTTTACATGTTCCATACTCCAGGTTTTTTGTAAACTAGTGATTAAGAGGCCTGATCAGATTCAGGGTTATTTTTTCCTTTCTCCCTCCTTGTCGAGAATTCTTTATAGATAGTGATAAATTCTCTCAGGTGGCATTTAATGCTTCACCTGGTTCTCTTTTTTTGTCGTATAAGCTGTAACTCATTACCTGCCACTTCATTAGAAACCACAAAATGTTTATATTCTATCTGTCTCTGTATTTGTTGGCTGGAATAACTCTTTAAGGAGGTACTTTGCCTTATCAGCTGTTAGGTTACCAAGAAGTATGTAGTTTGTACAGGAAGGGCAGTTAAGTGCTTGATCTTTTCCTTTGTTAACCAGTTCTCAGAATTATGAGCTGATCCCTAATAACCTTCAAAGGTAACTGATAAGGTTTCAGTTTGGTTTGTTTATTTTTGTTTTAGTATCATTATAGGCTAATAGATTGAAGCATTTTGTTTCATTTATTGTAGTTATGCTAAATCAAATCGTTGCCACTGGGACCCTGGTTTATCTGGTTCTTTTGTTGCCCCAGATCTGGAATGGCCTTTTTGTTTTTTAAGACACTCTAAGTCCTTTATTTTGGGGGAAATGGTAATTCTGATATTTAGCTATCACAGCCTGAGTTGTAGGGTGTTTATTGCTATGATTTTTTTTTAATACGTCGCTATGATTTTTTTTAATACGTCATGAGATTAACACTGATATTTTCTGTTAATATTTCTGAAGTGTCTTTACCTAACCCAAGGATCTTTTATGTTTGTAACTATTACTTTCTCCCATGCCAAAAATCCTGATTCCAAACAACATCAACATAACTATTCATTTGTTTTACTCTACACATTATGCTTACAGTACCTCTTCTACTCCTAAATTTTTTTTCCCCCATTCATACGGTTAGTGACTATTAAGTTGAAATAATTTCTGTATGGTTGTGTACATATTAGTTTCAGTACTTTTGCTTTGCTTTCACATTTTCGGGAATGCTTTCTTACCCCTAATTTCTTACTTGTTTTACATTTATATAAGATATTTATGTGGTTCCAAAGGCAAATAATATGTTGAAAATCCAACTTAAAATTTTTTCTTAGTATTTTTCCCCTTTTACTATAAACAAACTTTTTTGAATCCTTCCATTAAAAAAAAAATAAGTAAATGCCTCTCTGTGTATTATATACTTACCCATTCTTAGATGAATGGTAACATAGCACATATATTTCTTCACCATTTTTTGCTTTCACTAAATGTATCTGGGAGCTGACGACTTAGTAGTGGTAGTGGTGATAGAAGGATACTCCTCGTTCTTATTTACAGTTGTGTATATATATCTTTTCATGCTTTAGTCTTTGGTGAAGGGGTGGGGTGGTTGAACTGAAGGGCAAATGCATATATAATTTTGCTGGCTGTTACCTGATTCCCTTTCTAGTGGGTGTGCTTTCTGCAATCTCACCAGCAGTGTATGAGAATGCCTCTTTCCCCAGCCTCACCAACAGAGTATGTTGTCACATGTTGGAATGTTTTTCTTTTCTATTTCGAAAATTTTAAAAAGAAAACTCTTCTCTCCATTACTTTTCCCCAGACATAGATAAGATACCTATAGCCCTTTACCTGTGACTCGTAGAAAAATTTCTGTTCATTTGCACGTTTTTACTTAAGAATTCCAACACCAGTGGGATCTTAAACTCATTGACCTAGACCTGGTTTTTGTGACTGTTAACCACCTCAACACATTTGAAGCTGACTTTTAAGCCTGAGTCATGTTGGATTGAATGGATGTGCCATACTTGGTTTAAATTGCCTATGTAGTGGCAGGTTTAGGTAGTTCCCAGTTTTTTCCTTTTACATGCAGTGTTGCTGTGAATGGTCTTTTATCCATATCTTATACATGTTGTCACCTGTTGGTACAAGTATTTCCCCAGGATTGATTCCTGGAAGTAGAATGGCAGGGTCAAAGGGCAAGTGTGTTTTGCATATTGGTACCTCTTACATGTTTGAACGTCTCACTCACCTGCTGGTTGTGGAAGATGGGGCCAGTTTTCTTATACTCCCCAACTCTGGACTTTGCGCCGAGCTCATGGAGCTCAGTCATGCCCCAGCTTCCAAGATCTCGGTCTGTCCACATCTTCCTTCTGCATCTTCTCCCTCCTCCTCCCCTGCAGGCCCTCAAAGACAGCAAAGTGGTGGAGATCGTTGAGGAAAAAGTACGCAGGAGGGAGGAGCCAGAGAAATGGCCTCTTCCTGGTCCCCCGATAGTGGATTATTCCCAGACCGATTTCTCCCAGCTTCTCAACTGCCCAGAGTTTGTGCCCCGCCAGCATTACCAGAAAGAGACAGGTAGGTACCCTGCTGGCACGTGGATGTCTCCCTGTTGCCTTTGTCTTCTGGCCAGCAGTCCTGCTCGGGGCTGACATCAGGAGAAGGGCTGGAGGGATGAGGACCTCCCCTTTCCACCCTTCAGAGTCAGCGCCTGGCTCTCCCCGTGCGGTCACCCCAGTGCCAACCAAAACAGAGGAGGTGAGCAACCTAAAGACGCTCCCCAAGGGCCTGTCCGCCAGCCTCCCTGACCTGGATTCTGAGAACTGGATTGAAGTGAAGAAAAGGCCTCGGCCCTCTCCAGCACGACCCAAGGTGGGTGAGGCCTGTCCCTTTTCCTGGATTCTAGGGTCTTGGGCTGGAGAGTGCGGAACGGGTATCACACAGGCACAGAGCTGTGCTCTAAGCAGTCAGGCCAGGAGGTTCAGGGTTGTGATAGAAGCCACAGGTCACCAGTGAGTGCAGGAAGGCTGATATGGCCTGTTTCCATTCCCAGTGGATCACCCCTCAGGACAGCCCTAGCTCTTTAGTTCCTGAGTGGCATTTTTCACAGGAGGAGATCATGCAGCCTCTGGCAGCAGTCTCATTGAAAATTAAGTGTTTCTTAATACTTGGCTGGGGTTTTTTTGTTTGATTTTTTTGGGTTTGTTTGGGAGCTTATTTGGCCACTCTGTGTGGCATGTGGGCTGTTAGTTCCCTGACCAGGGATCAGACTGGAAACACAATCTTAGCCACTGGGCCACCAGGGAAGTCCCTTGGCTGTTCTTTTTGCCTCATCTAAGTCCTTGTGGCTGCATTATTTAGTGCTTTCCCCCTGAATTTGTCCTCACTGTCTCATATATAACTCCATCAAATCCTTTGAAAAGGGAAGGGAGAAGGAGCAGACCCATGGACTGGAGAGACAGAGTCTAGACTAGAACACAAGTCTTCTGTCATTGTTGGCTGGTGACCTTGGGAAACTACTTTAATATCTGAAAGCCTCACTTTCTCTATCTTAGGTTGAAAGGGAGGAGGGGTTAGATTACTCTAGAAATGGTAGACCAACATATGAGTGGCTCACACATAGTCCTCTGTTAGAGAAGCATTTCCATCTCAAACTAAAATTTGAGGCGCAAACTACTCCATTCACCTGCCCACTGCCATCCCTTCTTTGGATACCTTGGTCTAGGCCTTGAGAGGAGACCTGATAGATGACCTTGGGCTTCGGGTCTATGGAATTCTGTGCCCCCTTTTCCATTGTATCACTGTGATCGACTCCCTCATCTCCTTCCTGCCCCTTTACCCCCAACTTCCCTGTCTGTTCTGGTTGTTCAAGAAGTGTCAGATAGGCTAGAATCGTGAGGAGAAGGTAGTAAGTGGACAAGGACCCGACAAGGTTCAGTTCAGTCCTGAAGACTGCAAAAAATAGGGCCACACTTAGCCCCTATTCCAGAATTAGAGCCCTACACTTCCACCTGGCCTACCCTGACCCTTGCAAAAGAGAATAGTTACAGAAAGGTATTTTTGGCACAGCAGGGAATTAATGTTTAAATATGTTCTGTGAGGTAAACAACCTCCAAAAACTTTAAGCCTATCAACACTTTGAAATACTTTGTTTTGGCTGAA
The DNA here is from genome assembly GCA_007570785.1 of Antilocapra americana. Taxonomy (NCBI): domain Eukaryota; kingdom Metazoa; phylum Chordata; class Mammalia; order Artiodactyla; family Antilocapridae; genus Antilocapra; species Antilocapra americana. Next base: position 2,343,767 of record ML661892.1, on the reverse strand, counting down.
AGAAGTCTTGTTTTTTTCTCCTGCCTTTGGGACATGGCATGTTTTTGGGGTTTTTTCTGTTATGCCTTTTACAGTCTTTGTCCCTGCCTTCACCTGCTTACTTAAACAGGTCCTTTCATAATCACTTCTTCACAGAAGCCTTCACTGAGTGTCCCCAGTCCCACCCCCAGTTGCTTAGGTGCTTCTCCCAAAGTACTCCCACGAGGCCTGTTTATAGTCTCTACCATCACACTGCAGTTGGTTGGTTGGTTGACTTTTTCTCCCACTAAACTGTGAGCTCCATAAGTTCAAGGACCTGGTCATGTCCATAGGGCCTGGTACCAATGGGTTCTGATCCATTTAGCAAATAGTTGAACATGGGCTGTTGTTCCGTCCCAATCTAAGTTCTGAGGGTACGATGGAAGGCAAGGCAGCTGTGGTTCTTGCCTGATGGAGCTTCCAGCTTATTGGGAGGAGTTGGGGATGGAGAAATGGATGAATCAGCCTATTGAACTTCCTCATGTATCCACTCGGAGGCCAGGTGCTGTGGAGAGATACGTATTTAGGTAAATGGGAGTGGAGTGCATACATACAGGGAACTTGTCGTCTCAGTGTTTGTGAATGACTGTGGTATGAACTGTGAGTGGAGAAACCCAGAGTCCTATGGACATCCTTTTTTCGTGAGTGACTCCGGTGCTGACAGCTGTGACTTGGTGTCATTATCAGGGCTGCAGATGTAACAGCCCCATGTTGAGGGGCCAGGGCTTCTCTCGGGGGACAGTGACAGCCTGATCTAAGGACTTCCTGGTGATTCTCTCTCTCTCTTTGGTCTCCCCCCATTTTAGAAGTCAGAGGAGCCCAGGTTTGTTCACTCGACCACTCTGCCTCAGCATCTGCCCTCTCAGCAGCTGATGCCCAAGGATCAAGATGAGCAAGAGGAACTGGATTTCCTGTTTGACGAGGAAATGGAGCAGATGGATGGGCGGAAGAACACCTTTACTGCCTGGTCTGATGAGGACTCTGACTATGAGATTGATGACCGGGATGTCAACAAAATCCTCATTGTCACTCAGACACCACCTTACATGCGCCGGCACCCGGGGGGCGACCGCACTGGCAACCACACCTCGCGTGCCAAGATGAGTGCTGAGCTGGCCAAGGTCATTAATGATGGGCTCTTCTACTATGAGCAGGACCTGTGGACTGAAAAGTTCGAACCCGAGTATTCCCAGATCAAGGTGAGCCTTGGACATAGTGGTGGTGGGGGACTACGGTGCCTGTGACATGAGGCAGAGGAAAGCTGACAAGTGGGCATTGAGAATGAAAAGAATTGTATAAACACTGTAAACTGCCCATCTGAGAGGTGATCATCCTGCTTCTTGATCATCCATGTTTAATTTCAGAGGTTGACTAGACATTTTTTTTGAAGAATAAGTTTGGACTGTCATTTTTCTTCCTAAATATTTAGGCATGTCTTAAAGTTTAAAGGCCTTTTGAGGAACTTGCTTTTGAGAGTGGAATGTGGAGAAAAGATAGGTCTTTTAAAAACTCACTGCTGCCTAGAAACAGTCAAAACTGGTGGTGTAGGCATTTTACAGAGTGGATGTGTATGGTGGTCGTTGGGCTTCTGGTGAGCCTCTGCAGTAAGTGGCAGTAGTAATGTGTTTCTAGATGAGAGAATTGCAGGAAGAGAGTTGGAATGGGGAGGCTATAGCAAGTTCCTGGGGAGCTGGAGTTCTGACCCCAGTGCTGCTGCCGGGAGGGCTTGGCAAGTCTTCAGCCCTGCTGGGTGAGCACACTCAAGCCTAGGCACCTGGGGTTGAGGTGTGGTGATGGGCAGCTGAGAGCCCGGAGACCAGAATTCCACGTATGTGGAGGTGGGAACTGCCCTCTTCAACTTCCTGTCTGTCTTGATTCCTGAAACAGGCTAGGGCAGTCCTCTTACCAGCCTCTTTTCCCCACCCATCTCGTGTCCTCTGCAGCAAGAAGTAGAGAACTTCAAGAAAGTCAATATGATCAGTCGGGAGCAGTTTGACACACTAACCCCTGAGCCCCCTGTGGATCCCAACCAGGAGGTCCCTCCTGGACCACCTCGCTTCCAGCAAGGTGAGAGATCACCCCTGCTACCCTGGCCTGAGTGGGAGAGTCTGGAGCTGCCTGATGGGGCTTCTGGGGACAGGCAGTCACAGGCCTACCTCTGCTCACTGTCCCCACTCTGCTTCTGCAGTTCCCACTGATGCCCTGGCCAACAAGCTGTTCGGTGCTCCCGAGCCTTCCACCATCGCCCGCTCTCTACCAACCACTGTCCCAGAGTCGCCAAACTACCGCAATGCCAGGACCCCCCGGACCCCCCGGACACCGCAGCTCAAAGATTCAAGTCAGACATCACGGTTTTATCCAGTGGTGAAGGAAGGTCGGACACTGGATGCCAAGGTGAGGCATTGATGCTGAGCCACTAAGTCTTGGGCTCACTTGACTCCCAGGGCTCTGCTGCTCTCTCTCGTCTTGAGCTAAGAAAGTACCACATCCCCCAACCCCCTTCCTGCTCTGTGTTCTTAGGCTAGTGGGCCCACTGGGATTGAGCGACCCTGTCTGCAGTGTGGAATGGGGGGTGGGAGTGGTGGCCCCATGCAGCCATGATAAAGTCTTAAGGAGAACTAAGCAGGTCCTTGAGCAGATCGCATCACCTGCAAGCCTCAATTTTGTCACCTGTCAAGTAGGTGTGCCAGCTCCTCCTTACAGCTGTGGACATCAGGTGAGACTAGATATGTGAAAATGCTTTGTAAATTGTAGATAACTCAGACTTTAGGAGGGTATCATAATCTTACAAATACCTGATGCTCCTCAGAGTCATATGAGTATGACTGTATATTAACAAATCCCACACTGACCTTTGCAGACACCTCGGAAAAGGAAGACAAGACACAGCTCGAATCCACCTTTGGAGAGTCACGTGGGCTGGGTGATGGATTCCCGCGAGCACAGACCCCGGACTGCTTCCATCAGGTATGGGCCTTGGGAAAGGGGGCCAGGCTGAATGCAGGGAGGGCAGCAGAGCCATGACAGTGATGAGACCAAGACTAGAGTACCTCTTTGGTCTGCAAATGAAGGAAAACTTGAAGAAGGGGCCCTCATCCAAATCCGAAAAACCAGGAGTAGTCTAGAGAGCTTAACCCAGATCCTGGGGAGAGGAACACTGCTTTCTGAAGTGTGGGGGCTGCTTGGCGTTCTCATGGGAGGTTAGCTCAGTTGATTTCAGACATGCATATCTGCTGCCTCCCTCAGGATTGCTTGGGAGCTGAATAAAATACACCTTCCTAGCCTCTCTACCCTGGGTCTGCTGGAGCAGCTTCTGGGGATAGGACCTGGATTCCTTTTTATTCATTCTCAGGAAAATGACCCCAGTGTTCTGAATTCCAGAGTCAGGGTTTCGGAGCCACTGACCTATGCGCTCTTATGTATTCCCTGCAAAGATAGATGGTGGTTTTACAAAAAATATGGATGGGTTAACCCATTACAGCTCATTAAGGAAAGTTAAATGTTAACATGGGATAAATAAACAACTAAAAGCTCGGGTTTGGCCATTGTACAGATCTGAGAATGTTAAATATTAGCTCTGTGGCAGGGCAAGACTCCCAGTCTCTGTGACCCCCAGTGTCCTCGCTGTTAAAAAAACATCCAAAGGTTGGTTGAGTTAAGTGAGACCCATGGATATAATAAGTGAGATCCATCCATATAGTTACTTAAGGGTCTAGTATAGTACCTGGGCCTCTTTGTTACACTGAGAGGCTGGATGTTGAAGGCTGGAAGGAACCAGAGGGACCCCTCCTATCTGATGGTTGGCTGCTCTGGGGAACCTGGTGACACTCTCTGTTTCATGGTCTCTGCAGCTCCAGCCCCTCAGAAGGCACGCCTGCAGTTGGCAGCTATGGCTGTACCCCTCAGTCGCTGCCCAAATTCCAACATCCTTCCCACGAGCTGCTCAAGGAAAACGGCTTCACGCAACACGTCTACCACAAGTATCGTAGGCGCTGCCTTAATGGTAAGAAGCACAGGGAGAGGGCAGAGCTTCCTGGGCTACCTGCCACTGAGATCCAGAGTAAGGGCTGGTGGAGCAGATGGCTGTTCTTTCTAGCCTCAGAGCAAGAAGTGACACTACAGCAGGAAGAACTGAAGTTAGTTTTGGAATACAGGGGGCAAAGAGGATCTGGTGCTTAGGATATTCCTGTTCCTTGATTTTTCTCTGTTGATAATAAAAAATAAATCAGGAGTTTTCTTTCCTGTTTCTGGTGAAACTATTGATGTCACAAACAAATTTGCATGAGACAGCATATATTCTCCAGAAAGATGATGACCTGTGGACCAAATCCAGCCAACAGCCTGTCTTTGTATGGTCCTGGAACTAAGAACAGTTTTTGTTTTAACATTTTTAAGTAGGGGCGGGGAGGGTGAGACTTTATGACAGAGACCATATGTGACCTGCAAAGCCTTAAATATTTACTTTCTAGCCCCTTACAGAAAAAAGGTGGCTAACCCCTACTCTAGATGAGAATGTAAGGAGAGAACCTGTCTAGACACTCACATGTCTCCTTTTATTACTAAAGAAGATAACCTTTTAACTGTAGGTTTCTCTTGGGTTGTCTCTAAAGATGCTCAGAGCTGTGCTCACTTAGAGTTACTGGTCACTCAGCCCCCTTTTATTCAGCAAAACATGGCTGCTCAATGTTTGATTCGTCTACCTTACTTCCCTTTTTGTGTGTATGTGTGTGTAATAACACCTTTAGTGAAATGCAGTTTACACACTGTATGATTCACCTATTTTAAGTGTACAAACTCAGTGGCTTTTAATATATTTGAGTTGTGCATCCATCACCAGAATCCATTGTAGAACATTTTCGTTACCTTGGAGATAAGCCCTGCGCACCCTTACGAATCATTCCCCATCCCTCCACCTCCCCAGCTCCTCCCAGACCTACACAACCACCAGTACTCTGTCTCTGGATTTGACTTCATAAACATGAAATCATAAAACATGTGATGCTTTGTGACTGGCTTCTTTCCTTTAGCGTATAATTTCAAGGTTCATTTATGTTGTACCGTGTATCAGTACTTAATGCCTTTTTATTATCAAACAGCATTCCACCGTGGATGATACCACCTTTTATTTATCCATTCATCAGTTGATGGACAAAATTTCCGCTTTGTCTTTTCATGAGTAATGTTACTTTGAACATTCCCCTGTACATGTTTTTGTGTGGACATAACTTCATTAATCTTGAGTGGAAGAGTGTAATTCCTGGATCATATAATAGGATAGTTTTGTGTAACCTTTTGAGGAACTGCTGCAAGAGTGTTTTCTTAAGTAGTGGCATCATTTTATATTACTCACAGCAGTGTGTGAAGGCTCTGATTTCTCCATATCCTCCTGACACTATTGTCTCCCATTTGAGTATAGCCATCCTAGTGGGTGTGCAATGATACCCTGTAACGGTTTTGATTTTATTTGATATGGTTTTGATAGCTAATAATGTTGAGCATTTTTTCATATGCTTATTTGCCATTTATATATCTTCTTTGGGGAAATGTCCATTCATATCCTTTGTCTGTTTTTTAACTGAATTATTTGTCTTTGTTATTAAGTTGTAATGAGTTTTTATTCTAAATATAAGTCCCTTATCAGATAACATAATTTGTAAATATTTTTCCCATCCTGTGGGTTGTCTTTTCACCTTGTTTGTTGATCATGTCCTTTGAAGTACAAAGGTTCTTAATTTTTAAATGATACCAGATTTTAAAAGTTTTATCTGTTGTTTCTTGTCCTTTGGTGTTGTGTGTGTGTATATATATTTTTTAAATTTTTAATTGAAAGGTAATTGCTTTACAATATTGTGTTGGTTTCTGCCATACATCAATATGAATCAGCCATTGGTATATATATGTCTCCTCCCTCTTGAACCTCCCTCGCATGTACCATTTTTACTTAATATTGTAGGACTCCTAAAATAATCAGTAACGATGATATGATGAATATGATTTGTTGAATGCATGGGTTACTTATTTGTGCTTTTCCTGGTTCTGCCTACACTGAGAGCAGGGATATTTGAGGTGGAGAGGTAGACCAGTATGCCCGCTTGGGAAGCAGATGCCACCTACTTCTGGGGGTGCTCAGGCCCTGTGCCCAGCAGCAGGGCCCGCTGCAGAGTAGTTAGTCCTCAGTAAATACTTCCCTGGAGACTTAACATTGATGAGCAAGGGAACTGGGAGGAGAAAGGACCGATGTCTTTGAGCTACAGGCAGCCTGGCTCTAAAACATATCTTTCCTCTTTCCTCCCCAATCAGAGCGAAAACGCTTGGGCATTGGCCAGTCTCAGGAGATGAACACTCTCTTCCGCTTCTGGTCCTTCTTCCTCCGAGATCACTTCAACAAAAAGATGTATGAGGAGTTCAAGCAGCTGGCTCTGGAGGATGCCAAAGAAGGCTACAGGTGAGTGGGATTGGGGTGAAGACTCTGGTGCTTGAGGGATAGTGAGAGGGCATCTTTGTTGGGTCCACTTCCAGAACTGTGATAGGAGATCCATTGTGTATACATTTCATATACTTTTTTTTTTAAAAAAAAAGTATTTTTGAATAAGTAATGTATTCAAAATTCAAAGAAGTCGTAAGGTAATATAGTGAGAAGTCTTCCTCATCCTAGTTTTCTGGTCATCTAGTTCCTTTCCCTACAGGCAGCCAGTATTGTTAGAATCTTGTGAGTTCTTTCTAAAAATACTTTTGCTTATGCAAGCAAGGACAGACCTGTGTAGTCTCGCCCCTCCCCACACCTCTTTTGTTTATATAAAAGATGGCCTCTATTAGGTAATCTTTTGCACCTTGCTTTCTTAATTAATGCTGTATTTTAGAGATCATTCCATATCCATATGTAAATGACTTTCTTGGTTTTTTTTTTTAATGGCTTATGTGATCTTACTGTATAGATGTACCGTAATTTATTTAACTAGTCTTCTATTAATGGATACTTCAGTTGCTTTTAATGTTTTGCCATTTAAAAAAAAAACTAGATGGACACTTTTTTCCCAAGTAAAATGTTTTCTTTGTGAACAATTTGAAAAGGACAAATGTTTAAAGAAGTTGGGGGAAAACATCCTTCAGTCCAGAGACAACCAGTGTTAATATTGTGCCATATTTATGTATTCAGGTCATGCAAGGAATGCTTTCTTTTATAGATTCTTCATCATTTGTAAGCAGGAGCATTTCTCCATGTTGTTAACCTTTTTGCCGTCTTACAAAAGTTTTATGCCTTTGGCTGAAAGTTTAGAAAGTAGAGATAAGATCATTTGAAAATCCTACCTCCCAGAGATAACCGGTGTCAGTGTATTGTGCCCTTCCAGACTTCGTGTGCATGTGTAGACTTAAAATTTACTCACTTGTTTATAAAATGTGTTTGTCTACCTAGAACACTTTGAAACATGTCTTTTCTACTTTATAATGTATTATAAACATCTCCTTAAATATCCATCAGTGTATACTTAAATTATAATTTTAAATAGATTGTATTATTCTGTTGTACAGTTACCATGAATTTTCTTAACCACTTTTCTAAGAGTTAAATTTTTCAAAAGAATGCTGCTACAAACAATTTTGGTACATCTATAAAATCTCAAAAATTTCAAAAGTCTTGGTCATTTCCCTGTATACATACGTTGCTAGAATTGAAATTTCTGAGTCTAGTAAGTGAATCGATGATCTAATTGCCATGATCAAATGGCTTTGCAGAGAGCTCATGCTTGTGATTGACAAACTTTGCTTAGGGGACAGACAACAAATATCTTAGGTTTGTGGAACATAAAGTCTCTGTTACAACTACCATCTGCTCTAGCAGCAGAAAGTAACCAGTAATACTTCATAGGTAAATGGGTGTGGGCAGAAGGCTGTTTTTCACTTGGCCCAAGTTTGCTGACCCTTGGCGAAACATTTAATGCTGAACTCATTTAGACTCGCATTAAATGTCAACCTTCTCACAGAATACTTACCATTTTCTCAGTAATCCATGTATTTTGAATGGCTTCATAGTTCATCTATCAATCCAGATGCATTTCCTACTTACAAATACAGAAACTGTCCTGATTTCACTGACTTGTGTTCTCCTACAGATATGGTTTGGAGTGCCTTTTTCGATACTATAGTTATGGCCTGGAAAAGAAGTTCCGGCTGGACATATTTAAGGACTTTCAGGAGGAAACGGTGAAGGACTACGAAGCGGGTAAGAGTCAGAGTTGGGACTCTGTGAGCCCTGGTCATCTGTCTGCTCGGCCCTGGGGCTTGTCTGTATCACATCATGTCTCCTTCTCCTGAGCCTCTCTATTCTTAACTTCTCAGCAGCCAAGCTTCTTTCTACCTCTCTCTTTCCCTGCAGGTCAGCTGTATGGGCTAGAGAAGTTCTGGGCCTTCTTGAAATATTCCAAAGCCAAAAATTTGGACATTGACCCCAAACTTCAAGAATACCTCGGCAAATTCCGACGTCTTGAAGACTTCCGAGTGGATGTGAGTGGATGTCTCTTATCTTTCCCACACTGATTGTCTTAGAAGGAAAACTAAACCAAAGATCTGGATACCTGGGTTTTGATCCCAGCTGGGCCACTAGCCCAGGGACCCTTCTTGTCCCTATTTGGGCCTTAAGTTTCTTAAACAGTGGGCAGTGAAGGCTCAGTGTAGGGTTTGTGATTGCTTCCCACTCCCTTTCCCATAGTGGATGTGGCTGAACCATCATAATGCCCTTTCTGTCTTATCTCTATCCCTCTTTGCCGCTGTGCCCTATTTAGAGGTGATCAGGATGAGTACCCTAGGTAAATAACTCTTATTCTTTTCTGGGAGAGGTCAGTTCCAACCCCAGAACTTGATAAAGTCTGACTAGTTCTTCCCTGCTCCTCCCACTTCTTGGCACAGTGACTCAACAGTGACATCCAGTGGTGGGTCAAAATTATGACTACTGGTTCTTCGTCCTGAGTGTATCAGGGATTCCAGAGCTAAGTAAAACTTTTTCCTTCAAAGTGTTTTTAATGTAGTAGGGATATGCCAATCGTCTTACTCCCTTGAAACCTTTTAGCAAAAGGGCAAGTAGAAGTAGGTAATAGTCTTCACATACATTAAAAAATTTGACTTTATTGTGTGTCAGACACTGTGCTCTGACCTTTTTAACCTTTATAAAGTGAAGCAGACAGGGTTATTGTTGTCATCACTATAGCAGTGGATGGTCAGGAGCCCATGGCCAGCCAGTGAGATAGTGGCAGCACAGCTCAGGTGTCCTGACAAAAAAGATGGGTCCGTTGTTTTCCATCCTTAAGAACTTCCTCCTTTGGGGGCATGTGCAGAGAGTAGGGAGACCTGATGGGAGCACAGCAGAAAGGGCTCAGCCTTGGCTCCCAGAAAGGGGAGAGGTGACTTTGGGGTTATAGGACCTCTGGCAGTGGTGAGGCTAGACTGGATCCCAGTCTGACTCTTAAGATCAGTGTCCTTTTTAGGGCCATGAGGCAGTCCCCAGGAGTCACTGGGCCTTCTGAGTGGAGGCGTGTCAGTGTATTGCATGCCACGTTCCATGTACCATCTCCTGAGCAGCCGCCACTTCCCAGAAGGGGAGTGGAAAGGTGTATGGATAAAGGCCTGGGCTTCAGTAGTAGATAGGCCTGTTTTAGATTTTGTCTTTACCCGTTATAAGTTCTGGACCCCTTGGCAGCAAATTATTTTTCTGTGCTTTGCTGTCCTCATCTGTGAAATTAGATGGTCATGTCTACATCAAAGAGTGGTGTAGACCCATGAGTAAATGTGCATAAATCAGCACAAGGTTTGGCATCTTGGCATGGAGATGTGCTTAATAAAACTAGTGACTAGTTTTTAGGGTTATAAACCTATTATCTGCACTGGTCGATAGTAAGTAGGGGGTCTCTAAGTAGCTCTGGCGAGGGAGGGGGTGTGGGTACTGCTTCCTAACCACCTGTGACACTCCCTCCTTGTTACAGCCCCCCATGGGCGAGGAGGGCAACTACAAGCGACACCCAGTGGCAGCAGGAGGTGGCAGCGGTGAGGGCAGGAAACGATGCCCCTCCCAGTCTTCCAGCAGACCCACCACCAGCCAACCCCCCACACCACCTACTGGCCAGCCCATCCGGGAAGATGCTAAATGGACAAGCCAGCACTCGGATACACAGACTTTGGGAAAGTGAAAAGCCCTTTAGCCCTGGGGTTTTGGGGGGAGAAGGGATGGAGAGGGTAGGTGAGCGTCTGTGGGGGTGCCCAGTCCCAGGAGAGGGGACAGAGAAGGGACAGGCCTGTAGTCATTAGGATGGGCCTTCGTGCTGAGTAGCAATGTGTATACCATTTGGGCTATTAGAGGTACCCCCAGGCAGGAGCCCCCACACACCCCCTTCCCTCTTCTCTCTCCATGACTCTTCTTCACATCCTAGCTTCTTCTAAGGGGGGGAGGGTAAGGGGGGAAATTTTTTATATATATATATATATATATATATCAAGTTTTAAATTATTGATAGTTCGTCTGGATTACCAAAATCACTCTGCAGCCCTGCCCGCGGCTGGTAGGCCGCAACCCTGGTCCCCATCCACAGCTGCCTCCTGCTCCCCCTCAAGCCAACTATGCAGCCCACGAAAAGGCCCTGTGGGCCCCATTGCCCAGCACTGTTTCATAGAAGGCTCTGGCAGCGTCCCTGGGCCCTATAAGCACCAGCCCTTTGATCATCTGGGGCTTGGCATCACCACTCTCCCTGCTGTCCCCATTACACCCTTCTGCCATCTTCTGGGAGGAGGAAACCAAAGGATCTAGAAGTGGGGGTGAGGGAAGGTTTCAGCCTGTCTCCATCCCCCTCTCCCCATGCCCCTTACTCCAGCCCAGAGAGACGCTGCTCATACCAGAAAAGACTATTGAAAGATGATTTATTTTATTTTTCTCTGACCTTTCCATCCTTGGGAAAATGAAAAGGAAAAAAAAAAAGACAAAATCGACCATAAAAGACCAAAAAAAAAACCATCAGAAAACCCCCACCTAATCCACAGAAAGTGATGTCTTTCCCCTACTCTTGGAATTTTTTTGTTTTGTTCTTGGAAATAGTATTTTTTTAAAAGTTGCCTTATTGTGGAGTGGGAATCTGAAATACCCAAATGCCTGTTTTCCTCGGTGGAGTCGACTTGAAGAGCTCCCACCTTCCCTGGATGTGCCTGGGCTGGATTGGTTAGAGTCTGTCTCTTGACTGAGTTGCATGTACAGCACCTCCTGCCTGTAGGCAAGAGAGTTGGGAGTGGCTCAAATCAGAGCCACGCCCCAAATATCTCCGCTGTCGCATCATTTGAAGCTGACACCCTATGTCCATACTGCTGCCGCTGTCGCGTCCTCGCTCTGCTCGCTGTTTCCTCTCGCCAGGCTAAGTCCTGCCATGACATGCTTCATCCTACCTTCGGAACCCCAAGGCCAAGTTTGCTTCAGATTGTTGGAGGACAGCATTGGCCTGGATCTGGGACACACTTGTCCTCAGCCTGACTGTCTTCCCCCACCTCAGAGGGGAAAGGTGAACACTTGGCAGCTGAGGCTTGGAAACATTTCTCGTGTTCCCTCGATCGATCTCTGAGACCTCCAGGAGGCTTTGTCTCTTTAAAAGGTGGAGAAAGATGCTGTTCTCCTCCTGTGGGCCGGGTGGGTTTCACCATCTTGCGTCACCCCTCTGCAAGCCATCTCCGCCCACCTTCCAGTTGACCCTGCCTAAGAACAAGTGATGAGGAGGCCATGAGGGCATGGGGAATCCTGCCAGTTGGAGAAGCCCCACGGCAGGAAGGTATATGTGGACATAGAGTATACCTGTCTTCACTTCTCCAGCCACTGACTGCTTGTCTTGGGCTGTGGATGATTAGTGGAATGGCCGGTCTCCTGGCAGCCATGCTAGGGACAGTGACCCATGACTGACCTTCACAGACTGGGCTGGGGGCTGGGTGCGGGCATGATGACACACCCTTGGCTGGTGGTGGTCATGTGCTCACACTCTCAGCCCTTTTCAACTGCTTCCTCTGTTGGGCCCTAAAGTTGGGAGTAGGGGCCAGTATCTCAGGCTGGCAAGGGCTTGTCTTCTGTCTTGGGCACCTCATTGCTGTGCCACCCCCTGCCCTCCCCCAGTCTCTACCCTCCCAGTATGGGGAAACCTATCTCCATTCCTGTGAGCCGGTTGTCTCGAAAGCCAAGATGAGTGTCTGGTCTGTGGTCTGACAGTGGAGTCTGAGGCCTCTCCCTGCCCAGCCCGGTGCCTGCCCCATGACGTACCAGACACCGGACACCTGGACCCCCACCTTCCCTGAATTGCCCCTTTTCCTTTGGCTTGCTTGGCCCTCTACCGTTTCCAGCACCATAGTAACCTCAGTGTCTGTCCTCTGCTGGGTTTGGGGTCACAAGGAAGCCTTGAGGGTATGGGGAAAGGCTGTTCTCCAGAGTTTACTCCCAGGCCAGGGGGCTGCCATCCTCTCCCTGATCCTCCCCGCAGACACCCCAGAAAGAAGAAGCCCCTTTGGGGTGAGGAGGTGAGGACTTCATCTCAGTACAGGCTGGGGATGGGGGGGCTTTTTTTTTCTTCCTTTTTTTTTTTCTTTTTTTTTTTTGTGACATGTTTGGAGTTAATGTTGCAAAGAGTAGTTTACATCTTCACTTTCTGAAGACACTTGAATTTAGGACCGATGTATCTGTGACAAACATGCCAGGAGTGGCAAAGGACATTAGGGCTTGCCACTTCACACCCACCATCCTCCATAGGGATCCAAGATCTGAGACAGAAGCAACAGCCTGCCCCAATTTTCCATTCATCCTGTACTTTTCTGAGATGGGTCCACGCCAACATGACCTTTGGGCCTCAAACATCAGAAGGTCTGTGTACCTCAGCTCTGCTCAAGGGCAGGTTTCTCCACTGTCTCCTAAACCTGGGAGGAAAGGCACTCCGGGTAGAGAGGGGCTGCCTGACACTGCCGCAGCCTGGACCCCTTGGGCTCAGATCCCAGCGAGGAGCCCCCCATGTCAAAGTTGTTATGTTTTTGTTCTGTTCTATTGTAGTTCTCTCCCCTTTCTTGGTGATTGATTTTACAAAAGAAAGCTGCTCAGAAAGCCCTGGCAGTGGGAGGAGGGGCAAAGAAGACAACTAGTTAGGGAGGGTGGGCTGTTTTCTTGCCAAAAGCCTGAGTAGAGTGGTCTGGATCACCTGGCACCCTCCTGAATGGGACCCCAAAGTATCTCGCGTGTGAGGGTCCCAGGATTTGCCCCAGCCCCACCCTCTCCTTCAGCCACATTGATGGCAGAGGCAGAGAAGATCAGAACATACAGCCCATTCTGACTGGAGAGGAAAACTTGTCATCTGGCTTTGCGGAGAAGGTTCCACCTTATGCTCATAGTACATTATCTTTACCATGTGCTAGGATATCACATTTACAAGGAAAAAAAAATGTAAAATACTTGAATGAGCTTGTATTATAACATTAATATTATTGAGAGTATCTGCTTTCCAGGCTGAAGTGATTCATTCATTATTCTAGTCCTGCTTTAGTCGTTTGTAATTTGTGGTAATTATGCTTTTCTTTTTAATACAAAAAAAAATGTATAAAAATAAAAACTTGAAAAGGCAAAAAAAAAAAAGAAAGCCTGGCTGGTCTCCCATGAAGAGGTATAGCTATTGGGTGTGTTGGGTGGAGCCTGGTTCACGGTCTGACCTCAAGTCCATGGGAACCTGCCCTCGGCGTGTGCGAATGGAACCTTTCCAGGGCTGGGCCTCTGGGCTGTCAGGGAGTCTGCCCAGGGCGGGGTCTCCTGACAGTGTCTGAGGCTCTTGGCGCGTTCAGGTGCTTCCTCAGGGGTCTGGAGAACGTCTTGAGTGTCTTGAGCTCACGTCTCTGAGGGTGGGGGAGCTATAGCCAGTGCCACGAACCAGAGCACTCCCCATTCCAGTAGTTGGAGTTTCAGGATTTCATGCACTGGCTGTGGCTTGGCATTGGATCAGGACACAGCCAGGAAGATAGAAGTTGTGATTCCTCACTGAACACACTTCCCTATGGGCTGGAGAGGAGGTGCAGTGCTCTGGCCAGACAGAATCCAGATCAGGCCTGGATGTACGCCTGGGAATGAAGGACAAGCACCCCCACCACAACTGGTCCCCAGGCTGCTGATGGCTTTTGTCTGACCCATGTGGCCAGGCACCAGCAGTAGTGACTGAATGCCAGTCTGGCTGTAGTGTACTGACAAAACTGAAACTGGGCCTTCTTCACTGATGGCTGTTAAGTGTCCTGGGCCTGGTGCGGCAGCATCCCTTCACAAATGGTTTTCCAGACAGTTCGCCTTGTGTCAGGAGAGCAGGGACTTTAACACCACCGGTGGCCTGCAGGGGGCAGAGATGAATCTAGGAGACACTAGCCAGGGCTTCTGCAGGCCTCTCTGGAAGGGGAACCTCCCTTCTGTGGCCTGCTGGGAACACGGAAGGGGGCTGGGGGGCTGGGAGGGCGGAGTGTTCCTTGTGGTGCTGTGACTCCCACATGCCACGAGGTCATGCTGCCAGAATAACTCAACAGAAGTATCCACTGCAGGTCAAAGGTGACCAGTTTATTTCTCATGCTTTCTCCTTGCACATTTTCTGGTGGAAAAGTTGAGACCTCAGCCTTTGCTGGAGCCTGTTTGGTAACCAGTCTGAGGGCCAGCCCAACCACCTGCCCAAGAAACAGGGTGAAATATGAGGCCTTTCACCCCTCTGCGGCCTGACACTACCTCCAGCCTACAGACCTGAAAGGGAGGAAGACCTCCATTCTTCATTTTTCTACACACTCCTCACTCCGGACCCTCGCTAAGTTCACTGAAAATGAGCTGCTTTCCAGTTGTTTATTTGTAGGACGGATTGTGGGTGTGGGCCAACAGCTGTGAGCACGCCCAGCACCGATGCTCCAGAAGCTGTATACCACCAGCCGAAGGTGCTCAATCCCGGGAGTGGTTGGGGCCCTCCAAGGCCCCAGGAGGACGCTGCCTGGTAAGTTCCTGGTTGGCTTCCTGGGCAGGTCCTCTGGGTCTGGCCCATAGTAGGAGGTCCTCTTTGATAGTCCTGCCTGGAGACGAGGCTTTCTCAGACGTGGAAGTATTTCATAAAACTACAGTGAGTGGTTTTCTGGAGAGGGGAGAACTGACAGTTCAGGAAAATACTGGACTTTGGGAACTGATAATGGTGGCCTTTCAAGTCAGAGTGGTCTTCACCTTGATCTTGGGAGCCAAGGGTTCTGGGCAATGTTGGGGACTGCCCTGGGAACCCAGGGTAGGGGTGGCTTCCACCTGGGCAGCTCTGGTTTCATTGTAGACAGGTATCATCAGAAAAGGCTGCCACTGCTAAGTCGCTTCAGTCGTGTCACTCTGTGCAACCCCATAGACAGCAGCCCACCAGGCTCCCCCGTCCCTGGGATTCTCCAGGCAAGAACTCTGGAGTGGGTTGCCATTTCCTTCAATGCATGAAAGTGAAGTCGCTCAGTCGTGTCCAACTCTTCGCGACCCCATGGACTGCAGCCTACCCAGCTCCTCCCTCCGTCCATGGGGTTTTCCAGGCAAGAGTAGGAGTGGGTTGACATTGCTTTCTCAGAAAAGGCATCTCTGCTAAAATCATCCTGTGAAAAGGGTGCTGAAACAACTGGTTCATCATTTGGATGGAAATGAGGATTTTATCCTCTGTTCAGGTGTGTACTTGCTATCACCTTATTGGAGGAAGAGAGTGCTAGCCCTTTAGGTCCTTTATACAGAGGATACTAGGGTACCTCAGTTGGGTGTCCTCCAAAGTCAGCACTCTGACCCTTCCCTCTGGTTACAAGGGCCCCAGCTGAGCAGGGCCACAGGCTTTGGCCTTTGAGTCTGTGAGTGGCTGAAGGTGTTGGGGTAACCTCTGCGCCTCTTTATATTTCAATTATGATCCCGAGAGAAGCTACTGTGACTTATTTTTCTTTTCAGAGGAGGGTGATGTCCAATTGCACTGGGATGAGTTGAATAGAGCGTTTGTGTGTGTGTGTGTAATGGAAACTTGATACCAGAACTGTTTCCAGGATGTCCTATCCCTGTCCTGAGTAGGGAATGAGAGAGGCTTTAGGGGACAAGAAGGGACAAAGCAGCATTGGTCCCCTCACCCCCTGGAACCAGGAGCAGCACTGGCTGTGGGCACACAGCTCCCTGCTACCTTTGTCATTCTGTGTCCTGCCAGGGCCACCAAGGGGTCATCTGGGGTACCTGTCCCCTTCCATTGGAGAGGACCAGTGGACTCCCCAGGAACCCTCTCCAGTAGCTTCTTCCCTCTGGCTGGCCTGCATTCTGGGAAGATGTATTTTTTTTCCTTCCTTCTGTGAATGCTTGGACCCATTGTAGATAACAGCAGTTGGGGGAGCCCTAGTCTCTGTGGCTCTGCTTTTCCAGGAAGCTGATCTTCCCCTGCCCTCATAGGATTGTCATCAGAGTGTGTGGCTGAAGGAGCAAGCTGTTAGATGTGAGTAGGACTCCTCAGGCATAACAGAGGACTGTCTGCTGAGGGGATGGCCAGTGTGGAACTATGGCTGTTTCTTAGTCTATCTTCGGAGGATCGAGGATGCTCTCAGAGAGGGATGAAGCCCAGCAGGATCATGTGTCTCTTGTAGGCCTTGGTCTGCTTAAACACGGGGTCAGTCCCATGGAGGTAGTCCGGCGTCCCCAGGGCCCCACAGCACTGGTCGACCCCAGAGGAGAGAGGAGGGTGCTGAAGGCTTGTGTGCTCATGTCCCTTTCACCTGTGCCCACCTGAGCCTTCCTGCCCCACACTTGTCCCCACCATGCCCACCACTTGCTTCTGAGTCACCTGAGTGGGTGTGCACAGTTTGCTAGGCCTCTCTTGAGTGAAAATCGATGCATTGCTTTTGAAAAGCTCTGATTTGATGCACACAAGTCAGAACCTGCAGCAGAGCCTGTTTGTTCAGGTAGGTTCTGGAACCATGAGATTCCCCTGGAACGCTTACTAAATGCAGTTACCAGGCCCTGTTCCCCCAGAGGCTTTGATTCTGGGTATCTGAAGTAGAATCCCAGAGCCTGCATTGGAAAAAAGCATCTCAGGTGATTTCTGATGCAGGAGGGTCCTAGACCACACTGCTGAGACGAGGCTTTGAGAAAGCGCACAGTCCCCTTGAATTGCCCACAGGAATTGTATGCATGCATGCATGCATTTTTCTGGTAGTGCCCATAGCTTATGCTGTATACTCAAAGGGCCCAGGTGTAAATGGAGCTTAAACAGTGGCAAGGAAGATCCAGTGTCAGAACCAAAATAGCAAGGTGATCTGGGTCCCAGGATGGTGGTTATTGTGCTGACCCCAGATACTTCTCCCTCCACTAGACCCACATTTACACTGAGACACCAGTGTCTGCTGTCAGGAGCTCCAGGAATAAAGGTGAGTGTTAACTGCACAGAGACCCAAAATGGGGAGGGGTGCCTTGCTTTTGATGGTGGTAGTCATGGAATTCAGGTGACGGCAAGAAAGGTAGGTGGTAGCTACAGTGGGAGATCATGGTGAAGATGAGGGCTAGGGAAATCCACATGGTGATGGAGGACAAGTGGGAGCCCATTACTATTGGACCCAATATTGCCAGCAGCATGTTGATCTGCAAGGAGAGAGCTGTCTGAAGCGGGGCCTGAGGGGAGAAAGGGAACCAAGGTAGATGTCCCCTTACCCGCCGAGTGGTACCAGGAAGATTTCCTGACTCAGATTTGGGAAAGATGAATGAGTTTCTGGACCTTAATTTACTGGAGTCCTTTAGCTTTCCTGGTGGCTCAGACCATAAAGAATCTGCCTGCAAGGCAGGAGACCTAGGGTTGATCCCTGGGCTGGGAAGATCTGGAGAAGGGAATTCCATGGACAAAGGAACCTGGCAGGCTACAATCCATGGGGTTGCAAATAGCTGGACACAACTGAGCGAATTTCAAGCAACTTTTACTTTCAGCTTGAAACCTAGGTCAAGGTATTAACTGTTTGAACCTCAACTTACTCATTATCGGAATGGTTGTTTCTAAATGCTTGTTGGGAGGACTAAATAAGATAACTCACAATAGGCATCTGGCTTTTCCTTGGATACGCCAGCATAAATGGTAGCTGTGGAAGGGGCAGAAGAAAGAAACTCCCAGTGTGGTCCTATTTTGTGCAGGAGACCTTAGCTTAAGGAAGGGGATTGGGGCCCTCTGCCCTCTCTGGGGAAGCCGAGCTCTACTCACCACATGCTCAATAGGATGGACAGACAGACAGGTTGCAGCAATGGGTACTGTCCACTTGTGTTTCTTGGGAATTTTCTTGTAGAGTTTTGGGTGGTGAAGGAGTCTAGAAAGATAGTTACAGTTCATAATTTGCCAGCCTCCCCCTTCCCCGTCCCCGATCAGAACTTGAGAAAGCAAAGGCTAAAAACTGGGGTTACATACAAGGAGCAAAATTGAAAACACTGGATTGGCACCTAGACAGACCTGCCTTTGGGGTTTTGTGGTGTATAATTTGGGGAGGGTG
Organism: Antilocapra americana; assembly: GCA_007570785.1. NCBI lineage: Eukaryota > Metazoa > Chordata > Mammalia > Artiodactyla > Antilocapridae > Antilocapra > Antilocapra americana. The sequence continues at coordinate 2,325,233 of ML661892.1, read as the reverse complement.
ACGTAGCCTGTCTCTGCCTCAGTTGTGTGAGCTGCAAAGTGGATGATGGCCAGAAAGGATTCCATAGGGGAATGAATGGGAAACTGCCCTGCCACAGTCATAAATGGAGTTCCAGACACTCCTGGTTCATCTTGGGTTGTCAGCTATGGAGCCTCTGTTACCTAGATAACAAGAGGCTTTCCAGGCCAGGTGGTGGTGTCCCATCTCTACAACTCCAAGGAGGCCTTGTTTCCTAGGTGATGGGTGAACCTGGAGAGTGAGGAGCTGGCTGTGTTCAGGAGGAGTGCACTCACTGGTGTGAGTAGTAGAATAGCACTTCCTCAATCAGCATGAAGATGACCAGCTCCAGGAGGAACCAGTGGAAAGTGAGGCGCTCTCGACAGCAGGGGTCTCCCCACAGCTTGAGGATGGGGTAGAGTGAGACCAGCATGGGAAGAGAGATCACAAATTGATTGAAGAGAATCATGAGGATAGACTGGCGTAGTTTCATGGGGTCTACCTGTGGAGGGAAAGAAGGAAGTAAGGAAGTGGACAAGAGTATAAGTAGGTCTTTGTCTTCTGGAAACCAGGCTCCCCTGTGAACTGTTCTCAGGAGGCCCACACTCTGGGCCGGGTGCTGGGAGTAGTGTCTGGCTGGAGCTGGCAGCCCCCGAGTGCGGACCAGCTCAGGGGGAAGCCACCTGGTAATGCCCTTCTTTTGGAAAGTACCCCCCCGCCCTGCCTGCGCCACAGCCTGAGTGTCTGTCTGAACTTGCCTCCTGCTTTCTCCTACACTGTCCTCCCTGTTTCTCTGCCCAGGCCCAACCCCATGTATTCACACAGGCACCTTGGGGAGTGTGGAGAAGGCTGTCAGCCTGACTCCTTCCTAAGGCTTTTGGCCCCTAGTCATCGAGGGAGGCTTGACCAGGGTCAGGTACAGAGATCGAGGTGGTGCGCCTCCTCATGTGGTCTGGCCTCGCTTCACCTGGCCCACGTGAAGAAGGATTTGAGTCAGAGAGCTGCAGCCTGGCCTCTTGACCAACTTATGTACGTGGGTCTTCCTGGTGGTCAGGGTGGTAGTCACCCCCAGTGACCTCAGCTCTGGGTGGGGCCTGCCTGAGCATTCTCCCAGGTCACTGTGGAGAGCTGAGCCCACACGCTCACACCCCATTGGGCCTCAGAGCTGCAGCCAACCTTTCCTTTGGGACCAGTCACCCCCTTTCCCTTCATGCAATCTAGTCTTCCTGCATCAGGCCCCAGTGAAGAAGGATGTGAGCCAGGGAGCTGCTATCTGGCCTCTGGACCAACTTGTTCCAGGGAATAGCCCCATGACCACAGGTCACTTGCTGGTCCTAATGAACTGGTTTGGGGGTGTCAGGATTTCTTCCTGAGAAATTTCTGCAAGCTGGAGGTGTATTGCCCCAAGGCAAGGCCAGGTCCAGAGTGGTCCTTATACTTCAGGCCTGGCTCTCTTTCTGGCTTTTCCAAGTGCTCTGTGTTTTGAGGGACCAGAATTCAGTCTCTAAACCTTCAATTTCATCCCATGGCAAAGCCAAGTCTGGCCAGCCTCAATTCAGACTACCTATAGTAAAACACTTCTTCTGGCAACCTTGACCAAAAGGCGAGTGATGTATGATCATTCATTCATTCAAATGATATTTATTGAGTACTTTCTATGTTCCTGGCAGTGTTTTGCGTGCTGGGAAGAAAACAGTGAAAAAAACAAATTCCTGCCCTCACTGAACTTAGATGCTTACCATTTTAAATAGAATGATCAGGGTAAGCTGCATTGATGGTGAGATTTGAACAAATGATGAAGAGGAAACATTTATGCAGGGGGAGTGTGTTCGGGTAAAGGGAAGAGCTGGTAGAAGGCTCCAAGGCAACACACTCCTGGCATATTTGACTGGAGAGGAGTGAGCAGTGGGGTGAGGAGTGTGGAAGGTGAGGTCAAGAGGTGGGGAGGAGCTAGTGCATAAGGGCCCCTGAAGCCATGCTGAGGACTTGGACTTTTACTCCAAGAGAAGTAGATGTCATCCCAAGGTTGTGAGCAGAGAAGTGACAGCATGTACAGGGTTACTCTGGCTGCTGTGCTGGGAATAGACAGTAGGAGACCAAGAACAGAAATGGGGAGGCTAATTAGAATTGCAAAAATACAATGAGAGATTTTATATTGCAAATGATTTTAGAATTGCAAAAATACATGAGAGAATGGTGGCTCAGACCAGGGAGGTGGCAATGGAGGTGGTGAGAAATGGCTGGATTGTGGAGGTTTCGTGATAGACTGGATGTGGAGTGTGAGGGAAAGAGCATTCTCAAGGGTGACTCCAAGGCTTTGGGTCTGAGAAGCTACCCAACTCAGATGGGGGAGGCTGTGGGGAGCAAAGACTTTGGAGGGAGTAGAAGTTCAGAAATGGTCTGGAGATCATGTTGGATTGGAGATGTCTATGAGGCAGGTGGATATTTGACCCTGGATCAGGAGAGAGTCTGGGTTTGAGAGCTAAATGTGTGTGAGCTGTCAGAGTTTAGGTGCTCTTTAAAATCACGACACTGAAGAGATGAGGACAGAGAAGCAGACTAAGGCTGAGCCCTGGGTGTCAACATTAAGAGGTTGGGGAGCTTAGGCTCAGGTGGAACCAGAAGGCAGACTGTAAAGGGGGTAAGCTATGAGGTTGGAGGACAAAGCAGGGCCTTGGGAGCCAGTATAAGAAACTTCAACAGGGTGTCAATGAGCAACTGTGAAAACAGTCCTGTTAGGTCTAATGAGACAAGCCTGTGACAGGGACACTGGCAACCTGTACATTTCTGAGGGAGCCGTGGAGGTTAAGGCCTGATGGGAAGAAGTTTCCAGCTAGAGTAGGTGAAAGGATAGTTTTGTGTTTATTTGTACAAGGTACAGGCTGAAGGATTTAGAGTTTTATGATGTCTTACTTTCAAACAAAACAAAAAATTATATATACATAGATATTTATATTTTTATATATAGCAAAAGCACATATTTAGAAATGTTTAAGATTGGTGAGTCTAGGTAGTGGGTAAATGAGTGATCAGGGTACTACCTTTTCACCTTCTGTACATGTGTTTTCCATTCTTCATAGTGTGAAATGATAGGGAATAAGAGTAGACAGAGAGGAACTGGAGACTGTAGAGACATCTCTGCAAAGGGGACCAAAAATATGAATGGGAGTGCTTATGGGAGAGGGAGGTAACAGTTTTTGAGTTTGGTTTGGTTTTTAAGCTGGGATAAATTATAGCAGGTTTGTGATAAAGCAGAGAGTACAGCACGCGCTAGTAAAGTAATACTCAAAATTCTCCAAGCCAGGCTTCAGCAATACGTGAACCATGAGCTTCCAGATGTTCAAGCTGGTTTTAGAAAAGGAAGAGGAACCAGAGATCAAATTGTCAACATCCGCTGGGTCATCGGAAAAGCAAGAGGGTTCCAGAAAAACATCTATTTCTGCTTTATTGACTATGCCAAAGCCTTTGACTGTGTGAATCACAATAAACTGGAAAATTCTGAAAGAAATAGGCATACCAGACCACCTGACCTGCCTCTTGAGAAACCTGTATGCAGGTCAGGAAGCACCAGTTAGAACTGGACATGGAACAACAGACTGGTTCCAAATAGGAAAAGGAGTACATCAAAGCTGTATATTGTCACCCTGCTTGTTTAACTTACATGCAGAGTACATCATGAGAAACACTGGGATGGATGAAGCACAAGCTGGAATCAAGATTGCCGGGAGAAATATCAATAATCTCCTATGCAGATGACATGACCCTTATGGCAGAAAGTGAAGAAGAACTAAAGAGCCTCTTGATGAAAGTGGAAGAGGAGAGTGAAAAATTTGGCTTAAAGCTCAACATTCAGAAAACTAAGATCATGGCATCTGGTCCCATCACTTCATGGCAAATAGATGGGGAAACAGTGGAAACAGTGAGAGATTTTCTTTTTCTGGGCTCCAAAATCATTGCAGATGGTGGCCGCAGCCATGAAATTAAAAGACGCTTACTCCTTGGAAGGAAGGTTATGACCAACCTAGATAACATTAAAAAGCAGAGACAGTACTTTGCTCTGCTAGTCAAGGCTATGGTTTTTCCAGTAGTCATGTATGGATGTGAGAGTTGGACTATAAAAAAAGCTGAGCGCTTTCTTTATAGAATTGATGCTTTTGAACTGTGGTGTTGGAGAAGACTCTTGAGAACCCTTTGGACTGCAAGGAGATCCAACTAGTCCATCCTAAAGGAAATCAGTCCTGAATGTTCATTGGAAGGTCTGATGTTGAAGCTGAAACTCCAGTACTTTGGCCACCTGATGCGAAGAGCTGACTCACTTGAAAAGACCCTTATGCTGGGAAAGATTGAGGACATGAGAAGAAGGGGACGATGGAGGATGAGATGGTTGGATGGCATCACTGACTCAATGGACATGGGTTTGGGTGGGCTCCAGGAGTTGGTGATGGACAGGGAGGCTTGGCGTGCTGTGGCTCATGGGGTCGCAAAGAGTTGGACATGACTCAGCAACTGAACTGAACTGAACTGAAGAGAGAAAAAGAGGAAAAATTAAAAGAATGCAAGAAAGAGAAGGAATAATTGCTGAAGTAAACAAGAGGGGTGGCTGCAGTGTACAGGTGGTGGAGGACCAGCTGGAGGAGGAACAAGGAGAGACCCTCGTGCAGCCCCAGGTGGGCCGGGAGAGCATGGGTGCAGTTGCTCCCCACAGGCTGCAGTGGTGCGAGGCTGTGAAGGGTCTCTTCTACGTGAAGGCAAGGCCATAATCTAGGAGGATGTGTTGAGGATTTGAAGAGGGAGGAAAAGCATGAACTAGCTATCCTGTCCAGAAAAGAGGGAGGGTAAGCAGAGCATGGACTGGTCTTATAAAATCTGGCAGCTCTGTTCAATTGGTTGAATGAAATAATTGGGAAGGAGTCCCTGCTTAAAAAACAACCACCACACACATAGTCAGAATTCATGATGGTGGGGTTATCCATTGTTTCAACAGCTGTGTCCTTCCCAAAGGCCAACTGATATCTATGTTTTCAGCGTCTGCCATTGCTTTCCCTGTTCCTGTGGGTAAGGGGAGACCTGCCTGACTTCTCTGGGGCTTGGTCAGTGCTGGACTGAGACAGTCATTTCTGTTCCTAAAATGCTGACCCAGGTGTTGAGGGCCAGAAAAGGCAGGTGGAGAGCCAAGTCTAGGGGTCAGGAGATCAGACATGAGTCTTGACTGGCTGTTTCAGATTTGAGACGTATTATGTACTCTCTCTAAGCTTCTAATCTGGGGGAGCCTTTTACAGAAGCTCTGGGCTCCCACTGTCCATGCTCTGTCCTGGGCTGGCTAGCAGAGTTTGGAGGTCGCAGCTTTAGCCCCTGCTCTCTGTGCTCCAACTTGGAGAAGCTGCAGCAACACTTAACACGTTCATTGTTGCTGACCTGAATTTGGTAGCGGGAGATGAAGCTAGGCTTTCCAGTCATGTCCACCGCCAGGAGAAGACCACTGAAGGTCCAGGAACCCGGAAGAGGCACTTGGGTGACACCTAAAGTTAGGAAGCAGGAGGAAAACATCAGGGCAGCTTCAGGAGCTGGCAGGGTAAGTATTCCCTGAACACACGCTCGGTGGTGACTGAGGTTGCTCTGTGGGCAGGCCGAGGGCCGGGCCCCTGCTCTTGGTCTCCTGGTGGACAAGCCTGCTCTGGAAACTGGCATGGGTCACTTAAGGAGTGTCTCTATTTCTTTTCTTAGCTGTAGTACGGGGGCAATAGACTTCTAGGTGGTTTGAGACAGAACAACAAAACATAAGATGTGTGATGCACTCGACATAGAAATGACTTTTGGTTGACTTTTGGGTGTCTGCCCACTGAGCCCGAAGAATAGCTGGGGAAGGGAGGAGCAGGGGGAGACCAGTTAGGCTCAGGCCGGGCACTTGCGTCACCCAGATCTCGTGAGCCTGTGACACCATGAGCAGAGGGAGCTCAGGTGTCCAGTGGGCATTTCCCAAAGTGGAAAACTGACCTCTGAGGGGCTCCTTGGTTTAACAGTCTTCACACCCTGCCCTCTTGGAAAGTCAGGGTCCAGACCAGTGTGGTAACAGCTCTGAGATTTCCTGTTTGACTTTGTTAAACTCAGCCTTTCCCAGGCTTTTCTGTATCCAGTACTGTTTTCTCAGATAGCTCAGAATAGGATGGCCATACGTCCCTGTCTGCCCAGAACAGTTTCAATTTATATCTGTGATTCCAGCATCATTCTTAATAACCCCTCCTTTACTGTCACACAGGATGCATTTGGAGGATACCTTGTATGGTCTCCCCCCAACCCCATTAACCTCCTACAGAAATGCTGTTGTTCTGCAGGATGTTTTAGAAAATGCCGATCAACACAAATTTAGATAGAGCTCTTGGCTCCACATCCCACTTTTCCATGAAGTCACCCCAAATATCTGATCTCCTCCAGTGAACAAATAAGCACTTTGTCCACCCCAAGTGGCAGTTATCCAGGTGACATTACAGTGTTATCTAACTTTTGTGCTGTTAACTGTATTTTTCCTCGATTTGCTGCCTCCTCTACTTTCAGTATCCCAAGGAGCAAGGGTGTTCTACTCCATTCTCTGTCTCTTCCCTTCATCCTCCTTTAGTAGCCTTCTTGCTCCATCAAGCACCGTGCCTTGTGCCAGTTGATACCTGGAAAGTATTTGGCTAACACAGTGGGGAGATGTGACTGGCGTAAAGGTCCTCAGGGCAGTTAGGCCCTTAGGCCTAGTGGGGCATCCATCAAGGTGCCTGCCTACCTATTTATCCAAGGGCTCCTTGAGGAATACAGAGTGAAAATCGCAAGAGATGTCGAGCATTTTTTTCAGCTCTAACTTGTCAAATTGCAATTTTTTTCTGTCTTGTATTTGCTTATCACCACCTATCACAGATGATAGGTAGTTTTCCCATCATTGTAACAGAAACATAAAATGTTTTCCCACCACTCTCCCCATGTACATTTGCAGTTTGCATTGTTTTTTTTTCAGTGAGTTTTTAGGATTCCATTAACCTGTCATGTTTAATATTCAGCCCATTTTCAGAGTTTTCTTTCTGAAGGAAAACAGTCGTCAGAAACATGAAACATTTTATTTATCTCTACATTTGCTTCGTGAAACTGACACATTTTTAGCTCTCTTTCTAGGCTGTGACATAGTTTTGGTTGAAGTTTGTTTTGTAGTTATTTTCTTCCAGTCAGACTGTGACATAATTTGAATGGGTAGCTAGAGTATGTTAATACTTTATCTTAAATTTCTCTATATCCTACTTATGAGTTTGGCACAAAGTCACTTAATAAGTACTACTTGATTGAATGCATGTATAATTGAGGACAGTCACTGTTGTAGCTAACGCTGTTATAGATGTCTATCTTAAAAGAACTTTTTCTTCTACTCTGTTTCCCTTGGGCTCTTTAGAGCCAGTGGCACTATCAGTAAATATTTGCTGATTGAAACATGCAGTCAGGCCCAAAGCGCTGGGTTGCATCAGGTCCAAGGACGTAGCCTCACATGAGACACAGCAGCCCTCTGCACCTGTGAACCTGACATCTGGAAGCTGGAGTACTGCTCTCACATGCTTTCGTTTATACATAAAGTTTTTTTACTTTTCTATTTTGGTGCGTGTGGGAGATGTCTCAAGTTCTTTTTTTTTAATTGAAGGATAATTGCTTTACAGTATTGCATTGTTTTCTGCCAAACATCAACACGAATCAGTCAGAGGTTTACCTATCTTCCCTCCTCCTTGAATCTCCCTCCCTCTTCCCTCCCCATCCCACACCTCTTGGTAGTTACAGAGCTCTGGTTTGAGTTCCCTGAGTAATACAGCAAATTCCCCCTGGTATCTATTTTACAAATGGTAATGTATGTTTACCTGTTACTCATTCCATACATCCTGTCCTCTCCTTCCTGCCCACTTCCATGTGCATAAGTCTGTTCTCTATGTCTTTGTGTCCTCTACTGCCCTGCAAATAATTTATTTCTTCAGTACCATCTTTCTGGATCCCATATTTATATGTTAGTATACAGTATTTATTTTTCTCTTTCTGACTTACTTCACTCTGTATAATAGGCTCTAGGATCATTCACTTCACTAGAACTGATTCAAATGTGTTCCTTTTTATGGATGAGTAATATTCCATTGTATATATGTACAACACTTTTCCTTATCCATTCATCTGTCAGTAGACATCTAGGTTGCTTCTATGTCATAGGTATTGTAAACAGTGCTGCAATGAACATTGGGGTACATGTGTCTTTTAAGTTTTGGTCTCCTCAGGGTATATGCCTATTATTGGAATTGCTGGGTCATATGGCTGGTTTTATTCCTAATGTTTTAAGGAATCTTCATATTGTTTTCCATAGTGGCTGTATCAATTTACATTTCTACCAACAGTACAAGAGGGTTCCCTTTTCTCCACATTTTCTCCAGCATTTATTGTTTGTAGATTTTTTTTTAAGGTCCATAATTTTTTGTTTTTTTATATTTTCGTTCATCTTCCCTCTTTATTGAATTTTGATCATTTTTTTTTTTTGATGATGATGGTCATTTTGACCAGTATGAGGTGATATCTCATTGTAGTTTTGATTTGCATTTCCCTAATAATAAGCAATGTTGAGCATCTTTTCATGTGTTTATTAGCCATCTGCATGTCTTCTTTGGAGAAATGTCTGTTTAGGTCGATTGCCCACTTTTTGATTGGGTTGTTTGTTTGTTTTTCTGATATTGACTTGTATGAGCTGCCTGTATATTCTGGAAATTAATCTTTTGTCAGTTGTTTTATTTGCTATTATTTTCTCCCATTCTGAGGGTTGTCTTTTCACCTTGTTTATAGTTTGCTTTGCTGTGCAAAAGCTTTTAAATTTAATTAGGTCTCACTTGTTTATTTTTGTTTTTATTTCCATTACTATAGGATGTGGGTCATAGAGGATTTTTGCTGTGATTTATATCATAGAGGGTTCTCCCTATGTTTTCCTGTAAGAGTTTTATAGTCTCTGGTCTTACATTTAGGTCTTAAATCCATTTTTAGTTTATCTTTGTGTATGGTGTCATTCTTTTACACATAGCTGTCCAGTTTTTCCAGCAGCACTTGTTGAAGAGACTATCTTTGCCCCATTGTATATTCTTGCCTCCTTTGTCAAAAATAAGGTACCTGTAGGTGCTTGGGTTTATTTCTGGGTACATTTATTTCATGGGTATATTTATTTATATCCTGTTCCATTGGTCTTTATTTCTGTTTTTAAAAGTGCCAGTACCATACTATCTTAATGACTAGTTTCGTAGTATAGTCTGAAGTCAGGAAGGTTGATTCCGTCAGCTCCATTCTTCTTTCTCAAAATTGCTTTGGCTTTTCAGGGTCTTACGTTTCCATATGAATTGTGAGATTTTTTTATTCTAGTTCTGTGAAAAATGCCACTGGTAATTTGATAGGGAATCACATAGAATCTGTAAATTACATTTGGTAGTATTGTCATTTTCACAATTTTGATTCTTCCTACCCAGGAACATGGAATATCTCTCCATATGTTTATATTGTCTTTGATTTCTTTCATCAGTGTCTTGTAGTTTTCTGAATACAGCTCTTTTGTCTTCTTGTGTGGGGCTTCCCTGGTGGCTCAGAAGGTAAAGAATCTGCCTGCAAAGCAGGAGATCTAGATTCAATCCCTGGGGTGGGAAGATCCCCTGGAGAAGGAAATGGCAACCCATTCCAGTAATGCCTGGAGAATTCCATGGACAGAGGAGCCTGGCAGGCTACAGTCCATGGGGTCACAAAGAGTCAGACACGACTGAGTGACTTAGGTAGGTTGATTCCTAGGTATTTTTTATTCTTTTGGTTGCAGTGTAAATGGGACTGATCCCTTAATTTCTCTTTCTGATTTTTCATTGTTAGTGTATAGGAATGCAAGAGATTTCTGTGTATTGAATTTTATATCCTGCAACTTTACTAAATTCACTGATTAGCTCTAGTAATTTTCTGATAGTATCTTTAGGGTTTTCTGTGTATAGTATCATGTCATCTGCAAACAATGAGAGTTTTACTTCTTTTCCAATCTGGATTCCTTTTATTTCTTTTTCCTATCTGTTTGACATAGCAAAGTGTATGTCTCAAGTTCTTTTTTCTCAAGTTCCTTAAATATCCATTCAAGATTGCCCACAGATTTAGTAGTCTTTGGGGTTACCACTGAATTTAGGTTCTCATTCCTTAGAGTAATAAACTGAGAAGTCTCGGAGTAGAGAACAAAACAAGAAGAATTAAGCTATAACCTGTACCCAAACCCTAAGGGCTGGTGTCTAGGACTCTTACCCAGAATATAGAGGAGCCACTCCTTCCCTTCAAATGTAGACAGGAGCCTCTCCCACTGGGCTTGCCAAAAGTAGCCAGAAGCACCCCAAAATCTCTGAAGATGCCTTGAAAGAAAACTCATTCATATTTCTGAGTGAAGACTGGTGAGTGGACAGTTCCTAAATCCATGCTCTGCCCACAGACCTCCACCATAAGGCCCCCACCCAGATCCTGAATTAGAGCCAGCTGAACAGACTCACCTTGTGACGCAGTTCCAGTGGACCATCAGCAGGAGAAGGCCAGAGCCCAGGATGAAAGTTGTCCTCCTCATGGAGCCCCAGATGTGTCCCTCCTAGGGGAGGACAAGAAAATGTCAGGCCCAACCAGACTCCTGCCTTCCCAGGCGGCGCACTGCTGAAGCCTGGCAGGAGTGATGGGCCATCAGGTTCTCAGTCATGCCAGCATGGCATATCTGCTGACCTTTCCCAGTTTCCACAGGAGGCTCTTCCTTGTCAAGAGCTCTCAGGCTTGGGCGGAGGTGAGCAGGAAAGTTAGAGCTTAAGGGTGGAGGGAAGGAAGAGCGCATACCTGCCCCACAGAATCTAGCAGGCAGTTTTGTCACCTAGATAATGACAGATGAGCCTTCCAAGAGCCACGGGATCTCATGACCAGTCCTCTTGTTGAACAGAGATGCAGATTTTCCATACATGGGAATCACTTGGGAGCTTTCAAAAAACCCCAATATGCAGGCTCCTTCCTAGCTCAGTTACATAAGAGTCTCTGGGGTGGAGAATGGGCTGCCCTGCTTTTAAAGCTCCCCATTTAAATCCAGTGGGCAGCTAGGCTGGAACGGCCATCACAAAGGGATCTGCAGGATCTTTGATGAGGCCATGGAGGCTTCACTGTGTTCCCCAGCCAGGCCTGCTTTCCAGTGCCCATCACTCTTGTCCTTGAAGAACAGAGTAAACAAACACATTTTCTGACTTGTAATAAGTCCTCGCCTCCCATAGATGTAAGCCTGGGCTGCCAGCTTATGGCTGAGGCTGATAAGAGGCTCTCTGGGCAAAGAATAGGCACTGGCCATCACTGGGTGGTCCTGACATGTTCTTCAGAAGCCTAAAACATCAAAGGTAGCAACCCTGATGGTAAAACAAGAAGGTCCAGTCTTGTAGAAGGAAATCCCTGGTGTGTCACCAATTTCCATAATACCTTGCACAGGGATGACAGATGTCCATTGCAGTTTATGTTTATAAGCCTGGATGGAGTCTGCTCATATTCCTTCGAGGGAGAGAATAAGAAGTGGTGGTCTCTACAGGTGTGTGCAGTTAGTGAACCCGACCACACACACCCTTGTACAGAAAGCTGATCTACTAGGATGCCATATCTTAACCCAGATTTTGGAGATTTGGAGGAGTGTTTGTTTTGACTGCATTGTGGAATGCAGGATCTTTCAGTTGTGGCATGTGACCTCTTAGTTGCAACATGCGGGATCTAGTTCTCTGACCAGGGATGGAACCTGGGCCCCTTGCATTGGGAATGTGGAGTCTTAGCCAAATGGACCACCAGGGAAGTGCCCTAGTGGACTGTTCTGATGGACTCATTCAGAACAACCTGAATCTGCATGGACTCTTCTTCTCTGATTTCCCCTTTCTACTTTCAATTAGAAGTTTGTAAGTCATTTTCTAGGGCCAGTGAAATGTTTTCGAATGCCTATTACTCTTCGGGGTCCTGACTTATGAAAAATGACCTCCGTTTCTTCTTTCTTTCTCAATCGCTCTCTTTTTCTGTCTCTGCCATTATGGGTTGGATCATTGGGACCACAGAAACTTATTCTTTTACATACGCTGTTTAAAGGTTTTCATGTATAAGACTAGATGTGTTTTCATGGATCATGGTGTTTTCTGTCTCTTGAAGCCCCAAATGCCAGGAACATATACAGGACAAAGGTATCTGTGAAGGGCAGGTGCATACAGATCAGACATTATTGGGATATGCTGTAGCTTGTTCCCCACCCAAGTCACAGCCCCAGACCAGAGTGGACCTCTCGTCCCCAGAGCAGATGTAGAAGTGGTGGTTCCAAAGGCCTGAGTGTGGGGCATCCTAAGGGCCAGGAGACCTTGGTGGGACAGCTGTGGGGCTCTTCAGTGCCCCACATGCAGGCAAAGGAGCTTGAGTGATAATGAGGCAGCTTGGAGTCAAGTGCTTCTGCTCAGCTACTGAGGGGAGCCCTTCACTAACATGTCAGCTACCCCAGCACCCTGTGAGGCTGTCAGTTACACTGCAAGCACAGACATGGAAGGGAGCACTGGCTGCATGCTCACCACTTTGATGGGTTAAAGTGAAATGAAGTCACTTAGTCGTGTCTGACTCTTTGTGACCCATGGACTGTAGCCTGCTGGGCTCCTCTGTCCATGGATTTCTCCAGGCAAGAATGCTGGAGTAGGTAGCCATTCCCATTTCCAAGGGATCTACCTGACCCAGGGATTGAACCTGGGTCTCTTGCACTGCAGGCAGATTCTTTACCATCTGAATATTCAGGGAAGTTAAGTTTGGAGGGTAGGGTACTCATATTTACCTGGTTTAGATTCTCATAGTATAGCATATGTCCAGCTTCTCCTTTTATCTGGAATAAAAAAGTGCAGGTGAGCCTAGGTGTCATTTTCACATGCAATCAGCTAAGTAGGTAATAGAGAAAGTCAAAGTGAATGGCCAGCAGTGATTTTTTATGCTGGGTACTCATTAGAATCACCCAAGAGTTAAAAAAAAAAAAAAAAAAAAACACCAAAAACTCCCCTGGAAAGAGACAGACTGATTTTAAAATTTACATGGAGATCCTTAAGTGCAAAGTCAATTGGGCCTTAGGAAGCATCACTATGAACAAAGCTAGAGAACTATTTCAAATCCTAAAAGATGTTGCTGTTAAAGTGCTGCACTCAATATGCCAGCAAGTTTGGAAAATCAGCAGTGGCCACAGGACTGGAAAAGATCAGTTTTCATTTCAATCCCAAAGAAAGGCGATGTCAAAGAATGCTCAAACCACCTCACAATTGCACTCATCTCACATACTAGCAAATTAATGCTCAAAATACGCCAAGCTAGGCTTCAACAGTACGTGAACCAGGAACTTCAGATGTTCCAGTAGGATTTAGAAAAGGCAAAGGAATCAGAGGTCAAATTGCCAAACATCCATTGGATCATAGGAAAAGCACATACTTCTGCTTCATTGATTATGCTAAAGCCTTTGACTATGTGGATCACAACAACTGTGGAAAATTCTTAAAGAGATGGGACTACCAGACCACCTTACATGTCTCCTGAGAAATCTGTATGCAGGTCTAGAAGCAACAGTTAGAACTGGACATGGAACAGCAGACAGGTTCCAAATTGGGAAAGGAGAATGTCAAGGCTGTATATTGTCAAACCTGCTTTTTTAACTTCTATGCAGAGTGCCATTCTGGATGCAGCACAAGCAGAAATCAAGATTGCTGGGAGAAATATCAATAACCTCAGATATGCAGATGACACCACCCTTATGGCAGAAAGTGAAGAGGAACTAAAGAGCCTCTTGATGAAAGTGAAAGAGGAGAGTGAAAAAGTTCGGTTAAAACTGAACATTCAAATAATGAAGATCATGGCATCTGGTCCCATCACTTCATGGCAAATAGATGGGGAAACAGTGGAAACAGTGACAGACTTAATTTTGGGGGGCTTCAAAATCACTGCAGATGGTGACTGCAGCCTTGAAATTAAAATATGCTTGCTCCTTTGAAGTAAAGCTATGACAAGCCTAGACAGCATATTAAAAAGCAGAGACATTACTTTGCCAACAAGGGTCTGTGTAGTCAAAGCTACGGTTTTTCCAGTAGTCATGTATGAATGTAAGAGTTGGAACATAGAAAAACTGAGCACAGAAAAATTGATGCTTTTGAGCTGTGGTGTTGGAGAAGACTCTTGAGAGTCCCTTGGACTGCAAGGAGATCAAACCAGTCAATCCTAAAGGAAATCAACCCTGAATATTCATTGGAAAGACTGATGCTGAAGAAGCTCCAATACTTTGACCACCTGCTGCAAAGAACTGGCCCATTAGAAAAGACCCTGATTGAAAGATTGAAGGCAGGAGGAGATGGGGATGACAAAGGATGAGATGGCTGGATGGCATCATCGACTTGATGGACATGAGTTTGAACAAGCTCTGGGATTTGGTGATGAACAGGGAAGCCTGACGTGCTGCGGTCCGTGGGGTCACAAAGAATCAGACACAACTGAGTGACTGAACTGAAAGTACTATAATCATTACATTTTTATCGTGCTTCCTGTCTTTTTCTCTACCTTTTGAAGTCTCCCATTTAAGAACTACCAGTTGTCTTTAGTTCAACTATTCTTTTTTATTTTTAATTTGGCTATGCAGGGTCTTATTTGCAGCATGCAGGATCTTTAGTTATGACATGCAGGCTCTATTCCCTGACAAAGGATGGAACCCAGGCCCCCTGCATTGTAAGCATGGAGCCTTAACCATTGGACCATCATGGAAGTCCCAAGCTCATCTATTCTGTTGCTCCCATTTCCATTTGAAGAAATGGAGGCATAGAAATTTTCATTATTCAGCTTCAGATTACAGTTATTTAGTGGCAGAACTTGAATTCAGTGCTTATTATACTGATTGAGTCTGCACAATGTATAGAATGTGCTGAAGTGAATGCAGGGTGTCATTCAGGTGTACAGGCACAAAAAGGAATAAGATCAGCCTCTATTAGCCACAAATAATGGATTAGATATTGTGTGCGTGCTTTTTTTTTAATACCAAAAGTAAAATAAGGCATGGTTTTTCTATGATATTAATCATTATTTTGAGAAATATTTATTGTGTGCCAGATACTATGCTAGCCATAGAGGATACAAAGATGAATAAGACATGCTTCTTGGCCCTATTTAATAACATAATACCATATAACTTTGATTTTCCATGTGAGAAAATATGTACAGGGAGGATAGGAAATGGCATTTATGATGGGACTGCAGTCAGAGGAAGAAACTATATGCATTACAAGTAAATATGTTAATACTTTATAACAATGAATTGACTTTCCCTTAAAGAGATTTTGATAGGTATTATAAGATTATCTAAATTACATGCTTTTTAGTGTGATTCTTTTGAAAGCAGATGATTCTGACTATGCCAATTTTTTTATAGCAGAATCCCCAGTCTAGGTAAATGACAGAATGAAGCTATAGTGGATGTTCACAGCCTTGAAAATCTGAAGACAGGGCAGTGGAATGGGATGAAGGTGGGAGAAGTAGACAGTTTTGTCTGCAGCCTGGTTCTTTCAGATTCTAGGCTCCTGGATATTCTACATGGTTGATGAAGTTTCCCATTTGATAGGTAAAAGATTAGTTCAGTTCAGTCCCTCAGTTGTGTCCGACTCTTTGCAACCCCATGGACCACAGCACGCCAGGCCTTCCTTTCCAATACCAACTCCCAGAGCCAACGCAAACTCATGTCCATTGAGTTGGTGATGCCATCCAACCATCTATCTCATCCTCTGTCATCCCCTTCTCTTCTTGTCTTCAGTCTTTCCCAGCATCAGGGTCTTTTCAAATGAGTCAGCTCTTTGCATCAGGTAGCCAAGGTATTGGAGTTTCAGCTTCAACATCAGTCCTTCCAGTGAACACTCAGGACTGATCTTCCTTAGTGTGGACTGGTTGGATCTCCTTGCAGTCCAAAGGACTCTCAGGATTATTTTATGTGAATGTACATGGTTTCTTTATAAACATCTTGTGAAATTATTAGGGAAAAAAATTATTAGGGAAACGAAACACCTGATAGACCACCAGAGGCAGAGTAGTGGTCAAGACAAGGAAGGAAATTCTGGATTGGAGGATTGGTACAAGTAATTATGTGGAGGTAGGAATGACAGAAAATAGGAGCTTTATATCTCTTCGTGGCACTAATAACTTTGGCACATAATAGATTTGCAGTAGAGTTTGCATGAATGAGACAGTCTTCTTTGATCCTCTGGTTTTTCTCTCCATTCTGTCTTTGAGGACTCGCTTAGCTTTCTTGTTACTTCAAGGTTGTATAAGATGGTTCCTTCCTTGGCTGATCTCCTTTAAAGGGAGGACAGGTTCTGAGATCTTGAAAGAAGGTAGATTTGGGCTCATATTGGGCACTGTCATTCACCAGTTTTGTGGCCTTAGCCTCTCTGGGTCTCAATTTCTTCATTTATAAAATGAGCCAATTTGATAAGAGTATCTTGGAGGCCCCTTCCAGGTTTAATGGAAATTAGATTTTTATAGCAATGTTTACCAATTTTTCTGGAATATATCCCTCATCCTAAACTCGAAATAAACACATCTGGTTAAAATCTTCAGAGATATTCTGAAACCTCGGGGTCCCATTGCTCCTAGAACATTACAGAATAATGCAGAAGTTCAAAAAAGATTCTCAATGCTGGTCATATTACAAAAAAATTACAGGGATTTTTGAGATCTGGCTGTAACACTTAAGATGAGTTTGTTACATTCATGAACAGGGAGAGGAAGGGAGAGCAAGAGAATTAGTAATAACAGAAAGGCTTGGCTGGCTAAGGAAATCACCCTGTCTTGTTTTTAGGGAAAACTGATTTTACAACCAACGTTCCTCAGTTTTTTAAAACCTGTATACCCTCCCAGCTCAGAAGATGTTCAAGTCTTACTTACTGTAATGACCATTCATAATATGTACCATTCAAAAGCAAGTTTTTCTTTCAAATGTGATATATATTCTTGAATATATTCTTCTCCAACTATCCTCTTATTCATCTGGGGCTTCCCTCCTATCAAGAATCAGTGATTTACACAGTTGTTCTAATTTTTCAATAAGCAAGTGCAGCATAAAATCCATTGTTTGCAACAAACACTCCAAGGTCTCCAGAAATACAAGCCGTCAGAGTGTTTGTTTTACACTTAACTTGTGTAACCTGAGAAATGAACAGTCAGTTTTGGGTTTGGGGGTGTTGGAGAGGGGAGAAGATGGGGTATGTTTCCTACTTGATTGTTACAGTGCACACCAGGCCCAATGCTGCGGGGAAAATACAGGCTGTTCTTCATGTGACAGGCTCTTGATAGAGCTACCCTGTACTAAATGTAATGACAAAGTGGATAAGAGGATATTAGAAAATCACAGGACAGGGAGAAGGGAGTGTCTTGTCTGCCTTCTCTATCAGTATTGCTGAATGGAATGATTGTTAAGCCTGCAGCAGTGCTAACAAATACTGAATATTTCACGGATAACAGAGGCCAGAAACAATGCTTTATTGAATACACTTCTATATCTTGTACAGCGTTTTTCCATTTATTAACACAAACATCTTGTGAGATGATTTTTCATATCCCTCTTATGGATAAAGATACCCCTTCCGAAGGGGAAAGGGGAGGAGTGTTCAGAAAGTGCATTTTTAATGGGATGAGCGTTCACGTCCCTGGGGTTGAATTTGCTACCCACTTGCCAACAGCTACTTCAAGGGAAGACATCGAGGATGACTCTCTACGCTCTGAGGAGTCTGCACCTTCTCACACGGAGAGGGTGGAGGTTTTGGGTGAGTGACTGTGAGGGCTGCTTGGAATTGGTAACTGTTCAGAAAGTCAGTGCTGTGTGTTCTCTACCACCACCACAGGCAGCCTTGCATCCGAGCTCGGTCAAGCTGCCAAGGACAGGAGTTGGCAAAGAGCTCTCTTTCCAAACAAGATTCACGGGCAATCAGAGGGCACGTGCGGGCTTTGAAAGAACCTCCTAAGCTAGGCCTGGACCCCACTGCTCTCACAACGAAGATCGGGCGAGTTCTCTTAGCATCCGCCACGTCTCGGAGCTTCTCGGAAAGCGGGAGCGCACCAGCACTCGCCCGGTGCCTCCCCAATCAAGGCCGCGTCTTCTTTGTAACTCGAGCAGACCCTGGGGCTGGTTGCTATGGTAGCGGGGCTGGCTCGGCTCCCTGAGGCGGGGAGGTGGGGAGCGGGCCTCGGTGGGTGACCTAGACTTTATTTGGGGTTGCTGCCCCACTCCCAACCAACTGTTGGTCAGAAAGGAAGAAAGGATCAGGACAATACCCCCTCGGCCCGCCTCCCCCCAGCAGCCCCCCTAAAAGTCTGTTGCCGCCGATTGTAATGGTCCTTCAGAGGAGGGAGCATGAACCCCCACGTCATAACTGTGAAGGTTGCGTCAGACGGACCGAGCCCTTTCCTAGGCCACGCCCACCACTGGGAGGAGGCTAGCTCTCGATCACGCCCCTTCTCCTGAGCGCGCGCGGAAGGCGACCGCAATGGAGGAGCCGCGGCGTTGACGAAATGAACCAGCACACCTAACCGCGCGAAGGCCGGAGGGGCCTGTATTCCGCGTGCGCCGTCCGAGGTCGCCCCGCCCCGCCGTCTTTGCGCTCGCGAGACGCTCCCGCGAGGCCACAGATTGGGCGAACACGCGCAGGATCGCCGGGGCGCGCAGGAGGGGAGGGGCAGGCGGAGTCAGGCGCGCGCGTGCCGGGAGGGCGCGAAAGGAGCAGGCGAGTCGGGCGGACCGGATAGGTAGAGCGGTGCGGCCCGGTGGTTTGGAGGGCGGTGCGTCAGGCCGCTCTGGGCCCGAGGGCGCCCATCTCGCTGGGCCGCTCGGTTCTAGGACCCAATCCGGGGCACGGGGAGGGGAACACCGGGTCACGGGCCACCGTCTCCGCTCCCGGGAAGTCGTCCCGCCAGCCCGTCTGCCCGCACTCTGCGGGCTCTGCCTGTCAGGGTAAGCGGGTCCAGGCGTATCAGGGAGGAGCGTGAGATGAGCGAGTGTGGGAGGCCATCAGGGGCCTGCG
Source organism: Antilocapra americana (assembly GCA_007570785.1). Taxonomy (NCBI): domain Eukaryota; kingdom Metazoa; phylum Chordata; class Mammalia; order Artiodactyla; family Antilocapridae; genus Antilocapra; species Antilocapra americana. The sequence goes on along the minus strand of ML661892.1, from coordinate 2,306,124 downwards.
GGAGGAAAGGGAGTGGGAGCGTGCGTGAGGGAAAGGGTCTGAGAAGAGAAAGAGGCCCATCAAATAGTAGTCATAATAACCACCGCTAGCACTCGACAGTGATATTTTAGTGCTGTGTACCGCAGCTTGAAGAGCACCTTAAGTGCTTCCTTCTGTTAACTCCTACTGCAGTCCTCCGAGATGTATACCATCAGTAAACCCATTTTAAAAGAAGGGAAAAGTGAGGCAGGAGAGAGGTTAAGTAACACAGGCAAAGCCCCATAGCTCTTTCGCGTCCTCGCTTCGAACTTAGGTCTCTCTGGCCCTAAGGGGTGTAATTTAAATATTTTTGTCTTACCAAAAAAAAAAAAAAAAAAGTGGGGTTAGGAGGAGGAGAGGGGTGAGGGTGGTTTGCAGTGGGAGAGTGATCCAGAACAGGAGAGAAGGATGAAGGAAGAAGGTGTAAGGCAGGGGACCTGAGTTTGGAACTCGCGCTCCTCCCCCTTCTTGGTTCTTGGGGCCTCACAACTTTTCCTTGCTGTTGGGTGGCTTTCTGAACCAGAGCTGTTCGCTCTGGAGGAGCCAGCTCACAGGTCCGAGCCACATGGGTGGTTTTAAAACTGGTTGAACTACGGTTCGGTCCAGGGTGCCGTCTTGGGACACTGGCGGGGGCGGAGGACTGCGCCCCCGCGGCCGGGATAGGGAGAACCCCTCTCCAGGAGGCTGCCATTTCTTCTGAAGTGCTGCTACTTCCTTTTCCTTCTTAACCGTGCGCTGCAAAGCCTTTGTCCTGTCGGCTAGAATGGGGAAGTCTTGTTTATTGTTTCCTTTCACTGAACTGCACACACAGCCTCAAACAAAACAAACCCAGAAAAACCAAAACATGCTTTTCCCAGGCAAGGTCTGGTACTCTGGATTGCTTACAGAGAAAGCGTTCTATTGACTTTTTCTTGAGTTTCTCTTCAGAGCTTTCGTGAGTCAGTAAGGAGCTTTGTTTTGGAGAAGTTACCCTGTAGATCATTGAGGCGCCATCTGCTCAGTTTGTTCTACAGATGAGCACATGGCAGACACCTCAGGAACTTACAGTCTAGTACTTGCAAATAACAGGTAGCAGGGCTTGTATTTTGCTTTCATATAGAGTGGAGTAGCTTCTGTGAGAATCAGATTTTCAAGTCAGCCTGGGGGGCGGACCTTGCATGCAACCAAAATTATCATTAAAAATTCCTTAGGAAAGTGCAGAATTGGAAATGGCCATTGTGTTTCCCAGTAAATCTAGCACAGTTGTTTTGGCTTCATTTAAAAAAAAAAAGGTTATTTATTTAGTTTTGGCTCTGCTGGATCTTCCTTGCTGCAGAGGCTTTTTCTCTAGTTGCAGAGACTGGGGCTGCTCTCTAGTTGCGGTGTGTGGGCTTCTCATTGTGGTAGCTTCCCTCGTTGCGGAGCGCAGGTTCTAGGCAAGCGGGCTTCAGGAGTTGTGGCACACAGTCTTAGTTGCTCCGCAGCATGTGGAATCTTCCTGGACCAGGGATCAAACCTGTGTCCCCTGCATTGGCAGGTGGATTCTTAACACTGCTCCACTAGAGAAGTCTTCTCCTTCAGCTTTGAAACTTACTACAGTTTCTTTGGTTGTAATCCAGGTAAAGTAATTAGGTTACCTTTAGGGGCTGTGTTGAAGAGATACACACAGTTGAATGGCATAGAGTCATGCTACAGTATGAAGTGCCCTGGACTGTGCTGTGTTGGCACTGAGAGGCTTAGGAAGAAGACTAATGACCACAGGGTAAAGTATGTTTATTGAGCCCCATTTTAGGCTCATACTGGAGCTTGTGCTCACTGAGTGGAAAGTGGCAGGCAGACTTGTTAGCTGTATTTATTATTATCATCATTATTTCTGTCGTTTTCGGCTAACAATAGTAATTTATGCTAAATTAAATGTGTGTGATGTTCCTTTTCAGTTTTTGAGTGCTACATTTTGCTGCTTCCAAGCTTTTGTTTGTTTCTGCATAGTTTTCCTAGATAAGGGTTTGTTGGAAGGATGGCTTAAATATTTTGCCAGTGGTCTGGTTTTGACTTCTTGTTTGTCAGTACTATGACAATGATTATACATACTTCCTAGCTGGCTCAGTGGTAAAAAATCTGCTTACCAGTGCAGGAGATGCAGGAGACTTGGGTTCAGTCCCTAGGTTGGGAAGATCCTCTGGAGAAGGGAATGGTTACCCACTCCATTATTCTTGCCCGAAAAATCTCATGGACAGAGGAGCCTCGTGGGCTACCCTCATGACTGAGCGGACCCACACACACATAACAATGGTTAGTTTTTAAAAAGAAGTAAAAAAAATTTAATTGTAGTTGATGTACAGAATTATATGTTACAGGTGTACAACAGTGATTCACAGTTTTTAAGTGTTGTACTCCATTTATAGTTATTGTAAAATATGGGCTATATATATTCCTTGTGTACAGTATATTGTTACAGCTTATTTTATACATAATAGTTTGTACTCCTCTTAATCCCCAATCCCTATATATGAAAAGAATTTTCTTGGAAATGGAAGTCATAATACTACCTTTTAAAATTAATGTCTTTGAGTTTCAGTTTTCTTATCTGTAAAATATACAGAAAGATTATTGTTACTTAGTTGCTAAGTCATCTCCAACTTCTTTGTGACCCCATGGACTGTAGCCCTCCAGGATCCTCTGTGCTTGGGATTTCCCAGGCAAGAAAGAACACTGAAGTGGGTTGCTATTTCCTTCACTGGGGGATCTTCCTGACCCAGGAATTAAACCTGAGTCTCCTGAATTGGTGGGTGGATTCTTTACTGCTGAGCCACCAGGGAAACCTGTAGAGAATGATAGTACTGTAAAAGTTGTTGTGAGTTTTCTTCACTGTTATTTTGAAGCAAATCCTACATTTTATGTCCAGTCACTTACAACTATTTTGCATTATCTCTAAAAGGCGAGAACTTAAAAAAAAAACCAAAAGACTATTAACTGCTATGTAAAACAAAAAAAAAAAAAGGAAAGGGGAGTAAAGAAAACCTTGAAACCAAAAAAATGAGACACTGTTCAGACTTCTACTTGTCTCAAAATGTTAGAATTTTTTTTCATATTAGTTGTTTAGAGCAGAGTTTAACTGAGGTCTGTATGTTTTGATTGATTGATAGGTATCCTGAGAGTCTTTTACCTTTATTTCTTGTAATTTATTTGTTGAAGAAGCTAGATTCTCTAGTTTGCTATAGAAGTTTCTGGATTTTGTTGCTTGAGTTTCTCTGGTGTCATTTAATGTGTTCCTCTGTCCTTACTTTCTGTATATTAGTAGTTAAATATAGAGACTTGGTCAGATTCAAGTTAAATATTTTTTGCAAGACAGTTTCATTGTGGTGAACTGTTTTGTTTTTCAGGCACGTAATACCTGGTGGTCTCTTTTGTGATGATTACAGCCATAGTGATTATTTTAACATCTTTATTGATATATAATTTACATACTATAAAAACACCTATTTTCATGTAAAATTAAGGGTTTTTTTTTTAGTAAATTTTTTGAGTTGTGCAATAATCATTGTTATGGAGTTTGGGAAGATTTCTGTCTCCTCAATAAGATAAACCTCATTCCCATTTATATAACTCTCAGTACCATTCTACCGTGTTATCTTTTCTGTCTTGATTTTTTTTTGCCTTTTCTGGATATTCCATGTAAATGCCAGATATTTAAATTCATTAGGTGTTACAAAACAGTGATAGTCTATCACTCTGTATTTATTTTTAGCTATACAAACTCTAAAGAGAAACTTTGCTTCAACTATTTGGTTATTTGGGGTTATAATTTATATGGGAAATACAGGATACGTATTTTTAAAAATAAGTCCACTCTCATTTTCTAATGGTGCCCAGTTTATTTTTTTAGCTCATTATTAACTCTTTAAAAAATTTTAATTTATTTATTCATTTAGTCTTGGCTGTGGCGATTTTTCATTGTTGCTTGGGCTTTTCTCTAGTTCCAGCGAGCAGGGGCCACTCTCTAGATGTGGTGTAAGGGTTTCTCATTGTGGTGCCTTTTTTTGTTGCGGAGATGGGTTCTAGGGCACAGGCTCAATAGTTGTGGTGCGTGGGTTTAGTTGCTCCGAGGCATGTGGGATCTTCCCGACCAGGGATCGAACCCATGTCTCCTACATTGGCAGGCAGATTCTTTACCACAGAGTCACCAGGGAAGCCCATTATGAACTCTTGGATTTAAATCTGTGTCTGAGATGTCATAATACATCGTAGTAATTATCCATAATGATATTCAGATAGTATTTTATTTGACCAGAGGGAACCTCTCCAGATTGTTCCCTGAGTTCTTTTAATAAAACATTAAGAATTGGCCTGCAATACAGGAGACTTGAGTTCGATCCTTGGGTTAGGAAGATTCCTTGGAGAAGGGAATGGCTGCGCACTTCAGTGTTCTTGCCTGGAGAATTCCGTGGACAAGAGGAGCGTGGTGGGCTACGGTCCATGAAATCACAAAGAGTTGGATGCAACTGAGACTAAGCAACTAACTCTTTGACATTAGAGCTTTTTAGCTCAGAAACCTTGTTCTAAGGGTTTAAATAATCTAATTGTCCTCTTTTTAAGACTGATCTTTGCTGCTTGGAGGACAAAGACATTTTTTGCTTGAATTGCTTTTGTTGTTTTGTTTTTATGTAAATGTCTCACTAGAGATGCCCACTTCCCCTAAAGTAGTTTTATGGTTGTGTTTGATGTGACACCAAAAAGGAAGTGCATGAAGGGGTACTGATAGAACATTAATGGGCATAGAAATGGTTTTATGCCCTATTGCAGGGGAACATCTTAAGCATGGTTTAGAATCTTAAGGTTTTGAGTCTCAGAATTTTCTTTCTTTCTTTTGGCCACGTTGCATGGCTTGTGGGATCTTAGTTCCTTGACCTGGGATCAAACCTGGGTCCCCCACAGTGAGACTGCTGAGTCCTAACCACTAGTCCACCAGAAAATTCCCCCAGCATTTTCTTAATTATGGTCAGATATTGGAATTTACTCTACACTCAGTCTGAACTTCTGTCATTTTCTGATGTTCTTGATTAGTTCATTTGCATGCCTTTAATTTATGCCTATTGTGTGTAGAACAAAAATGAAAGAAATGAATTCTGCCTTTAAAAAGTGTTTACCCTTATTTGTTAGGAAGCTGCCACACAGTCTACTTAAGTTTCAGAGTGATTACAGAAAATCTACTGTAATTTCAGAGAAGCATCTGTCAAAGTATGGAGTAACTTGAATAAATGGAATCTTCAGAGGTTGGTAACAGACCAACAGATTGGTTTCTCAGAAGTATCTCAGAGAAATGATAGCACGTGGGAATGCCAGTTTTGTTTTGATCCAGATTCTTATTTTTGCATCTGCTTAGCAATGGTGTTGATACAGTCACAGCTGTATGACTGTAGCTATGCATCTGCCTAGCTGTAGTTATGTGTGAATGTGAGAGTTGGACCATAAAGAAGGCTGAGCACTGAAGAATTGATGCTTTCGAATTGTGGTGCTGGAGAAGACTCTTGAGAGTCCCTTGGACTGCAGGGAGATCAAACCAGTCTGTCCTAAAGGAAATCAGTCCTGAAGATTCATTGGGAGGACTGATGGTGAAGCTGAAGCTCCAGTATTTTGGCCACCTGATGCAAAGAGCTGATTCATTGGAAAAGAAAGTCTTTGATTCTGGGAAAGATTGAAAGCAAAAGGAGAAGGGGGCGGCAGAAGATAGGATGGTTAGGTCACATCACTGACTCCGTGGTCATGAATCTGAGCAAACTCTGGAAGATACTGAAGGACAGGGAAGCCTGGTGTGCGGCAGTCCACGAGGTCGCAGAGTTGGGCATGACTTGGTGACTGAATGACAACAGCATCTTGCGAGCAAAGATTCATTTTACTCTTTCTGGGAATTTTCCCTTGAATATATTCAGTAGAGCCCACTCTTATATTGTGTTGAGGATCTGTGTGTAAGTGAATACCCTTATGATAAGCTTCTCTTTGTCCTTTTATAACCAAGCACGTCATTGCTGTAGTAGTGGCAGTACTCTTCAGACTGAACCGGGTTGAGTTTATCTTGTTGCCTCCCCAGTTTCCTCCCAGAATACACATTGTAAATCATGTTGTTTCTGGTTGAATTATTTATACCTGCCATCTTCTCTGTTTTTATTGTTGAATTGCTGCTTAGCTTCTTATTATATGGTGAAAAGTAGACATATAATAACTCAAATTCTGATTTTCATTGTAGTTGCTCAAATTAGCCCTTGGAACTGGTTTTTACAACTTAAATCTCTCACTTCCTGATCTATCTGTCTTTGGTTGTATTTGACTTTTTTGGATGGGGAAAAAGAATTTCCTTTTTTGGGGATTGGAGTGGCTATTCCCATGCTCATATTCATCACACAGTGTTAAGACTTCAGCGTAAGAGTTCAGGGCCACATTCTTTTAGGCTTTCAGAGATCCTGGTACATTTAAACTCCCTGAAGTGATTCCTTTAGAAATGTTTCCATGATTTGGTCTGTGTGCAGAGTGACCAGAGTGATGTGAAAGTCTTGGGTAAGGACATATTTGTGTTCACATGGGGATTATTTTAGTCTTCAGTTAGTCTGGAGAGGGCTCAAAAACTGGATTAGGGTAATAGCTTCATTTCTGTGCTAAAGGGCAGCTTAGGCAAAAGTTTTTACTAGTTTAAGTAATTTTATTTATTTTCTTCAAGTTAAAGAACTGAGGAAGGGAGCCAAATTGTGTGTGTGTGTGTGTGTTTCTGTCTCTTCTGACAAAGGCAAGTTCCTCCATTAAATAAAATGGGAGAATAAATACAATAGTCTTAATGTTTTAGTTTAAGCTGATGATGTGATGGTATTGTTTTGATGTCTTTGTTTTGTTAACATCTTAATGTCAGTGTGTAAATTAATGTGATTTCAAAATATGTTTTTGAATGTAGATCAGATTAGGCATTGACTTGCCCTCCAACGTAGTCTGCTGAAAGCCAGTTCAAGTTTCTTGAGGATGCCTGCAGCACTTGTGGAGAACAGCCAGGTCATCTGTGAAGTCTGGGCCAGCAATCTAGAAGAAGAGATGAGGAAGATCCGAGAAATTGTGCTCAGTTACAGTTATATTGCCATGGTAAGGAGAGCTACTCTCTTTGACTCACCTTCTGAAACGGACTTAGGGAATATTTAATATGAGATTTTGAAAGAAATGATTACCCTAAAGCCATGGTAAATTAAACATGATGGCAGGTTATGTTGTTTTTATGAAACATCAAGGTAGCCTGTGTGTCTGAGAAGGATGTAACCTCCAGGATCTTAGATTATTGATGATGTTACTCTGTCTTTAAATAGAAGTTGTCTTAGCCCATAGGACACATGTGTTCCACAGGTATGGTGACTTTGACAGTGTTAAAGGAATTTTTAAAAAGTAGTTGGCAGCATTTAAAAGTCAAGAGATCTTACTCAAATTCCAGATTTCTGGTATCTCTAGAAAAAATGGGCACCATAGGGTCCACTTTCCTGACCATTGTTTAGTGGCTGGGGGGAGACATGTGTCCTAGTGAAGTCAAGGCCCTCCTTTAGGGGAGGCGTGTTTTTGTTAGTTTGCTCCAGTCTCCATTATTCATAACCCTTTTTATATTCTGTGTGCTTTACTCCTTTACTTGAACTGCCTGGAGTTTGTGACTCCTGCTGTGGAGAGTATAGAATCACATCTTCAGGCTAGTATCCAGAACTCTCTCTGATCGTGTTCCAGGCTTTTTACTTTCAGCTGAGCCTGGCTCTTTATTACTATTTTTTAATGGCTGTCTCGTGTTCCTGTGTTTGAGTTTATTCATAGAGTTCTGTTCTCAACCTCGAATGTTCCTAGTTAATTGGATATGAACCTAGAATGGTGGGTTTTGGGTTTTTTTTTTGCCACCCTGCATGTCTTGTATGATCTTAGTTTGCCAACCAGTGAAAGCACTGAGACCACCAGGGAATTCCCAAACTGAGAATGTTTTTAATGGACCCAGAGTTAGTCAACTACTTCTGTTTGCATTCTGCTTAGATCTCCCAGGTTGTATAAAGCTTCATGATTCTTGTGCTCCTTCTGTAGATTAATGAAATCAGTATTGTAAGGTGAATTTTTGTGCCTGAGCTTGGGGTTTGTTATATAGCTTTTATAAATGAAGATAAATTTTTTTTTTATGAATGATCAAGTCAGTATCCAGTGTTTTGTGAAACCTTATGACGAGAGACTTTTTCCTTTTCTAGGACACAGAATTTCCAGGTGTTGTGGTACGACCCATTGGTGAATTTCGTAGTTCCATAGACTACCAGTATCAGCTTTTACGGTGCAATGTCGACCTTTTAAAAATTATCCAGCTGGGCCTTACATTCACAAATGAGAAGGGAGAATATCCTTCTGGAATCAATACCTGGCAGTTCAACTTCAAATTCAACCTTACGTAAGTGTCTGAGACACTTCTCAGTGTTATTCTTAGACTTTCTACATTTGTGCAGACTGTGACTTAAACTGATTTTATTAATTTTAAGTTTTGTTTCCCTCAAACCCAAGTAGGAGGTGGACAGAGTAGTTAAGCAGAAGATGGAGTAACAAATATCAGAAAGAAAAGCCTCCCTTAAAGAACTCTTACAAGTTGACAATAAAAAGACAGCTCAGTTAAAAATGGGCACAAGATCTGAATATATATTTTTCCAAAGAAGATTTAAAGATGGCCAATAAGCTTGTGAAAAGATGGCCACCATCCTTAGTCATTAGAGAAATGCAAATAAAAACCATGAGATAGTAAACTACTTCATACCCACTAGGTGGCTATAATCAAGAGGACATAATAGCAAATGTTGATGAGGGTGTGGAGAAATTAGAACTCTCATATATTGCTATTGGAAACATAAAATGGTGCAGCCTCTTTAGAAAACAGGCAGTTTCTCAGAAGGTGAAATATGGTGTTACCGTATGACCCAGCAATTGCACCTTAAAGAAATGAAATCTTAACATCAATGTAAAAACTTGTGAGTGTTCACAGCAGCATTATTCATAAAGGCCACAGTGTAGAAACAGTCAGTCCAAATGGTTATGAATCTGAGGAACGGCTGTATGTGGTATCTCCATGCCATGGAATGTTACTGGACTGTCCAGAGAAATAAAGTACTGATGTATGCTTTATATGCATGAGCTTTGAAAACATGGTGCTAAGGGAAAGAAGCCAGACACAAAAGATCACATATCCTATGATTCTGTTTATTTGAAATGTCCAAAATAGGCCCTCTAGAAAATAGAGTAGTAATTGTCCAGGGTGAACAGCAGGGCGGTAATGGGGAGTGGGTACTTAATGGGTATGGGGTTTCTTTCAGAGGTGATGTGGTGGCTCGTGGTTGATAGTGGTTATACAGCTCTGTGAATATACTATTGAATTGCATACTTTACATGAAGGCATTGTTTAGTATGTGAATTATATCTTAGTAGGGCTGTTTAAAATGTAAAAGGGAAATCAGTTCTGCAATTAGGAGATCAGGGTTCTAATTGCAGTTCTGCCACTTCTTAGCTGGGTAAATTTGGGTCAGTTACTTTACCTTCTGTAATGCAGTTTCCTTATCTGTAAATAGTGTTACTACCATCTTTCATAATAGAAATGAAGTACAGAGTGTATGCTAATCAAGGGTAATTGAAACTGAAGCCTATCTGATAGTGGGCAAATTTTTAAAAAAAAAGCTGTGGTAAAAACCACACAACATGAAATTTACCATCTTAACCATATTTAAGTACACAGTTGAATAATGTTAAGTGTATTTGGATTGTGGTGAAGCACACCTCCAGAACTTTTTCATCTCGCAAATCTGAAACTATACCCATTGAACAACAGCTCACCTTTTTCCTTTCCCCCAGCTCTTGGTAACCATCATTCTCCTTTGTTTCTATGAATTTGACTACTTTAGATATCTCATATAAGTGGAATCATACAGTATTTGTCTTTTTGTGACTGGCTTATTTTACTTAGCATAATGGTGCTGGAGAAGACTCTTGAGAGTCCCTTGGACAGCAAGGAGATCAAACCAGTCAATCCTAAAGGAAATCAACCCTGAATATTCATTGGAAGGACTGATGCTGAAGCTGAAGCTCCAATACTTTGGCCACCTGATGTGAAGAATGGAAAAGACCCTGATGCTGAAGCGAAGCTCCAATACTTTGGCCACCTGATGTGAAGAATGGAAAAGACCCTGATGCTGGGAAAGATTGAAGGCAAAAGGAGAAGAGGGCGGCAGAGGATGAGATGGTTAGCTAGCATCACTGACTCAATGGATGTGAATCTGAGCAAACTCTGGGAGATAGTGAAGGGCAGGGAAGCCTTGTGTGCTCCTGTCCATGGGGTCGCAGAGTTGGACACAACTTAGTGACTGAACAACAACAAATGTCCTTAAGGGCCATCCATGTTGTCATATGTGGCAGCACTGCCTCCCTTAGCTGAGTAAGAGTCCGCTGTATGTATGTGCCGTGTATTGTTCATCTGTTCATCCATTGATGGACATTTGGGTTGTTTCTACCTCTTGGCTGTTGTGAATAGCTCTGCTGTGAACATGGATGTGCAGATATCACCTCGAGATACTGATTTTCTGCCCTTTGTGTATATATATATATATACCTAGAAGTGGCATTGCTGGATCATGTCATAGCTCTTCTTTGAAGTTTTTGAGGAGGATGTAATTTTTAAGGGGAAAATTTGGGGAGATCATTGTTTTGTTCATTAAATGAGGTAGTGTTAGTGTATTTCCTATTGGGCCCCAGTTCTTGAAAACTGCTTTGTTTAATTGGGACCAAGAGCATCTTATAGGTCAGGAATAATGTTTTGATTATTGTTCATTTATTTTGGAGCTTTCTTTGAGTTTCAGAGAATAATTTTAGGAGATGATCTGGATCTTTGCTTTAACTGCAGTTTTTGAGTCCATAGCCAAAGCTTATTGTTTGTACTGTGACGACAGTTTAGTACACAGGAAAATAAGAGTTATATTTATTGCCTGGTTGGTGTTTGTATTTAAAATAGTGTTTATTTGAGTAAGAACAAGATTGTGATTCAACACTGGTTTCAGTTTAGTGGAAAAAATTGAGATTGTGTTGTTTTGCTTTCTAGTGTTCTGTCCTAAGTTTCTATGAAAAACAAAAGGCAAGCAGTGAAATCTAGTGGAAAAGGAGGAAAACACAAGCTTACATTTGTGTTATGTATATTATAAATACTCCTGTGTTTAGATTAATGGATCTTTACAGTGGAATACTGCTTCAGAGCCACAAAGAACGTGTTATATCTGTGAGTGTTGCTCTGGAAAGATAGTCTGTAATATGTAGATATAGGGATGGAGGTGTGTCTGTGGGTAGAGAAAATGGTATGTAAACTGAGATGAGGGCTTCCCTCATAGCTCAGTCGGTAAGGAATCTGCCTGCAATGCAGGAGATCTGGGTTTGATTGCTGGGTCGGGAAGATCCCCTGGAGAAGGAAATGGCAACCCACTCCCGTATTCTTGCCTGGAGAATCCTATGGACAGAGGAGCCTGGCAGGCTACAGTCTGTAGGGTCGCAAGAGTCAGACACAACTTAGTGACTAAACCAACCAACCAACCAAACTGAGATGAAAGAAATAAAACAGCTATTTCTATGTGGTAGCATTATAATAAAATTTTTTTTTCCACTTGCTGCTATTTTAAAATTTTTGTATTGATTCTACTTTTCTTTAAATGAGAAAATGTGGATCTTTCATAATGAATACACTTATTTTGCAGGGAAAAAATCCCATTTTTCTTTCGGTTACAGATAAGATTACTTTGTTAGAATACTGGAAGGAATGAATTATTCTTTAAGTATGAAAGCAGTTCCAAGAATACTTGTTGATTTATAAGGTGATGGTAATATTGTTGCCCACTCCTTCTTTTACTATATTAGGAGCTAAGAAATGAATGCCTTCTTTTTTAGAGAGGACATGTACTCCCAGGATTCCATAGATCTCCTCGCTAACTCAGGACTGCAGTTTCAGAAGCATGAAGAGGAAGGGATTGACACACTGCACTTCGCAGAGCTGCTTATGACATCTGGGGTAGTTCTCTGTGACAACGTCAAATGGCTTTCATTTCACAGGTCAGTCTCAGTGTTTCTCTTTTGCTTTGGGAGCAGGCAATAGAATTCTTACATTACTTTTGCAGTCCTCTTGGCACTCTTGTTCACTAGCAGTTATAAAGTTGAAATGACAACTGTTGCTCACATTTCAGTTTTTCAAAAAACACTTTGGAGTTCATACTGGTTTGTTTCACGTAGTATTAGGCTGTGTCTCGTGGCTGTCAGTGGGTATATGCCAAGTGGAAAGAGGGAGGGTGGGAAGGACAGAAGACTTGGTCACCTTTTTTTGTCATTTAAATGGTTGACCTGGAGTTTCCTGGATACTCAAAAACCATATTCCCCTTGAGAGGTTTTTTTTTTTTTTTTTGCCACGCTGTGTTGCTTGTGGGATCTCAGTCCCCGACCAAGGATTGAACCCAGGCCACAGTGAAAGCTGCTACCCGCTAGACCACTAAGGAACTCTCTACCTTTCACTGCTTTTAAATTTTTGATGTGTAAAGCCCACATTGATAAACCCTTGGGTTCACTTACATATATCCCATATTAATCTGTTATATTGTCATTTAATGGAAAGTTCAGAGTATAGGATAAACTGTAGTCCTTTGGAAAACTGAAGTTCCTAATATGAGGTAGCACCATAAGCTCTGAGAAGCAGGCATTTGAATGCTGGGGTCTGATAGCTGCTGCTAACTCTTTTACCTACTGCTTCATTCTCTCCTTACAGTGGCTATGATTTCGGCTACATGGTAAAGTTGCTTACAGATTCTCGTTTGCCAGAAGAAGAACATGAATTCTTTCATATTCTGAATCTTTTTTTCCCATCCATTTATGATGTGAAATACCTGATGAAGAGTTGTAAAAATCTTAAGGTACACAGTATTTTTCTTAATATATAGTAACAACAATAAGAAAAAGATAAACCTATAGACTTGTCATTTTGCTGTATTGCAGTTTGTTGAGCACGTGTCCTTGAGATCCTGCTGGGTGCCAGTCTGCTGCTAGACAGGGTATATATAGTGTTGACTGGCACAGGAATTTGTGTGGTAACTTGTCTTTTGACCTGGGCATGAATGGAGCCTTCTACTTTTCTCACCCTAAGGCAGGCATTCCTCACTTAGGGCCCACAAATCTAGTGAAACAGTTGGACGTGAGGTGTGTGTACAGTTTGTTAGGGGTAGGGTTTGCAGTATACCAGACTCTCAGAGGGATTCTTAACTCTAAACAATTTAAGAACTCTAGCCCCTAAAAATTGCTAATCTAAGAGGCTTCCATATAGAATTGCACTGGCATTTACTGTTTCGCCAACCTTGTTTTCCAGCAGTGAGGACTTTTACTGGCAGAGGTCTGACAAGATTAATGTAGAAAAGAAAGGAGTGAAAAGTGGTGGAATATAAGACCGTGTATCATTTGCAAGGTTATAAAGGGGATAGTCTGGGGTGAGGCCTGTTAAGTAAATGACCTGTTCCTCCTTTCTGTCACCAAAAGAAGTAAACTCAGGACAGGCAAAGTTGACTCCAATAGAGAAGTTGGGTCTGTAGCATTACATGTATTTTCCTTCCATCTCCAGGGCGGTCTTCAGGAAGTTGCTGATCAGCTAGATTTGCAGAGAATTGGAAGGCAGCACCAGGCAGGCTCAGACTCACTGCTGACGGGAATGGCATTCTTCAGGATGAAAGAGGTAAGGCAAAAGGCTTTTTGGAAATTTATAGTTTCTCTTGGAAGTTGATGGCCACCTTGAAAGCAGGGTTTTTTTTTTTTGTGTGTGTGTGTTATGCGTGTGTTAAACACACTGTGATTTGAGAGGCAAAGAAACATTGTGAAATGGAGGTTACTCAGCATGCTCAAGTCTAGAAGTATACGTGATGTTCCTTGCGGTGCTCATCCTTGCAATTATTTGTTTTTCTTCCGATTTCTGTAATATGAACACATTTGTTAAACTACCCACTCATTTTATGCTAAGTTCTATTAATTATCAAATGTCCCAATCTGACATCATACTCAGTGGTGAAAAGCTGAAAGCTTTTCCTCTAAGATGAGGAACAAGACAAGGATACCACTCTCACCACTTTTATTCAACATGGTTTTGGAAGTCCTAGGTGGAGCAGTTAGGCAAGAAAAAGAAATTCAAGGCATTCAAATCAGAGAGGAGGAAAACTGTCAGTATTTGCAGATGACATACTATATGTAGGAAACCACAAAGACTCTTATCAAAAATCTTTTAGAACTAATAGATGAATCCAGTAAAATTGCAGGATAAAAAAATTAATATAAAAAATCTTTTGTGTCTATACACTGATAGTGAACTATCAGAAAGAGGAATTATGAAAACAGCCTCATTTACATCAAAAAGAATAAAATGACCTTGGAATAAATTTTACCAAGGAGGTGAAAGACTTGTACACTGAAAACTGACATTGATGAAAGAAACTGAAGAAGACATAAGTCAATGGAAAGATATTCTGGGCTTATGGATTGGAAGAGTTAATCTTATTAATTCCTACTACCCAAAGCAGTCTACAGAGTGAATGTAATCCTGATCAAAATTCCACTGGGGCATTTTTCCACAGAAATAGCACAAATAATCCTAAAATTTGTATGGAACCACAAAAGACCCCAAATAGCTAAAGCCATCTTGAGAAAGAAGAACGAAGCTGGCAACATCGTGCTCCCAGTTTTGCCCTCTGGGGTACCCTTGGCAGCGTCTGGAGACATTTTCGGCTATCATACCTGGGGAGTGGGGTTATGCTGCTGAATATCCCACAGTGCTACCATACACTGGACCACCTCCTCAACCCCCAGCAGAGTATTCTCCTGCCCAGTAGCGCCCAGAAGGGTGAGACACCTTGCTGTGTTGCTTCATGTCCATTTTTGTAACAACCTATTACTGTATTACCCATTTTATGGACGGGAATCTGTGCCTTAATGAGCGCTGAAGTGACTTTCACACAGTGAGTCACTCTGAGGCTAGAGCTCAAGCTCTTAACCGTTGTGCTACCTGTTAAAGAGAAGGGAGGAAATAGGGGCCATTGCACTAAAAGCAGCAACAGCAGCAGAGGGATCCTGGCAGTGAAAGCTCATGGAAAGTATCGGTAGAAGTCTGTTTTGAAAAGGGAACCTATAGAGAAAGGAACATAGAAAGACTAATGCAAAGGAGAGGTTTGGAGCCTTTCTTTATGAAGTTAGCTTCTAGTTGGCTAGATTTTCAAGGCCTTAAGAAAGCTGAGAGGTGCTGATGTGATAGCGTTGCGGCTTGGCCTGATTTTTGGCGTGACTCTTGGCATGGTTCTCACCAGGGGTTCTCTGTCCTATTCTGCAGTTGTTTTTTGAGGACAGTATTGATGATGCCAAGTACTGTGGGCGGCTCTATGGCCTAGGCACGGGAGTGGCCCAGAAGCAGAACGAGGATGTGGACTCTGCCCAGGAGAAGATGAGCATCCTGGCGATCATCAACAACATGCAGCAGTGATGGCGGCGAGGCTGCAGGGTGGGCCCTGTCCCAGAGTGGTGCTTCCTGTGCTGACCGTGTACACTTACCTTCCTCCCCAAGAGAAGACGCCTATTTTGAGCAAACTGTACCTATCATCTGCGTTGACAGAGAGACTTTTGTTTTACTGAAGACAAAAGATGACTTTATTTTACATCCAAAAGTTTGCTCTGAATTTGTAACGTCTTCCCTCTTCCTCATCCCTAAGCCTCTCTTCTCCAGTTACCTCCTGCCACCAGCATCCATGGCTCCTTTGACACCTTTTAAAATCCAGGACAAGTCAAAAAAAACTAGTAAAATGTATATAACTCTTACCTGTTGTCATTCTTTTTCTTTTAAATTTGTTGGTAATCTCTGAGGATGAAGACTTCTTGTTCTGAACCTCAGCTGAGCTGAGGGCTTTGAGCAAAAGTGGAACCAAGTGATGGGCTTGTGAAGTGGGTTATAGATGTTGAGCCTTTTCCTTTCTTTCCTTTCTTTTGTTTATTTTGACTTTTCTTGAGGATATTTGCTTTCCTCACACTTTGTTGGTCTTATGTATTATGTGGAAATGAATTAGTGCTGAAATATGAAGACCAGATAATGAAAACGTTCCTTAAAAACAAATTTCTACTGCATCTGTCTATGCGTTATGTACAAGGAACTCCAGGATGGGTATTAAGTTAACCACTTAAATGTCTTCAAGTCTGTTCCATTGTGCCACTGAGATTTGCTGTGACATATGCATCATTTGAAATCATTTTAAGTTTACATTTCATAAAATATCTTGGAAATTACTGAGAGCAGGCTTTGGGTCGTTAAGTCTTATATTTTCAGTAATGTGATTTCAGATGGTTGTCTCTGTTCTCCCACCTCTCTTCTCTGTTTTTTGTGCTTTTTCTTTTCAGCAAACTGAGAAGTTTAGGGACATTGATTAATATGAGTACCAGGAAGGTGAGTCTTTAAAAAGTCACAGTGGTTACATGTGAACAGGGCAGTAAGGAATTTGGTTTATAGGGTTCTCTTGGAGAAATATCCCATGCACAACTGGGGTAAGGAAGCTCAGGATTGTGATTTTTTTTTACTAGTCATTAAAAAGTAAGCTGTATTTTTTTTTTTTTTGGAATGACTACAGTATGGACAATTTCAAAAACCAAAAACTCCTTAGAAATAGTGGAAATGAAAACCGGTAACTCACTGAAGTGGATGAATAGTCTTGCATTTTAAAAGCTATGGAAAACTCAATTTGAAATGATTAAAAAATGTCAAGTATTATAAGCTGGTATTTAAAACACTTGTAAATATTATTTATGTTTTTAATTTTGTAAAATAAAGATTTCTTTTTAACCACTGGCATGAAGGTTTGGTCTTTTAAAGCTCTGAATTGCTGGCTCTAGAAGGTGGTTGTTGACATAGATGCAACTTGCCTCCATTTTCCACAAGTTGGCTTGCATACAAAATGTCTCACTCTGTAGAAAGCCCTTAATGAGCGACTGTGTAAACAAAATTGTCTCTTTACTTCATATGTTTTGCTGATTATTGGGCCTTACTTGGAAATCGATTTTAACTCTCTTTCCTGGTGCTACTCCATTATATGTGGTGGATTCGCTTATTAATTACTGGACTTTTAGACAAATCGAACTTCTAGATTTGGTTCAGGACTTTGTTTCCAGTCCTTTCTTTTGGCCCAACAATATGGGGTTGTAATAAGTCTCCCAAGTGGCTCTAGTGGTAAGGAATCCGCCTGCCAGTGCGGGAGACATAAGAGACTCTAGTTCAATCCCTGGATGGGGACGATCCTCTGGAGTAGGAAATGGCAACCCATTCCAGTATTCTTGCCTGGGAAATCCCATGGACAGAAGAGCCTGGCAGGCTACAGTCCATGGAGTTGTAAACAGTTGGACACAATAAGCTAGGTATAGGAGCAGAGCTAGAATTTTGACTGCAATATATATTTATTGTAAGATTTGTGGTAAAGCAGCGTAGGTTAGCGGTTCTGAATAAAGGTGCTTTGGCATGCTGGTTACTATGAGCCCTACACAGATGTCCTAAAAAATTTGGATTAAAATAGGCAGTTAATCACTTCTCGGCCTTTTGACTAAGATCAAGTGTAAAATAGGCGTTTATCTTTGCCACAGTTAAAAATAGGCTTACTGACATTTCAGGAGAAATGTTGAGATGAAGGGTTGAGAACTGTGTTGAGTGGGGGTGTACTTATTGCATAGAGAGAGCTTATTTCAAACTTATCTTTTAAATAAGTTATGTGCTAAAGAAGGGGCACAGGTCTAGCAGAACTGGAAAGAACTTCACTTTGTACATAGGAAGTGTGTGTAGGGCTGTTAGTGGTTATCCTCAAAGGGATGGTCCTGCAGAATATCCAAGAGAAGACTAACTTGGGTGTGATTCAGCTCCTCCACATACAGTAGTCCCCCTTATCTGTGGCGGAAATGTTTCAAGACCCACAGTGGGTGCCTGAAACCATGGATAGTACTGAGCCCTATAAATGTATGATCTGTAATCTTCATACACTCATGGGTAGGTAGTGTACACAGTGTGGATATGCGGACAAAAGGATGGTGGGATGGACTGGGAGGGCTATATTTTGTTATGCTACTCAGAATGGCCACAGTTTAACTTATGAATTGTTTATTCCTGGAATTTCTCATTTAATATTTTTGGACTCTGTTGACTGGGGGTAACTGAAACTGTGCAAAGTGAAATTGTGGCTGGGGGTGAGGGGGCTATTGTAATTCCAGCTATTGAATCTCTGTGGTCTGCTAAGGCAGTAAGGTTGACTGCCCCTCAGAAGCCTTAGTTGTCAGCCATTGCTAGTATGGAAGAGCTGTTTAGACTCCTTTAAGTCCAAACTATTGAGCATTTTTTCAGTTTCCCAACTTATTCAGTTGGTAAGTTTGAATTATGTACCTACTAGATACTAGACATTCTAAGTGCATGCTAGGGATAAAGTAGTAAATGGAAAACAATCTCTACCATTTACAATCTACCTGTGCTGTCAGATAGTAAATCACAAAAATATAATTTGTGAACTGTAAAGTATAGGATATTGATATTCCTGAGGTTGGAGTTGAAGGACAGTCTTTGAGAAAGGTAATTTTTTTCAGCTGTGCTGTGCAGCATTTGGGATCTTGGTTCCTTGACCAGGGACGGAACCCATGACCCCTGCATTGGAAGCACAGAGTCTTAACCACTGAACCACCAGGAAAGTCCCCAAGAGAAAGGACTTTTAAGCTGAGATCTAGGAGATGAGCACAACTGGACCAGGCAGAGAAACAACATAGGCAGAAATCCCTGAGAAGACAAGAGAACTTGATAGCAGCTCAGAGACCAGTGTGACTGGAGTCTCGAAGCAAAGATGCGAATGTCTAGGCAGAAAGCTGAGAGGTAAGGGTTAGGATTAGGCAGGGCTTTCTAAGCCGAATTCAAAATTAACTTTCCAATACCAGTGGGAAAATACTGACAAGATTTGATTTGTAAGTTACACCAGTCATTGGTATATGAAGAATGGTGAATTAGTAATAAGAAAGGAGGTTTAGGGAATTCTCTGGAGGTCCAGTGGTTAGGACATGGTGCTCTCACTCCTGAGGGCCCGGGTTTGATCCCTGGTTGGGGAACTAAGATCCCACAAACCACACAACAAAAAAAGAAAAAGAAAGCAGGTTCACATACTGGGAGGTGAGTGCAGCCTTCTGGGTAGTAGGATGGTGGTTTATATTAGAGAAAAGTTACTTTGGGTGGGGTAAAAGTACCAAAACTAAATCTTTAGTTGCTTAGTGATATATCTTATCCACTCAGAAAGCTTGAGTCACCTCCCTGTGGTTCTGATAATTAGGAAGATGGAAATGAAAACAATGTATTCAAATTAAATTCAGTTCAGTCAATCAGTCATGTCCAACTCTTTGCGACCCCATGGACTGCAGCATGCCAGGCCTCCCTGTCCATCACCAACTCCCAGAATAGTTTGATACAATACATTATCTGGAATTGGAAAAGAGTTTGAGAGGAAACGATTGGAGTTGTGTCGTTTCTTTCATCTTTGCTTTTGGAAGTCTCCTTGCTTAGCTGTAAAGCAATACTTGTTCTTACCAAAGCAGTGATCAAGGAGGAGGCAGGACACCCCTACCCAGAGGTGTTGGTTTTGGTAAATCATGAAGGAGTTTAGAAATTTCTAGTTTAATAATATTGCTCTTTACTCTCTAAGTGAAGCATTTGTTCATTTTAATAAAGACTGTAGAATTGGTACCTAGTTCTCCACTTTGCTACCTACAAAGATTCTTCATATATCTTAAAATTCACTTACCTATGTAAAGAACTATGAGGATCTAAATTCTACAATATTTCCTTTTTTGGATTTAGGGTTTTAAAATCCTAAAGCTAGGTCTAATAAAAAAGAAAAAAACAAAACCCCAGTAAGTCATATCTTTGAAAACTGCCTCTAAGGAAAAGTTTATTTAAGCTTCTGTAATCAATTTCATTCTTGCCCACAACAACTCCAATCCTTGGAAATAATTGAAAAATAAACAGGACACTGGAGCAGGAAAGCTTTCACAATGAACCCCCAAAAGGAAATAGTACTGGGAAAGAGTGCTTCCTCCCACCTCACCCCAGACTGCCTGATTTTTATGTCCTAGCAACTGTGGTATTACAGAAATACCTGTTCCTGACATTTTTCAGCTATGTAAATATGTAAATAACCAATGGGACGAACAGATCTTAAGAAAATGCTTATTAGTGAGGGGAAAACAATAACGGAAAACCAAAACCAAACAACAACAAACCTTCCACAAACCCCCACAGGGATCTGTAATTAAATAGTTATGTAGGGTCCTATTATGCTAAAGTTGGAGTCCAGTGATTCCAAAGTTACATATGCAAAATGAGGAGTATGCATTTTTCTTCAAAGATCATCTGTGGCTTTAATTCTCAAAAAGCCCCTATGGTCCAAAGGAAAAAAAAAAAGATTAAGAACCAATGAAACAGTCATTTCATCCTGAGCTATTTTGATCACCATTCATTTCTTATAAAACTGAAGGGGTAAGTCACATCTGAATTAGTTATTTGTTCTTCTAAAGCGTTAGTGATTTGTTCAAATAAACAATTCCATACACACTGAAACCAAAGTTCTGGCCTGAAGTTCAGACAAAGGGTAAAGAGTCAGCATGATGGGTAAGGCCTCTTTCACATTCAAGCTTCAGTCTTTGAAAGAGTAGAAGTGAACCCAAATTAACGAAAACAGTTTAAAAAAAAGATACCAGTAGTCATAATATGCAGCAATTGTGTCTTAAACCAGAATGACATGTTTACGATCAGGTGAAGCATTTATAAAGGTAGCTTGTGTTTAAGAAGATAACACTTTGGGTGACTGAAAGAGTTTCTCCTCTTTGGGTGAAACCTGCATAAGGCAATCACTTAGCAGGTGTTAGTTCTTGAGTAACTACTGTGGCTTTTCATGATCTTTCCTCCAGTAGGAAACCACAACTGAGTCCAAAGTCAGATTTCACTGGGTCCAAGTGAAGAGTTGATTCAAACTCGACCCTCATTTGTATTACTTGGATCACTGCAGAAGTATCTAGGGATCAAAGTGAATGTCTGGTGAAGTGTAAATGCAGAGGTGAAAGGTACTGGATGTTTCAAATTTGGCACTTTCTTACAGATCCTTGGAAGTTCATGTGTAGAGGATCTGGTAATGTCGTTTGTAAACTTTTGTGTTGCTGTACTTCTGAAGGAGCTCTTGAGCTTGTAGCTGCATTTCCTGGGTCAAAAAGCTAGGACATTGGGACCCGATGTGAAGCAGGATGAGGCAGCACTCCAGCACGTCTGGGAAAGGCCAGGTCTGAAAGATGACATGGAGATAAACAAGGAAGCATTTGCAAAAGAAAGCTATGTACACCTGCACAGAAGTCACCAGTGAGTCAGTCTCTTCTACTGACATATCTCTGGCATGGTTTTGCCATCTCTCTCGTAAGACTCTCCGTCAGTCACTCTAAGGAGAGATGATACTCAAAACTGGGATATCCTTCTCAAACGATACAGTCTTTTTCTAAGAAGAGCCCTACTCAGATGAATTTAAAATATGATGCTTCTGTTACTACCAGGGGCCACATTCAAATGCACCTATCCTTTTGTAAATGATCAAGTACACGGTACCATTTTACTTTACCATAGATTTCTCTGAAGGCTGAGGTATAAAATTGCTTGTGATATCAATCACTCTATTCTCACAAAACATTATAGCTCACCAAAGGCAATTAGATCCTCAATTTTTAAACATATACAAATGTGTACAGAATTCAGATGACATTAAAGAATTCGATATAGTCAATTGATAATACAAAAAGTAATATTTTACCAAATGAACTGCTAATATATCTTACCTTAATACTCTCAGGAAACTTAGCTATTCTCTCATTTGCCTCTGTAAGTCTTTTGGTTAATTCAGGCAAAGAAACTGGTTCATTTTTTTCTTCTTTACTAGTGATAATAAAAAAAGTTACAAGTCATATGTCTTGTTGCACATAACTTTTAAATCCATTATGTTGTAAATTATTTTTGACACCTGGGTCTTTAACTCTCATCTTTAAATACTAAGGCTAAGAGGAGGGAATTTAATGTGATGTGATATAAAGTTTTCAAAACGCGGTATCGTTCCTCACCACTTTCCAAATTCCCATTTCTTAGACAAACAGCTCCAGGAAGAATTAAGGATCTTCAGGGGATTCAACTTGCAGCCAAGTGCGGAGGGCCTGGATTTCTTTGGGTAATGGGTTGACAGAGCAGGGGTCCCTACCCTCGGGGTGTATGGATGCACATTTTTCTGGGAAGAGGGTCTTAAGCTTCTCAAAGGGGCCCTCTGATCCAAAGGTAGAGAGCTGCTGGTTAGAGAACTGTTTAATGTTTTTCTTATTACTAAAACCAAACTAGTGCTGCTTAGAGTGTAGCTCACCAGAGAAGTACTCAGAACTTTGACTCAAGATTTCAATTGTATTTTTAGAGCAACAAATTTAATTTTAATTTTTAAAAATTAGTAATAATAGCTATAGGTTTATTGACTGTACTAGTTAAGATATTTTAGGCCCTGTGCTGATGGGGACATAAGATAAAAGGTACCCAGCATAACAACTAATCTGTGACTGCTAATCACTGCAGATGGCACAGCGAGTGCCCTGTGGCAATACAAAGGGGCTCTCAAGTGATCAGTGATCATCTGTCTGGCCCTCATTTTCAATAAAGGTGATTAGGATGCTGCAGCAATCTGATCATTTGGGAATTTTTACAGTTTGGTGTGTAATTCTATACACTACCCTCTTTGTGTGTGTTTTGCGATAGTAGTGAAAAATTAAAAGACAATGGTTTTGGGAATTCCTTGGCAGTCCAGTGTTTAGGATTCTGTGTTTTCACTGCTGAGGGTGCAGACTAAAATTCCACAAGCTATGGAGGGTGGCCAAAAGAAAAACAGTGGTTTTCATTAGTGATGTAATATTGTAACTCCCTATTTAACATGATTGATTTTTTGGGAATCTTGCACAAAAGGGTTTCATTGTACTATTTTATTATCAATATTTGTGATTTTGTTTGTCAAAACAAGCAAGGATCAGGTTGGTACTCCATTTATGGATAAGGGAACTCAAGAGACATTAAGACTCCTGAGATCCCTGAGCAAGACCAGGACTGGAACCCCACATCTGACCCCAAAGCCTGTGCTTTAATGACTGCACTGTGGGGCTTCCAAGTAAGCCGATCGGCCTCACCAAGTGCCGTGTGAGAGTCCAGCAGGGGATTTTAGTTCCACATCGTACTGAATCAGTACTTACCACTGGTTCTGAGGATGAGAGAGGGACTCTTCTTCCTGTTCAGGTTCATTCTTATCAGGGCCATTTGCTGTGGATTTCCGGAGTTGACTCTTCTGGTGTTGGCGGATCATTTCTGCCAGGGTCTCTTGGATTTCAGCAATAGTTCTCTTTGCATTTTGGAGACCAGCGTGCTTTTCTGACAAGAGCTCCTTACAAGCGTTCTGCATTTGCTCACCTTCTTCTGTAAGTCTCACGTCTAGTTCTGGAGTCCTGCTTGGCTCTGGCTGGGAAGCTTTGGAGTCAGTTTCTTCAGGGCTGACACGATCAACCTCTTGGTTCTGTTCAGCAGAGGTTTTACTTCTGTGAGCAGCTCTTACCCAGACACTGGACTCGGGGCAAGGCCCAGAGAAAGACCACCAGAATTCATATAGACGTCCGTAAATAAAAAAGGCCTTCAGACTTTTGAAAGCTGGTGTGGTGGGGGACTCATGATCACCCAGTTTGTCTCTTAGGTGGTCACAGCCTAGAAGAGAAAAACAGGACTTAGGGGTGTTTATTTCTTTGTCTGCCAGAAATCTGGCTTCCTGCCCACATGTTTCCTGTCACCCAAGAGGCCAATCAGATCCCAAGAAAAATAACAGCAGTGATCCATGGGACTGCATGCTTTCCACCAAAAGCCAACCAGAGCTTCTGGCCTAAGACAGTGTCCTCATTGCTACAAACCATGTAAAGCATGACAGAAAGAAGTGTTTCATCTGTCCCACTGTAGGCTCTGGGGCTAAGATGCCACTGTGTTCTGAAAAACCGTAATGTTTTAGGTTAGTGACTAATTGCGTAGCTCAAGGAATATTTTCTCCATTCTTTATAACTTGTGAGTACACTGCTATTTATCTCTCTAGCTGTGTGTAGAAAAGTATATAGGAAACGTTAAGGTAGGTAGGACCAGGTAAAGGAAAACAGCTCCGTCATGCTAACTACCCCTTAGGAGTTTGGGTAAGAGAATTCAGACTTCCTACTAAATGACACAGGGGCTCATCTGTGTCTTTCAATAACCTATGTGCTCTTGGAGCCACACCACTGGCAGTGGTTATGTCATCCTTCAGTGGGAGTGCCCCAGCAGGGCTGGGGGTCCTTTACCCTGTGGAAGAAAGGCTGAGTGCACTTCCTGCATGATGGTGAAGTTTCCTGAGTCATAGCTCCGGATCACAGCCCGAAGCAGTCCTTCCACAGCTGCGTCCCAGGAGCCCGCTTCCTGGCTTAGCAGTGCCAAGGTCAGGTCATGGCAAATGTGGAGCAGGAGCTGGAGAGAAGAGCCAGAGTCTCAGGTAAACATCTCTGCACAGCAAGCACTGGGATGAGACCAGAAATGCTCCTATTTGCAGCATTTGGGAAGTACACACAGTTCACATTTACGAAATGTCCTCCTATCCACACTACCCATTTTTGCTTCCTCATTGGAAACATTCATGTTTAGTTACACAGCAAATATACACAGTCTAGTTTTAAAGTCTGTTCAGGCTAAGAAAATGCCTTGATATTTGCATTTAATTAAAACAAAAAGTGAGTTTCTGGAACTAAAAGCTATAATTAAAAGAAGTAATTATAATTCTGGAGTGTAATTAAGAAAATTTTCAATTTTAAGTGTGCAGTTTGATGAGTTCTGACAAACATATGTATACATACATACATTTAGTATAACCACCACCAAAATCAAGACATAGGATATGACATTTTCACCTTAAACCCCTTTGCAGTCAACTTCCCTCTCCCCATCCCTTGGCAACCTCTGATCTAGTTTTTGCCAGTGTCATTTTGTCTTTTCTAGAATTCCTATGAATGGAACAGTACAGTCTGTAGTCTTTTGTGACTGATTCTTTGACTTATCATAATGCTTTCAAGATTCACCAATATTCTTTTTGCATTTGTAATTTGTTACTGTTTATTGTTGTATAGTATAGTTTTCCACTATATGGGAAAACTGTAGTTCGTATACCCATTTGCCAACTGATGGACATTTGGGTTGTTTCTGTTTGGCTGTAGGAACCAATCTGCTATGTTTCTGGACTAGACTGTGTAGACACCCGAGTTCACTTCTTTTGGTGAAATATCTAGGTAGTGGGGTTGCCTGGTCATCGTGCATATATGTTTAATTACAAGAAACTGCCACACAGTTTTCCAAAGTGCTATACTACTTGAGAACATCTTGTTCCTCAAAAATATAATAATGGTTTCTCATTAAAAAAAAAAAGTAGATAAACTGAGATGTTTTCATAGAATGAGTAGAGCAGCTGTAATGAATCAATTTGTTCTCTTCCTATCAATACGGACAGATTTTACAAACAACGGTCACATAAGCAAACCACAAAATAAGACGTGGTCTGATGCAAGGGCTAAAATGTTGGTGAGCTAGGGCAGGGGAATGGGACTGGGCAAGGGAACACTGAGGGACTTCGACTTGGTTGTATTTCTTTAACTAAAAGCAAAATATACAAAACCAAACCAAAAGACTCTATGAAGCAAAAATGACAAGAGTATGAATATCTGTTAATTCCAATTGATGGTTACTTATTATCTGTGCTTTTTTTGGTGGTGGTTGTTTTTAGACTTTTTTTTTTTTTCATTTAGAAGGGAATGCTGGTCAAAGACTAGCTTCAGAGATAAAAGGCTCTAATTACCCTGAAGGGATCTTTCCAGTTTCCTGGGCCTGGCTTAGTCTTTTCTGAAATGCAAACTGGTATTCTACATGTTTCCTTATTATACTAGACAGGGGTTAGAGAAGTCTTACTACAGAGTGATTAATGTCAGAAGCTCAGGCAGAGGGCATACCTGTTTGGAGGGAGTGTTACTTGTAGCAGATGGGTACTTGATATTTTGCAGCTGCTGAAATGCTGCCTGATACTGCTCAGGGGAGTCGAGGCTGAAGGCGCTCTTCCATACTGCAGTCACCCTCTCCACAAAGGACCCTTCGCTGTCTGTGGGCCAAGTATTGTAAGAAGAGAAGGAACTTTTGCCTTCAGAGAGCTGCTTTTCCTCCAGGTGCTTGGACAGTAGCTCAAGAAGGCAAAACACCAATCTCTGACCCTGGAACCCAAAAACAAAGGAGAGGAACTGTTACACAGGGAAGTGCTGCATTATCTAGGACCTTCCCCAGTCTCTCAGATTCTCCCCCTCTGTATCTGCAGTAACCATACCCCCTCAGTGGGCTGCCAGCCCAATGTGAGTCTTGTGAGTCGTGTTTGCGAGGGCGGAGGGGAGAAAAGAGGTGATCTAAATAGATGATTTTTCTGGGATCTTTGGGATCCTAGCCTTTTTTGGGAATTCCTACCCACAGTTCTTGGAGCTCAAGCAACCATATTTTATAACATGAAACCCTAACTATAGCCCTAACTCACTGATATTTAAGCTACATACAGGTCAGCCACTTAAGATTTGTGGCCAGTGTGAGAAAAGATGGGCTGGACTCATCTAGTTCTTTCCTCCTCCCAGACTTCAGATGAAGGAATACAAAAGTTAAAGCATCATGGGCAGAAGTGCTGGAGCAGACGAGCGGTGTGGGTCTGAAACCTGGGGCAGTGGTCAGGGGCTACATCCAAGTAGGTTTAACAGAGGAAACCAAGTGGAATAGCACAGAGCACAGACAGAAGGCCTAGTCTTCTTGCTTTGTTAAGGATATTAAGAGAAAAAAAAAGTACTAAGTAACCATTCTGGAAACTTTTTTTGTTGTGGTGGTGGATAAATTAATCTCTCTCTGTTTGGCCACTCTAAATAATGTGCCACGTGATACTATCTTTGAAGATGTTCCACTTTTGGCTCCACTTTTACTCTATAGTTCCTAGAAAACTACCTTCTCACCTAGTATTTTTCTTGGGCTTTGAACATTCAGCTAGGAACTGTCATTAGGCCCAGTTATTCTACTGAAGGGACAGAGGAACTGAAAAAGTTCATATAATACCTGACAAGCAAAACTCTCTAAAATGAACCAAATGTTTACATGTTTTCAAAACTAGTTTTTGCTAAGGCTTTTAAGATAATCTCAATGTTGATATATTGAAAAAGACAATGTTGGTGTGTCGAAAAAGACATTGAAAAAGTTATTGATTAACCAGATGGGAACAAAAGATTTAATGAAAAAAATTTTTTCTAATTTGGCTGCATCAGGTCTTAGCTGCGGTTACACGGGCTCTTTCATGGCACGTGGACTCTACAGCTGTGGTACACAGGCTTAGTTGCCCCGTGGCACGTGGGATCTTAGTTCCCTGACCAGGCATAGAACCCACATATGCGGCTTTGCAAGGTGGATTCTTAATCGCTGGACTACCAGGGAAGTCCTTAACAAAATGTTTTGATTTTACCCAGATTCACTATGGCATGCAGCTGAGGAGGGCTCCTACAGGCAGAGCATGGTGATTTCTGTTGAAGCTGGTCCATCTCCTTCTTTAAAGCAGACTTTCTCCCTCGTCCTTTTTGTGCTCATGACATCAATGAAGAAGCACAGGGGCTGAGCTGACTAAAGGCTATTCAACTGCTAAGCAATGAGAATCACTGTCAATAACCATATTATCTCTTACTCTGAATATGGCAACTATAAGCTTTGGGGTACTTAGATGGGATTGCATGGCCAGGGCTTGCTGGACACTTCTAAGAATACCTTAGAGATTGGTTCAGCTTGTGCAACTGGGTAATGCACTTGGGATGTGACTCAAGAGGATCTGGGGCTCTTCCCTCCTAAAAGCAGGAGAGGCAAACAGACTGACCTTTAGACTTGTGTGGAGCTGCAGGGCCTCCTGGGCTCCCACCCAGTTCTGGGCCAGAAGCAGTTCTTGGGCACATCTTAGAGCCAGGGAAGCCGACAACTCATTCTCTCCCACAATGGAGGCCAACTCTGCTGCCGTCCTAAGTGATGCCGCATCCCCCTTTTTGGCCAAAACTTTGGCTGCATCATAAGCTGAAGTGGCCCCTAAATAGCTAAGATACAAAAGAAAAATCAAACATAAAAAGACTGCCTATTCCTGCTCCTCAGAGGGTCGAATCATTTCTTTCTGTCCACTCTAACTTGCATGGCTTCCTGTGGTCCCAGCTGTGTCATTGCCTGTGGCTGTCCCTGTGAAGGCAGAGGCCAGCATGGCAAGAGAAACAGAGACAGCATCATGGAGGTTAAGGACATAAAGGAACCCCCCAGCAGTTATGAGTTGAACCCAAGCAAAAGAGTCATTCTCTCCCTTTTTCCAAATATAATGATGCAAGACATCCCTGAAGAAAGGAGTAACTTCTGAATCTGCTACTAGGATTTCTTGAATAGTTATGGTGACTTATGTAAATACCAAGTAGGTAGACCTTGCTGAATCTTAATGAAGCTGGGTTTAATACACATACGCTTTTTAATTTGCTAGTCACTCCCCCCCGCCCCCCCAAACTTACTTCCATTCTTTGCAGAAGCTCTTCTCTGTCTGGGTGCACTCAGACTTACCATTTTGCTGCTAAGGCATAGTGGCCATCTTTTTCTAGGATGGCTCCCCAGCTGAGGTACAGGTCTTTTATGATTGGGTCCTCAGGGCGCAGCCGGGCCTTGGCAATTGCAATAGCTTCCCTAGAGGCAAGAACAGGTAATGAGCCAATCTGAAAAAAGCCCTAGGAGGGGGCTGCAAGATAGGATAAGCCTTCTGTGTTGTCTGTCTCACTCTGACTTCCCATAAAACAACTGTCTTCCTGCATTTCAGGGCAAGTTAGAAAGCGCGAGCTGCACGTCTCACCGGTTCTTCACCTAGGTCAGCAGTACTTAAAGTGTGGTCTGTGAATTCCTGGGAGTGCCCCAGGCCCTTTCAGGGGGTTCATGAGGTCAAGATTATTTTCATAATAATGTCGAGGTTATTTGCCTTTTCTTACTGTGTTGACATTTGTACTGATGATGCAAAAGCAATAGTGGGTTCACTGCTGGCACCCAGAGCAAGGATCTAGGAGGTAGTGGCTCTCGTAGGTTTTTGTTTTTTTAAAAAGGTAAATTTCCTTGTAAAGGAAAAATGATTAATTTCACTAAATGTCAGGTTAATATTGATGGAACCTCATTACTTCTTGAAAGAATGACTAACATACAAACGATAGTTACTTAGCGTTGAGTATCTGGCAGATGTTTTCTCAAAAATGAACAAAGTAAGCCTATCATTTCACGGAAACCAATCAAAAGAGTACTGTTGACAGTGATAAAATCTGAGCTTTCAAGTGAAAATTAGAGTTTTAGGAACCTTGTCCCTCCCACTGTGAGCCTGACAGCTTCCCCAAAGTTAGAAAGACGTTTCTGATGAAGTAAGGAATGTCATTTATATATATTTTTTAATGAAATGTGTTAACATTTGGAGGATATGTGTCACTCACTGAACTACTGTTTTCCAAATGACATACAACTTCTGGTTTGCAGCCAAAGTAAAGTTGTAACTGGAGTCAGTGTTTTAGACTAAAGTGATTTAGACAGAGCAATATTAAGAAGACCTCTATTTCTAGCCATGACGGGGTGATAACTAAGACTATATGTATTTTCGTGTCACAAAATTAAAACACTGTAGAAAATAGGTACAAAACAAGTGTTTTCAAACACTGGACACAAGGCAGCACAGGACTGTCATCCTGGAGAAAAGAAAACATGCTGTGAGCTCAATCCTGGCCCTGGCCCTGGCTTTCTGCCTAAAACCATCTTCCCAGAAGAAACCCCAGCAGAGCTGCCGCAGTCAGGGCTGAATGGAGACAAAGCAGTTGGAATTTGTGGGGCAGGATAGTAAGAAGGAAGCTGTTCAGAGAAAGAGCTCCACAATGGTGCTTATGGATACTGTTGAGTCTCTGGTTTAAACACAAAGCTGTGTACATGGAGGAAAGGCCCTAAGGCTGGACAAAGAATAATCAGGGAGCCATAAGCTGACTAATTCCCAGTGCTCATTCAGAGTAGGAGACATACAAGTTCTGACCACCCCGACATCTAATTCTGATTTGCTGAATTACACAACGCATTCAGTAAAGATACTAGAAGGTAGGAGGGCAAACTAATTGTAGTGTATGGATTTTTCTGCACCTGCCCTAAGAAAGCTTAAAAACAGCCATGAGAAGATCAAGCTGATCTGCAGGGAACTTGACTGCTTGCCAAAAGTGTCCAGCATGCTCTAAAGACAGACAACAAACCAGAAGAGGATAAAAACCAAAGTCTCATCAAAGCCATATGAAATAGTTGAAAAATCAGTGGTGGATAAAGTCCTACAAACAGGAAAAAAAAAATCTTATGTAGCAAAGATAAGAATAAATACAGTAGTCAACAATGCAAGCCAAGACAAAATGGAATGATATCTGTGAAGCACAGAAAGACAAAACTTAGAAACCTAGAAGTCTACACCCACTGAAAGATTCTTTAAAATAATGGCAAAATTAAAGACTTTTACAGACAAACAAAAATGAATGGAATATGTCACCAGCAGAATCACACTAGAAAAAAATGCTGGAGTTCTTCAGAGGAAGAAGGAATTAGTAACAACTGGAAATCTGGATCTACGTAAGAGGATGGAAAGTGTTGGAAAAAGTATATGGACAAAAATAAGAAAATGTTTAAAAACTTAAAAAGATAACTCACTGTTTAAAACAAAAATTTCTAACATTGTAATGTGGGGTTATAACATGTACATAGTATGTCAAATATACAACAGCAACAGTGGAATCGATAGGAAGAAAGAAAGAAGTGTGACGTATGCCAAGAAATGGTACAATATTATTGCAGGTAAACTGACAAAAATGCTCATCATAAATCCTAAAGTAACCATTAAGAAAATAAAGGATTATAGCTGAGAAGCCAGTATTGGAGATAAAAAAAGTTAATCCAAAAGAAAGAAAAAAAAATAACAAGACAGTAGATTTAAATCAGTCACACCAATATTTACCTTAAAACACTGCAATTAAAAGGCAGTGACTATCAGACTGGATAAAAAAACAAAACCCAGTTGTATGCTGTGTGTAAGAAATATTTGGGGAACTTTTGGTGGTCCAGTGGCTTAGACTCTGAGCTCCCAATGCAGGGGGCTGGGGTCTGATCCCTGGTCAGGGAACTAGGTCCCACGTGCAGCAACTAACATCCAGCACTGTCAAATAAATAAAAATACATACTAATACAATTTTTAAAAGAAGACATATTTTGTTGCTTTTGTTTTCTGTACTTATATATGTATTGCAGTGAAAGAATATTAACTTGAACAGCATCAGTCTCAGAATGGTTATTGCTAGAGAAGGGATGAGGACAGAACTGGGGAAAGGCAATTCAGCCAAGTCTGGAATATTATACTTCTTCCTTCCCAGGTTAAAAAATTTCCTCTTTTAATAATTCATTAAGTTGTTCATTTGTATCATGCTGTTTTCTCTATTTGTGGTACTTTATAAAGAAATTTAAAAACAGATCAGTGGCAAATATTGCTGAGAGTTAACATTTGTTAAGTATAGATGGTGGATGTATTGATGTTTGTTAAGCTAGTGAACGTAAAATTTGTATACATTTGAGATGTTTAATTACAGTAAAGGTTTTATGGTGGTTGTCATGAAACGGAACTGTTATATAGGTTAACTTCATATCACATCCAACTGTTAGGTCATACACACCTGTAGAAATGGTTTGACTTGAGCAGCTCCACAGCTTCATACACTTTGTGGATAGAAAGCAGGTGAGAAGCAGCCTTGACATACTGGTCCTGAAAACACAGTTGTTTGGCAAAAGCTTCTACAGCCCATACCCACACATGATAACCGGCTTTAGGAATAAAAAAGAAAATGCTTGTTGTTAGTCACTGCATTAAGTAGAACATTTAGATAGTAATTAAGTTGCTGTTATGATCATTTGTTTCATCTATCTCTCCCCATCCCTATACTTTGAAATGTAAATTGTTTCTTTGATTACGTAATACATAAAAAAGTAGTGAAACATTCAAATATATAAGAGTTTGAAAGTCAGATCCTTGTTTGAATGCTTATCCTTGTTTGGGTGTATGCAGACCGAGTGAAAAAGTGCACGAGAGAAGCTTCTAAGGTGCTGATAATGTCATATTTCTGACACAGGTGCTAGTTAGATTAACAAGAGTGTAATCAGTTAGTGAAATTCAGGTACACTCATGACCTGTGGACTTCTCTCCCTCTCTCTGACATACTTGAATAAAAAGCTAAAAAATGCGGCATGGCATAAAAATGTCCTTTGTTATCCTGGAGCCCTCCTACCCAGACTTGTCCAAATTCCTTTCCCTAGAGACAACAGTACTGGTTTCTTTTGAAACCTTTGGCAACAGTCTATGAATATACAACCACACATGTATAAATGACAGAGTATTAAACATTATGTTGTGGATCTATACCTAGATTCTTCTTACATACTAAACTTTGGAGCTCCATTCTACAGAATACACAGAGCTGACTCAGCTTTTTGTTAACTGAGGGAGTTTCTACTGTATAGATATACAAGATTTAACCAGTCTTATACTGATAGACATCGAGGTTCTTGTGATCTTTGCTGTTACAGATACTGCTGCAATCATGGTCCATTTTGCATGTGTAGGCACAGTTAAATTCCTACAGTTAGAACTGCTGAGTCAAAGGGTATGTGGATTTTAAACTGAATCATTATACTTGGCCAGACTGTCTTTCAAGACAGCATCTATCTCTAGTGTATGTACCCTAGAGAGGCTAGAGCCTTCGTGGTAAAGAACATACCGACTGGTGCCAAAGCCACGAGATTGTCTGTCAGCTCCCCTCTTTCTGCTGCCGTCTGCAGAACACCTTTTAGATCTCCTTTCCAAAGCATGAGCTGGTGAAATAACTCAGGGTGGCCATTTTCCAAGTGACCTTTTCCTGTTTGGAGGAGACATAGTATTTGGAAGATGTTTCAGAAACATCTGTCTGTACTGTCTTCTAGAAAAAGAAAAGCAGGATGAAAGAGAGGAATAAAGTTCTAGACTATGGAGTCACTGGCTGATGGGTAAGTTACTTCCCAGAGTGTTCGTAATGGGGCCTGAAGCCCACTCAGTCATCTGTCCACCCACCCACTTTCACTTGCACTCAGTCACTCCAAATGAACACTAAAGTTTAGGGTCCTATGATAGATGTGACCAGCGGGTATCTGAACTTGCAAACAGAATTCAAAGCCTAGTTAGCTGACATGTAAAACTAGTCATTACCATGCCCTAAGATGGGAGCCATAAAAGAAGTACATACAAAGTGTCAGGAAAGCATAAAGACGGACAGGACTGTGTGGACTGGGCTTGCCTCACCTTCAGCCTCAATCATTCTGTACAGGGTAGCCCTGTCTGTGAAAAGCCCCAGGTGAAATCTTTCCTCAAGATCAGCAGACACATCCTCGTTTGGCTCTGCTAATTCAAAAAGACAAAAATTCAGATGAAAGTGATTTAATACATTACTGTTTTCTGTTCAGTTAATTCTGACTGTATGTCTGTAATGCCCATTTCAGATTCTGAGACAGAGAGTCCTGTGCTTTGGTGTACCCTAACAGAGACCACTACTGATAGCAAAATATGAAAATACTTCAGGCTTTTTAGGCTCCGTCTTGGTAAAATCCAATAAGACAGTTTAGTTTGAAGTTTGCTCAAAGAAAGGTTTGGGGATGGGGAGGAAGGAGGAATGTTAAAAAGCCAACCCCAAATTCAGTGTATTTAAATGCAATAAAAAAAAACACAAACTAACAAGCAAAGTCTGTAATGTAAACTAGAATCTTCCACAGAGGGCTTCAATATAGATTGTTTTTGAAAAAGGCAACTGAATGATAATCGAATGGCCTCAGGGGAGAAATGGAAGACTGGGGTGAGGGATGGGAGGGAGATTTATTTTCTCTTTATTCTCTTTGAATTTCATTTTATCATGTGCATCCCTTTTCAACACATAAAATTCAAAATTAAAAAGAAAAAAAGTTGCTGAAATGTCAGAATAAAACACATTAGTGAGGGCTTTGAAAAGTTACAACCAAAAAACCTATAAACAAAAACTTTCATCAAAAATTTTTAAAGGAACTGCCATATTAAGGGTATATTTCCAATAAACAAATGATGTTTTTTTTTTCTATGTATACATGCTGTTTACTGGGGAAAAACAGTTTATGGAACTGACTGAGACAGAGATATTTACGCCATTATACCAATTCCAGCACACAGATGCCTGGCAACAACCTGACAACAAAAAAGCAGAGCATTATGTCTTCAAGGCACTGGGGAGTGTTGATAGCGGTCAGAGTGCAGAGCTGCAGCAGGCATGATGCAGAAACACAACAACTTTGGACATCTGTTGACTTATCCATTCTACATCCAAAAAAGCACTTATGTGCCAGTTCTCAGAAGACTACGGATGGGCCAGGGAAGTGTATTTCTATACCTTTGGAGTGTCTGGAGGTGGCTAATACCAAACAGTCCTGATGAAGCTCCTCTTTGGATCTGTGGTCCAGACTTGTACTCAGTGGAAGCATGGAACGAGCTTTTCGCTTCTTGATTAAGGCTTCTGAAATGTAATACAAGTACAGATCATCTGAAGAAGAACTGATTACAAACCCCCAACTGAATGCATGTCCACTGTGTATGCAACGTACTGGAGGAATACAGCTGAGGAGAGAAAGTGCCCACTCTTAGAAGGAAGCTTTCAAATTAAATTATTAGTAGCTCGGGGTAGTGTTTACAACACACACAGTGTCTCTGTGAAAACTCTGAACCAACATCAACAACTGCAAAATGACAGTTCTTCCAATTACTAAAAAAATTACCCCAAATCAAAACACAAATATTTAAAACGTAAAACAAAACCAAAAACCATACTCTGTTGAATTTTCATTTGCATGTAATATTTGAGGATGCTTTAACAAATTATTTTAATTATTAGATACCAACCTGGCTTCTCTTTAGGTACCTCCTTTTTCAGTAAAGTGACTTTGTTATTAATGGTGCTTTTCGACTTTTCAAAACCTAAGGCTGCTGGAGTGCAGATAATTGGTTCTTTAGAAACTACATCATGGGGAGAAAGAAAAAAGTTTGAATGAGAACAATATGGAATCTAGTTCTTTTTAAAAATTAAGAGCTATCCCAGTCTTTACAGTCTAATTTTATCTATTATCCCAAATATAAGATGAAATATTTCAGACAGGAAGCATGGGCAGTAAGTCTCCCTTTCCCCACCTCTCAAACTGCCTTCCAGGAATTGGTAGATTTATCACCTAGAACTCTGGCTAATTGATCTAAGGAGACTTATAAAGATTCTAGCCACCACAACTATAAAACTTACCCTTACATGTAAGGTTCTATGTATATGCTGCCCCAGCTTCACTATGTCCCACAGTCTTAGCCTGCCCAAGTTGATAAGTTTTCCTAGAGAACTTTACTATTTCCATCCCAATTATCCATTAGATTCCCTTAACACTTCAAAGGTAGCCCTGACTTAGTTTCCTGGTCAGGACTGTTGAGTCCTCGAGAGGGAAACCTGAGATTCGGCTACATACCCGCTGAGGTGACACCGCAGGGAGGCTCTGGCTCACGGGCTTCCTCCTCAGTCTCCTGGTCTGACACGCCGTTCTCAATAGGGCCCAGGCTCTCCTTTACACTCTCTTCTTCATTCCCATCACATAATTCTTGCCTTACAGGCACTCTCAAGGTGGGCTTTTTCTTCTTTTTGGGCTTTGGCTTAGGTTGAGAGAGCCGCTTTTTCTCTAATTCAATACTTTTCTTGCCTATAGAAATCAGAAAAGGATAGATTAAAGTATATATTCGGGTTAAAAGCACTCTAGGAGGTAAACTCCAAAACCTTATTGCTCTTCTTTTTGATAACATTCTTACCTTTCCCCTCCTTCCCAATGAAGTCTTAGTTATATTGTCAAAATGTTAACCAAACCAAACCCTTTTCAGATTTCATTAAATCATAAACATGATGCTCATTTACCCCTGAATACTTCAGTATATATCCTACAAACAAGGATATTCTCCTGCATCATCACAGCACAACCATTAATATCAGGAAATTAAAATAACATTAAGAAATACCAGGAAATTAATATCAGGAAATTTCATTAAAGTTCTACCAGTTACACCAGAAGTATCCTATTTTATAGCAAAGGAAATCACTCCAGGACTACACATTGCGCTGGCTTGTTAAATCCCTAGTTTCCTTCATCCTGGAACAGGCTCAGATTTTGACTTTCATGACTGGCTCATGAAGATCACAGGATGTTTTGTCTAACTTCGCTCAAATTGGGTCTGCCTTATGTTTTTCATGATTAGATTTAGGTTATACACTTTCAGCTGCAACACAAAGTAGTGAGGCTGTGTTTCTCCTGGTGCAGCGTGTGAGGCAGCACATAATTTCCATTTGTCTCATTATTTGTGGTTCACTTTGATTACTTGGTCTGCTTCCCTTGTAGCTCAGTTGGTAAAGAATCTGCTTGCAGTGCAGGAGACCCAGGTTTGATCCCTGGGTCAGGAAGATCTCCTGGAGAAGTAAATGGCAATCCACTCCAGTATCCTTGTCTGGAAAATCTCATGGACACAGGAGCCTGGGGGGCTGCAGTCCATGGGGTTGCAAAGAGTTGGGCATGACTGAGTGGCTAATACTTACTTACTTTATTACTTGAATAAGGAGGAGGGTACCTTGCAGGTTTGTCCTCAATAGTTTTACTAAAAATGGTTACTGTGATAATGGCCAAATGGTAATTTTCAGTTCCATTGTTCAGTCCACACTTATGAGGTGGCCTTCTGCTGAAAAGAACTGTTGCTTCTCTCCATTTATTTAGACTGCTCATTTATTTTTGTCAGTATGAACTCAAGAATTCCTATTTAATGTTTTAATCCTTTATTATTACTTATTTACTTTTTTAGTTTGATAGCTTTTATCCTTTGATTTCAAGTCATCTTACTGAGATATAAGAAAATATACCAGATTTTTAAATGTTTTTATGAGTTTAGACAGATGTATAGTCAGGTAATCCACCACCACAATAAACTGTTGCCATTATTTCAAGGGCAATGGCACCCCACTCCAGTACTCTTGCCTGGAAACTCCCATGGACAGAGGAGCCTGGTAGGCTGCAGTCCATGGGGTCACTAAGAGTTGGACACGACTGAGCGACTTCACTTTCACTTTCACGCATTGGAGAAGGACATGGCAACCCACTCCAGTGTTCTTGCCTGGAGAATCCCAGGGACGGGGGAGCCTGGTGGGCTGCCGTCTATGGGGTCGCAGAGTTGGACACAACTGAAGCGACTTAGCAGCAGCAGCAGCATAATTTCAAAATGTTCCCTCATGCCTCTTTGTAGTAGATTGCCCTCCTCCTTGAGCCCTAGGCAGTCACTGATTTGTTACCACTGTAGCTTAGTTTTGTCTGTTTTAGAAATTCATATGATTTACAACTACATGTCATACTCTATATTAGTACTACACAGTTTAGTCTTTTGTGCCAGGTTTATTTTGCTAGGCATAATCTTTAAGAGTCACCCTTTTTGTTGTGTTTATAAGTAGTTACTTGCTTTTTATTGCTGAATAGTTCCACTATAGGATATATACCACAGTTTATTTACCAGCTGACGTACATTTGTGTTGTTTCTGGTTTGTGGCAATTATAGATTAAGCTATAAGGATTCTTTTAGTCTTTATGTGGATGTATCATTTCATTTTTTAAGTACATTTCTAGCTGTTTATATACCCTGTTTTTTTTCTAGTTATTTCTGGTGGGTGGGAAAATCTGGTTCCAGTTAGTCTCTTATAGACAGAAGTGAAATTCTCCTGTTAATTATTTCAAGTTCAGATTGTCTCACATTTGGGTAGCCGGCCCCTTCAAGCCGGTTTCTTTGTCCCTTTGATGACCTCAGTTACACCTTTGTGGCAAATGATACTGCAGACTTATATTTTTTCTGTCCTAACCTGGAACTAGCCATTTCTCCAAGAAGCCCTGGTAGGTTCCTTTTAAGAGAATGATATTTAGAAAACAAGACGTGGGTGCTAGGTATACTTGTTACTATTCAGGTGCTGTCTTCAGACCCCTTGGGGCCACTGTCCTTGCTCAGGCTTCCAGTCCGACCATACTGCTCTACTGCCCTGCATGAATGTCCTCCTTGCATGACTGGTCAACTCAACTTACTGAGGAAAGGAGAAAGGGAATGAGGCAAGCCCTTATAGGCTCCAGGTTCTGACTGACCTTGAGGAGGTCGGGAGTGTTCCTGCATGGAAGTGAGCCATTTGTACACACAGAAATCATCTGCCCCTGAGTAGATGCAATCCGGATCCAATGGGGACCATGCAACGCAAAGCAGTCGACCTCGATGTCCTCGGAAATTGCATAGAGGCTCTTCCTGGAGAGTATCCCACACCTAAAACCAAAAGTCACACAAGAGAATAGATAATTTCTGGTTATTCTATTGTTGAGGCGGGGGTTGGTATACATTTTTGAAAAAAATTAAAAAAAAAAAATCTGTGTACTCTTATTTCCTCTTGTAATTCGTACTTGCAGTTTCAGATAGTGCTATTTCCTAAGGGAGGTTTCTGTATTCTGGGATATAGAGGCATTCCCATAGGGATGATTTTGGGTAAGCTTTAATGGTGCCCTATAGACTTCACTGTCCTGAACAAGTATTGCGTGATGTTTTTGGGCTGGGGATTCTGATACCTCGAAGAGAATTCTAACTCAGAGCCCACACCTGCATGTGTGAGGCAAGGGTTCTAATTTCTCACAGGCGGTTCTTGTGTCTCAGGACAAATGATCTATTTCCTTGAAATGATCATTTCAAAGGGCAGCCAGTTATGGGTATCAGCTCTGTGCAGACAGCTCATTTACCAGTCAGAACTGAGACAGACATCCCTCACTGACGATGGATCCCCAGTTCCTAAGGACTGTTTTGGTTCTGATAACCGAAACTCACTTCACAGCTTTATCTTGGCATTTCATCTTTATTTTTGAGAACTTGGAGATCTGATTTACTGAGTTATTATTAGAAGTATTTTTTCATGATTTATAGTCACCATTCTGTGATAGAACAGCAATGGGAGAAGTACTTTTCACATCAGCTTTAGTGTATCATACTGACAGTAGGTCAGAGTGAAAGCTTTAAAAACATCAGAGTTCAGCTAGTTCCTATCAATATTCTCTTTCACCTAAAGGGCCCAGATGTGTTTAATAAAATGCCCTCTAGAGCTCAGAAAAATCGCAGGGGAGAAGAAGAAAGAGTTTCAGTTAAGAGTACATAATGAAGAACCCACAGAATCAAGGATGCAATAGTACCTGAGCTGTACCGTCATAGGAAGCAGACACCAGCCTTCCATCATGATGTGGGCTCCATGCCAGACTGGTGATCTTGGCTGTGTGCCCTGATAGGGTCCGGTAGGGCTCTGTAATGGTCACTGGAGATTCAGGATTGCTCTCTAAAACACAGGGGATGATGTCATTGATACCAGTAACAACAGAAAGACATAAAGGAGGGTTTTAATTAACATGGCAAGAGTCAAGATTTTACCACATGCTTTCTACATGATTTTCATTGGGCAACACTGTTCAGTGGTTAAGAGTGTAGGCACATCCACAGTGCCTGGCGCATGGGCTTACTGTAAGAAGTGTTGGCTTTTGATAGCCATCAAAATGAAAGGTAATGCCTTTAGGATATGATACCAAGAAGGATCTATTATCACGTATAGCTAAAAATGTGTGACCTGAATCTAGTCATGAGAATATATGAGACCAAACTGAGGACACATCTACAAAATAACCAGCTGGTATTTAAAAAAAAGAAAAATCAAGATGAAAAAACGTAAAAGGCTGAGAGATATAAAGGACAACATTGGATCAACTGATAACACTAGAAAAAGCATAGTAGATCAAACTGTTATATTAAATTAACTGAATAATGGAATTGTGATTATATAAGGGAATATCATTATTCTTACAAAATACACAAATATAAGGAATAAGGCAGCATGACACGTGCAACACAAACACTCTGGAAAATACACACACCACAGCACAAAGCAAATATGACAAAAGGTTATAAGTTGCTGAGTCTGTGAAGGGGTATATGGTAGTCCTTCATACTGTTTTTGCACCTTTCCTCTAAGTGTGAGTTAACTGAATATAAAAAAGAAGATAAACATAAAATGAAGTTTTTCCTTTTTCTGTTATTCAGTAGATATAAAATAAAAAACAAACCAGGATGATAGTATTTCAGTAGACAAAGATCTGCACTGCTTTTAAGAATTAAGTTAATGTATTTCAGTAAGTGATGCTGGAAAAACTGGACACCTACCTGTCAAAGAATGAGATTAAAACATTTTCTCACACCATATAAAATAAATAAACTCATAATGGATTAGAGACCTAAATGTAAAACTGGGAACCTTAGAACTCTTAAAAAGGAACTCTTTGACATAAATGATAGTATTTTTTTGGATTTGTCTCTTCAGGCAAAAGAAAGAAAAGCATATTAGAAAACAAAAATTATAGCTCTTGGCAATGAAGATGGGTTATGTGTTTGTTTTTTCTTCATATTAAGATAAAAAAGTAATTATACTTCTTTCACATTAAAAGGGCTTCCCTGGTGGCTCAGATGGTAAAGTGTCTGCCTGCAATGTGGGAGACCCAGGTTCAATCCCTGGGTTAGGAAGATCCCCTGGAGAAGGCAATGGCAGCCCACTCCAGGACTCTTGCCTGGAAAATCCCATGGATGGAGGAGCCTGGTGGGCTACAGTCCATGAGGTCTCTGAGAGTCGGACACGACTGAGCAACTTCACTTCACTTCTTCACTTCACGTTAAAAAAAGGCTCTTCTGACCACTTACTGTTTCTTCTAGGTGCCGAGGAAGTTCATAGAAGTTTAAGACTTGTTAAGGAATAAGATTTATGAAAATATGAAAAAGATCAACCTGCTAGGCAGGGACTAGTAGTTACCAGAACACATGCAGATACTGCAATTAGACAGTGTGGGACTGAATCTGGGCTCTGTCATATGTGAGCTGTGGGCATGGAAGTGAGCTAACCCCAGAGCCTCAATTAGGAAAACGAAGGTAACAAAACCTACCTCCCAGGAATGTAAGAATTAGACGCAGTCATGCATGGGGATGGGATGTGTGCTGTACGTGTCAAATACTCAAACACTGAAGGAAGGGGATATAAACTGGCACCATCTTTTGGAGAGTGACTTGGCAATAACTATACTTTAGAAAATTCAGAGAAAACAGCAAACTAATAACATTATTTATTAATGAGGGATGGGAATAGGGGAGGTACTTTCCAAGTTACCATATATTGTCATGTTTGAAATTTTTGTTGTGTTTTAAATAAGGTGAATACATTACTTTTGAAAGCAGAAAAATAGTAAGAGTAGTGTTTAATACCAAAAAGAAAGGAAAATGGTACAAAGATTGGAACAAAAAGTAGCTGAACACATATACCACCCCTAGTATGGAAAGAAACGAAAGTTACCTATGACAGTCTGCAGGTTGTGCACATAAATGACTGCATTGTTGGACCCAGAGGCCATCAGGTAGCTCAGCTCTGGCTGGCTGCCATGCTCATGATGCCAGCTAATGGTATTCACAAGCTTGTGATGCTGCTGGATGGTGCAGATCAGTTTCAAGTTAGGAACCTTGAATATTTCTATTGATCTGGAATAAGAAACACACCAAGATAAGAAAGGATGCTCAAATTACAGGTCAGTGCAAGCAGGTATTGCCCTCATTCCATCAGTCAAAGAAGGGTGAAATGGAATAGGATAACCCTAACTGCAGAGGTTGCTCTCTTACAAAAATATCAGGTACAAAAAGCAGTTCTTTCAAACAGCTTTAATAAATCTCAACAACCTCTAAAAGCTGTATTTATCATGCTCTAAAAATAATAAATGGTACCAGGGAAAAACTAAAAGAATTAATAAACCAATGGCTGAAATAGTAACCATGTTACTATGATCAATATTGGAAAGGGCAAAACAAAACAAAAAACCCTAAAAAACCCAAACAAAACACTGGAAAGGATATAGTAAGACCTAAACAGCATTTCTGCTTTTTTGTTTCCCTTTAAAAAGAATGAAGGGATATTTAGGGAACTTAATTCTGGAAATGAGCATTCTTTGAAGCATACCACAGCCAAAACAGAATAGGCAAACATTCCCTTTGAGCTGAAAATATTTAACTTATTTTGCAGTTCTCAATAATGCAGGGAGCTCCTGAGTTATTTACGGTATCAGGGATAAGTCAGAATATCAAATACAGCTAGGCTTTCCCAACTAACATTACAGATGGCACTAGCTTGTGATCAAATATATGTGCAATTACAAAGTTTTTTTTTTTTAAAGAAACAAACACATACCCATCTTCATTGCCAAGAGCCATGATTTTGCCATCTGCTTTCCAGCTGATCTCTGTGTGTACAGGCAATTTGTACTAGAAAAGCAAAACAAACCAATCTCGACTGAAAACACTGTTCTTGCCACACAGCTTACAAATCAATGATGACAGTGTGAGGGAATAAAAAAACAAACCCTGGCTTAAAAATGTTCTAATTAAATAGCCATTCTTTTTTTTTTAATAATTTAAAATAATTTTTACTTTACAATATTGTATTGGTTTTGCCATACATTGACATGAATCTGCCATGGGCATACATGTGTTCCCCATCCTGAACCCCCCCCTCCCACCTCCCTCCCCATCCCATCTCTCTGGGTCATCCCAGTGCACCAGCCCCGAGCACCCTGTATCATGCATCGAACCTGGACTGGCAATATGTTTCACATATGATAATATACATGTTTCAATGCCATTCTCCCAAATCATCCCACCCTCGCCCTCTCCCACAGAGTCCAAAAGACTGGTCTATACATCTTTGTCTCTTTTGCTGTCTCACATACAGGGTTATCGTTACCATCTTTCTAAATTCCATATATATGCGTTAGTATACTGTATTGGTGTTTTTCCTTCTGGCTTCACTCTGTATAATGGGCTCCAGTTTCATCCACCTCATTAGAACTGATTCAAATGTATTCTTTTTACTGGCTGAGTAATATTCCATAGTGTATATGTACCACAGCTTTCTTATCCATTCATCTGTTGATGGACATCTAGGTTGCTTCCATGTCCTGGCTATCATAAACAGTGCTGTGATGAACACTGGGATACATGTGTCTCTTTCAGTTCTGGTTTCCTCAGAGTGTATGTCCAGCAGTGGGATTGCTAGGTCATATGGCAGTTCTGTTTCCAGTTTAAGGAATCTCCACACTGTTCTCCATAGTGGCTCTACTAGTTTGCATTCTCACCAACAGTGTAAGAGCGTTCCCCCTTCTGCTTGTAGACTTTTGGATAGCAGCCATTCTGACTGGTGTGAAATGGTACCTCACTGTGGTTTTGATTTGCATTTCTCTGATAATAAGTGATGTTGAACATCTTTTCATGTGTTTGTTAACCATCACAACAGCCTTTCTTATAAATAATCTACATAATTTGCCAAAGAGTCACTAAGAACAAGTATTCTAAATATGATTTCCTAACTGGGACAAAAGACAGGCCAGTGAATACTAAATGTTTGCAGTGTCTAATCTTGTGAAATAAACAATTAAAATGATTTTTACCCCACAGTAAGACATGAAACATGT
Organism: Antilocapra americana; assembly: GCA_007570785.1. NCBI lineage: Eukaryota > Metazoa > Chordata > Mammalia > Artiodactyla > Antilocapridae > Antilocapra > Antilocapra americana. The sequence goes on along the minus strand of ML661892.1, from coordinate 2,262,152 downwards.
CTTTGATAACGTGGGGGCTGTCATCTCCTTAACAGAAGTCAAGGAGTACCATCTCATCTGTTTCTTTTCCGGAATCTTTTTTTCTCTTCTGTTTTTATTAGAGAACAGTTCCTTTGTTCCTCAAAGCTGCCTGGGCCTTCTTCTTTTCTTACTTGTCTCTCCACAGACCACCTCATACATACCCAAAGCATCTTTAGCTACCACTCATATAAAGGGACTCTAAATTTCCATTTCCAGCCCAAATTCCTTAAATGAACTTCTGATCTATATTATTTAAGTCTTACAAAACTAAAAGCTTGTTAGGAACAGGAATTTTGCCTCTTTTATTCATTGTTGAATGTTCAGATAACATTTAAAGCATGAAGGAATATAGCCAATAAAAATAATTCAATTTATGATTAACTACTATTTTTATAACAAAAATAGCCATACAAAAATAATGAGCAACAGTAAAAAATGCTCATTTGAAAGAGTAAGGAAAACTCAACATCTATGGTTTCACTTGAAAAGATAGTTTTGGCATACAGATATATTGATATAATGGTAAAGAAAATGTGGAAATCTGGGTGAAGGATATAAGGACATTATTTGCATTCTTTTTTGCAGCTTTTGTATAAATCTATAATTATTTCACTAAAAAACCAAAATGCTAATTCTGTTTTGAGCAAAATACCTCATAGTTGTACTTGTACACCATATTATAAAGTAATTTTTACAAACCCTTCCCTCTGGAGAAAGTGGCAGGTGTGAAAAGGATGCTTTATATTCAAGATCTGAAAGTTTATAATAGCCATTGCAACTGAGAGAAGCCTGAAATCTGACTGAGCATAATGGATACCTCGCATAATGACATTTATCATTGCAAGATAAGAAGATAAAACAGAGAGATCATGAGAAGACTTCAAATCACAAGAACTTACTTTGATTGAATTGGTGTCCCTGATGAGTTTGTTGATGTCAAAGGCCTCTCCAGTAAGCTTCCAAGGGTTGTGCTGTAAGACAATCCCTTCTCCTCCACAGCTGTATAAAGTGAGGGAAGGTCTGTCTCCTTCTCCTACATGGAATAAGAAAAGAAAGCTTATCATTTGTACTTCACCAGCTTAATTGTTTGTTGCTGTAATATGACCATATTATACTATGCGATGTTTTAAAAGAATTACATTAATACCCTGGAATAAATTCAGGGTATGCATATGAACACAGTTGTTGGGAACAGAAGTAAAAAAGTTATATTAATTCTTATAATAAAACATAGTTTGCTTTAAACATTCTTCTGCCACTCAAAATAGTAGGGATGCCAAAGCTGGGATCAGAAGACATGTTCTCAAAGTTTTGGGGAATTTATCTTCTCTTACAGAAATAAGTACTGTCTGGCATTTAAATATATGAAGCTGTAGAAATTATGACTAAATGTAAGAAGCTATTCTCAAAGCAATGATTTCTTTGGTGTTATAGTAACTGTCCTGTTTATTTTAGGAAGTAAACAGTGGTACTGATGGGTTTTTGTAAGGACAAGTTTTATTTTCACCACTGTAGAACTGTTTGGCACAAAATCAAGGATCAGCATTTGCTAAATGAATGAATGAACTACAACTACAATGCTGCCTGAGTTCTGATGACTTACACTGCAGTTATGCAGATATACAGATGTTCCACTCTAGATGCTGAAGAAAAGAGTACTAAAGATTTTGCTGAACACATTCAATATAAATTCTGCAAGACCTACCATTGTAGGAATAAGAAAGGCAAGACTGAGGGGCTAGAAAAGGGTCAGAATGTATTCACAGGCAACAAGAGATCATTGGAGAAATTCTAACTGCTTTAACTGTAGGTTGAAACAGATGATCATTAATTTTATAATTCTTTAAAATTTTTGTAAAAATAAATTGTTTATTTTTTTGGCCACACTGAGTGGCTTGTGGGATCTTAGTTACCTGGCCAAGGACTGAACCTGGGCACTTGGCAGTGAGAGCATGGAGTCTGTACCACTGGACTGCCAAGGAATTTCCAACATTATAATTCTGATAAACTTAAAAGGCGATAGCAAATTTTAGTGAAAATCATTAGATTAGGTATCAGGACCTCAAATGAGATAACTATATTCACAATAAAAAAATGCAACTCAGAGAGACCAAATACTGTAATTTGGAGAGGCTTATTTTAGGTGAATGGTTTCTAACAGATCACCTGTTACAACTGCCCTCACGGACCCCAGGGACACAGCAGCCTGCATAAGGAGTTACTGCACTAGAATGTTTATGACTTTTTCCAGGTTGAATATCCTGGGATTAAGTTGAAAGAGAATACTCTTATGTTTGTTAGAGAATGATTCAGATACTTACCAAGTGCCACGGTGGGTACTGGTGGTCCCCAGGCTAACGAGTACACAGTCTTCTTGTGATACGTGCTAGAAATCTGTGGAGGTCTGGGGGCAAGGGAAATTATAAACAGAAAGATTTAAAAAGGTACAGTGGAAAACACCATCTTTTTTTTAAAAAGTTACCTTAGTTGCTGATATTAAAGAAAAATAACAGTACCCTTCTCCAAATAACTGATTGTAAAGGAGCAAACATTATAAGTCCCAAACATACTTTACCTAGAAAAAAGTTATTAATATTCCTTAACTGGCCAGTTTGGGGTCATTTTCCCTATCTATTCCTGAGTTTCTCACTTCACTTAAATGTCAATTATTCTAATATTACTGTAGTTATATACAAAAGTAAAGGCTATCACAACTTGAGAATAGGACAAGACAGAAAATGCAAACTGTTCAGCCCAGAACTAAGGTTACTACTGAGCATATTTTATCACTGTGCAAATATATCCACCTTATATTCAAGTAGAAGACTAGAATCGTTTTGGCTTGCCCTGTCATTAACATCACATTCTCAAACTAAGGCTTAATTTATTTTTGGCTGTTCTAAGCAGCTTGCAGGATCCTGGACCAAGGATTGAACCTGTGCTATCCGCCTCCTGCAGTAGCAGCGTGCAGTCCTAACCACTGGATGGCCAGGGACTTCCCAAGGTTTCAGAGTGGATAGGTTTTTAAGCTTTTTTTCCTCTGGATTAGTATTTTTATTCTTCACACTCATTTCTTCCATCCTTTCTACCTAATGGTTTTTATTTAAAAATTAAAAATGTTTTACAATTTTTTAAGTTTATTTTCCATTTAGTTATTACAAAATGCTGGATATACTCCCCATGTTATACAATATACCCTTGAGCCTTACACTCAATAGTTTATACCTTCCCTTCCTCCATCTCTATAATCTACCCCTCCACCCATTGGTAACCACTAGTTTGTTCTATGTATCTGTGAGTCTGCTTCTTTTTTGTTATATTCAGTAGTTGGTTGAATTTTTTAGATTCCATATATAAGTGATATCATACAGTATTTGTCTTTTTCTGTCTGACTTATCTCACTTAGCATAATGTCCTTTACATCCATCCATTTTGCTGCAAATGGTGAAATTTCATTGTTTTATGGCTGAGTAGCATTCCTCTGTGTGTGTGTGTGTGTGTGTACATATACACCCTAAATGTCCATCAACAGATGAAAGGATAAAAATGGCACATGTGACTAGGAACGCAATCTCTAATTTTATCTAATTTTAATTACTTTAAGCATAAGTAGCCACACATGGCCAGTGACTACCAAACTGAACAGTGCAGGTCTGGAATCTAATCAAGCACTCAGAATAGCTGTGTCCAATAGATTTATACTGTGAGCCATAAATACAAGCCCCGTCTGCAGCTTAAAGCTTTCTAGTAGCCATGTTAACAGAAGTATCAGAAACAAGTGAAATTCAATTTTATGAATTAGCTCAGTATACAAAAAGCATTATTTTTTAAAATATAATTAAAATAAATAAGTATTGAGGCATCTTACATTCTTCTGGTTTTTGAACTCTCAGGTGTGTTCTACACAGCACACTTCAGTAGCCACCTGTGACTAAAGACCCAGTGCTGTTCTAGAAAGTTTATAGGCAATACAGGGAAGACAAGGAATATAGGAAATACAGGAAAGGGTGAAATGAGTTACAAGACACCACAAAGAATTAACTAGACAAGTCCAAAATGTAGAATGTGGTAGAAAACTACTTATCTGGAATCTTCAAATTGAAAAGGCAATGTTATGGAAAGAAGTGGGGGGCTATTCTATAATAAGAGCCTAAAGAGACATAAAAAAAATACAATGTGTGACCCCTGATTGAAAAACGGTTTGAAAAAAAAATGCTAGAAAAACATTTTTAGCTCAACTGAGGAAATTTGTGTACACACAGGATATTACATCCTATTATGGATTACTGCTTTGTTAAGTGTACCAAAAGTATGGCAAAATGTTAACAACTGGTAATTCAAGACGGAACATACAGAGATGTTCTTTATTCTAAGCTTTTAACATTCTTGAAAGTGGAAGTGTTAGCCACTCAGTCGTGTCTGACTCTGACCCCATGGACTGCAGCCCGCCAGACCCCTTTGTCCATAGAATTCTGCACTCAACAATACTGGAGTGGTAGCCATTTCCTTCTCCAGGGGATCTTCCCAACCAGGGATCAAACCTGGGTCGTCCCGCATTGCAGGCAGATTCTTTATGGTCTGAGCCACCAGGGAAGCCCATATAAACGTCAGTCGCTCAGTTGTGTCTGACTCTTTGCAGCCCTATAGGACTAGCCCACCATGCTTCTCTGTCCACAGAATTCTCCAGGAAAGAATACTATAGTGGGTAGTCATTCCATTCTCCAGGGCATCTTCCCAATTCAGGGATCAAATCTGGGTCTCCTGCATTGCAAGCAGATTCTTTACCATCTGAGCCACCAGGGAAGCCCCTATGTATAACTTAACATTCTTAGATGCCTGAAAACTTTTGTAAAAAAAATGTTGTGGGAAAACAAAAGCAAATGTTTTCCTGAAAAAAAAAAACTTCAGTGGTCTTCACAGGTCAGATGGGCTGAACCATTACTATCACCTGAAAAAATGTTTTAAAAATAAAATTCTGAGTTCTAAGCCCCAATCTCAGAGTCACAATCTTAAAGATGCTTCCCAGGCTTACTATGATAAACATCTGGGTCTATGAACTCAGAATGAACTCACTAACATTTTGGTCAATGGGCTAAATAAAGATCATCTATTTCTTACTTGTTGGAGTATGTGTCATACAATCCCACTTTTCCATCATCAGTTCCAAAAGCTAGGCAGCCTTCCTTGGTCGAGTGCCAGCACAGCTACAAGGAAATATGAAGAAAGGGGCACTATTAAGGGACTTATTAGGTTATACTTCAGCGTTCAACTGGAAAAGTTTCTTGCTCTTGGTGTCTTCTAATTTTAAAAGTAAAAAATTCTCATTATTTAAAAGAGAAATCGTATTAAAAATAAAGTCACTTGTAATTTCACCATCCAAAACACCCCACTGCCAGCTCTGTATCTTTCTAGAAATTTTTTGTGAGTAAACTTTATATATAATTGAAAAACAAAAATAGGATCAAATGTTTAAATGATGTGCATGATATATTGTTGGGTGGGGAGTAAAAGATTTCAGAACAATTTAGAAAATATGATTCTATTATTAATGAACAAAGCTTGGAAAGATACATCAACAGTGGTTCTTTGGATGACGGAAATGGGAGAATGGAGTCAAGGGTAGAAAAGAAAACATTTTTTGCTTTCTACACTTCTGTACTGTGGGTTTTTTAAAGTCACAAACATTATTATTCCCCATGTGGTTATATTATAATTTAATGTATCTCCTATGAATGCACACATATCCAGGTTATTTTAAATTTCTTGCTATTAGAAAACAGGGTGACTTGAATAAAAATATAATTTTACAAACGAAGCCAAATTTCTGAATTAGGAAGTAATGCATTTGGTTAGGGAGGGTCCCTGTGCTTTCCCAGTTTCAAATTGCATCAAAAATACTCTTGAAGAAGTGTGAATTCCTTATAGAGTTCATTTGTGTGACTAGGTATTCTTTAAGAGAGAATTAGTTATTTGAAAACAGTGCATGGTAAGTTCAAAGAAAGCATCCTTACCGCTGTAACCTTGGACTTGACACCTTGCCAAAAAATTTTCACATCATAGTTGTTCTTTATGGAGAGTGTATTCCATACGCGGATCATGCCATCCCCGACGCCTATCGCCAAGCAGCCTGTGTCCACAGGAGAGAAAGCCAGACTGTAGGCAAACCCACCGAGGGAAGGCAGGGTCCAGCAGCACTCCAGAGTGGCCATGTCCCAACATTTTACCTGAAAAGGTTAAGGGTTAGGGTCTTTATGAAGATCAGAGAAACAGGAAAAACAATCAACGTTTCAGACAGAATGGGCTCAATGAATGCAGCAGGAGAATGTAACTTAACTATTCCAGTAGGTATTAGGAAAAAAAAGCAGTAAATTGTAGAGTTCAAAGGGATCTTGGAGTATATTTATACCCTAAGATGCCAAGTGAATTGAAGGCACACAATACGCTAGAACTCAGGCTTCCTATTTCCCAGAGTCCAGTGGCCTTTCCACAATATTACAGCATTGATAATCTCATTTGGTAAACTCAAAAAAAAAAACCCAAAAAGTAAAGAAAAAAGATGATGATGGTCTCAGGACAGTGGAAGAAACAGAGTTTATCTCAAAAAGCAAAATGTGTTATCATATCCATTGGAAGAGGAGTGCTAGTTTTTAATCTTCACTTGTTTATTAACTCAGTGACTTGGGAGAAAACAAAGTCTATCAAACAAGCTTTGCTTACTGCAAAACAGTAAGGTTATTTAGATAAAGCCAATTTTCCCTTACAGAGACTCTGCCAAGAGCAGATGATTCTGCTACCTAAACTACAGACAAGGGTATTTTAAAGCTAAACCATGATGACCTCTCACATCCTTCCATGCACACATCTCTTCCTTATCGTATCTGCTTTAACAAAAAGACATCTTGGTTGTTCCTCCCCTTCCCCTTACTTCTCTACTGCTAATGTATTTAGTGCCAATCAGAAACAGTAACTTTGAAATTGGAACTTGGAGGCGAGGTAAGGTGTGAGAACTGATGATAGTTTGAAAAAGTCCTCTAATCCTATCCAAGTCATAAATCACCTCTATACAGTGTTGAATGCAAAATAAGCTGTTCTTACATCTCTGTCCATTGATATGGAAAGCAGCAGCTGTTTGCCATCTTCAGTTTGCAGAGGACATAAATTAAACACAATCCTTGAATGATTTTGCCCTTCTGATGAACCACTAAAGAGGGTATATTTCCGTCTCCAAGACTGAGTGAGATCCCATAGCACCAGTTCACCTCTGTAAAGGAAAAACAAGTAGCAGTTCTTGTTCATGAGCAATCTGAAAACAAGTGGTTTTGGGCCAGAGTGTGGGCCCTCAGCTGCAAAATACTTTCTGTTCATTGTTCCTTTAAGAGACAAATTACATATTCTAAAACATGCGCAAAAACAAAAGAAGTTATTGCCTATAGCGAGGAGAACCAAGCAGAGAAGGCAGACGTGGAAAGGGAGCTTTGGAGTTTGCTTGTGGTCTAGTGGTTAGGACTTGGTGCTTTCGCTGCAGTTGCCTGATTTGGTCAGGGAACTGAGATCCTGCAAGCTACGTGGTGTGGCTACAGTTTTTAAAAAGGACCTTTATTATATCCTTTCATTCTTTCTGAACCATGTAAAAATACTAGACTACCTTCTGAACAGATTTCCCTAACAGCTTTAATTATAAAATGCCACCATAATTTGTCTAACCACAAAGGCTTTGAGACACACATCTGCTCTGGAGCAGTGCAGGTAGTAGTGTCACGACTAACACTTCGGGAGATTCCTATACGCTTTACCTGTATCACCTCATTTAAAAGCAGGGACCTTGTCTGTTAAATCCACTTGTCATCTCAAGCAACTAGAAACAGATGCTCAGTAAATTTTGCTTAATGAATAGTCATAATCATCCAAAGAGAAAGGAAACACTATAACCTCCCCTTTATTCATGTGAGGTCACTGAAGCTCGGAAAAGTGAAGGATCTTGCTTATGAACAGCTGATAAGTAACAGACTGATTCTGAAATCTGCTTGACTTCAGAGTCCACACTTAACAAGCAGGCTGTACTTATCTGATCTTTTCATTACTCTTATTAGACAGCACAGGTATTAATTCCATGGCTTTTCCATTACAAATGGCCCATCATAATATAAACCTTAGCCACTGCTGTTTCCATCCTCTGTGTCTAAAAAGAGAAGCCTAAGAATTCCTGAGACTAGAGAGGAAAACAAAATATGTCAGAGAGCATGACCAAAAAAAAAAAGCTTACCCAAAACAGCTGGATACCAGCTGAGTTGGCTGATCCTGGGGCCAATGGAGTGTCAACCAAAGGCGCTCTTTAATAGTTGGGTCTACACCCCCTCCTCTTCTTTTAAGAAAGGGCAATTTCAAAGTCATCACCCCTGCAGATTAAAAGAAGTTCCATGGACAGTCAAGATACACACTCAGGATGACAAGACAGTAAAAAAGCTTTTACTGGATTGATAGAGGTTATATCACAAGGGAAATGTCGAATATTAGTCTTACCTCGGCCTCTAGAGCAGCTCCAAATCCGAATGGTCTGGTCTTTGCTCCCAGTGGCTAAGTAGCAGCCTTTTGTTACTGGAGTTTGTGTTATAACTTTCCCGTTGGGAATTTCAGGTTCTTCTAGGATAGAGATGGTAATTTTGTTTTTAATTTGCATTAAAAACGCACTCATTAAAGAAAAAACTAGTTTGCAAGGGTTCCTGTAACTATCATTTTCATAGATTTGATCTGTAAAATCTAGTTTTAAATGTAATTCAAATGAGACTATTCTACCCACTTGGTTCTTTGGGTCTAAACCCTCTTAAATCATCTCTACCTGAATTTTCCTCTTGATTTATGGAAAGACAGTCTTCACCCGACAAGGGACACCAGGCTATGGAATGGATCTCATCATCATGGCCTCGAAGCCTGTGCATAACTTCTCCTTTCTTGCTGATGTCAATTATAACCACTATGCCATCCTTGTAGCTAAAAAACAAGGTTAGAAATATTGCTGAAAAATATAGACAGACTGTCTTTCTAGGAAACATTTTGGTTTAGGAGTTACTGTACATTTCTAAAAGTTAAGGGCAGGGGGTGGGGAGGAAAGAGTGCAAGGAATAACTTTGTTCTGCCATTTTTCCAAAGTATACTTATTTCATATTTTGATCAAATGATCAAATTCCTGGTACTATGTTATACTATACATGTTGCCCAGCATGAAGGTCGACAGCAGAGCATGCTTGTGCTTGAGGGAAATGTTAAAAATAGTCCTGAAAGGGGCCAGCAATCCCACTAATTGGAAATGAATCTGTCCTAATATTCCAAAAAATATCTTTTTACTTTTACAAGTAATCTTACTTTTCTAACAAAAGCTGCAGAATTCTAACCTGTAGATCTGGATATTTCAAGACTGTCTTTTTTTTTTTTTAATTTTGAAGAAAATTGGAAAATTTCAAATGTTTTTTTCCTTTATTTTTTTTAGTTTTAGTTTTTTTTCTTTAAATGATGAAGTATTTCAGACACAATAAAGAAATATCTACTCTCTTGCTTAAGGGAAGAAAAAACTTTCCAGTACAGCTGAAATCCTCTGTATATCTCATCTCAATCAAATTTCTTCCCCTCTCTTCCACAGAGGTAAACTGCTATTCCTGAATCTTGTGTTACATCAGTTCTAGACTTTCTTTGTATATATTCCTAAATAAGATACAAAATTACTTTGTACATTTAAAAGCTTCACATAAATGGTAACATATCTTTTTCTGTACCTTGTTTTTTCCACTCATTCTTTCTGTGAGTCAACCATGTTGATACATGTTAACTCTAGTCCCTGATCAGTCATTTATACTATTGTATAATACTCCACTATATGAATATACTTCAAGTTTAGTTACTCATTTTCCTCTTGGAAGGCTCTCACTTTTTTTTTACTATTACAAACATAAAAGGCTATTAATATTATAAGATTATAAAATATATAATAAACTTAATTAATAATCTTATCACACCTTTAAGACAGTTTCAGGTTTGATGCCTAGTAACAAAACTGCCAGAATGTTAGATATATATATATATTTTTTGAAGTAAACAATCTCAAATTTTTATTGTTTTCATAATAAAAAATACAATATGAAGCTCAAAACTGGATCACTTGGCCCTTTCTCTTCTTATCACCTCCCTGGTCAAAATGCTTGCATCTCTTAATAGCCAGCATTCTTTTTGATCTGCAGTTGGGCTCAACACATTCAAGCCTCAGTACAATCTTCTTTGTAGTTTTAGCCTTTTTCCGGAAAATCGGCTTAGTCTGCCCACCATAGCCACTCTGCTTCCTGTCATAACGCCGCTTTCCCTGGGCATACAGAGAATCCTTGCCCTTCTTGTACTGTGTCACTTTGTGGGGCTGGTGCTTCCCACACTTCTTACAGAAAGTCTGGCGGGTTTTTGGAACGTTCACCATGTTTGCGAGAGCGTTACTAGCACAGAAAACGATATATTTTTGCTTTACTAGAAAGTGCAAAATTGCTCTCCAAAGTGGGCATACCTGTTTACATTTTCTATACACTAGATAATCCTATGGCTTTATTTTTCTTTTTATTAAAAAAATATTTTTTCCCAACTACAACTTAACTTAAAAAAAATAAAATCACAGAATATATCAAATCTTTGAAGATACAGACTTTGAAAACCATTAAGTTATATAACCTAACAGACATGTGATCAAGCTATTTTGCAATTTCAATCAAGGCTTCAGGGACTAATCCCAGTTTTGAAGAACACTTAAAAACAAATCATTTTGATTCAATCCTGTTTGACTGTTTGAAAGACTCACCTCTTCCTGTGAATCTCTGCTCATCTTTCAAGGTCAGTTTGATTTACCCCTCTCTGACCCCTGCCTACCACCCTTTCTGCTCCATCTCTTATACTCTCACCACAATGGTCCCATTTCATGGATTCCTCCGATCACAGACCCCTTCCATTTTCAGTGTTACTCACCCACACCTGTCTTCCTGTTCATCCCTGAATGCAGAGCAGATTCATGATCCATCATTATAATCACCCCTTAAATAAAGTCCTTATCTCCTTTGTTCCCCGTTTTTCTCAGGGGTATTTACTCCACAAAACTCCAAACCTGGTTGAATCCAACCACCTCCTTTCTCAATCAGTTTGAGTACTTTACTTAAAATTCACGATCATGATGCTCGGCTTGGCACTCAGCCAGGACCACGGGACTTGCAATTTCCCTCAGAAAGTTCATTTTCCTGTTTTCTGAGATGACTCCAGCTGGTTCCTTTTACTTGTGATCTGGAGCCAATTCCCTCTTGACTTCTCATTATCACTCCTGTATTCATCACTGTACACCCCTGCAATAGAGTCCCCCTCTTCTGCCTCATTTCCATCAGCATAGCAACATGCCTTTGTTATCTTCCATTTAATGCTCCCTTGAGCCCCATATACCTCCTCTGGCTTCATGGCTACATGTACATTGTTGCAACAGACTTTGTGGAAAAGCTCTCTCCATGTGTATCTACCCTACCTTCAAGTCTCTTGAATTCTCTCCTGTTGGACTTTCTCCTCTTATAGATTCTTGTGCTTATGTCTCATCTTTAAACTAGACAGAATGGACATCTTTGAGAGAGAAGAAAATGGAGCAATAAGGGAGACGGGACCGCCTACTGAGGCAGCTCATGGGAAGACAACCTTGATGATCACAGGGGAGATGGATCCCAATGCCACATTGCTTTCCCAACTGAGTGGAAGAGCTGAGAATCAGAGTAGAGCTGAGTCATTTGACACTATGGGAATAAATGTTATAATATAACCAAGGGTAAGTACGGAGGAGTAAAAGGTGAAAGAGGACATTTCTGACATTTGGAGATTCATTGAAGAAATCAGGTATGAAGAATGAGCAAAGTACAGTATCACAGAAACCAAGGAAACAAAAATACAGTGAGGACCTGGAGGTCACAGGAATAATGATACTAGGGGTGCAGGAAGAGTGGTTAGTACCTGTAAATGGTTACCTGTGAGGAATAAAGGGATACGAGAAGGTAAACAAAATACAAAATAACATCATAAACAAAAATTATTAGTGCAGATGGCACAGTACTTACCCAATGGCTACTAAATCTTCATGATGAGGTGAGCAAGTGAGACAGAAAATTGTCCGGGGTTCTATAAAGAGGTGCTGGCTGTCATTTCTGTTAAGCCAATAACAGAAAACTACTCCTTTTTCATCTCCAGATACTACCAGATCCTTTACTTGTGGAGACCAATGCAAGGCTGATATTGTATGCTTTAAAACAAAGGAAAGATATATTTGCTTCTCATTTGTTATTGCTTAATTTTTACTTAGTTTTTAATCTGTATAATGCTAGGCATGTTGCAGGTACTTAATAAATACTGTTAGGACCACTCATGTAGCAAGTTATATTGTAATAAGATGATAGGAGAATTCAGGCTAAGAACGATTAAATTTTTTTCTTCCTTTGTAGATTAATGCAAAATTCTTCCTAAGGTTACACTGAGTTCTTTTCTATATTTCCTAGGCAGGTATATCAATTAACCATCTAGTTTCTAAATAAGTTTCACTCACAGTTTATATCAGAAGTCTTTTTCATGTAAAGAGCCAGAGAGTAAATACTGTAGATTGTGTGGGCCATACTGTCTCTGTTTTAACTACTCAATTCTGCCATTGTAGCCTGCAAGCAGCAATAGTTAAAATTGTAGGCAATACTAAAATGAACGGTTGTGATTGTATTCCAGTGAAACGATCTGCAAAAGCAGGCAGCAGTGCAGTTGACCTCTGATTTATATGTATCTCCTTCCAAAAAAGTTTTGAGGTACCTTTACAACATACACCTTCTGATCTAACGAACAAACGCAATTATAAAAGTTACCTTATATGTATATATATACAAATTTTATTTATATAATATATATTTATAATAATATATTTATATAATATATATATTTAAAATTATATTTAAGTATTATATAAAAGTTAACCTAGCACAGAGGAGCTAACAAAACTATACTTGAAGCAGGAGAACTGTGACACAGCTATATATTAATAGTCTGAGAAACCAGTAAGCCATGGTACCTGATGGAGTGCATGTTCCGTCACAACCGTTTTTGTCTCTACATCCCAGATTTTCACAGTCCCATCATCGGAGCTGGTGGCGCAGAGGTTGTATTGACCCGGGTGATGACAAAACGTGAAGCCAGACACCTTTTCCGTGTGTCCCACCAACTCGCCTATGACTTCAAGCAAAACCAGGCTGTAGGTTAAAGAGCTATCTAAGATTCCTGGCAGAATCTTTACTGTTGTTGGTGACTGTGGCCTCACTTATTCCATGGAATGACAAAAATATCCAGACACCCACAATTATAAACCTCAAGTGCAAATATTGGCTCTGCCATCTAACTTAAGACAAGTCGTTTTATCTCCTTGGGACTCAAGTCTTTTTAACTGTAAAATACGTTCATATCGCTTGGTGTGCCTAGTTCTCAGGCTGAGGAGCAGCTCCAATGAAGAATGTAAAAGGGATCTGTGTTTAGATCTGGCTAGAAGTCTTTTAGAAGAGGAAGTATCTGGCATGCCGTATCCCAAGGCATAACCAAAACCTAGCTGGAGCCTGGAAGCATTCGGCTCAAGTCATTTATCTTACAGAAGTGAGTATATATTTCCAGGATCTCGCTTAGGGCCTGGAGCTGCAGGCAGCAAGGCCTAAGTGTTATAAATACCTGGAAAGACACACGGATAACTTTTTAGTAAGCCAGCGGATGCACGCTGAGAGCCAGTAGGCGGGACCGCTCAGCCACAGCGTGGTGTGGAGCTCAAGCTTGGAGACCCGGACACGACTCAGTCTAGACGACTGAACAGACCCCTCTCTCTGCCCGAGCCTCAGTTTCCCCATCTATGGCGGGGTGGGGTGGCTAGACACGCCATCTCGGCGCCCCCGGGGAACGCACTTAGCGCAGGTAGGTTGGGGTCAAGAGGTGGGGACTAACCTCGAAATGGGGACGTTCCTGGGATCGCGTCCGCGCCCGGGCCCACGCGGACAAGGAAGACCGAGGTCCGCGCCGCGAAGCCGAAGAGGCCCCCGGGCACGGCATCGCTGCATCGGGAGCAGTACCAGTTAGGGGAGGGCGGCAGCGTGCGCGGTTCCGGCCCCATAATCACGGGCAACAAGGTATAAGGGAAGCAACCACCGGAGGAGACCGTTCGTAGCCCCACGCTGGAGCCGGGAAGGGGGCGGGGTTCATGCGGAGCCCCGCCTTCTCGGCCCGCCGCTACGGCAGGCGCGATGGTCCAGACCTCACGGCTCGCTCGAATCCTGCTGCCTCTAGCCTGCGAGAGGCGGGGTCCCGGGCTGCAGTCGGCTTCCCAGCCGCTCCTGGAGGGTCTGGTACCGCTGGAGCCTAGCTAGCCAGAGGTGTGCTGTGCTTAGTCTCTCAGTCATGACCAACTCTTTGCGACCCCATGGACTGTGCAGCCCGCTAGGCTCCTCTGTCCATGAAATTCTCAAGGCAAGGATACTGGAGTGGGTTGTGACGCCCCCCTCCAGGGAATCTTCCCAATCCAGGAAGCCAAGGTTTCCCGCATTGCAGACGGATTCTTTACCGTCTGAGCCACCAGGGAAGCCCAGCCCAGAGGCTAGGTATTTTCATTAACGACAGCAAAGATAATTAAGAGGTTAGACTGATGGAGTCACCTCTCCGCCCTGCTGGTTTATTCTGTGCCATGCTAGCTTTGGCGGAGAAGGCAATGGCACCCCACTCCAGTACCCTCGCCTGGAAAATCCCATGGATGGAGGAGCCCGGTAGGCTGCAGTCCATGGGGTCGCTAAGAGTCGGACACGACTGAGCGACTTCGCTTTCGCTTTTCACTTTCCTGCACTGGAGAAGGAAATAGCAACCCACTCCAGTGTTCTTGCCTGGAGAATCCCAGGGATGAAGAAGCCTGGTGGGCTGCCATCTCTGGGGTTGCACAGGGTCGGACACGACTGAAGCGACTTAGCAGCAGCAGCGGCTAGCTCTGGAGATGCTTTAAAAGTATCTACAAGAAGCCAACTAACAAAAAGGTAAAAATTCTAATCAGAAATAAAAAACAAGGGTTTTTGTAACTGGGTGGAAATTCTAGCTCTGGGTTTTGATACTCAAGGAGCAGAATAGAATAACTCTCTTTTGATGTGATTAATTACCAACTCTGTGAAGGGACCGTATGTGTTAAGTGCTGTGGAGGAAAAAGAACGAATTTCCTTCCACCTCTGCTGCTGCTGCTGCTGCTGCTGCTAAGTGGCTTCAGTCGTGTCCGGCTCTGTGCGACCCCATAGACGGCAGCCCACCAGGCTCCGCTGTCCCTGGGATTCTCCAGGCAAGAACACTGGAGTGAGTTGCCATTCTCTTCTCCAATGCAGGAAAGTGAAAATCGAAAGTGAAGTCACTCAGTCGTGTCCGACTCTTAGCGACCCCATGGACTGCAGCCCACCAGGCTCCTCCGTCCATGGGATTTTCCAGGCAAGAGTACTGGAGTGGGGTGCCATTGCCTTCTCCGTCCTTCCACCTCAAACGGCCTAAAATGCTCGTTTATGCACTTCTTCTTCGTATTGCTTGTTTGCATTATGTATCTAGAACTCTTGAATATGTAACAAAGGAAACCTGAACTATCTATGCCAATGAAGAGAAGTTTTATATAATGCTTACTAAAAATAAGTATTATATAAAACTTGCTTATTTGGATGTGGGTAGGAAAACTAAACTTTGGTGGCACCGAAGCCTAGATTGTTTTTAGCCACTGTTGTTTTTACTGGTTATTATCTGAGAGATTTTGGCCTATCATAAATCTTTTTTCCCATTGATCGACCGCTGTTTTTGCCTGTTATTATGTGAGAGAGAAAATGCCAAAGAATGCTCAAACTACCGCACAATTGCACTCATCTCACGTGCTAGTAAAGTAATGCTCAAAATTCTCCAAGCCACACTTCAGCAATACGTGAACTGTGAACTTCCAGATGTTCAAGCTGGTTTTAGAAAAGGCAGAGGAACCAGAGATCAAATTGCCAACATCCGCTGGGTCATTGAAAAAGCAAAAGAGTCCCAGAAAAACATCTATGTCTGCTTTATTGACTATGCCAAAGCCTTTGACTGTGTGGATCACAATAAACTGTGGGAAATTCTTCAAGAAATGGGAATACCAGACCACCTGACCTGCCTCTTGAGAAACCTGTATGCAGGTCAGGAAGCACCAGTTAGAACTGGACATGGAACAACAGACTGGTTCCAAATAGGAAAAGGAGTATGTCAAGGCTATATATTGTCACTGTGATTATTTAACTTATATGCAGAGTACATCATGAGAAATGCTGGGCTGCAGGAAGCACAAGCTGGAATCAAGGATTGCCGGGAGAAATACCAATAACCTCACATAGGCAGATGACACCACCCATATGGCAGAAAGTGAAGAGGAACTAAAGAGCCTCTTGATGAAAGTGAAAGAGGAGAGTGAAAAGGTTGGCTTAAAGCTCAATATTCAGAAAACTAAGATCCTGGCATCTGGTCCCATCACTTCATGGCAAATAGATGGGGAAACAGTAGAAACAGCGGCTGACTTTATTTTTCTGGGCTCCAAAATCACTGCAGATGGTGACTGCAGCCATGAAATTAAAAGACGCTTACTCCTTGGAAGGAAAGTTATGACCAACCTAGACAGCATATTAAAAAGCAGGGACATTACTTTGCCAACAAAGGTCCGTCTAGTCAAGGCTACGGTTTTTCCAGTGGTCATGTATGGATGTGAGAGTTGGACTATAAAGCAAGCTGAC